>BPLT01000227.1:0-600000 GCA_019656295.1 Rhododendron mucronatum var. ripense | reverse complement strand
ACACAACAAGATCTTCCAACTCTAGGTACAAAGCATGCTTGAACATCTCGTAAGTAAAACATGCATTTTCAATACCAAAAGATAACCTTATCTTACTTTAGTAGAACGATCAAGGTTACTTCCAAAACGTCATACAACTTATACAATACATAGAGTTGAAATGTTAAAATTACTTTATACTTGAAAAATAGGTAAGGATAACTACCTTAATCCGAAACTAGTCGGGGCCGAATAAGCTAGGTGGAATTTCTCCCGAATCTGGACCAAACTTCGGACGGCAGTAGCTTGGTCAATCTTTGGCCGAATACGATCGTTCTTGGGTCCAGATCGAAGATCAAGAAACCCTCTACAACTTCCGTGAAGAAAGTTAATCCTAGAAACTACTCTAAATAGGAGAAAAATGGTGATGAAGGAGAAGACAGTAAGCTGTCTGGAAATAAAAATCCCAGATTTTTACTGAACTTTGAATGACAATATCTTTGTCATTTCTTCTCCGATTGGGGTGGTTCTTGAGCCTAACTTGAAGCTCTCGAAGTTTTCTACAACTTTCCAGAAGGAAGTTGATTCTAAAAACTACTCTAAGAAGGAGAAAACTGGGGATTTTCGAAGGGACAGTAGGCTGCCCAGAAATTCAGAAATGGTTTTCTACAGAGAAGGAAGAGCAAATGCTTGAGATGTGAGTTGAAATGCTTGGAATGGGCCTCTATTTATAGGCAAAACATTGGCTCTCTCTCCTCTTCTCCATGGCTGGCCCCCCTCTCTTTCTCTCCCTCTCTTTGACACTTGTCATGCCAACTAGAAAGATCAAGACAAATCCAATGGCTAGGATTGTTTCTTGGGAGACTTGGTGGGCAAGAAGAATATTGGTACAAGATATTGTATTAAACAATTGGTAGATGTACAAGAGAGTACAATGGAGGTTAATGGAGGGTTAGTTCCTTAGCTAGGAAGAAAGATACACCAAGGATATGAAGTACAAAGAAAATCAAGGAAGTACAACCCAATCTTTCTTCTTTCCTCCTTCCTCTCTCTCTCTCTCCCTCTCTCCTAGCCGAATTCTCTCTCCTCTCTCTCTCCCATTCGGCTCACTCTCTCCCTCTCTCCTCTCTTGCTTCTCTAAGGTACATATATATATATATATATATATATACAAGGTACATATAATGCAAGCAAACAAATAAAAACTAAGTACTTTTTGTACTAAGGATCAAAAGTAGACTTAAGGGCTAGGATTCTCTTTTTAAACCAACTAATAAGCACATGTGAACACAAGGCATTAGTCTAGTCTCCCATGTACTTAAATAATATAAACATGGTACCTTTGTACAATAGGAAGTTCAAAACCCCATTAGAAAATAATTAGAAGGTACTTAGAGAATCCTAGGGTTAAAAAGGTTCAAGAGGTCAAAGAGGGGCAAAACGGTCCATTCACGATGACTAGATGGCTTCCTAGTTTAGTTGCTTCAACTGGATGGTTAGAAGCTAACTAGGCTTGCTAAATAGGACCAAAGCGCAAAGAAATCAAATTTCAAGGGCTAAAAATGTAATTATGACAATTTACGAGGAAAATAAGGAAATTCAAATAAAATTCAAATATTTAACGAAATTTTTAACGACCAAAAATCAGGGTCGTTACAAATCAAATATACGGGGAGGATGCAATTTTTGAGATTGAGAGGGTTCACAATTATTGGAAGGAGCTACTTAAGGAGTATGAAGAGAAACTTAACAATGGTGGCATTGCTTCTTCATGCCAAGTTGAGTCTACCACGGAAGTTGATGATGATTTATCTGACTTTGATGTATTTGTTACAAGTAATCAGACAAGCCAAGTTTCAGCTAAAAAGTCAGAATTGGATCGTTATTTGGAAGAAGATGTGATACCGAGAGGTAATCAAGACTTTGATGTTTTAGCTTGGTGGAAAAATGACATGAAGTTTCTAACTTTGAGGGTTATTGCTAGGGATGTGTTATCTATACCTGTTTTTACTGTAGCGTCCGAGTCTGCTTTCAGCACTAGTGAGAGGGTTGTGACTCCACATCGTAGTAGGCTCCATCCCAAGACAATAGAAGCATTGATGTGCGCTCGTAGTTGGTTATTGGCTCATGAATCTGAAGGTAATTTAAATTCGTTTACTTTTCTAGGGTCTTATTTTTTCTTATTGCAATTGAATTGGATAGATATTAATCTAAAGAACATATGGTTTATTTTGTTTCTTTTTAAGGTAATAATTCAAATGAGTTTGCATCGGTTCTTGATGACATGGATGTTAATAGTTCTCAGTCTTGTGTTACAGTGGCTGAAGACTAATTTGGTAAGTTTAATTACGAAATATTTGTTGTCATATTTGTCGAATCTGCTAAAATAAAATAGCACTTTGTGGGTTGAAATGGCTCACTTTTATATTTTTGGTTTTTTCAGGCACTTTTGCATTGAAACGGCTAAGCTTTGTGGATTGGAATGGCTCACTTTTGCACAGAAGTTGGAAAAATTGTCTACGAGTCTTTTGGGGGTTTTATTTTGGATGAACTTGTTGAAATTCCTAATTTTATTTTCGATGAACTTGTTGCAAGATCACCTGTCGGTTATTGTTTGTTATTATGGTCGAACACTTTCGGGTAGCTAGTTGCTTAAGGATGAACTTGTTTGTTTGTGTTTTTTCCCTTGGCAAATGGATGAACTTGTTTAGTTGTGTTGTTGAGAAAATCTGAGAATGAATTGTTTCATTATTGGTTGCATTCTTTTGATGGAGAATTGAAAAAAAAAAAAAAAGACGGGGTGGGTAAACCCGTTACCCGATAGGGGTGGGGGAAATTTCCATTACCGGTTGGGGTTTGAGGTGAGTTCGGAAATTTCCATTAGGAGGGTTCGGAAATTTTAGGGTCGGGGTGCATCAAAACCTACCCCGTCCCGTTGCCATTCCTAGACTTACTCCATTGTCATCAACTAAGGAACAAAGTGAGGTGCAATGACTGAGGTGTTAATATCGAGTGCAAAGTGTTCGAGTGAATAAACGATTTTACCATTAAACCCTCCACCTATCTCAAAGGTAGCAACGAAATAAAATAAAAACAGACTTATCAACAAAATAAAATAAAACATAACATTGCAACCTAAATCCATAGATTTCAAACACTAATCCGTACAAAAACTTAAATGTCGAGTACGAATCTGTAATGACCCAAATTTTCAAGTCAACTTTTTTTGAATAAAATAAAACATTTTATTATAATTCTTTTACTAATAATTATTTTATCATTTATTAAAGTGATTGTATTATTGTAATTTAACTCTAGGAGCTAGCCACTAAAAACCCTTTGATATCATAGGATTTTTTTCATATATTGAACCATGATATCCTTGTATCCAACTATTATAGAACCATAGCCCTACTTCATATTCCTAAAAATATAGGATAAGATTAGACCGGATTTTATTAGCTATGATTAGGATAAGATTGGATAAGATTTTATTAGATATTATATAGATTTTGCTAGATATTATATAAATTTGTTAGATATTATTAGATATTATAAGATTATGATCTAGATTTGATTTGATTCTTTAGATATGATATGATTGTGATTCCCTCAAATCTAAGGAGTTTATTGTAGAAGATTGGGAGAGAGATTTGACATAGATTTTTCCTCGATATCCCTAGATTTTATAAGATATATTAAGATTGGATTAGATTTCATTAGATTTTGCTAGATATTGTAAGATTATATAAGATATGATTGGATATCTTAAGATATACTTCGATACATTAAGATTTGTTTGGATTTTACTAGATATTATTAGTTATTATAAGATTATGATCTTATCCTCTAGAATCCACCGGATTTTGTAGGATTGTTAGTATAAATAGGCCTCCCCTTCCCTCGATCCACACACCACATCGCTTCACTCCTGTGCTTCCAATGGAGTTTTAGAGAGAGGGAAAGGAGAGAGGAAATTCGGCTAAGGAGAGGAAGAAAGAAAAGAGGGAAAGAAGGAACCAAAAAAAATAAAAATAAAACTATTCTCTTTTTTATTCTTCGATCAAGCCGAAACGACATTACTCCGCCCGCATTTTCACCCGACGAACTCCGTAGCTGCCCTACCGCCAAGAAGAACGGTAGAAACCTCTTATCTGCTCACCTAAGTATAATGTTGATGTGCTATATGTTTAACTATTTATATATTATTTTTAGGATATCACATGATTAAATTGTTTAAATTGAAAAGTTGATTTTATCGTTATAATGCTTAATTAACTGCATGTTTGTTGATAAGTTGTGATGTTATAATTTTCAATGTAATAAAAAATAGAGATGCATGAAATTAGTGATTTATTATTATCGCACGATTGTAGCAAGCTTTGAAAGAATAATGTGAACGCGAGAAAATGATGCATGATTACGAGACACGAGAAATGGGAAGTGGAATACAAAAAGTAAAAAGAAAATGAACTGTGAAAGATTAATAATTGTGTGAGCATGAGAACCCGATAGAATCTGAAAGAATGGCTAGCGGAATCATGGCTCGGGTGTGTGTGTGTGTGAGCAAGAGAACCCGATGGAATCTGAAAGAATGGTTAGCGGAATCTTGGCTCGGGTATGTGTGTGTGTGAGCATGAGACCTTGATGGAATCTGAAAGATGGTTAGCAAAATCATGGCTCAGGTGTGCGTGTGTGAGCCTCAGAGCTCGATGGAATCTGAAAGATGGTTAGCGGAATCAGTGATTTTGGATAGCAAAATCTGAACTTAGCCTGGAGCCTGGTAGGTCTTGAAAGATGGTCAGCGGAACCAATGCTTGAGAAAATAAAATGGAAAGTGGAATCGATACTTGGAAAATAATGACACGGTTTACAACATGCTGCGATAACTCTGAAAGACACCGACACCTTTGATTATTTTGGTGATGCTAAATTTTTTTATAGAAATGATAAATTGTTATATGTTTTTTTTGTTATTGTATGGGACATAGAGGTAGGAGTTAGCTATTGGGCTTAATTGGTCACGACGTTACTATTGTGACCCTGGCATCTTATGCCAAAGTTTAGAGACGAACAGATAATTTGGAAGAGTACGGTGCTACTCAGAGTCTTGCCAATGAAGAAGAACAGCGCAAGGAGTATAGTTTACTCTAGTGCCCTTCCTATTATATTTGTTAAATGTGCTTTGAAATTAAGGAGAATTTAGTTTGTAATGAATTTATTTTTAATAAATATTAAAAATTTATTAAATTAACGTTCCCAAAAATCGGGTCATTACAGAATCAAATCTGATGAATCATGGTCAATGGAAACGTTGGAAGCCAGGACAATTGAAACGGATTCAAACATAGCGTCCGGTGTAACGGTTGAAACGAAATCGATGGACAAAGAGAGTACGCGCACGTCTGGAATTCTTGTGGTGCATAGAGGAGAACAATGAAAACCAAACCCTAGAGACAGGAAGAGAATGGTGTATCAGTCGTCTAAAAAAGAGAGAACGAAATATGGGGTTTTGGGGAGATTTCTTTGAAACAGTGTCGTGTTAAAATGAAAGGTCAAAATTGTCTAAACTGGTTCACTGATATTATGCTTATCATGTATTGGTGATTACTAGTGATGGTACCATGTATTTGTGATTTCAAAAGTGTAGATCATGGAATTGGTAAATAAGGGATATCTCCTCAGCTAGCCGGTAATTTTCCCTTCCAAGTTCAAAAAAAATTCCAAAGTCCAAACAGAAAGCCCAAACGTGCCCTCGACTCCTTTTCATTGTTGAACCAAGAACAAAAGTATTCCATCCTTCAAACACAGTAGATATTCAATTGGCAGGAAACAGAGAGGCGGCTTTGGGAATCGCCATCCATGGAAGAAGCAGAGGAAGCAGGAGAGACCCAGCTCACTCGGGCTCGGCATATCAAGAAGAGGTCTCTCAAGAACAAGGCTCTCTCCGTTTCTTTTGACGAGAAAGACCTCAGGTAACCAGATATCTCTCATACCCCCACACGTATATATGTAACTCTCTACGTATTGGTGCTCAAGTGGTTAAAACCTGCTCAATTTCTGTTGCACTAGCTAGTTAATTTTGTGGCTTCCCTCCGAATTTGTGCTTTGGTGTGGTGTGGGTTCTGGCATGGAGATTGTCAAAGTATGGTTCTTTTTCTTTCTTTTTTGGATGACGTAGCAACCACCCCATGCAATGTACACCTACGGGGACTAGCGCAGCAACCCACCGCCCCCCGCTTAAATCCCAAGTGCCTCCAAGGGGAATCAAACTAGGGTTCTTGTTTGAGAAGGGGTGTATTTATGCATATACTTTCAAAAGTTTGTAAGTTCTGTAGTTGTTTGTGGTGAAATGGTTAACCAGCCTGACTAATTGGCAATCAGTATTACAAATAGTGGCGGATTCAGGAATTCGATATAGGAGGGGCACATACACATCATAAATGTGTAACATATTTTTCTGTGATCAAGTACAATATGATTAGTAATTGCACGATAGTCACTAAATACGAAATAAAAATTGCATAATGATAGACTATTTTGATTCTTACCAAGCTATGGCTCATAAAAAACGTAGAATTAGAAGTCCCACTGGAGAAAACTTATTGTACTTTATAGAACTTAGATTCACCTCACAAATTGAGTGATTTAAATCCAAATCTTAGCTTAATTTTTTAGAAATGGAACAAGTTTATTCTAATAAAACAGAATTAAAAGTCGTAGCTTTTACTTGAAACTTTACGAGAGTGAGAGTGAGAGTGAAAGAGAGGGGGAGGGGGAGAGACAAGAAGGTCATAGGATTTAAAGGTTGGAGTTGTTGTAGATAATTCAGAATGCTAAAGATTCTTAGAAGCATTAGGGTTGAAACTTTGAACATAGTTTTTTTAGGGGATCAAATAACAAATACTCTAAGATAGGGGTACAAGTGTAAGTAAAGGAAATTTCAGGAGGGTCACTTCAACTGGTTTCTTGTTGTGGGTTTCGGGCGAATCCTTGTTTCATTGTGTTGTGGGTCCTCCCATATTATTGTCTGGCTTTTGTTTTTAAAAGGGGTGTTTTAGTGCATAGAGTAGATACACCCTCAATTATATATGCTAGTCTGTAGTTATTGTTGGTGTCTTGGTGACATAGTTTGAAAACCCGACCAATTAGCAATGAGGATTGCAATATCAGGTTCATTTTCTCGGTTTCATACAAACTTTTTATTGTCTTGTGTCATGCTGGAGGTTCTCATGGTGATTGTCTAACTAGGGTTTTGTTTGAAAGGGATTACGTGACCGGGTTTCACAAAAGAAAGAAGAAGAGGAGAAAGGAAGCTGAATTGCAATTACAAGAAGTACATCGGCGAAAGCGCATTGAGGCACGTAAAAAGGTATGAACTTTTAACCCTTTCTTTGTGGTGGTTACAATGGGATTGGAATGGGTTCCTTTTGACGTGATTCTATGATCCTACATGACAATTTGGATTTTGTACAATCACAAAATGATGTATTAAGACGTGCTGATATTTAGTATCGGCTTGATGGCATGTTCAATCGTTTTATTTATTTAGGTGATCTACTTATATTTAGTTTTATGGTTTTCCTACATTTGAGAGTCGGAGTGCAAGTATCAAAGAGCTTGTTTTATTTTTCATGTTCTCTGTTAGTTGATATTATAGATGCTGTTAATTTTTTTAATTTTTCGAAAGAGTTGCAGATATGGCTTGAATAGGGCGCAAAAAATGGGTCTAGGTGGGATTGGTTCCAATTTATTCTGTTTTCTAAATTTCCACTTTGTTCAAGTTGGTTTGGGGCGAAAGCTTAGATTGGTAGGAAGATATCTCTTGGGAGTTGGGAGTTTACGCTTGTTTTGGTCAGAGGGGATAGGTATAATGAGTCCGTTCGACTTATATTGATTTGTAAACCATCAAACAAGTAAGTAACTGATTGTATTGCCAGTGGTTATGGAAACGGCTACCTTTTATTCAAAGAATCATCCATTTGTTCTATTTATAATATCCGTGTTGTAATTGATGCCATTGAATAATGACTTTAGGAACACTAGATTGACATTTGTTAGGGGAAAAAGGCACGGATCACCTTATTTTCTTGTTAGATTTGCCTTTTTTGATCCAACCCTGAAAGTCCACACAAATGTGGGGACTGGTAGTCCCCATTGTCTTGCCTAGTCTTGCCTACAATCAAGGCTTAGCCACCTAACTTTGTTGACGCTTCTATGGTATTTGTTCACTGTGCCTCCTTGTGATGTCAATCATCTACTGATTAGCATCCTTAAAATTCTTGATAAGTCATACTTTAATTTTGCCATGCTCTTTTGATCTGGAATGGTTGCAAATGGCAAATTTATTGTTTGTTGGGCTCTTTGTTGTTCCCATCTCATACTCTCTTTCTCTTTGTTCTGCTTTACTCTTCTTCTACCACTATGGAATTGAAAGCTTTGACAAGATCTCCTCTTCCTCTTGACCACATGCATGTTGATGTTGCTGCACTTAGTTTTATTCCATGCATCTTTTGACTCTTTACATGACTGTTGTTGATTGTTTAGAACGCTTTTGTTTTGGCCTTGGTGCATTTCACTTGTATCTAGTCAACATATTTTTTGGTAGGATACAAAATATAGTTTGAAGCAAAATATTTTTTATTTAGTCCTTCGGACACCTGACTGATGTTTTAACTTGCAACTTATAAGTTACTATTTAAACTTGTTTCATTCTACTATTTATCTATGTTAACTTTTAATTTCTGGACTTGCTTTCCTGTGGATCTTAGCTAAAAGCTGCAGAGTCATCTAGTTTTATAAATTTCTTTAGCTTCTGTGCTTAATAGGTTTTAGTACACTAACTGATTGAGCACAAACCAACTATGCAACTAGCAGAATGCCCTATGTGATATATTCTATACTAAAATAATCATTGGCGAGAGGTTCTCCCTTCAGGAACCAGATTATGTTCAGTACTTCTGGGTGCCTTAACTTTTTTAAGTTAATACTTAATGCAGAGAAAGGTGGAGAGGGAGCTTGTATATGGCGGAGGTCCAGCAGAGACAAGTGCTGGACCTGATGAAGCTGGAGAGGATGCAGAACAGGATGAAGAAATTGAGCCAGTGCCATCCATTTCTGGTATATTCCCTAAAAAAACTACTGGCTTAAAGCATGAATTATGTTGGCTGGGAAATTTGAAATACAGTTTGTCTACCACGGTAGGAGAGAAGAGGGGATTAAAGGAGAGGATGAAAAGGGGAAAAGAGAGATTTCAATTATTTTCCTTATTTTCTTGAGGTACAAAGTATGACTATTTTGCTTAGATGTGTTCGTAGAACTTTAGATTTACTTTAGATTTTAAGGAAATTTCGTTTTGAAATCAGAATTCAAAAACATGAAGAAAAGCAATACTCCTATCTATCAAGAGTGTATGTAAACTTAGACAACTCTAATTACTTCAAAATCAATAAGGGAATTGACAAAGCTTGGATCTATCTGTATAAATTGTAATGCCGGTATCAAAAGAGTGAAAAATTAGTAATGAAAGAGGAAGGAGTTCATTCTTACGGCATGTGTCAAATGGATGTGAGCTTTGACATATATTCCTTCTCTTCATGACTTTTTAACAAGAGACCTCAATCGTCCCAAAACTCTCGTAAAATGTTCAACATAAATTTTTACCTACAATTCATGGCTCATCAGACACATCTCCTTTTAGCGCTAGAGGAGATGTGAACTTTGACATATATCCCTTTGATGCATGCTGTAAGCATGAACTCCCTCCTCTTTCATTATTGTTTTTCTACTCTTTTATTATCGACATTACCATTTCTATGGATCAATTCAAGGTTTGTCAATTGTCTTGTTGATTTTGAAGTAATTAGGATATGCTCCAAGTCTATCCCCTTGATCGATATGGCTTTCCTAACCTAGCTCCACCTTTGATATTGGACCACATATGCAGCATGCTTGATAGTTGATATGCAAGTTAGGTGTAATTGACAACTTTTTGGAAGAATCACAATACTATGAGATTAATGGGTACTTTAGAATGGAACCGATCAATACATACTATAAGCAAATGTGTTTTTCCTTCAAAAGCTTCCAAACCTTCAATCCTAATTTTTTACATTTTTTATTTTTTTGGTTTATACAGAGAGAGAGAGAGAGAGAGAGAGAGAGAGAGAGAGTTGGGGTTGAATATGGAGGAAAAATTATTCTTTGCCCTTGCAGGGCCACCGTCACATGGTACTCACAAATTCATTTTTCACCATACATGTCTTTCAGTGCTAGAGTGTATCGTACAGGACCGAAAAAAATATTAACCGATATTTTTTATCACTAGCGTTGTGCCCGTTCGATACACGGCCAAAAAAAACCAATGTGATTTTTTTATCCCGTGCATTGAACGAGCCGTCGACACAAACGCTAGTTTTTTATTTTATAAGAATGACATCAACAAGCTAAGTGCTTTGAGATGCTCAGATAAAAAACCGTATCAGTGTATTTTTTGCGTAATGATATCTAAATACATGGAATACATGATGTATTTGTTATACAGCCATATGTGTTATTCTGTTCTAAGATTAGGGCTTGGTTTTGATTCAGTTGAAGGAACAGCATTATATGACAATGGTGACGTTCGAGTTATAGTGACAACAAGTGAGATTTCTCGTGAAGAAGAGCTTCCAATTGAGAGACCACTGGCAGCAGCCCTCCCTTCCACTGGTGGGGATGCCAAGAAGCAGCACAAAGTGCCTGTGAATAAGAAGAAACCATTCAAGAGAGTTGCGAAGACCAGGCCACGTAGAAAGCAACAGAAAAAGAGAGACATAAGAAAGGGAAAGACAATAAATAACAAGCGTTGATCGCAATTCGTTAGTTTTGCTTTCCCCATAGCAGAGTTCTAGTAATGAGGGTGTTTCCGGGTTGAACCAAGGTAGCTGCTGGGGAGAAATGGTCAAGTTTTTGCCTGGCATTTATTTGACAGATTTGTGTTACTGTTTTTAACTTGAATGAATGTTCGTTATTGTAAAATTGCGATGCTCAGTCTTATATCTAATGCACTCTTTCTTGATTTTTATTTTTTCCTCGTGTCCTCTCTTACACTGGCCCTTATAAGGTCTGTTTTCATGCATCACTATTTGGTTATTTCGAATTCTTGTTCTGTTTTGTAGTCCGCGTATTTGGAGTACAGGAATATCAGGTGGAGTATTAGGTAAAATTACCCTAAGCTTTCGAGTTTTGACTCACTATTTCACTTGAAAAATGACTAACTTTATTCTGTTCCCCTGAATTTTTAGACATGTTCAAATTGCCCCCTAGATTGAATTATCACTATATAATCTCCTTGGGTAAGTAATCTTAATACCCTCATATTTCTTCCTTCGTTCTCATATAGTAGTATATATGTGTATATATCTATTCATGATGCCTATGTCAAATGAGCAATGCTAGGTATCTTGAAAGGTTTGTATTCTGTATTTCATATCTGATGTAAAATTGATCTCTTCTATTGATTAAAAAAAAAAATACCCCAAAAATAATCCGAAATGAGAAATCAATGGTCCAAATGTCATCAAATGAAAATATATTTGTACTCTATAAATGCACATACTACAATGCATCTCAGATCTGGTAAATTACAATTTCTCTATAAAATCGATCTCTAATTTTGCAGAAAACTTCTCCGATAGAAAAAAGAGAAATACCCAAGACCTATGCGCGCATGCACTTTTTTTCTGCATCATCTCGTCGTGAGCTTATGAATAATTCTCCCGCTCCCCATCTCCAGCATATTCTTTTTCTTAATGATCAAAAACAAATTGTCATTCTTCATTGACCCATTTTTCTCCTCTAAACAAACTTAACCATGCCAAATATCAGTTTTCGCTCTTCAAATAAGCCCACCAATCAAGACATACTGTATTACATTGATGAAAAACCAAGATAATTTGTGAATAGAAGATAAAAGGCAAAAAGTTAGGATTAGGGTTTGACTTAGGACTAGGCTTTAAGTAAAGTTCGAAGATGAAAATAAGGGTGGAAAACTATTTTTACAGTGGAATTTTCTTTTACACTCTTAAAACACGTAGAGTTGTTCAAATCCTGTTCCACAAATTGAGAAGAGGTTAATAGTCGCAGATGAAGTCCACTCATTGGTGTCAAAATGGCTTTGCCAAAGTCAATTTCAAACTTGTTACAATATCCAAAAAGTCAAAAAAATAACAACAATGTTGCTATACCCATTAATATTGCATGATATTATGGTACAATTTCAAATTCAGAATATTGGATTAAAACCATCTCATTTGCTGATACAATCAAATAACTATGATATGTGGAGGATCTGACACCAAAAATGACCTTGCAATTTTTTTGGGTAGCAAAGGATAGCAACGGGCGAACTTGGATTTTGTCAAAAAAAAAAAATTATGTTATGAGTTTGTCAAAATATTTATTCGTTTTCACTAGGCTCGCCATTATCAATATAATCTTACTTGTTGGAAAAAAGAAAGAAAAGACTTTAGCAACTTAAATGACCAGGGGTGTGAACTTGCTCTTATATGGTAGTAGTAGTAATGGAATGTTCTCCGGTGACCCAAACCAAAATTGAAGTTTTTCCTTAAAAAGGAAAATAGAAAATTAGAGGTCGGTCCTACTTTTTAGCTTCTGTTTCATCCCAAATATTGTGGCCGAACTTAGATAGGCTTTATTATGTTGCATAATGACTTTTTTATCCCTGTGAACTATGCGAACTGTATATGTGTGATATCTTTGATAAATGATTGTGTTAATCAGGCGGATTTTTCTAAAAGGTATCAATCAAACTGAATCAACACACTTCAAACAAAGAAATCAGAAAAGATAACTGAATATAAGTATGCTTGAATTTAATCGAAAGCAAGCTTATATATGATTACTTTTTGGATTTCAGCAAGAAAAAAGACAAAATAGTGTAAAATAACTTGAATTTAATCAAAAGCAAATTTACATTCAAATAAGTCTTCAAACTTGCAAAATATTAAACTACAACTACTTCGAACTCCTAAATCCTAAAACTACTTTAAATCTCTGAGCAACCATTTTTGTATGGATTGTGAGACGATGATTTTTGTCGGGGTCTTCTTCTTCAGTCGTTTCTTCTACTTATAGACAGAGGGTCTGTCCATACTTCTTGTTCTCCACATTTTCTTTAAGCGCTCAAGCTTTCGTTCAGATTTGATTTGAAATGCCTTGATTCCCTCCAAGAACGGTTGTAAATGTCTTCGAACTGCTTGCGGACTTGGTCTTTCAGCAAACTCTTCCACTTCCCACGTTCATTGTTGTAAGTCGTGGGTGAACACGTTGATAATGGGGCTCCCTATTCCTACACAACAAGGATTAGTGCTTCAAAACAAGTTTCTCAAACAAATGTAAATAAATATAACTGATTCTACCCCTGAGATGTCTCCAAATGACATCGTTCGATGGTTAATGAGTAATCAACTGTTATACTTAATTATTCCCTTGACATCTGTCATTCAATTACTTCAATTTCTGTTTTATGACTAAACGTAATCGTTTCCAACCTAAATGATACCTTATAGTACTCAAATAACATTATAACAAAAGCCACTGATTTCACGTATCTCAGGCGTAGTTATAACGTGTTTTGAATGGTCCGCACCCTATTTAGTGCCTCGTGTAATTTTCTTATTGGATAGTATATTTTTGGATGTAAACAACATGACCAGAGTAGTATTTTTGTCCGAAAAATAATGAGTCAGGACTATGTCGGGTAGTAATAATATGCGCGGGTATTTTCGGCCGAATTTACAGGGCCGGCCTTTGAAAATCCAAAAGAAAAAATGGAAAAAAGAGAGTCCAGTGGAGCATAAGGTGGGCCAATTTAGTTACAACGCCTCCCAAAAAGCCCAGTATTTGTCTTGTTGGCGGCAATTGCTTACAGTAGTGCAGCTATCAAACACAGCTCCCAATTTTCTGCGAACGCAACCAATGGGGAAGGAAGAAGCACAGCTACAGCTACAGCTACAGCA
Organism: Rhododendron mucronatum var. ripense; assembly: GCA_019656295.1. Lineage (NCBI taxonomy): Eukaryota > Viridiplantae > Streptophyta > Magnoliopsida > Ericales > Ericaceae > Rhododendron > Rhododendron mucronatum. The sequence goes on along the minus strand of BPLT01000227.1, from coordinate 586,000 downwards.
GCAGCAGCAGCAGCCCAATTCAGGCGAACAGGTTTCAGAAACCGCTCAACAAGAAGAATCAACCCAGCAACAACCAACAGACTACTCCTGGACCCCGCCGTCGATTTGCTTCGGCGTCCCTCCGGTGCGAACCTACCACTTCACCCACCAGTTCAGGACCCCTTCCAACCCTAACAACTTCCTCAAGGGCGTCAAATGGTATACACACTTTCTCCCCACCCTTTTTCGTCTCTCTCTCTCTCTGACGGGTTTGTTGCTAGGTCTCCGGACGGTTCGTGCTTTCTTACGAGCGCCGAGGACAATACTTTTCGTCTTTTCTCATTGTAAGTTTCTGTTCCGCTTTACAGTTTCCATTTTATCTTTGGTAGCCGTGCATAGCGTGGGATCAAGGAAAATACATACAAATAGGATTGTGCTGTGAATAATTTTCTACACATATTTTGGAAAAATTTAAATGAACGGGTTGATTATGTCAACTCAAATACGGAACAGTTTCAAACAAATTGGATTATGGTCAATATATATGACAGGTTATGTTATTCTAAGCGTATTTACCTTGTTAAATGTAGGAATTTTAGTAAAACAGAAAGTTTGAACAGCTTTTGATATTTTCTTAGAGTGTAGGAAAGAAGAAAAATGTAAACTTTTGTTGAGAATAAGCATTTAGAGAGAGAGAGAGAGAGAGAGAGAGAGAGAGTATGCTATAGCTTTGCTAAACTTGCATCTTGCTTAAAATAAGGAGAAAAGACTGCTCTAATTTGGCATTTTAGGATGCATGGAATTCTGCTTCTCTTCGCGCATAATTATATTAATTGATTTGTGGCATGGTCATGTGGCATGATTAATGACTTGTTATCTGTTCCTTTCTAGACCAGATAATGGAGATGGCTATTATGGAAATGCTTGCTCATTTGCTGCAGATGCAGGTTACATCCTTGATTCGAGGGAAAACTTGGTGAATTAATTGCTAACCAAAACACCTTCTCATCTTATTTAATTCTTCATTTTGTCTATAGATTCTGATTAATAGTTTTGTACTTTAGCATATTTCTCACGGTTGTCGTCCTCGGTAGTGTTTCAATAATGTTGTTCTAGATTTAAATTGTTCTAATTTTGCAATTGTTTAAACTGTTATAATTATTTTGTTGAATATCAGCTGCAGATTCATATACTGCAGATCTTATTGTGAATGGGGGAGAGTCTATCTATGATTTCTGCTGGTACCCTTACATGTCTGCTTCAGGTTCAGCCCCTTTAGTCATTTGCCGGACTAAAACATTATATGATAATAATGCTAGAGTTAAAGTTTGACTGCTCTGCTGGTCGACTTTCCAGATCCAGTCACCTGTGTTTTTGCAAGTACCACTCGTGATCACCCTATTCATCTTTGGGATGCTACTTCAGGCGAGGTTTTGTATCACTGTTGCTAACTCTTGTTATCTGTCCTGTTTAGTATGATAAAATCAGACCTTGTCATTTTTTAAAGTTTTTTTGGTAACTCAGGTGTCCGGGCCAGCTTACGCGCACCTCGACTAATCCTGGGGGCCCAATCGCACCGCCCACTTGCGGGCAGCCCAATTAAAGTAGGAGCAAAGCTCCGCACCATATGGCTGGCCCCAAAGGAGTTGATAGCACCTGAGAGGTTTCGAACTTGAGAGCTTAGGAAGGTGCAACCCCTGAGTCTCAGGCCACTAGGAGTCTAGGCCAACCCCTTGGGGTCATCATATGTTGAAGTTGATGGTCGTCCTCATTGTGTGCTATGAAGGGCTGGTCTTTTCATATGGTAACATTAATATGAATGCTTTTTGCCTTCTCAATAACTCCTGAGTTTAGTATAATTTGCTGCGGAAATTGATGGTATCAACATATAACCATTCATGGTACTGTTTTTAATAACTTTGTCTGTCAACTAGTCCTTGATTTGAATTGAAATGCAGCTGCGTTGCACTTATCGGGCTTTTGATGCGATGGATGAAATCACGGCTGCCTTTTCTGTTGGTTTTAACCCAGCTGGGACCAAGTATATTTCTCTTCAAAGGGTTTTTTACTCACCCATTTTGTTATTCCACACTTTTGTTTTTCAAATTCTCTCACATCAAGATAGACCTTAACTCCTAGTTGTCATGTTCGTTAGTTACACCTTCAAATCTAAAACACAGCTGGTTTCTTAGATTTCCCCCGTTCTCTGACTCGAGACTAAATCATGGTAGTCTATTGTAGAGATAAATTGATGTTGAATGAATCTGGGTCATAACTCTTTCACCAAAGTGGTGGAAAGATGAGTTTTATTCTACTGATGTTGGTTTATCAAGACTGTATGATAGCATTTTTGCGCTTTTAGTTATGTATTTTTCTTCTAAGAATAACGGGCGCGTGTCATAGAAGCGCCTAGCTTCCTGAAATCCTTTTGTGGCTTCTTTGATCAAATACTCAGGCCAGAACTATTGACATGGAATCATGCTGTGATGGCACAAGAAGATTAGTGTCCTCTACGCCCATGCAGATGCGTACATACTAACTGATATTACATATGCACATTTCAAGTAGAATTCTCTTTTTATGCAAACAAGCTTTACTTTATCTTGCAGACTTCCCCAAATGTTTGTCAAAGTCGTATTACTTTGTTGTAGTAAGTATTTGATATCCGATTTTGTTGTGCTAATATCTCAACTGGTTATAGAAAGCAAAGCTGAAAACTAAAAATAATTGTTAAACTAGAATTATGTACTATGGCTTATAGGATGCCCGTTATCGAATCTAAAAGTGGTATGATGCATCATCATTCTTATCATGCTATTCATTGTTGGTCTTTATGCGCCTTTATCTGCTCGTCCCCTGGTTTATCCTGGGTAGTCTCTAAGCACGCGTAGAATCCTGATCCAAAGGATATAATAATTTCCGTGGACTTCTTAATTCCGTTTCAGGATATTTGGTGGATACAATAAATCTCTCAGAATATTTGATGTTCATCGCCCTGGTAGAGATTTTAAGCAACATTCAACAGTCCAAGGAAATAAGGAAGGGCAACCAGGTAGGTGTTTATGTTAACTTCTTGTGGCCAACCCATCTAAAAGCTTAAGTTAATAGAGAGAGGGCAACTGTATTGTTGTGTCCTCAACACCTCCCCTTGTGTATGGTCATAGACTCACAGATGTGGGCCAAACACATGTGAGCATGATAATTATGTTCCATGAAGATGTCAAAAAACCTTCTGTATTTGCACTTTCCAAATAGCGATTCCAAAATGGCGCTGCCTCCTATTAGGCAAGCTATCAAGATATGTTTGGTGTGGTACTTAAGAAGTAACGTGTCAATATTTCATCCTGAAACTATTTGTGTAAGATTGACATGTGTTTGGGTTACCTAAGCTTCTTTTCTGTGTTCAGGTATTATATCAGCCATTGCTTTTTCCCCAAGTCATACGAAGATGCTAGCTACAGGTTCCTATTGCCAAACCACTGCAATATACAGTGAAGACAATGTGGAACTCTTGTACATTTTACATGGCCAAGAAGGTGGGGTTACACATGTAAGTGGTCGCTTATTTTGTTGGTCATGTATTCTGTATGTAATATGACAAGTAAATCTTTCAAGCACGATCGTTTTTCAGGTGCAATTCTCAAAAGATGGAAACTATCTATATACTGGGGGGCGAAAGGTAAAACCTTGTGCAGAGTTTTTTCTGTTAAATTTGTTTGTACCCCTTTTTAACTGTACACTTGAGAAGTTCTCTTAGAGCCAGAGTTAAAAGGGGGATCCTTCGATTCTGTCTCATTCAAAACCATTTTTGGGATGTCATCTCAGAGGACTACTTAGTGATGACTTACAAATCGAAGAAACTCAGTAATTGTTTTTTGGAAATAGTGCAAGATAATCTTGATCAAGTATCTTGAGTTATGTGGTAATAGCATTATTCTATCTGTTATGCTTTTCTCCACATGAAGTTGATGTCACCAACTGAGTCTAGACACTAGCTGTGGGTGAATACAAGTGGTTGCATTGTTCATTTAAGGTCTATGTAGTACGGAAGTGGACAAATATAGGGACACGACAAAATTAAATAAATAAATAATTGAGTAATATTTGATACCAGTCGAAGTATAGTTAGATGTATAAAGCATGAAGCTTCAATATATGTAAAAAAGCATCATATATACATCAAATTATGCTTTTAACCCAAAATGTTTGAAGTAATACACATCCCCCCCCCCCCCCCCCCCCCCCCCCCCCCCCCCTTTTTTTTTTTAAATTGCATATTTAACCTTGGCCATGACCCCATACGTGTCCCTCGCATGTCCCCACCGTATCCCCCTAAAAAACTTAATTAAATTTATTTAACATGCCACTTGGCGTATCTCATACGTATTTTTGTTGCTGTGTCTCCTACGGGGACACACAGGCCTCTAGGAGTGTTGGTGCTTCCTAGTTTAAGGTTATAGTTGTTTCAAAATTCTTCTATATATTGGTGGTTAATACAATTTGTGATTGTTTTTCCATATATGTTTATCTTAATATTCTTGTATAAACTGAAACAAGATTCTGGAAATATTTCTTGCCAATAGCAGCTTTAACTTGTAGAGTTTTCTGTTGATCTACCTTTGCATTGCATTCAAAGCAGCTTGTTGTATACTAATATCAAGAGAACCTAGATGCCTAGTATGTGCATTTAACGAAAGAATTATCCTCACATTTTACTACAGGACCCTTACATACTATGCTGGGACATTCGCAAAGCTGTTGACATTGTGTACAAGTACGCATTTTTGTCTTGGATTTTTTTATTGGAAGTTCAGTAAATGACCTATCATACTAATTGTTTCATGTGTTGCATGATTGCATCGTAATTGCATTTGTTGTTTATTACTCACACATATAATATGCATATTATGCGTGCATGATGCATCATTCAGGATGTAGTGGTCATTAATCTGGGCAAGGTTCAAGTTTTATGAAGGGACGGTTTAGGATGAGGTGGCTCACCACATGGTAGCTCATAACTACCTCCACAAATTAGGAGGGTTTCATTTCAGGGTTGAAGTTTTGAGTACACGTCCAAATAGCTTGGACTTCTCCCTTATTTTTTTCTTTGGGGTGGGGGGTCGGTCAGAGGGCTGATGCTCACTCGGGGATGCAATTTGTTAAGTTTTCCTGTGGGTGTTGCTTTATCGTTTGTATACATTGGCCACCTGAGAGTATTGGGCCACTAGCATCATACTCTGATACATTCACGTACTTCCTAAACTTATTAGTGATGGCCATTGGCCAGTATTATATTTGGTCTAAGAAGAAATGCCAAACATTCCCCATTTATATGCAATGTTGACCGGGCTAATCATAGGTTATCAATTGCTACAGAAACTGTAACCTGCATGGACTGGTACAAAATTGGTTACGGGATAGTCCTTAATGCTATTCAGTTATAACATGATAATGACACTTGTTCACTATAGCCTTAGTTCGCTGACTAGTGTGGAAGACATTTGACCAATCCTGGCCCTGATGGGATTTTGAAGCATCTGAGTTGCTAAACATACATTTCTCATTAATTTGATGCATGGTTGTTAAAATGGCTTGTTATTGCTGTCAACGAAGTTTTCAATTAGCTCAAGTAATCACTTTTAGCTGCAGCAAAGGGGTTTTAAATTTGTAGCTGCTTGTTTTGCCATGTGATCCTGTGATTAGGATATACAGATCTTCAGAAAATACCAACCAGCGGATAGCGTTTGATGTGGACCCCTCTGGTCAACACCTTGGTACAGGTGGTCAGGTATTATTGTAGATTTTACCCTCTCTTTTCAAGGGGTTTCGCTAACCAATACAATGCCTTAATATTCTTGCCTTCTTTCTTTCAGGATGGTTTGGTTCATATTTATAATCTCCAAACGGGGCAGTGGGTATCAAGCTTCCAAGCTGCACTGGGTACTTCTAATCGATAACTTTATTGTCAAAGATTTTTAGTACATATCCCTTATTTCCTCATGTTTTTAATTGATTCATATGCCTTCCATACAGACACTGTTAATGGTTTCTCTTTCCATCCGTTTCTGCCAATGGCGGCCTGTTCGTCTGGACACAGAAGATTTGATACACTTGATAATTCTCCTGAGGATTTCAGTTTGAGTGGTATCTCAACTCCTCTTTTGTATTTACTTTCCTGTTTTCTTTTTTGTTTTTGTTTTTGGTTTTTTTTTTTCTGTGTTTGGGAAAATTACAATGAGTCTGGCTTGTGGGTCTCATCTGGTTCCTTGTTTGGCCTTTGTAGGCGATGAAAACTGTGCTTCTATTTGGAGTTTCGCTTTGGCTTCTATGGAGGACAATGCTTCTGCCATGGATTGTGGGGATTTAAACAGTCAATCTGAAAATTAGAACTTTTGCTCAGATCCTTGACTTGCTTGCGGGACCCAACCGAAGCCACATGAGTCTGATCAATTATTCAGTCGGTCAAGGCAAAGGTTGATTCAGCAGAATTCATGCACTTTCCTGATGTAAGAGTCCAATTTTCTTGAGCTGACATCGATATCAGATGAATTGGATTGGTTCTTTTCGAATGTAATATCCATTGCATTCATCAATGCTGTATCTATAGTTTACTTCAAACAAAAATTGTCTAACAGCTGGAATTAAGGGTGCATCCAAATCTATGTTCCTGTAGGTGCTCAACGAATTAGGCAACTCTGTTAGTCACATCCAAATCTATGTTCCTGTAGGTGCTCAACAAATTAGGCAACTCTGTTAGTCACTGAAAATTAACCAAGCCAACCAACCAATGAAATATGATTAACTTTTCGTTCTCTTCTCTTCCTCTCTAAAATCCCTTTTCTCTTCTTCCTCGAAACCAGCGGCTAGGCTTTTTCCTCCCCTTCCCCCTCCTCATCTCTCTCTCTCTCTCTCCCGCCTGATTTTCTTCCCTCTCCTGCCGTATCAGCAGGCTTGTGTTGGGCGCCGGCAAGATCAGCCCTCCAGTAGCAGCTCATACGCCGTCATGTGGCTTTTTCAGGACCGTCTCACCTCATGTCTCCTGCAAAGCTGGCGAGGCTAGTAGAGATCGAGGTTGGGTTAGGGTTTGTTTTTTCTCTACCGGCCATTTGGCTTGATTTTCTTCCACCCGGTTTCCCCAGTTCAGTACCATACCCGTCTAATTTTTTTAGATCCGGTGGGTGTTGGTGGTGGGCAAATAAGTTCTCCAGAAGTTGGAGGTGTGATTTGGTCTTTGTTCGCGGGTTTGGTCTCTGTTCACTGGTCTTTGTATGACTGAGGGGCGTGTATCCGATCACTTGTGGCTGTCGGCGCAACGGCATGCTGAAGTTCTTTTGGCCATGGTCTTTGCGCCTGGAGTGCATGGTACCAGATTTGTCCCTCTGTCGATCTTGTTTTGGAATCCACGGTTTTTTATAACGCATTGATTGGAATCTGTAATCCCTTGGATGCCTGTTTCTTTGTCGTTGGCGGGTTCTAATAACTGACACAATGTGTCGGTTCTACTTGTGCAGTGTATGCTTTGCCTTGATAGAAGTAGTTAGGTAGCCCTTTGTATATTTGTTGTCTGGGATGCACTTGTTTTTCTTATCTCTGTGGTTTTGGATGGATTCCATTGTAAGTACCGTTGGGCTTTTGAAATGAAATGTGTTCAAAAGAAAAAAAACCCAAGCAATGAAATCTGTGCGATGGTGAATGTACGAGGAGGAGCTGCTGGGATGTCACTAGTTCAGTGAGGCTAGTAATTAAAGAGGAAGGAAAATACTTTCGGTACTGATCTCCGGACCTAGATTGAGACGTTGATGTGAACTATCCGACGAGTGGGGGTTCCACGTGCATGTGTGAGGTCTACGTGCATCGAATGGTTTCAAACACATCTGTGACCATACGTGTCCATGGGACTGCTCAATTCTACCCTTCATTTCTTCTAGTAGTCTTTCTTCCTCTGTCTCTTGGACATCAAGAAAGAAGATGGAAGCATAAAGAAGCGACAGTTTGAAAGACGAGATTGTCGACTAGTAAAGGAGAACTGAGGAAAGACAAAGAAAGCAAACAAGAGATGCAAAATATACAGACCACCAATGTTTCACAAATCAAATAACATATAATACAACCCATTTAACCCATTTTCATAGATCCGCAGAGAGAGGGCCTGGAAAAATATCGGATTCCACAGATACAAAAAAGCGGTTTCCAGCGACGGGTCATCGGCCTTCAACCATTGATACAGTGATGACATTTATGGAGTTTACGTTGTTGCTGCTTTGAGACCGAAGATCAGACGATCCCGCCAAGCTTTGGAAAGTAAAAGTAGGCCGTTTCGGCTGTGGACAATCTATCTCACTGCTTAGCATCAGAACTACGGTCGACATGGTGGGCCTATCCACGGCATGATCTTGTACACAGAGAAGGCCAACATGCAGGCATCTTGTTACTTCTTGCAATGAACATGAATCAGCCAATACTTGATCCACTAAGTCCATTGCCCTGCCTTCATTCCACAAATCCCACGCCTGAAACAACACCATGTAATCAGAACAAGAAAATTATACAAGGGAGAGGTTGTTCTAGTGCACAAGATCCCTGTCTAAGCGATAAGGGTTACAACATGTTCAATGGGTGTTTGGTTTCGTAAAGTGAGGAGATGGCCGCAGGTGGGGGGAGACAATTAGACATGCATCATTTGAGGAGCCCAATGGCGGTCAGAGGAAGTTGCTGTGGCCAAAGATGATGACAAGAGATTACCTTCAGCAACCTGAGATGGCCAGGTGGGGAGTGAGGAGTCACTACAGGTGATGGTGGCTGGAGATGGTGGTGGCTGAGCCGCTGAAGGTGGTGAAGGAGAGAGGAAAATAGATTCTTATTTTTTCAATCGAATGATAAAGTTATATCGAAAGGGAAAGCGCATTTGTTATGTATTGTTGGACCTTCTTGGTAATGGAAGTAGGGTGTACTTGTTGAACATGTGCTTATGAGATCATAAAAACTTTGAATACAGAAACAGAAAGATGTAACCATGAAACATTACTAAACATTTGACAAACAAATTAGATGGGAATTGGGGGCACTTACGTGACCGAGAAGGCTCGTACGTACTTCATTATGACGGAAACTGTTGTTTTTCTTGCCAGAAACGATCTCCAATAGCAAGACTCCAAAGCTAAAGACATCGGACTTTTCAGAGAATATCCCACCCATTGCATACTCAGGAGACATGTAGCCTCTACACATTGGAATTTGACGATGCTAAGCACTTAAAATCACTTCATTTCCACTTTTGATATGATTTTGAATCCATTAAGTGGAATATGAAACAACACTAGCATTGGATTCTTGAAAAAATTTAAGGAAATAAAACAAAAAACACTTACAATGTACCGACAACCTTGTGAGTATTTGCTAGCTCTTGTGTGCAAAGAAAAGTTCGCGCCAAACCAAAGTCCGATATCTTTGGGTTCATTTCTTCATTGAGTAAAATATTGCTGACTTTTAGGTCTCGGTGAATTATCTTCAAACAAGAATCGCGATGGAGATACAGAAGCCCTCTAGCAATGCCCTGAATTATGTTGAGTCGTTTAGCCCAATCCAGCTCTGTTCTCTTGTTTGAATCTTAAAGGCACACGTTCATTCAAATATAGTCAATGGTAAAGATCAGCATACTTGTGCTTGGAATGAGAAATAAACTACATGTGAATCCAAAGTTTCAACATTGGGATTCTAGATACAGGCTCCATGATCTAGTGATGACCGATTTATGTTCAACTGACTAGAATAAATAAGAAGGCTGTAGTTAATGTGTTTTCCGGTGCTGTATGTTGAAGATATATGCCTTGTCTGGTTCATGCTTCTTGAAAACATTTGGAGCAACCAGTGAAAGTATATGATACGTATATATCGCATAATCAGTGATTTTGATCTGGTTTTACATATGACACTTTTTTTGATAGATGATGAATATTTCAGTACCAGTTTTATGAACATTTCTCAGATATTGTCTTTAAAAACAGGAACACTTGTCTTTTTGCCATAGCTCGTCGCTATGGTTATCTTGGATTCAAAACATCTTTTCAATGTTTTCTCATAAATTGGTCATGGAAGCAAGTATTGTAAACCGTTAACCATACAAGTTCTGAGAAGTGTTCTACAAAACTGGATCCGGAAACAACCACCAAATAGGTCCTAAGTCTTTTAAAGACGGCCTGATTGACTGCCGTAGTGGTTGGGCTCTTGATAACCAAAATAGGGGTGTTCAATATTTTGGGCAGAGAAATAGGAGTTAAAAGACAAAGGAAAAGAAGAATCTGAACATACCAAAGAGAAAAGTATCCAAACTTTTGTTGGGCATGTACTCATAAACTATCAGCATTTCCTCTCCTTCAATGCAGCACCCCAATAGCCTAACAAGATTCCTGTGCTGAAGTCTCGAGATTAGTATGATCTCATTCTTGAATTCTTCTATGCCTTGCCCTGAGCATCTAGAAAGCCTTTTCACTGCTATCTCTTGTCCATCACTTAGTTTTCCCTGCCAAACATAGACCATAGATTTTCTAAATCAGCAAGCGCGCGCGTGCACAGACACACACTTATATGAGCCAAATAGAAGTTTACTTCATAGGAGTATTCAATATTTCACCACATAAGTTTCATTCCAATATCGGCTCCAAATTGTTTATATTGGAGAATAGGAGAATTGTCTTCAGTTCGTCATCGTACTTTCGCTCTTGTATAACTTTTCTGAACGTAAACCTCGTAAGCCAATTTACTTATTTATGTAGTACCTACTGAATAAAATCTTAGAATGTTCCCTTTACAATCCTTACTTTCTATCAGGATGGGACACACACTTGCGACACATTAATCACACAATAACAACTTATTAATTTGACAAATTTGGAAAAATTAACAAGGATATTTATACTCTATTTTTTTAGTATGTGAGATGTAAACTAGGTATTAGAAAATTACTCTTGTATATCTTTTAAACTCTAATGCCTCAATCTCTACTGCATACAAGTTTCGCACAGATGGAGTACCTGATTGATATACCAAAATTATTTCGAATTACGGGCATGTTAGCAAGTAAGGATATGAAAGCTGAATTACCTTAAAAACTGGTCCAAATCCTCCTTCGCCAATTTTGCTGCTTATGCTGAAGTTATCGGTAGCAGCTGCTATTTCCTCAAAATCAATCGTTGGGAGCTCCAATTTAGTATCATGCGGATTTCCTCGGTTGACTAGCATGTCCTTTGAATTGTTCAATCTGTCAGACAAAATGGAGTCCTTGGTTTTCTTTTCCATCTTTCCTGGTTTTTGAGATGGAACCATGCAAATGAATTCATTAGGTTCTCTGCCTTTCTTTCTTTAAGGTTCTTATGCAAAAGGATCCCAACTTTCACAATATATAACCAACTTTATCAGAAAACAATAGAGAAGGGAAAAGGAGAACATGAAAAACCCCTCGAAAATAGGAATTTACTACTAAATATAAAGTGAACAAATTACAGCAATGAATTGGCCAGGTGCCTTGTATTTCACTGTACTCCCGAGTTACTGCCTAGAGCCTTTTTTTCACAGAGACAGAGGGCCGAGACATTGAGGCTATATTTGGATTAAGGAGTTTGGTAAGGAAAAGTAGGAAAACAGAAAAGCTGAAGGATCTGGAGGCAGAACGGTTAGATCCTTCAACATTTTCGTTTCCTTTCCATTTGGAAACAGATATTGGAGTATGGTTCTTCCATTACGGAAGAAAGTAGGAGAAGAGAGGCTGTGAGAGAGTTCCGAACCTTAGGATCCTGTTGTGTATGGTGGACAGATTCCCCCTCCCGATCGTGGATGTAGGCACACACTGCCAACCCACCTATAACATGTGCTCTCTTGTTTCCTGGATGAGGATAGTCTATTACTACTGAAATTGACCATACTGTTGAGCAACAAACCCTCCAATCTATGACTTAGCAATAATATTGGACAAGAAAACTTCCCCAGTATTTTTGTCTGTCAGCTTAAAATGTCCTAAATCTAATCTCTCATTGCTCATTGGCTTCCAAAGCGTTACCATTGTGAATCTTAAGTCTACATGATTCTTCTGTCTCCATGTTAAAAAATATGGAACATGAGGAATTTTTATGATATTTGTGGAATCGAATTTCAGAAACAATGTGTACACCACCTCAAGATTACTCTTTTCAACCCATCATTTGCACTAGAGCACAGCATTAAGTGATTGACAGCATTGGTAATTAGGAGCGTTTCTAATTTTAACAGAACGGAAAGCATGATTTTGTGGACTTTGAAAGGAAAGATAAGAACTGGTAGCACCTCCTAGTCCGTGCCAAAATACTTTTGATCGAGATCAGATGGACATCTACATTACCACAAAACATAGTTGAACAAGTGAATGTAAAGAAATAGCTCTTTTTACCTTTTTGTTTCGCTCTCAGCCTATGCAATCCGTAAATGACAACACCCAAGAGGATCACCCCAGAAGCTGTTGTCAAGCTGATGATGAGCTTTTCCTCCTTCTTGTCTTTCCCTGGTAAACAAGAACATGCAGCTAAGGCCTGTTGTATTCATATTTTGGAAACATAGAAAACTGTTTTCCAAATCCATTTCCGGGAGTGCACAAACAATCCACGTTTCAGAAAAAACCGGGAAGAATGATTCTGAATTCTCAAAAAACCATTTCTCCTAGAAACTGAATATGACATCAAGACCAAGGATGCTTATGGAAAACCAGCTTTGAGAAAAAAATTCTGCAGAACTGTTCCTGGAAAGAGCAATTGAAGAATTGATGCCATTACTCATCCCCAAGATACTAGTCAGATGAAAACTGCCATATCATTGGCAATAAAACAGTTGGGAGTGAATAGGTTTTATTTTCTGTTTCCAGTTTCTGCTATACATAGAAGAAAACTTGTTTGGTGGATAAATTCCACAACCTGTTTTCCGGAAAATCTTTCAAAAACAAACCAATTTTTCGAGAACACCACAACCATTTTCCAGATTCTTCAAAACTACGTCACATAAATGTGAACTTAATACTATAAAAACCATGTATGTTATTTTTCAAGTTTGAGGAAAAGTATTTGAAAAAACGTTTCTCAGTGTTGGACTTTATTCCACATCTCACCAAAACGTTGAAACCAAGAAATCCTACATTCAAACCAATAACAACAACAAAAACGTACACCAACAAGTGATGCCAACAACATGTTTACCTAGCTCTGAAGCCGCCAGGCAAAGGAGAAGGTCCTCCCCAGCAGATGAAAACTGCTGAATATCCACCAGCCCTCCTCCAGCCCAAACCATACACCCAATTTCAGCCACAAATGAATATGCAACACAAGAACAATTACTCAAGCACCATTTCTCGCAACCAGATTCACTCATATCGTGCAGATACACATGCCGATCCGGCAATTTCACCCCACTCAGCTTAAAAAACCCATCACTTTTCACTCCTCCTAATGATAAACCACTGCTGTTCTTGTCACATAACAATTCAGTATCCCTCTTACACCCACCACTCCATTTCTCTTTCCTCCATTCCTCATCCGAATTTGGCACAAACCCTTTTAAGCACCGACAAATCTGAGCCCCATTCTTGTTGCAAATCCCAAAATCTCCACAAAATCCATATGTATCACACGGGTGACCCGGTTCCGACCAAGAGACATTCCAGGAACTGGATAATTTGTCCCAATGAACTATATCCCAAGACCCAGATGTTGTTACCACCAGAAATGAGATATTTGAGCTACTGTAGTGACTATATGTGAAATAATTATCTGATATCAATTTGAACCCATTAGCATACCCTTCAAACTTGTCCTGTATCCCAATGAACTTGGTTCCATCCCATGGCCCACTCCTCCAGTACGGGACGGTTCCCGACCCGTTCCAGATGAACGCCTGCGGCGGCGTGTCGGGTGAAACTCCGGCTATAAATTTTCCGGCTGACGGGTCGTCTTCGGCCAGCCAGCCGGACAAGAAACGCTTTTCTCCTGTTTGGGTGTTGAGTCCAATCATCATACCTGGCAAGAAAGTGTCTACAGGATAGTTAAAACTATCCCATAACGTGAGACCCAAGACAGAATCTTTAAGAATTAAGTTTCCCTTGTCAGAAAGAACAGCCATAGAGATAGAGTTGCTAGACGGGAGGGAAATATTAGTTTCCCAGATGGGAATTCCGTTTCCATCAAGAATTCTTAAGTTTCCATCTCTTCCAATTGTGAGACTAGAGTTTGAGTCGGTGGCTGACAATGGGTTTTCTCTGTTCGCCACCCAGAGGACCCTGCGCTTGGAGATGTTCTTGTACCATATGCCAATGTACTGTCTGGTGGAATGGGATGAATTAAAGAATCCTAGCTGGAAAATCTGGCCGGAGGAAACGAGAGTCTGGCCTACTGAGATTGGTTGAGATTGAGTTAAGGTGTCAGTTGCAGGGGAAATTTGTGATGGAATTGCTAGGAAAAAGAAGAGAAATGGGAGAAGGCAAGCTTCCCTACTTTTTCTGGTACCCATTTGCTTTGTAAAAGACTAGGGAGATTCAAGAAGAAAGAAGGTGTAGATGGTTGGGAATCTTGGATAAGCATTATGGCAAAAGTAGGGAGTAAGGGGTTGTTCGGATAAATAAATTAAAGTGGCTTATTTTTTGTTCTTATTCAAATTTTTTTCGTATTAAAATTGGGGATTATTGCATCTTCATGACAAGAGGAATCTAAAAAGTAAAATTTTTTGACCGAAATCCAATTTTTTATTTTTTTTGAATAAAAACGAAACAAGTGGCTTATTTTCGTTTTTTTTTTTGTTTATTTGACTCATTTTTTGAGGGAAAGTCAATGGCTTTTTAAGCTGAACAAGCCCTAAGTTTTTGACCTGCTTAAATTATTGGTACGATGGTCGGATCGGACTTGGATCATTCCCTGTCCGACCTCTCCCTGTCCTACGACCCCTACCCCTGCTGACTGGTCTACCCTTCTACATGACTAGTTACCGCTTTAACTTTTTCAAACTCCGCTACTTAGGTTCCGCTCCCCTTCCTCCAAAAATTTTTTTTTTAAATAATTTCAAAATTAAATATAATGAAAATAAAAAATAATTTTTTAATTTTTTTGTTTTAAAGATTTCAATGAAATGTATCAAAAAAAATTCATATTGACAAAAAAATTATTTGCGTAAACACATAATTTATAAGTTTCAAATTACATTTTTTTTTAAAAAGAAGGTTAACAAAGAAATTGAAACGGTACCTTTATCAGTTAACCCCCAATTCTATTCTTTCTTTCTTTCTTTTTTTATGTGATTTTGTGGTGTCCATTTCGGATCCCAAAAAATGTTCAAACTGCAAATTGTTATTAAAATATTTTTTTTGTGAATTCTTGAAAAAAATAGCTCAATCCAATATTCTTAAGAGCTTTTTCAGCATTCATAGCGGCCTACAAATTTTGAAACACCATAAGAATTCTGAAGCAGTCCTTATGGATATCGAATTGAGCTAATTTTTTTCAAAAACTCATAAAAAAATATTTTAAGAATAACTTGCGGTTTGAATCATTTTTGGGATCCGAAATAGGAGCCACAAAATCATTAAAAAAATAGCAATAGGAGTGCAGGGCCCTATTTGAAACCTTCTCTAGTGGTGTGGATGTTTTAGTATTTGTTATATGACGCAAACTCGCAAAGTGTAAAAAAAAGGGTCCCAATTTTGTGTGTTAGGAATTTGCTCCTATAAATTTTGAGAGAAGATCACTGTTGTAGTGGTAGAGTAAAATGGTCCCCACCATTTACTTTTCACCTGGCTTATCTCTTCCTTTTCTTTCAAAATTTTCACGAGTAATTTTCTCTCCTCGCTCTTCTTCTCTCACCTAACACACACAGAGAACTTCCTCCCCTTTGCCTCTGTCTCTCTCCTCCCTCTCTCATTTAACCGTCATGCTACAGTAAAGTCAATCAGTTAATGAAAAAGTTAAAAGTAGTAAGTAGTAACCATTTAGGAAAGAAAATTGAATTCTACGCTCTATTTTTTGATATATACAGATTCTACACTTTTTTTTATATAAAATTACTGAACAGGGGATCTGAGTCCACGATGGTCAAGGCAGTGTACAAAGTACAAACCATATTTAAAGATTAGGACCGCACACAAATACTTACATACTCACAATAGGGGTGGACTCTGCACACATTGTACACATATCGAATTGAGCTGATTTTTTACGGGCCTACTCAATTTTTTTATAAAATTATTGAACGACTTGAATTATCCGAGTAGGCCCGGAATGGCTCTTGTGGCTGTCGGTTCCCACCGTCCGTTTCCCGGTCGGTTTCCTACTTCCTACTTCTCTTGGTTTTTTTTTTTTTTTTTTGGTCACTTTTGAGCAAAGCAAAGCGCAAAGCAAAGCAGTCTAGGTGGTGTTTCACTTTAAAAAAAAGTACTTTTTTCCCAAACGAAGATAATTTTAAATTCAAATATAATAAAAATATGAAAAATATTTTTTCAATTTTTTTGCACCGTTTAAAAGATCTTAATGAGATCTATCAAACAAATCTATATTTATAGAAAAATTATTTACGTAAACACATAAATTTTAATATTAAAATTGCCTTCTTTTTTAAAAAATTATTTTTGTAAAAAAGTGGAACACCCTCTCAAGAATCCTTGAGTTTTGTAGCTCCCATCACCACTGACATTTTATGTGATTATTAAAAGAGTTTTTTTTTTTTTTTGCCCTTTTAGCAAAACAAAGCGGCTTTTATCTCCTCGAGTTTCTGATCCCATCCCCATTCTTCAAGATTTATTTTTAAAAAATGGAAGAACAAGATGCCTTGTTCTCTTCTATTTTCAAAAAGAATTTTTCAAAAAAATTTTCTTAAATTCTCTCTACTTTTAATATTTCTTTCTCTATTTCTCCACTTATTATTCCTATAATTTTTTTAATTTTTTTTCAAAACACCAACCAAACAAAACAGTCTGCTTTGTTTTGGTTGGTCTTTTGAAAAAGACATGATACCAAGCTTGTGACTACTGTACTAGAAGTAGTTCAAAAGGAGGAGTACTTTTTGTAATTGAGAAACCGGTCGGTTCAAAAAAAAAAAATTTGAGAAACCGACAAAGCAGCTTACATAGGAGTATTGTTTCAGAAAGTCTGCCCACACAGCTGATTTGTGCACAGATTGTGCACAGATTTTGTTATGGGGCCCACCAAGGGTCCCACACAAATCATCCGAGTCGTTCATTAAATGTAAAACATTTTTTCAAGGGTCTCCGTAAAAATTAAGTTCAATCCGATACCTATAGGTATTCGATCCAACCATATAACTTTTCATTATCCCGAAATCTGAATGAAAAGTTAGATGGTTGGATAAAGCACCTATAGGTATTGGATTGAGCTTATTTTTTACGGGGGCCCTTGAAAAAATGTTTTACATTTAATGAACGGTTTGGATAATTTGTGTGGGACCCGTGGTGGATCCCACAAAAAAATCTGTGCACAATCTGTGCACATTTTTCTGTGTGTGTAGAACTGTTCGTATTGTTTTTGGTAAATAAAGAAGCAGCTTGCTAACCAAAAGTGCTATGGGTACACTGGATTGTGTACGCCATATGTACACTGCCTACGTGGCGTGTGTACGGCTGAGCCAAATCCTGGCCCCCTCTATCCTATACTCTCTGGCCCCCCTCTCTCTCCTCTAAAAGGAAATTGGCGAACTAATCTCCGAAAATTTTCAAAACTTTTGACACGTGTGAGGCCTTTTATCAACAGATTCAAAACCTATCCCCGCCCCGCACTCTCTGTTCTACATATTTCTCTCTCCAATTGAATCTGCATCCTCTCTCCTTCCCACGAACATCGACGCCCTCTCCCACCTTTATGACGCCAGTCTGACGCAACCTCCGCCGCTGTCCAACCGTCGTCGTCGTCCCTCTGGTACTGAAAGCCCGAACCATCAAAGAGTGGAACCACCCAATTTCTTCCAAGAACAAGAAAAGTCTGCTTTGTTTCTACTAGAATACTACTCTCAAATTGTAGCTTCACAGATCCGAGCTCTACTTGACCCAAATCGAGGTGCCGAAAGTGCAGTGACATCCAAGTGTAGATACAAATTGGTCATGGTGAAATTTGAAGCTTAGTTGTATTTTAAATGCGGTCTTAGTCGGGAGAACAGCCTTGACTCAATTGCAAAAGGCAAGAACAAAGTTTCAACATTAGTTTGCGTTATTGTTTGTGAAACTTTACAGATTTCATGGATGTAATACAATCATTTGTATTTTAAACATTTGTAACACAATCATGAATGTAATAACTTAATCCATTTTGCGACGGGTATATAATGGTTTCTTAATGTTTCAGAGCAAACATTAATTGTTGTTACTAGTTTTGTTCCATTTTGCTTGCTTACCCTTGTTCTTCATTTCAAACAAAAAAGCTGCAATTGGAGAACACCAAATTTGTTCCTGCTTTCATTTGATGCAAGATCCCGCGTTTCAGGCTTCCCGTTTATTTTTGGGAAAATTTCAAAAAAACCCCTGACCTTTTAACTCAATGTCCCATAAGCACTTGACCTTCAAAAAATGTCAATCCCCCACCTGACCTTATCACTCCGTCATCAATTAACTCCCTCACCCAATTTTCCGTCCAAAATCTAACGGAATTGATGACATGGTGCTTAAATGGACATTTTAGCCCTAAAAAGAAGACATCTGTGCACCACACAATAAATCCATAGACTGAGGTACACCCAATCCTCCCTTTTGGGGGGATGGAAGGCCGAATTGGGTTTTTTTTTTTTAATTGCATAGTTTTGTAAATTGAGTCACGGTTCTGGATACATTTAGGCCCTATTTGGCTAAATAAGCCTATTGGTTTATTTTTTGTTCTTATTCAAATTTGTTTTGTATTTATTAGTTTTTCGTCAATTTTTTGGAATTAATACATTGTCATGACGAGAAGTATCTATAAAATAAAAAATTATGATCAAAATCTAATTCTTTTTTGATAAAAAAAAATTAGCTTATTTTTGTCTTTATTCAAAAAAATTAGGTTTTGATGGTAATTTTTTACTTTTTAGATTCCTCTTGTCATGACGATGCAATAATTTTCAAAAAATTGATGAAAAACTAACAAATACGAAAAAAATTGAATAAGACCAAAAAAATAAATTATTTTGCTTATTTAGCCGGACGGAGCCTTAATTGCCGAAAAAAGAAATGTGGTTGCCGAAACCACGGGGAAGACAACGGGGAGAATTGGGTGTGCCTCAGTCTGTGAATTTATTGTGTGGTGCACAGGTGTCTCCTTTTTAGGGCTAAAATGTCCACACAAACGCCATGTCATCAATTCCGTTAGATTTTGGACGGAAAATTGGGTGAGGGAGTTAATTGATGACGGAGTGATAAGGTCAGGTGGGGGATTGACATTTTTTGGAAGGTCAGGTGCTTATGGGACATTGAGTTAAAAGGTCAGGGGTTTTTTTGAAATTTTCCCTTTTATTTTTTGTATGCAATTCAATTTGGGCCATTGTGGTGGTTGTTTACACAGGCAATCTAGCTTTATAAATGTACTCTGTTTTATTTTCCAATGGCATCTACTCTGTTTTTTTCCTTCGGTTCTTTGTTTCTTTCAAGACCAAGTTTGCATTCAAAGGCAGCTAGAAGAAAATGAAATAAAAAGGCGAGTGAGATGTATAAATGTTAAAGAAATAGACACTTCCGGAGCAATACTCTAGAAGGAAACATTGGTAGAAGAAACATAGGTGTGAAAGAGTAACAGAGCTCAATAGCGATGAAAACTGGGGTCTAATACAGTTGCAGGGTGTATTCTCTTTCCTTCAAAATTGGTTGGGGATTTCATTCGCGGCGGTGGAAGTCGGAGAAACCGTGGAGCTTGATGGCGCCGTTGCCGTCCTTATCGATCTTCAACACGGCGTCGGTTAGATCCGTCGAGGACGTGCCAGCGACGGCTTCGAAGATGAGGGCTTTGAAAACAGACTGGAGCTCGGAGACAGAGATCTTGCCGGCGTTGAACAAGCTTGTTGAATACAATCAGAGAGAGGTTTTAGGAGAGAGAAAGAGACGGGGATAGGTCTTGAATCTGTTGATAGCCCTAACATTTTCAAAAGTTTTGAAAATTTTCGGAGATTAGTGCGCCAGTTTTCTTTTAGAGGAGAGAGAGGGGGCCACAGAGAGAGAGTAGAGGACAGAGGGGCCCGGATATGGCTCAGCTGTACACACGCCACGTAGGCAGTGTACATACGGTGTACCCAACCCGGTGTACCCATAGCACTTTTGCATATTACAGGTACTACTAGTATTCAAAAGAAAAGCAGGGACAAAAGAAGGAGGGGCCCTCGGGAGTAGGTGCAAGAAAATTTGCTAGCTTCCTCGTTTACGAAAAGAAGCTTCATTTTCTGAGTAGTCAGATAGGGAGGGTGTTTGATTGGGACATTTTTCCATTCTAAATTAATTATCCCATTTTTAGTGTTTGGATGATTGAAAGAAAATATACTCCATTACTCCATGTGTTTACATTGATTGGGACATTGTACCAATGATGGATGTCATTAACGCTTCAGCGTATTAGTGTGTAAAAGATGTGGCAATATTATGAAGAGGAAATTATAGTTTGCCCCCTTTAACTACCACCCGGCCACACATTGCCCTCTTTAACTATAAAATTCAACACTTAACCCCTTTAAGCTAACAATTGCTGAATTTGTGAGGCCTACCGTTGCAATCTGTTAAGTATTTGGACGGAACTAAAAAATTAGACTACTTTGCCCTCATCTCCCCTTTTATATGAAAAAACTAGTAAAGCTCTCTCTCTCTCTCTCTCTCTCTCTCTCTCTCTCTTTGAACTGCTACTGCAGTCTCTCTCTCTCTCTCTCTCTCTCTCTCTCTCTCTCTCTCTATCTCTCTCTGCAGCCGTAATGGTACTGCACCCATGGGAGTACGGATTGGCCTGTGCGCCGGCTCGGCAGTTGTAGTAGGAGGCGCTGTGGGGGAGCAAGTGACGGTGTTCCGCGAGAGCGCGCCGTAGCTGATGTACTTGCTGGTTGATTGAATGCGCCGGCTGACTTCAGAGTCGAGGTCGAACTCCCCGTCGCCGTCGGTGATGGTCCCACAGCAGTCGGATCTAACGGCCCCCCACCCGACTAGTTGCCTATCAAAGTCCCTGCTCGCTACGACGGCACTTGGGTACGGCTGTGACCGAGGGTGGGTCAGATGAGGGTCCGGTAGGAGTGGGTCTTGATGAGAACTTGGGTTAGATGTGGTTCTGACGAGGGAATTGCGGTGAGCTGGACGACGATAGGTCTGTTCACTGGAGTAGGAGACCGAGTGCTTTTGGTAAGGTATAAGAGGAGAAAAAGTTAGACTTGTATCTTTTGTGTATCTATTTTTTCTGTAGGAGTATTTGTGTGTGAGTGCTGCAAAGGTAGAAACAGAGAAAGAGGTGGTGCACTGTGGGTTGGTGCTCTTAGTGGAGAAGCGGAAACCGTGTGCTCAGTGTGTTCTCAATGAAAAGGGAAACCTTCAAGTGTAGTCTTTGGTCCAAATTTGCTGCAGTTTAATTATTCACTACATTTGGGACTTGTTTGATCTCCCGTGGATGTTCCTTGGTTCTCTTTTATGTCTTGTTTTTGGCGTGTTTAATTTTTCCGATTATGCTTTCGTTTGCGAGTGGGATTAATGCTATGTTTGGATTGGTGTTTGAAAAGTTTTTTGAAAAATAATAGGGGTAATAAGTGGAAAGAAATAGAAAGAGAAATGTTGAAAGTAGAGAGAATTTAGGGAAATTTTTTGAAAAATTCTTTTTGAATCATAAAGAGAACAAGGCATTAATGTTATGTTTGGTTTGATTTTTGAAATTTTTTTTTGAAAAATGATAAGGGTAATAAGTGGAGAGAGATATAGAGCAATGTTGAAAGTATGAAGAATTTAGAGGGTATTTTTTGAAAAATTATTTTTGAATTGTAAAGAGAATAAAGCTGTAAGTTCACTATAGACATTTTATAAACCTACAAGTCCACCTAATAGTTTTGTAAAGTTATAAATCCACACAGCCTAAACTCTAGGATATCCTATGAAAGTGCCTAAATTACTAAAACTCTATAATAAAAAAGTGTACCCTAAAACTTTATAAAAGTGTCTAAAGTCTAAACCCTAGGGTACGCTATGGTAGGTTAATCTACCCTACCCTAGGGTACCCTATCCTTTAATAAAAAAGTGTACCTTAAAATTTTATGAAAGTGTCTAAACCTTAGGGTACTCTAAAATGGACTTGAGACCTTACAAAATTAATAGGTGGACTTGTGAACTTATAAAGTTCACATAATGGATCTAAGACTAATTTTCTATAACTTGTTATCTTCTCTTTAAGTAGTTCCCATTTGATTTTAGTTATGTTATTCACAACTCACTGAGTTATCAACAAAGCAAGAAGTATACAGGGAAAAAATACAGTTTTCAATTTACTTTTAATACTTTTCAAGATACTTTTAACACATGAAATTGTTTTTTTTGTGTGTGTGTCATTTTCCTACCTTATTGACAGTCTGTTGGACTTTTCCTTGATTTTCTTTGAGAGAGAGAAACAAAATTTATGAGTGCGACTGAGGTGAAAAAAAAAGTTGTGGCAAGAGCATCTTGAATCGGAGACCATCTAAAATTTTGAATTGTATTTTTTTTTAACAGCCAAAAATGGATTGTAATTTTAATAGCAAAAATAGATTGCATATCTTTGAAAAATATACAAAGATTAAAGGACGATGATCATGAAGACATCACAACAATGAAGATATATTCCAACTAAGTTTCCACAATTATTTATTTATAGAGGAATTTCGGAGTGACAAACTCGTAAATACATGTCTGGCCCTTAAGGTGTGTTTGGGCTTAGTCCCAACAATTTTTCTTTCTTTCTTTTTCTTTCAATCTTTGATTGGATTCATCTCCCCTCTCCCATTTTGAAGTACCATTTTTCAAGATTTTCATAAAACCTTTTTTTGCCTATTAAAAAAAAAAATACAACAGAGACAATTTTAGTGTACTATTAAATCCACCGCCGAACCGCCTGAAGTCGCCGTCTCAACTTTTCTCCTTTGCTAGTTGCTATGGAATTCTCATAATGTCATGATGATGTCACGGGGAAAGTTCTATTATGACTTTTTTATGAGGGCTTTTGTTTGGGAGTTTTCTTGTTATAAAATATTTCCGCCGTTCGGATTTAATTGTCCATAATTTTATTCTAACCGGCTAAAAAATGAATTAGAGGCCGTTCCGGATTTGGGAAAAAGGAAGTTTTAGAAAAGGAAGGTAGTTTTAAGCTCCAAAATTATGCATTTATGCAAATAATTTTCTGGCCAATATGGATCTTGTTTGATAGATCTCATTGAGATCTTTTAAACGGTGCAAAAAAAATTAAAAAATTATTTTTCATTTTCGTTATATTTGAGTTTGAAATTACCCTCTTTTTGAAAAAGAATATTTTTTTAGAAAGTGGAACGGGGCCTTATATCTTTGAATCCGTAATGAATTTCACATCGAATAAAGATCTTGTTTGATAAATCTCGATTAGTTCTATAATACAATTTTTCTGAAATCACGTAAAACATTATAAATTGAAAGATATAATCGATTGAAAAATGGCATGAGCTCAAAAAAAAAAGACTATTAAATCCGGATGGATGAAATATTTTGATTGACCTTTTGTCAACTTTTCTTGGGCCTGAGTAGCTTATGATTGTTAGGCCCCGTTCCATTTTTCCAAATTTTCGCCAACACTTTTAGAAAAAGTGTGATTTTGTCTTTATTTGAATTTTTTTCACATTTATTCGTTTTGCGCCAATTTTTTTTAACTTTTTTGATTCATCAACAGGGTCTAAGTACTTGAAAAATAAAGACATATTTTTAAACTTAAAAATAATAGATTTATGAAAATAATTTTTTAATTTTTTTTGCAGGGTTGGATAGATCTCGAGATCTATTAAACAATATTCATATTACATATTTTTTTATTTCAATAAGGCTATTATTTTTAAGTTTAAAATTTGTAAATAAATACTTATTTTTTAAGTGAGTAAACCGGAACACCATCTCAGGGTTTCAGCTTCTAGTTTTCATTCATTCATAATCTCAAAGATACTATTGTAAAAGAGTACAAGTGAGATAGTGAAAGTAATAGGTAATATTTTGGTTGGTCCTCAGAATCAAACCATCATTTGAGAATTTCTGAATTAACTATCTTTTCATACATTAATTGTGTTTTATCCTGAGAAATGATAATGCCAAAATCACTTTTGTTCCTGCCAAAACCCTTTTTGTTCCTGCCAAAACTCATTTATTGCATGACTTAATTGTCCTCCACTATATCACTTACTTTACGAAAATAACCATAAAAATCCCATAAGTGGCGTTTTCTAGTTCGATCCATGTTTTCAAGCAAAATGCAATTCAGAAGCAAAACTAGAACTAATTTTAGAAGAGAAGCAAACAAAAATTAAACTTCAATGTTTTCCAGTTACATGTTTTATCAATTCATGAGCAACCCATCAAACAAACACGAGCTAATTTTTGAAGAGCCATGTTCACATCATCATCAAGAATTAAACACCAATTCCAAAAAGTTCTAAAATTGTGATTAACAAATGATATACAATACTTCTCCAGTCTTCGCACAAAAACTCTATTATGCATACTCTAGTCTTCACTCATCAAATCCACATTATGAAAGTTAAAGAAAAAAAGACTTTGCATTTATTCGAATCCTTAAAGTTGCAATAAACAATAGAAGAGCAATAATGTTTTAATTCTACAAATTGAGAGTCATCCTTACGGAAGAACAGAGAATTAGATGGCACTAACTAATGATGTTATCGATGGAGAGTTGAAAAATACATAATTGTCGTTGTACAAATTACCGCCTTGACAACAAAAAAACCAAAGCAAATCGCTGCCAAGACTCTTCACCACATTGACGTTTGGATGGTGGGCATTTACGGAAATAGAATATAAAACTTGGATTTACCCAATAGGCAGGTGATGGTGGGTGTCTAAACCCTAAAAGTCCAAACCCTAAGGTTGCAATAAACAATAGAATATTGGAGTAATAAACTTGGGGGGGAGGGGACTCAAATAAAGAACTATTGTGTATAAAAAAAAATAGCTCCCCGTACAGCTTCTAATGGGTGCGAAAAAATATTTTGGAACGATAAAATAATTCTTTGGATTTGAAGGGGCATTTTCGTACAGTAAGTGGTGTAGTGGAAGATAATTAAGTCATACAATGAATGAGTTTTGACATGAACAAAAAGGGTTTTGGTATTATCAGCGCCCTTTATCTTTTCTATTTCATAATAACATCCCAAACAGAAGTAGTAGGTTTTTTGTTCTTAACCTTTCTGTCAATTCATGATCGAGGGATTTCTTAATTGCGTGAATTTAGCATCTCTCGTTCCATTGTCACATATGGAGGCAAAAATTAACTGCAACAAAATATAAGACTTAAAATTCAAGTATTGTGAGAGGAGTGTCTCTTAATTTTGGGCAACTTGGGCTAGTCCGCAGGACATAAGGGGCCAAATAAACTCTTGACATGTGTCCCTTCTGTGAGTCTGCACGGGTAGCCGGTAGCGGTCCTACAATGGTCTTGTGTGCGCTTCCCTTTTGTGGCAATCCCACCTCCTCAATCCACCAAGCCATTAGGTCCTCCTCCATTCCCGTGAAGGCAAGCTCAAAACTAGCTCAGTCATCCCTATATTGTAAACTAAATTCTGGATAGCCTTCAAGTTTTGCCTTGCGACTTGAGCAGACATAGATGTCAGAGTTATGAATATATATACTTGTTGGCCATCTCGCACTATCTTCCCTCGCTCTGCACTGCGCTTGCTCTTGTCCGTTGGGCTCTAGAATTTTCTCCACCTTGGACGACACTTGCTCGAGGCCCAAGTATGATTATGGGTCATCTAGCAATATCTGCCTTTGCTCTAGGCCGTGCTAACTCTTGTCCTATGAGCTTTAGGATGTTTTCCACCTTGGACAGGCACCTACTCGAAGCCCTAGTATGTTTGTGGGTCTTCCCGCATTCTCTACCCTCGCTCTAAGCTACATTGTTTGTTGTCCTCCAGCTTTGGAATGCTTTCACCTTGGATGGGCGCCTGCTAAGGGCCCTAGTATGTATAGGGCTATTTTGTGTTCTCTACCCTCGCTATAAGTTGCCCAAGCCTTCGTCCTCTCGAGCTTTGGGAAGCCCATTTATTTTAGTGAATATGTTGGGTGGTCGCGCCTCTCTTTCTTGATTGCGAAAGTGATACCCACTAGACGTACTTGTGGGGTAGCCTCGCAAAGCCAACTTGCGGCTCTGCAACGTATCACCTTTCTGTAGGTGTCACGTGTCCTCTTCTACTAGGGTGGTCAATTTTCTAATCTGGTCATTTGTTGAACTGCTGCCTTTTTCCACGACATATATATTAAAGGGAAAATTTTAAAATGGCACCTGAACTTTGCACCAAATGTCACAGAGACACCTGAACTTAAGTTTATTTCAATTAAACACCTATACTAACAAAATTCCCAAATTTAGACCCCTGCCGTTTATATTCCGTCCACTCCATCCAAAAATCGCTGACATGGCATCTCTAACCGTTTTAAGTGCCCTGTTGCACATGTTTCCAACAGGAAACGATGCACCCAAGCAAAACTCATCACTTTGTCCATTACGTCTTCTTTTTCTTGTGATCCAGCCGAGCGGAAAGAAAAACCGTTGGGGTTTCTTTCTGAGTTTGGGGAAAAAAATTAAAAGTAAAATTTTTTTTGTCACTCCCTCGATAATTATTTTTAAAAAGACAAAAATAAGTAAAATAAATTGAGTTTTGATAAAAAAAAATTATTTTGCCGATTCCTCTCGTCAAGACGAATCAATAAGTTATAAAAATTTGGCGCAAAACAAAAAAATGTAAAAAAATTTGAATAAAGAAAAAAAAATAAGCTACTTAACTTTTCAATCCAAACCCACCGAGTTCAACCATGGAGACCACTGAGAGTTCAACCATGGCTGTTTTGCCATTTTTTTTTATATGCATTACGTTATGGTTTTTTTTTTTTTTTTGAACGGCTGGATTATGTTCAAACACCAACTTCTGTACAAAGCAAGTATATGACATTCATAATTCCAATATTCATGAAACAAAAACAAACTTAGTTCAAACAAACTTCAGTACTTACTACGCAACCTTAGTTCATTATGTCAAACACCAACTTAGTAAACAAAAACCAACTTTAGTTCAAAAACCAACTTCAGTAATTGAAACACCAACGTAGTTCTCAATTACTAAACAAAAAAAAAGTGCAAATTTGTCTCTTTTCATCAGCACCTGCACCACCATTCCCCTTGCCAGCTGTCTCTTTTGAACTTGCCCTGCAGTCCTCCCAGCACCTCTATTCCTCTTCACCTGCACCACAAATGCAAAATTTCAACCATGTTGAATACGTCATCAAAAATAATTAAAATAACTTTAACTTCATATAAATTTTCAAACAAAAAATTAATAACTCACTGGTAGTTTGAGCCTTGTAGCTGGTACAATGCTTACACCACTCTGACTTGTTGCACCATTCTGCCTTGTTACTCCACTCTGCGTGCATAGTATTTTAATTACTTACCACTATGCATGGATTGTATAAATTAAAAAAAAAAAAAAAACTCATAGTACTTGCATATGACTTACCATTTGGGATGTTGAACCCTGCTGTGTTGCTGCATTTTGAGCCTGCTCGGTTGAATATAATCATTTGGACCTTCTCTTGTTGCTGCATTAGAACCTTCTTCTGTTGTTGCTGTAGTTGGATCCCCCTTGCAACTTCTTTTGTTGTGTCCTACCTGACCACATTTGCCACAAGTACACTGTTGTTAATGACGATTAGGGCTGCAAAGAACCATGCTTTTTTGCCTAAACCCAGAGAAACCCTAACGTTTTTCTTCTTCTGCTCGGGACCACAAAGAAAAGAAGAAGTAATGGACAAAGTGATGAGTTTTGCTTGGGTGCATCGTTTCCTGTTGGAAACATGTGCAACCGGGCACTTAAAACAGTTAGAGATGCCATGTCAGCGATTTTTGGATGGAGTGGACGGAATATAAACGGCAGGGGTCTAAATTTGGGGATTTTGTTAGTACAGGTGTTTAATTGAAATAAACTTAAGTTCAGGTGTCTCTGTGACATTTGGTGCAAAGTTCAGGTGCCATTTTAAAATTTTCCCTATATTAAATCATATATTATAAACACTAATTTCTTAACCGTTTATAAGAAGAATAACTTTGGCCAATTTAATCGCTGGCCAATTTTTGGCCGATTTGGACCAATTTGCCATTGGATTATTGCAGTTGTGTCTTCATTTGGTTGTCCTTGATTGTCATTTTATCTCTTGTACATTGTGGAGTATGTGGCGCAATTGGGTGAAGCCTCTCTCCCTCTCTCACTACGACAAACCCTCATCTCTCTCTGTGGAAATTTTTGGGTGCTCGAACAGCACATCCGGCCCATCCATTTTAGTGAGAGAAAAGAGAGAGAGAGTTTTAATTTGGGCCGTCCAATATACTTTTGGATGGCCCGGATGGGCTGCTCGGGAATCACGCATGTGGGCATGGCGACGTGGTACCCACTTGACATCCAAAAAATTATCCCCTCTATCTCTCTCTGTCTCACTCTCTCTCTCACCCAGCTAAGAGGTTTTTTGGGTGGATTTTGCTTAATAAGTCAACTGGTAACTTTATTTTTTGTCTTTATTTAATTTTTTTTCATATTTAATAATTTTGCGGTCAAATTTTTGTGACTTATTGATTCATTTCATTGAGAAGAATTAAAAAGTAAATTTTTTATTTATCAAAAACTCATAATTTTTTAAAAAAGATAAAATACTATATTTTAAACTCTCGATGAGACAAATCAATACTCCATCGCAATAGGTTGACGCAAAACAAATGTAAAAAAAAAAAATTGAATAAAGAAAAAGGTAACTTGACTAAACATTTGGGTGTGCTGGTCTTACATCACGAGAGAGATACACTTAGGTCCTGTTCTAGAACGGGTTTTTAGAACTTATTTTATAAGAAAACAATTTCTAGATAAAAAATAATAGACTTAATGAAATCTAAAAATATACAATATAGATTTTATTTGAAAGATCTCGATCTGAAAAAAATCAAAAAATTATTTTTTATTTGCATTATTTTTTAGTTTGAAAATGTGAAATAAGTAGTTATTTTTTTTAAGAAATTGTTTTGGAAAGGGCCAAGTGGCTTATTTTTTTGTCCTTATTCAAATTTTTTTCGCATTTGTTAGTTTGTAGTTAATTTTTGGGGATTATCGCATCGTCATGATGCGAGAAATCTAAAAAGTAAAAAATTATGATCGAAATAAAATTTTTTTAAAAATAAAGACGAAAAAATTGGCTTATTTCGTCTTTATTAAAAAAATTAATTTCGATCATAATTTTTTATTTTTTAAATTCCTCCCGTCATGACGATTCAATAATCCCCAGAAAATTAACGACAAACTAATAAATGCAAAAAAAAAATCTGAATAAGAAAAAAAAAAAAGCCGCTTTACTTTTTTGTCCAAACAAAACTTTTATGCTTTGTTTGGATTGAAATTTGAAAAGTGTTTTTGAAAAATAGTAGGGGTAATGAGTGGAGAGAGATAGAGAGAAAAATGTGAAAAATAGGAAAAATCTAGGAAAAATTTTTTGAAAAATTCTTTTTGATTCGCGAAGGCAACAAACAAGGCATAAGGTCACTTACCGAAGTTCTTTTCTTTCAGCTCCGACAACTTACATCTTCTCGGAGCTTCGCCGTTCGATCTACCCTCGTTTTTTCCCTTTCTTTTTCGCTTTAAGGAGTGTTTCCGTTTGGCTGTGCTCGTCGTCGTTGTTAAGAGGTAAGGGTTGCGATTCTTTGCTTCATGCTTCTCTTTTCCGGTGTTCTGGTTTTGGGGGTTTTATTAAAACTGCTTTGTTGATATGTTCGATTTGTGTCTGTTGATTCATTCAGGGGTAGTATTTTTAGTTTTTGATGGTTTTCCCCTTCTTCATTCGTGTTGCATGTACCGTTTTGTGGCATTATCATGGCTTTGTTAGCTTTGTAAGATGTAGGGTTTTGATGATTTCTCGCATTTAGGTTCCATTATTCGGAAATCATAGACTATCTCTTTTGACTTGTTGGTTTTGTGTTAGTTTTTCAGAAATTTCTCTGTTTGGTATGCTTGGTTGGTTTGGTGAGTGCACTATCAGAAAGTGATCGAAGAGTAAGAAAAAATGTATTCTGGTTTGTTTGGTGTGTCAACGAATCGCAGTTCTAGGAGCAGATGTTCCCACATCGCATTCGAGAAGCGCGAACAAAGAGCTTTTATAAAAAAAAAGCCCTTTCTCTCCTTTTAATAAGAAGGGTTGCTTTGAAGCTGTAGCTTGCTGGTTTTTTCATCATCCACAACAAATTGAATGAAACCTGGCAAAAAAGAAGTGAAAGTGGGTACAGTCAAACAACTCTTCAACTAACTGTAACGGGGTTCGTCCTATGTTTTTACAGGGAGAGTTATATACGCATACATTTCTACCCATATATAGGCATATATAGTTAAACACTTTAATATGAACGAATATTAGCTGTACGTTATAAAACCATAACCTTGAAAATTCTTAAAATCGCAACAAGAAGTTTAACACTATAGAATACGGATGAGCACTAGATTTCTGCATTAAAGTGTGCACTACAGAATATCCTGACTTGCACAATGTAAATGCCACAAGCGTTGTGATGCACAAGGAGACCGTTGATTTCGCCAGATAGACTTAAGAGGGATAGAACTGATTGCCTGCACCTCTTCTTTTGAAACCAAGTGTTGCTGCCAAGCTAAGTTCCAAGTGGAGGCTTAGGAATCAATGATACAACTAACTTACATCATGAACTCTTAGGAGGTTTGCTGATCTTAAAGTTCTTGATATGTCAAGTAACTTCCTTCGATCTAACTGGTTCAAAACTAAGATTTCGATTCAATGCGTAATTGAACACCTACTTTTAAAAGGCGGCCGCCAAACATGCGTCTCTGAGGTGTTTTGGTCGCTGCAAATTGCACAATCGATTTGCTGCCAACAGAAATTACGAAAATTGGAAGATAGTTTGGAGAATGATTGGATGGTTAGTTATGCTGGTTGTGATGGTGATGAATTGGTCGAAATTGGGGCACGGTATTGATGGAGTTAGTGGCTATTGTGATGTGATGGTGGGTGCTTTGCAACATTGTATTTGGGTGCAATCATGTGTTAGAGAAGAATGTGGGTGCTAGCAGCTGTGGAGTGGAGTGGTGATGGTGGAGAAAGGAAAGAAGAGGCAGTGGAGGTGTTTCTGTTGTGGTGGACAGAGAGAGCGGGGGCCAGATTTAGTTTCTAGTGTGGAGATCCCTCTAAAGTCTCGTATTTGTGTTGTGAGAGGAGGAGGGGAGAATAGTTAGTCAATAGGTAGTTAGCTAATTTATTCTGCAAATAGTGAGGGTACAAATTCAGACATGGGTGGTCTGCTATGGAGCACGGGTACGCGGTACGGGTACGGGTACGGAAAACGGCATAATCCCAAAAATGTAGGGTATGGGTACGGCAGGGGTACAGCCGTACAGCAAATATATATATATATATATATATTATCTTTTACTATTTTTATTGCATAAAATGAAATATAAACTCATTTAACCAACAAAAAGTAACATATATAAAAAGTCTAAATGATGTAATGTTTGTGTTTGTTGGGGTTAAAACTGAAATACTAAACAATTAGAGGTATGCTGGAACTCGAAGATTAAAACTGTAATTTTTAGAAATTAAGAGACTTGAAACGCTTTGTTCGGTTCCCTTTTTAGTTTTAGTTTTAGTTTTGTTTCCAATTATTACCCTACTTCTTTTTCCAATCATTATCCTATTTTTCCAATTATTACTTTTTCATCTCTCTCTATCTCTCTCCAATCATTACCCCTATTTTCAATCATTACTCTATTTCTCTCTCCACCCACTACCAAAACTAAACTAAACTAAACTCTCAACCAAACACATTATTTATTGTTGTGGTAAAAAACTTAAGGGGCTATGCTGTATTTTTTGTAATATATATTACTCCTACAATGAAATTGAGAACAGTCCTCAGTCGATTTCTCCAGCTACAAGCCCTAAAGCTCTGAACCCAGTCATCACCTTGTCGCCGTCGTCGATCGACTCTGGTTCTCTCTCTCTCTCTCGTCTCTCTCGTCTCTCTCTCTCTCTCTCTCGTCTCTGCATCTCTATCTCTCCCTCTCATCTCTGACTGACTCTCCATCTCTCTCTCTCACGAAGTACCCAAGTCGTACCGACGGAGTACCCTTGCTGTACCTAAAGATACCAAAAGTACCCGGTACGATTTTGCCGTACCGACGCCGTACCCATACCTGTACCCGGTACTGGTACGGCAAGGTTTCTGGCGTACCCGTGCTTCCTAGGTGGTCTGTTTAATCTCTGGATTGTGGGGTAATCTGCATTAGTAAAAAAATGGAACATAATTTATGCAATGCTTAATTGTGTTTTGGTTTTTGTGTTCTATGTAGTATAAACTCTCAGTTTTATTTTTGCAGGAACTAAGTTGTTATTTGAAAGTGAGCATAGTGACATCTGTAATTGTTGACAAAACCCACCAAATTAGGAAACTTTGGACATCCCCAAGGACAAGAAATAGTCAGCTCTGAGCAACAGCTTCACTCAAACTGCAACTACAAGTGGATATCAAACCTTTTGGCATGTAGAACTTCCGGTCCAAATACTTTTGCTTTGTCTAACTTGCACAAACTCTACTTTGATTGTGAAAATATCTGCCCCCATTTCTCACTGATGTGGAAACAAAGAATCATCTTTTATTTCTTATCTCATCATTCTTGCAATGCAGAGGCCTGAATATCAGCTTTGAAACCTCGGACTTCACGAACGCTGCTGATTACCGCAATCCATCTCCAAATTCAAAAGAGTTCAAATGAATCTAATCTGACATAGCTGTACTTCTGATCAGGAGACATGTTGATGGAGGAGTTTAAAGACGCTCTGTGTTTCGCTTGCACACCTGATTTCTGGAGGATGGCTGTGCTGTGGACTCTCTCTCTCCTCCTCTCCTATTTCCAATTGCTCACCAAAACTCTTTTCTCTCGCAAAGCCATTTCATACCCTCGTTGTTCTCCTTCGCTGCTGCCATCAACAACCAAGCCAAGGCTTCCTGTCTGCATTATCACCGGCGTAATTCTCCAATTAACTTTTGCAATGCTGTTTCCTAGTGACGTATTGGGAAATTTTAGAGTGGGTTTCTGGGTTAATTTTCTAATTTCTGTACCTGTTGATGATGGTTTTCATTTTTCTGATTTGGGTTTTTCCATTTTTGTTGTACTGAGTAGGCGACATCTGGGTTGGGTGCTGCAGCTGCCTATTCTCTTTCATTGGAAAGCTACTTTGTTGTCCTTGGTACCCACTTTCCTGTACTTTGTCTTTCCTTTTCATGTTGTTAGACTCAGTGGCGGACTCAAAATTTGTACTCTGTGGGGGCCCGAATCACATGTATTTTTGCACTTATAACAAAAATATAGTCTGCAATATAAATATTGCTGCATAATAGTTCTGAGAAGAAGACGAGATTGTGTACATGTACATAATCGCATTTAATTTTATAACCATGACCAAAAAGTGATCGATAACTTCAAATTTTAGGGGTTTTTTCACACATATAGAGAAACTTCATCAACAAAAATTCAATCAAAGAGACTTGCAAGGGCCAATCCTATAGAACTTTTACAAATTACCTTGAAAATATAGTATAGCTAGTGGGATAGTTGGAAAGTGTGTAGGGGCCGGGCCCCCGCTTGCACCCCCTCAATCCGCCACTGGTTAGACTATACACCCAGGAGATTGTGACCGTGTTGTAACACCCCCTATATTTAGTTGTAGTGGTTTTATCCATCAGAAACTTTCTATAGTTATGATAAAATTGTAGCTCCTAAAGAACACCAAATAATTATTTTTGAGGATCAAAGTTCAAGTGGGAATCGACGCAAAGGGACCTATAGTCCCATGGAATTAGTCACGTAGAAAACCAATCTCATGCGATTTGTGAAATATAATATGTTGGGTGATTTTTTGGCTATAAAAATTTGTGGGCATGCCAGCAAAAAGACTGATCCATCTTTACAGATTAAATTTTTTAGACAATTTGTGCCAAAGTCATCAGACGATTGGTGATCTATTCAAATGCCTCATTGAAGAGGACTCTACGCTAAAACGCTAAATCATTTAGGCTATTTCACACAGGAATTTCCCTTGCCAAGCGTGAGAACTAAGAAGTGTAAAAAAGAAACAAAGTAATAGTAAGAACAATAATACTAATATAATTATTTATGGTGTAAACATTCCCCTTCCCCCCCCTTCCCTGCCCGCAACTCTTAAGAATGACCAATCTGGAATTCTTGAAGAATTGAATTGATGCTACATAGTTTTCTTGATTTTTTTTTTTCTGTGGCAAGAGATCAAAGAAGTATAATAATTTGTTTCCTACCTGCAGTTGGACGATCACCTAATCTGTTATCAAAGGTGTGCAGTCATGTGTTTATTGCGAATTCCCTAGACTAAAATGCTTGTGTTGACCTTCTCTATCTTGGTTGTTTGACAGGTTATGACAGACATTAAAAGACGAAATGACAATGCCCACCTCAAAAGTTTTCAGGTTGATTTATCATCCTTCGCGTCAATCTTGAAGTTTAAAAGCTCCTTTGAGCTGTGGCTTTTGGATTCTGATCTGCATTCATCAGTCCAACTCCTAATAAACAATGCTGGGATTCTAGCAACATCGCCTAGATTCACCGCTGAAGGCTTTGATCAGTAATTACTTGATTTCTGAATTTAGTCGCTGATATATTATGTGTTTAAAACTGTGTGCCACTGAACGAAGTACCCAGTGATATGCTTGGTGCCAACTTTGATGAAATAGGAGGGTCACACTAAAATCGAGCTGTTCATTTGCATAAAGCGAACTAACTTGTTTAAGTTATCGGGAAAATTGGTGTGTCAAACTAATAATTGATGATTCAGTCATAATTCATAGTGTTGACCTGATGGGGAATGAATATTACTTCCATGTGTTTATCTTGGGTTTTGTGTTTGCAAGATTCTACTGGCCAGATTGTGTGGCTGTGATAGAAGTAAAAAAAAAAAAATGAGCTTCATATACATCGGGGGTTTCTGCTTTCCTGAAGAATAGTTGGATGCAACTTGCATCCTGATTCCTGATATTTCTCTTTTTCCCAGGATGATGGGTACCAATTACCTTGGTGCATTTTCTCTCACCAAAGTTCTATTACCACTTCTGGAAAACAGCCCAGTTCCTTCCCGGATTGTTAATGTAACGTCCTTTACACACCGGATTGGTGAGCATTGTCTGACTTCGCTGACTATACAAATTCATTTCACGTTTATCACAAAAATAAATGCCTGTGTTCAAAACACAAAATGTTTATTCGATTTTCAATCACACTTGCACAAAATAGTTCGATTGACAAAAAAACAGCCATGCCTCGTAGAGTATAGCTTTGAAAATGCCCTCTTTTTGTGTTGGTGACACATTAAGGAAGCCTGGCAATTGACTTAAAGAAACATCAGTGGCATGGCTGTCAGTGGTGATGTTATCCAGAGACATTTTGTTATGTTTGCCATACTGATACACCCTGAACTATGAAGCACGGATACTCCGAAACTAGTCACGTACAAGTATCGGATACTCCCCGGATACGGATACGCGCCCGATACGGCCCGATATGTATCGGATACGGCAAATAAGTATCCTGTAATTAAATTAAATGTTTTTATTTTCGGATACGTTTCGGATACGCGAGCGATACGGGAGGGATACGGCCGGATACGTTTCGGATACGGCGGGGTCAAAAATGAAATTTTTTAAAGATTTAAGTAGAAAAAAATAAGATTATGAGGAGAAAAGTGTAATAAAATTATAAATTAGAAGGGGGAAAGTGTAATAGAACTATAAGGAGTATAAAATACTTACGTCTATTGGCAGACATACTCGACAATCGACATCCAAGCCCTAGAACTCGATCGATTCCTTCTCTCCCTAGATCAATTGAAGGCAGGTACACACACACTCTCTCTCTCTCTCTCTCTCTCTCTCTCTTGAGTCCTAATCGTACTCTCTCTCCGTTCTCTCTCTCTCTCTCTCCTGATCGTATCATACTTACCCGGTGGTCACATATATATATATTGTTAAGGTTGGTTTTTCTTTTATTGCCACGTTAACTTTGCTTTTTATACAGAAAATACAATAGGTCAAACTAGTTACTAGTTGTAACCTGCTCTAGCAAAAGACAAAATACGGCAAACTAGTGACTTTTGGCATGTATTGGATGTTGGATGCTTCGTATTAGTTTTCGTTAGGTTCTCTTTTGTTTGGACATGTGCTTAATGCTTGGTATTGGCAATTTAACTACTTTTTGACTTCTTGTGCCTAGTATGAGACTAATAATTATAAAAATATATAATTTGCACAGCCGTATCCCCGACGTATCCGTATCCTAGTTTTTTAGATTTTGCCGTATCGCCGTATCCGTATCGTGTCGTATCCGTATCCCGTATCTGTATCCGTGCTTCATAGACCCTGAAGAACATATAATCCTGGATCATCTCCACACAATGATTTAGTTAGTATTTGTCACTGATCATGATATCAAAGCCTGAATTTCTTCATTTGTGGTACTTTGAGTTAGTAGAGGGATACTACCATTGTGCTCTTCATGAGGTTTATTATGGGGTTTTCTCATACACTTAATTGCGTTACTTCTTTTTTCTTCAGCATTTGGCATACAGGTGGACAAGGAAACTGTTTCTGGAAAAGCTTTCTCAAAATTCAAAAGATACCCCTGTGCTTGTATTTATGAGTACTCAAAGTGTAAGCTGCCTATCAGTTGACATTGGCTAGATAGTTGTTTACCACATTTCTAACTCTGAGTATGTGTTTTTCTCTGATAGTATGCCTACTGTTATTCTCTTATGAGCTTCATCGACAATTTGGTGTATTGGGAAGATCTTGTCCAGTCTCTGTCGTGTATGTGTTTCAATACTTACCATGTTATTGGCTTTTACTTTGTGCTTTCACTAGTATTTTGTACTTTTATCCATTGCTGAGTTTATAAGTTAAGTGTTATGAAGGACAAAGTACTGGTGAATTGTGTCAATAAGTTTAAAGTACTTGCTTGTCTCCACATGTCCACTATCCTGAATATTAAGCTGGAGCATGTCATCGACGTCCCTAAGTTTATGGTCTCAAGTCTCAACCATCTAATGACTTCGCACACTTACCTCTCTGTACTTTCATAATTGCACCATAAGGGCCTCCTATTGCATTTTTATTTATCTTTTGGTAGGAAAACATGTGAATATTTGGGGAAACCAACCCTCTCAGGAAAAGAAAAGAGGCAAAAGGGTTGTGGCATTTTCTCATCTCCTTTTAAAATAACAGTTTTGTTGAACTCGGCAAACCAGTGGAATTGCGAATCGATCATGGTTTTTGGGAGTTGGAGATATTCTGCAAATATCAAGAGAGATTTTTATTGGTCTGTTTGGATACCGAGGCTTCTCTTTCTCTTCTTTTTCTTTTAACAGTAAGATGCGATAGTTTTTGTTTTCTTCTATGTGTGTTTGAACTCTTGCTGTTATTCTTCCAGTAATACTTAGGGGTAACCTATGTGTCATGGATACCGAGAGGGGACACTGATCTAATACGATATGAATATGGCAGTATGAGAAAGTCTAAAAAGTTGGATACGGGTATGGCGAGAATACGTTAGGCTAAAAAATACTGGATATTTGTTTTGCCATTGTATGACGCATAACTACAAGAATGGTGAGAAGCCGCTCTAGTCTTTGTGTTCAAAAGTGTTGTACACAAGTTTACTTTGTTACTTGTTGACATCCAATCTTGTGGAACACATGAATTACACAATAAGGTTATTCAAAAACTATCACACAATGTCATACAATCTTCATCTCACTATATCTTCCTTTCTAAATAGTAAGTAGAAATCTATACTTTTCTGTGTTCCTAACAGTTATGCTCACATACTATGCAAGAAATGCCACAATTTTAACTTCGTAGAAGTTCAGATACGCGATGAAGAGTGTTGTTTGGAAAGACAGAGAATAAGAAAAGTATATAGGGTATATGTTAACCCTAACACAAGAGAGAGCTTTTATTTATACTACTTAGTAACTTGTTACATAACTCCAACTATCCGATGTGGGACAAAGACTAACTATTCTAACACTCCCCCTCAAGCTGGAGAATAAATATCACAGAACCCCAGCTTGTTACATAATAATTCTAAACGTGGTTTAAATAACGGTTTGGTGAAGATATCTGCCAACTGAGTTCCTGTAGACACAAAAGGGGTAGCCAACACGCCACTATCTATCTTCTCCCGAACAATATGACAATCTACTTCAATATGTTTAGTTCTCTCATGAAATACCGGATTCAAAGCGATATGTATTGCTGCCTGATTATCACAATACATAGGAATAGGTAACTGTACGCCAAACCCCAATTCCTCAAGCAAAACTCGCAACCATACAATTTCGCACATAGTATGAGCCATGGCCCGATATTCTGCTTCAGCACTGGACCGAGCAACAACAGTTTGTTTCTTGCTCTTTCAGGTAACTAGATTTCCACCAACAAAAGTACAATATCCAGTTGTTGACCTTCTATCAGATGGCGATCCTGCCCAATCAGCATTGGTAAAGGCCTCAACACGCAAATGACCATTTGAACGATAGAAGAGACCACGTCCATGATTAGCCTTGAGATATTTCACAACACGAAGACAAGCTTCCCAATGGGGAAGGCGAGGGGCTGACATGAACTGACTTATCATACTGACAGCAAATGAGATATCAGGCCGTGTATTGGTGAGATAATTCAATTTGCCAATTAAGCGACGATAACGGTCTGGGTGAGGAAATATCTCCCCCTGATTGACACAATTTGACATTTGGATTCATAGGAGTCTCCACAGGTTTTGCTCCCAATAAACCAGTCTCCTCTAGAATATCTAGTGTATACTTTCTTTGGGATAGACTAATCCCCTCCTTGGATCTTGCTACCTTAATACCCAAGAAATATCGCAGCTTACCCAAATCTTTGGTATGAAACTGATGTTGTAGAAAGTGTTTTAGCTCATCAATACCTTTTTGATCATCTCCAGTAATAATGATATCATCCACATACACAATCAACACTACTTTTCTCCGATCGGACTGAATAGAAAAGACAGAATCATCAGAATGAGAGCGACGCACACCAAACTGTAACACAACATCACTAAACCTGTCAAACCAAGCTCGAGGTGACTGCTTTAGACCATAAAGAGCTTTTGCGAAGGCGGCACACCTGAGAACGCTCCCCCTGAGCAACAAACCCAGGAGGTTGCTCCATATACACCTCCTCGAGTAGATCACCATGTAGAAACACATTCTTGACATCCAACTGAAATAAGGGCCAACCAAGATTGACAGCCATAGAAATAAGAACTCGAACAGAGGTAATCTTGGCCACCGGAGAGAAAGTCTCTGCATAATCAACTCCATATGTCTGAGTATAACCTTTCGCCACAAGGCGGGCCTTGTATCATTCGACATTGCCATCTGGATTATACTTAACAGTAAATACCCACCGACATCCAACGGTAGACTTCCCTGGCGGAAGAGGAACCAACACCCAAGTGCCATTGTCGTGAAGAGCAGACATCTCAGCCTCCATAGCTGTCCGCCACTCAGAAACAGATAAGGCCTCCTGGACATTGTTAGGAACAGAAATGGACGAAATAGAAGTAGTAAAAGCACGGAGAGACGGAGACAGATGATCATAGGAAACAAACCGAGCAATAGGATGAGAAGTGCAAGACCGAATACCTTTGCGAAGAGCGATAGGAGGTGGTGGTGGTGGTGGAGGAACAGGATCTTGGGACGAAGGAGGTGCAGTGGTAGGCACTGGTGGGGCTGGTAATACATGTCGCCGACGAACATATACCTGCAGGGGTGGCACAGGAAGGGGAGGAACGACTATAGGAATAACATACGCAGAGTTAGAAAGTACATACTCAGACTCAGGAGTGCCTTAAAAGAAGGGCAATGACTCATTAAAGGTGACATCAGCACACACAAAGTGGCGACGAAGAGAAGGTGAGTAACACTTATTCCCTTTTTGAGTGCGCGAATAACCCAAAAAGACACATCGGATCGACCGGGATCAAGTTTACCCGATCAGGATCAAGTGCATGAACATAACAGGTGCACCCGAAGACCCGAGGGGGTAATGAGTGTAGAGGACGACTAGGAAATAAAACTTTGTGAGGTATCTGACCACCAAGAACAGTGGAAGGCATACAGTTAATCAAGTAATAGGCTATAAGAACAACATCACTCCAATAAGATTTAGGGACCTGCATCTGTATTAACATGGCACGCATAACCTCAGATATGTGTCGGATCTTACGTTCAGCAACCCCATTTTGTTTATGTGTCGGATCTTACGTTCAGCAACCCCATTTTGTTGTGGAGTCCGAGCGCAAGAAGACTGGTGAATGATCCCATGATCATCAAGAAAGCGAGAGAGCATTATGAAAGTATCCGCGTGCATTATCGGAACGAAGTATACGAATGCAAGTATCAAACTGAGTCTTTATTTCATTATAAAATGACTTAAAAACAGAATACAATTCTGATCTCGTTTTCTTAAGATAAAGATATGTAACACGAGAGAAATCGTCTACAAAAATAATATAATACTGAAAACCAGCGATAGTGGGAACATGAATAGGACCCCAAATATCCGAATGTACTAATTGAAAGGGACGCGACACACGATGCTCAATTCTAGGATAAAAAGACACTCGACGGTGTTTACTAAACTCACAAACCTCACATTGCAACTCATTAATATTGCTACATGAGGGAACTAGACGCTGTAAATTGGAAAGTGAAGGATGACCTAGACGACAATGTTGTTGATATGGTGACACTGATGACCGAAGGGCAGTAGACGCAGGATAGATGTCATCGGCAAAGAAATATAGGCCGCCACGTTCAGTACCCCCACCAATCTTCCTCCCCGTCTTTAGATCCTGAAACACAACCATGAGGAAGAAATGTGATGGAGCAGTTTAAGGACTTTGTAAGTTTACTAACAGACATAAGGTTAAAAGGAAAACGAGGAACATGTAACACAGAGTCCAAAGTAAGAGATGAAGTGACAGGAACAGAACCCAAACCAGTAAGTGTTGTGATAGAACCATTTGCTAAGGTAACATGAGATGGTTTACCAACAGACTGACGACGAGAAAACAAAGTAGAAGTACCAGTCATATGATCAGAGGCACCCGAATCAATAACCCAAGGAGTAGAAGTAGAGGAAGATGCAACACAAGCAACGGATGGACCTTTCTGAGTAAGTGTAGCAGTGGAGGATGGAGGAAGAACCTACAGCTGGAGATTGAAATGACATAAGGCGCTGGTACTCTTCGGCAGAGATAGTCACCGCATTGTCAGCAGAAGAATGAGTAAGCTGTCCAGCATCCTGAGAGATAGCAACCTGATGAGCCTGAGGGAAACCGTGGAGATCATAACAGAACTCCACCGTATGATTGGTTCCCCAACAATGAGTACAAAATCTGGAATCACGGCCGCGACCACGGCCACCTCTCCCGGATATGCGACCCCCACGAGTACCAAAACTAGAGTCACGACCAACAAAACCATGATTAAAACCACGACCACTATCTCCAGAATCACGACCACGACCACGGAACCCAGAATTACGGCCACGACCACGGTCACTACTAGAGCCACCAAATACAGCGGAAGAAGAAGTAGACTTAGTCTCCTCTGCAGACATTGTTCCGTACAAAATAGAGCCAATCCGAACAAGAGATGACCACACAGCTTGAAACTACTAAACAATTGACCGATCAAACCTTGGAGGCCAACTAATCAACAACTAACAACGAATAACCCAAATCATTCGATCCAACAGCATGCGACAGAAGTAACATCAACAAACCATACCAACCCAAGTGTGCACCGAAACCAATAGAGACGACAACCCAACATTAACGGGAAATACCCAAACAGATCATGAATACCCAACTGCAATACCCAACATTAACTTGAACCAAACAAATCAGAGAACCAAACATTAACGTGAAATACCCAATTGAAATATGCTCAAATCGTGAATACCCAACTGAACTACCCAACTTACATCCACGTGGAGTAGCTATCAGACTAAACAAGAGCAGAACGGAGTACGAAATAATAGCAGAACTCAGAATCGGCAGCCAAGAGAGGTTGCCGGAGACTGGCGAGGGTCGCCGGAGGCTGGGTGACGGTTGGCGAGGGTCGCCGGAGGCTGGACGCAGTCTGGGTTCGCGGGGTTTAGGGTTTCGTGGGGTGTAGAACTGTCGGGGGTTTAGGGTGTAGGCTGTCGGGGGTTGGGGTTTGGGTTTGGGTTTGGGTTTAGACTGTCGGGGGTTAGAGTTGGGGCTGGATGGATGATGGGTGGGGTGGGGCTGGTGGATTTAGAGGCATATAATCTAGGGTGGATTAAGGTTAGGCTTTGATACCATGTTGTTTGGAAAGACAGAGAATAAGAAAAGTGTCTAGGGTATATGTTGACCCTAACACAAGAGAGAGCTTTTATTTATACTACTTAGTAACTTGTTACATAACTCCAACTATCCGATGTGGGACAAAGACTAACTATTCTAACAAAGAGTATCCAAAATGTATCTGATTCTTCGAAAACAAAAAAAACGTAATTGTATTGGGGATTCTTCTAGTTACATATCTACAAGTATCGAAGGAGTATCCGTATCCGACATGGATACGGTTGGGATAAGATTCCCATGTAGAAGTATTCATGCTTCATAGGTGGTAACCCAAACTCATGCAGTTTGAAGACACGATGGTGTGACATGGTTGATGGCTGATGCTCTAAATATTTGAGATTGAGGCCTTCCATTGCTGAAAGGGTTTCCCAGTCTTTGGGTACAACTTTCCAGAACTTCAGCATGGGAAATTGTTATTTGCTATGAAGTACCAATACTCCTAGAGATCGCTGTATGCGTGTCGGACACTTCGGGGACACATGACAAGTAGGGGACATGTATGGGGGACACGCCACATGATGTGTACATTAAATTTTGATATCTTTTATGGTGGGACACGCTGGTGACACGACGGGGACACACATAGGACATGGCAGGGTGAATTTTACAAATTTTTAATGCTATGTTTGGATTGGGTTTTGAAAAATTGTGGGGGTAATAAGTAGAGAGAGA
Organism: Rhododendron mucronatum var. ripense; assembly: GCA_019656295.1. Taxonomy (NCBI): domain Eukaryota; kingdom Viridiplantae; phylum Streptophyta; class Magnoliopsida; order Ericales; family Ericaceae; genus Rhododendron; species Rhododendron mucronatum. Next base: position 542,584 of record BPLT01000227.1, on the reverse strand, counting down.
TAGAGAGAAATGTTGGAAGTAGGGGAATCTAGGGGGAATTTTTTGAAAAATTCTATTTGAAAAGTGAAGAGAACAAGGCATAAAGCTTTTCCGGGTTGAAATACTAGTAACATCAAAATATTGGGCCAAAAGTGTTATATAAAAATACGTGTAGGTGTATAGGCCTACACCATCAGTCAATCATGCATTCGATAGGAGTCTTAACCTAAATATTTAGTGGCTACTCCCTCCGTTCCTAATTGAGAGTCCATTATTCCATTTTGGGTTGTTCCAAAATGATCCTTTTCCAAAAGTGTCCCTCACAAGTGAATATAAGTGTTATAAAGTAGGTAGAATATAGGCGTAATGGTGGAAATGATAGGCATTAAATTTGAATGTAGATGTAATTATTGTATGTCCCCTTAAATAGTTGGAATTCCCAAAAGGGACTCTCAATTAGGAACGGAGGGAGTATAATATAGGTTGGCATAGATAAAAAATATTATTTAAAAAATTTGCCATGTCCTATATCCTTATATCCCATTGAGTCCATATCTGTATCGGTGTTACATATGTTATTTGCAACATAAATGATGAGGACATTTAAGGAGAGGCTTTAGTAGAAGCATTTGTTGCAACGATCTTGCATATACTCCTAAGAATATGGGCTATATTGGAAGGGGAAGGTGGTATTTGTGATCAAGATAGATTTGAGTGGTTATGCAAGAAAGATGAGCAGAGAAAGATAGGAAGTAGGGGGTGATTCCTTTGTGTGTTTTGGGTTTTTAGATTTGACGTACGCATTAGCTTTTGCAATTTGTCTCTTATAAATCCAACTCATTCATGTTTGTCTCATAAGTACCCATTGGCTGCCTTAGTTGTGTTTACCTCTTTTTTCCTGCTGTTATGTCATGGATCCATTGTGACTTGTTATTGTGCGTATTTCCAAGAGCTTTGGGAATTATTACATTTGACTTGATTGTTTTGTCTCTGGTCCTCTCAAAACATGAAGTGCTGTTGATCCTGGAGTAGTGAAAACTAACATCATGCGAGATGTTCCCACATGCCTTCGTTATGTGTCATTTCTAGTCTTGAATCTTCTTGGCCTTCTGAAGTCGGCTGAAAGTGGAGTCTGCTCTATTGTCGATGCTGCTCTCGCCCCTCCGGTGAGTCTTTTATTGTGATCAATTTTGAATTGCTTTGAAAGAATGAACCTATTGATTAAGATACCTTCGATGTAATTTCTTATGCTGTAGAATCTACTTGGACTAGTAGGGTGCTATTACAGCTTTTTAAGTCAGGTTAAACCGTAGCTTTGCTATATTGGCCCATAGGTTTGTCTCACCATTTGATGTATTGTCCAACTGGGATAATTCTGTATTCGAATATTGAATACTAGCGGATGAGCCCGTCCCTGAAGGCACTCCACAAATCTAAGCTAACAATGAATCATTTTTTCTCTCAACTAATCCTATATGACTCCGTCTATCCGGGAGGATTGTTTAGCCAAGCTGACTCTTGGCAAATTGCATTAAATTGTGAAAAGGAAATCATGTTAAGAGTCGAAGACCAACCACAAAATAAGTCCCAAAAAAAAAAATTACAATAGTCAAGGTTAATCAGTGGTAACCACACTTGTTAAAAAAAAAAAAAACTAACCACACAATTGAGTCAAAAATAGCAAACTATTTTCAATGGCATGAAAACAATCCAATCCGATAACCAAAAAATTTCTCTTCTAGAAGGAACTTGATGAATCCATCTTTTTCTAAAACTTTATGTATTTCGGCCCCTGCGATTTAGTTAACGGATGGAGTGGGTATAGATACCAGAGAGAGAGAGAGAGAGTAGTGTTAGATTAACGTCGTATGAGTGTCTGTGATCTCAACCGTAGAATTCATAAGATTATAGGATAGATAACTTTGAACCGTTGGATTTATGTAGTACATAAGATTTAAATACTGAGAGAGAGAGAGAGAGAGAGAGAGAGAGAGAGAGAGAGAGAGAGAGAGAGTCTGTGATCTCAACCGTAGAATTCATAAGATAGATAACATTGAACTGTTTGATTTATGTAGTACATAAGATTCAAGTACTGAGCTAGGTTATCATATAGATGATAGAGGAAAGAGAACCGTTGATTAATGCCTTGTTTGTTTTAGGTTTTGAAAAGTATTTTTCAAAAGATTCTCCCTACATTTCCCTACTTTCAATCATTTCTCTCTCTATCTCTCTCTACTTATTACCCCTACTACTCTCATAAATTTTTTTCAACAACTAAACCAAAGCAAGCATAAATATGTGTACAATATTACTGGAGGATGAGTGTTAACAAGTTAGTATGACTGGGTAGAGATGTATTTATGATGTTCGAAGCGGGTAAAAGGTTTTGCTGCCTAGTGTTTGGCAGACTAGAGTTGCTCTCTTGTTATGCTGTTGACTGATTGTACTTTATATTGTGGATAAGAAAGGGAAGGCCTCCTTTGAAATGCTGGCATTATATGGTCGAAAGTGTAATGCTGTTACAAGGCCTATTCGAAGAGAAACTTCTTAAATTTCTTACACATTGTAATTTGTAACAACGGGGGCACAAGAACTATATACGGTTTGCAATTTTGCATTTATTAATGAAAATATGGAATCCTGTTCTGCAACATTTATTTGAGCTAAATTGTGTTAATAAATTCATCTGCACGCAGAAAGTTCATTTTGTTATCTGCTATCGATCTTATGGTAATTATGCTTTGTAAATTTAATGTGGATTTCAGGAGATATCTGGAGTTTACTTTTTCGGAGGAAATGGCAGAACTGTAAGTTCATCTGCACGGTCTTACGAGACAAAGCTTGCAAAGGAACTTTGGGCTACATCTTGTGATCTGTTCCGGGAATTGCAGCTGGCGTTCAAGGACAGTTCCCTTTGAATAAGGTTATTAATTATCGAGTCCCCTACCGAAAAACGGAAGGAAAATTAATTACACAAGGTATAGGCTGGGTACTTGTCTTCCTATACTTGCAAATCCAAGGCAGAAACTTCTTTGTAGGAGTTCAATCTGTTCCTTGTGATGACCTACTTCTCTTCAGGTTTTGGTAGAGGAAATCAATAGTTTTTATACGGATTTGTATTAATTACCCCTCCCTCACCCACCACCCCACCCCCCCCCCCCCCCCCCCCCCCCCCCCCCCCCCCCCCCCCCCCCCCAGAACGTAGGAGGATAAAGTATGGGGAAAAAAAAGTAGATATTTTCCCCTTATTAACCAACATGTAATCATACAAAGGCCCTCGAGCTTCTAATGCTTACGATATAACCCCGAAACATTTAATTCAATTAAAAAATTAAATTCTAAATATCTGAGATGGGTGTGACTGGAGATTTCCAAAATTGGACAATCTTTTTGACGAAAAAGGTGATGAAGGCGTTGCTGGTGCTCATTTTGACGGTAACTGTTTCTTCAAGGAGATGCTAATAAAGAGGCAGCAAAAATTGTTGTCAATGGCAAGGAGGAAGAGGCCATTGGGAGGGGCCATTGACGAAGAGGCCATTGGCCATTGGGCGTTGGAGGAGTGGAAGGGGAGGGTTGTGGAGGATTTGATGGGGTGGAAGCTGAAGTAAAGATTGAAGATGAAGGAGTGACAGATTAAGGAATGAGTTGGCAATTCGAAGGAAATGTCGACTTATTAAAGCTTGATAACGTGGCCTGGCCGCATCACGCTTCCACATAATCCTTCGTGAAGTCATTTTCTTCTCCTTTCAATCAGTGCTTGGCGCTCGTGCTTTCAGTTTTTGCATTCATAAATTTAAATACTCCAGTAGTTTAAAACTATCATGATAAGCGCTTTTACTCTCGTGCTCGTGGAGCACGAGCACCCGAGTTATGTGACTTGGATCCAAAACCCACCCATCTGCCGTAAGAGTTTGAATCCTCTTACTCTCTCCCTCTAAACCTTTTTTTTTCTATGAAGTGCTCTCCCTGTCCCCCCACCTTGCTTTACACTCCTATCCTATGTCGCACCAAATCTCCAACCCTCCGATCACACTCCCCTCACACGCCTCACAAATCCAACACCATTAGAAAAAGTTACTGCCATGTGTACGTGTGCCTGATGTGTTTCATATGCTTAATTAAGGGCGGTGCGCCCAACGAGTCAGGAAAAAGAGAAACTTCTTTGCGGTCGTTTCCGTGAAAAACGGATTACGGAACCCTTAAATGGATGAAACTGTTGCACAAGGTCAAGTATTCGGACTTGTTAACAGACCTAAAAACTGCTGGAAGAAGCAACCCTGCACATTGAATTCATCACACGATGATTCCTTACTTGAGTACTAAGCAATCCCTAGAATGTCCCAGTATAAGGAAGATTGCATTAAAATGAAAAAGCAAGGATTATATCCCACAATGTAAAAGAAGTCAGGAATTGTGGTCCAGAAACTTGTGTGTGCTCTTACAAAAGATGTCTCATGAGCAACCTTGAACCTCAAACGATCTGCACATTCCCCTTGTGTACAAAATTAGAACAATGAGCAAGAAATATTTCATGAGAACTAAGCAGAGCTGGCTCCGACTTTTCAGGAGCTTAAAGTAAAAATTAAAAATAGGGTTTCTTTTGTTGGACTATAATAAGGGATAAGAAAGGAGGGGGACCCTTACAATTCAAAATTTTTTGGAGGCTTAAAGTGGCTGCAACACCTACTTTAACTCAAGGCTGACTCTGTCATTCGCATATTTAAGATGAACAAAGAAGGGTACAACAAATGACAGAAGGGTACATGCTTAGTTAGTTTTCAATAGCTACTATAATGTGTTTTGTGACAAGTACTGCAAGCTAGGAAAGCATTTTGTACAGGTGCAACCTATGATGATCTGCTGCTACTTCCATTTTTTTCCACACTACTTCTGTTCATGTTTACTTGTATTATTTTTTAAGGGTCTTGCTAGGGACTGCCCACCCGGGCATCCCTACAACGGGCCCTACAACGCATAACGTACTTTGTGTCCGTTAATCCGAATCGGGTCATGTACTAAAAAGTTGTGCTTCACTGTTTTACCAACATAATTTTCCAATTGGTCAGACTGTACTCTTTTAAACTTTTCTAAATGACAAGATTATCCTTCATCTTGTGTACTCTCTCTCCCCCTTTCTCTCTCTCGTTACTTCAAATAGACCAATCAAATCAACCAATAACCATGGGGCTTGTTCGTTTGGGAGTTTCAAAATTTTTAGTCACGGTCTCTAATAAATTTTTTCTATCTTTCTCCACTCATTACTCTTAAAAATCTCCCTCAAAATTCAAACCGAACAGGGTCCATATGATTATCACGCATAACTTAAATTTGGGGTAAATAGGTTGAGTTCAGCTTAACATTTTCCGGATTTTTTTCAAAAATTGTCTTAACTCAAAAAAGTTTAGTGTTTATTAGTTTTGTGCTAAACTTTAAAGTATTCTTTTTTTACTTTTATCCAAATATTTTTGGAAAGATTCACTTTTAAGCTAAAAAAAGAAAAAAAAAGAAAAAAAAAGAAAAAAAGGTACTTTTTTGCTTAAAAGTGAATATTTTTTAGATAAGTTGATTAACAATCAATATAGTATCAAAGCACGCAATAAATCCTATGTTCTGATAAAGAATATAAGAATATAAAGCTGAGCCCCATTCTCCCTAAATTTGTGATCTGGAATTTTTTTCGGTACTTTTTTTTTTTTGTAAGTTTTTGTTTAGTTTTTCATTATAATATTTCTGTAACGCCCCGAATTTTGGGAACGTTAAATAAGAAATTTCATTGAAAATCTAGATAGAGTCTGACTCAATATTATATCATATTCTTAACAAAAGTAATTTTATTCAACGAAAGGGGAGAAAACTAGGGTTTCTATCTACTGCTCCGCAGTTTTTCCATCCTAGCCAGCTCCACGGCTCCAAAAGCTTCCAAGGTGTAGAGTTCACCCTGTTCATCTATAAGATCTGACACATTATACCAGTGTCGCCACCAATATAATATGCTAGGGTCACCAAAGGTAATACCATGAGCTACAAAAGCTCAATAGAATAATCCATACCCTCTAACCCTTAACTTACGAACAAACGATCATAAATTCAATGATTTTGTAACGCCCCGCCTTTTCGGGGGTAAAATAAAATAATTCCTTAGGAAAATTTTACTAAATAAATATGATTTTTCAAAATAAAGTTTAGCTATTACAAATTCAAGATAAATTTAGTGATTCAAAATACATTGACTCCAGAGCTGACTCTAAGCGATCTTGATACGATTCCAAGCATTCTCGATCTTCGCTCTTGGCTTTCCTCCTGTCTTTAAATTGCTCCACCATTGAATCCTGCACTCGCTGGCAAATTGATCGCTGAAGCAAACGATTTGCCAGGATACAGACGTACCCGTGAGTGATAAAATCACCCAGTAGAATAATCCAACCCAACTACCCCTCTTACTTTACAGTTAGCAAGCAGCAAGATAAAACGATACGAAGAAGTAAAATAGAGATTCTTCACACAAGCCAGTTCATTACTATCCATCATCCTATCGTGTAATCTAAGATCTTCTCCGCGGGATCTTTCCTCCTCAACCGCTAGCCATGCTCGGTCCCATGAGGTCACTTCCCTTTGCTGTCGCAGATGCACCTAAGTTATGTACCGAGTGTGCATCCCAATAACTATAACAAGGGGAAAGCTTATCATGCCTGAATCACAACTAGGGTTCGCCTATCTTATATACCACTTTCACAATCATCACAATCATCACAATCATCACTGGACTCTCGCCAGTTTCAATTCATCACTGGACTCTCGCCAGTTTCAATTCATCATTGGACTCTCGCCAATTTCAATCTCATCACAAATCTCATCACATTCAAATCTCGCCTGCAGGCATTCTAGAAATAAAAACTTTCCATTTCATCCATTACTTAGCATCGTCTAATATGAACTCTATTCGCATACCACCCCATGTCTCTAGGGTCCAATCTAACATATAAATCAAGAATTGGTGCAATATACAATTAAATCAAATAATAATTAAAACAAATAACCAACAGTGCAATCACGTAACCTTTTATGAATGGGCCGTTGCCCTTATTCTCGTATGGCCACAATGTCAATAATGAAGTAAAACTTTTATAAAAATTATAATAAAATATTTTCTAGGCTCTTATGAATTATTACTAATTAAATAGTTTGATTAAAAGCTAATTAAATGCATTAATTAGATAAAAATATTAGAATAATTAATCATGACCTAATAAGAGTCCTAAAGGTCCTATATAATCAGTTGAATGTCAAAAGTTGGGTTCGAAGGGTCGAATAATTAAATTACATGAAAACGTTAATTAAAAAGACCGAAGGTGGAGTAAATAGACAATAAATGACTAATTATAAAAATAAATGTTGAGACTGGCATAATTCCATATTTGGACAGTGAGGAGTCTAAATAAAATTATTCGGGCATTAATAATAATGTTTATAAAGTCGTAAAGTAATTTTGATTGGAATTACTTTAAAAATAATAATAAATAGTGAATTAAATAAAATAAATATTTAATTTGACAAGTTACTGTAATTGAGATGCAAGGAGTTTGAAAAAAATTAGTTTGAGTGTTAAAACGTCGGTTGAAGGGTCGTAACTAATTTTCGTTCGAAAACGTTGAACGATAACTAATAAATAATTTAATAAATAGATAATTAAATAAAAAAAATATGACCTTAACAAGTTATGATCTTTGAGGTGTGAAAAGTCTAGGAAAAATAGTTCGGGGGTCGAAAATCAAGTTTAGAAGGTCGCAAAACGCATTCGAAACAAAACAGAACCTGCCGTAAGGTTTGACCGAGTCAACCTTGCGGTTGAGAGGCTAACCGCAAACTCCAGGCCTGGTTCTTACGGCCTGAAGGTCGCGGCCGCAAGGTCCGGGGCAGAATCGATTTTTTTGGTTTTTTGCTACGGTTTTGATGCATGGGACCATTCGGGCTATTGGGTTATGCTTAAAAACATTAAATATACTTATAGGGAGGGTTGGAATGGATTATACTACCTCAAATCGGATCGAATTGATTTTTGATCGAAACTTGAAAATTTGGGAAGAAGGTTTCGGGTTCTTCGATCGGGGAACCTCGGGACCGAATTGGATGGTTTTTAGGGGTGCTAGGAGTTGTAGGAAGGGATTAGAATAATCAATTCGGGTTTTGGTTGGCTCTTGATCACAAACCCATTTTTTTTTCTCTTTCTTTCTCTCTCTAGAACTCCATAGCTTGGACCTTCGTTCTCTCCCAATTTTCTTATTTCAGGATTGGTGGGGCGTGAGAAATTTCGTGGTGTGCCCTAGGGTTGACGTACTAGGGTATATATAGGAGAATTTGAAGAGTTTCGATTGAAATTGAATTTTAAAGAGGTTGTATTCTATCGGGTTTCGGAATGGACGAATTATGGACGGTTTTCGTGCTCCGAGGGGAGTTAGAGCCTGAGTACGAGAGGGAGGGATGATAGGATTACATGCATGCAATTATCATAAATTAAAAGTAAGATAATTAAGACTAAATTAATTTTATTTGTATATATCTATTAGATAATTATAATTAAGATAATTTTATTATTACAAACGATACTCTTTAAATGATTTTATAAAGGATAGAATTACGGGTTGTTCCAAGTTGAATTAAAATTTTGCTAAACTAATTTTTGGTTACGTTAGATTTTGGTTTAATCTAATAACACTTTTAAATAATTAATCAAGTACTATAGACTATTTGATTAAAAACAATTTCTTTATTCGAAAAAAAATATGGCAAAAATCCGGGTCGTTACAGATTTCCACTTAGTTCATACATATTTGACAAAACAGCTAACAATGACACATCCGCATTCATTATCCAAACTGACGTTGGTATTCATGATTTTCTGAGTATCTCCTATGCGACTTCTTGTAGATCGTGTCACCATTTTTCCACATTTAACCATATCACATTTCCAAAATCGTTTTTAACACACTCAACCTCAGTTCCGCCGTTCCGGTCTCCCGAATATCCTCACAATGGTTCTGCTGCACCAGGTTTTCATTGGCACAGAAAACACACACCACACAATGGGCTATTACGTCCGGCCACATTGCGGTTTTCAAAACATTTCACCTTTTCATTAACCACACCCTAGGTGCCATATTTCTACTTTCTCGATTTCTGTGTCTCGTTTTCATACAACAACTCCGCGGTAGGACTTTTCACATACGTAATCATAAATCATTTATTGTAATCTTAAAACTAAACTAGCAAGATCATCCAACTCTATATTATTAATCATGCTCAAATCATCACTTAAAGCATAACGTCACATGTAAGGACGCCTTTGGAGTGAAAATCACTTATGCTTTACAACAAGACAAGTAATGCAAGCAATTCATGTATGTACATGCTCATAACCATCCTAAAGATCAAAAAACGAATACTTCTATCAAACGATAAAGTCTTATCTTTCGAAAATCGTTCTTTCTTCCTTTGTGGGAAGTTCAAAACAATATATGTTTATTAGAGTATAAGTCAATTATTCTGACATGCTCATACTTCCATTAGCAAAAAAAATAAGTTTGTTAACTATCTCGCATTCCAAACATTATAAGTAATAGATAACCTTATATACTAAGGGAAAACGGTGAAGGATATTCTACATCATACTTAGAACTAGAGAGTAAGGACATTCTATTTATACTTAGAGATAAAGGATAAGAATATTCTACCATTTTTCTTGGCGGTTGGTTGGTTTTGAGAATTAGTCGTCGGTTTTACGAATCGGCGGCGTAACGGCTCTGAATTGCTTCGAAAGGAAGAGAAATGGATTTTCTCTTCCTAGAAACAACTTTGCTAACTAAACTAGGCTACTTTAAAGATCTAGGGGTGGTTTTTGGAAGTGGTTTGGTGGTAGCTGTCAAGTACTTCAAGAAACTTAAATTATGGAAGTAAGAAAGCTTAGAAATTCTAGAGAGAAGTGAGAGCAAAGAGTGAAGGTGCGAGAATGGCTTGAAATGAGCTTGCTATTTATAGGCCAAGGGTCCCCTCTCTCTCTCCCTCACCTGAATTCTCTCTCTCTTTCTCTCTCTCTCTCTCTCTCTCTCCTATCTTTGATTTTTTTCTTCATTTGTCATCTCAAAGCATGGCTTGGTGGGTAGGTTGAAGGGTAGTGTACAAGTAACCATCAATGAAAGACTAGATTTTGTACTTTGGGTAGATTTTAGGAAAGATTTGATCAAGGAAGGAAGCGATGGTTCAAAGATTGGGTTGTAAGGATGTAAGAAAATCATGTCAATGTACTCTCCAAATCTCTCCCATATCTCTCCATCTCTCATTAGTACAAGATACCTATATATATAACTATGCATATATAAGTATATTTAAGTATTATGTGGTCTAGTCTAGAAAAAAATATATGGGTGATAGGCTTGCAAGTGTCAATTAAAAAAAATGGTCAAGATTTGCCTAGAAAGCCTATATGTCCTTTAGTCAAGTTTATAATAGACTATAAAGTACATATCTATATATTTTAAGCATATAAGTATATAGGAAATCTAAGAAAGTGACTTGCCTTATAAATCTAAATATTTTTTGGCAAGACTATCTTTTTATTACTCAAGGAATAAAACTTTCCCTAGTATTTATTAACCAATGGTTAAGATTTTACTAGAAAGCCTATATGTCATTTAGACATATATAGGCATGTTTAAAATAACCTATGAAGTACACACACACACATATATATATATATATATATATATATATATATATATATATATATATATATATATATATATATATATATAAGTATCTAGAAAAATCTAGGGAAGTGACTTTGGAGGGTGAGTTAGGTTTAGGGCTATGATTCTAGGCTTGTATGTATTGTTGACTAGGCTATATTTGCTTCTTTTGTAAGCAAGAAGATGGGATTTGGTTTGACTTGTCAATCTATATATTTATTGGCAAAATCCTAATATTTATTGTCCAAGTGACAAATATTTCCCTAACAATGGGAGAAGGATAATAATGTTGAATAAGGTTTGAAAAGACTAGTCATGGAGTTTAATATGATTACTTCTTAAGGTCCAAGGGTTCAATTAGGGTTTGGAGGGGTTCACAAGGCTCAAAGATGGTCAAAAAGGTCCATTTATGGTTAGGTGATTGTAACTAGGTGAATTGGTAGTCTGGTTCTTCCAACTAATCGATTGAAAACTAATTCTACTTGCCACGTGGGATTTCTAGTCAAGAAATATAAATTTTAAGTGCTAAAATTTAATTATGACGGATTATAGAAATTTAAAAGGAATTTTAAAAGCAATATTAATTAATTCAAAAGAAATTTCAATACAAAACGAAATTTTTATTCATTAAAATTTCGAGTCGTTACAATTTTAAAATTAATCATCCATTTTAACGTGAGAAATTAGAAAAGTAAAAAAGCTTGTAATGTTTCATTAGAAAAAAGGTTTTACTCAAATGTTTACATATATTTTTTACTTCATTGGATAAACTCAAATTTAAGTACAAATTTGAATAAAAGAGTGCATTAACGGCATGATTTTAAACCTGAGAAAGAAAAATAACTTTGTAAAATTTGAGTAAATTAATGTGAGTGGATTTTATTACTTTAAGTTTTCCCTTCCAGTGAAAAAATAGTAATCGGTGGAAATGCTGTAGTTGTTTGGGAAAGAGAATCAAGAGAGAGGGAGGGGTCAATTTTGTCATTTAGGCAAAAGATCAATCACTGTAGGCAATGAAGTGACATTGTATTGATGCTCCACAGAAAATTGTGTCAGAAATTACACGCGTGTTGGTCACCCTTGACTGCCCACTGGATGGTTTACAGAATTTGTCATTTTTTAAACAAATTATATGTGCTCTTCTATCGTCATCAGTAGTACTCTTCTCCTGGGCCTAATTTCCAAGATCAAAACAGGAGTTTGAGTTGATTATATGTCCAACAGTAATATCTAATAAGTGTGGCATGTAAATGATGTAAGCACTGATGCTAGGTAACCCTTCCTTACGCCTATAAAAGGAGGGTTTCTCCCATTGTAAAAAATCAGACCTTAAGCAATAAACTCAGTATCTTTCTAATAAGCCTGTGTCTTATATTCTCTCTCTTTACGATCCTACCTACTTAGTGTTTGTACCCACTTAGTGTCTGTAACAGTGGTATCAGAGCCATGTCTTTCATACTAGCTTAAACCCCCTTCTGGGAACTTCTTTTCCAACACTACTTCAAATCTTTTCTAAAAGAAAAAATTGAAGCGTATGCTCTGTGGTTGCCTTCTCAGGATCCTCCACATCAGAAACTTCACTAACTATTTTGGTTAAAAGAATTTTGTATCAGTGGGATAAAAGTACCTTGAGATTTTGGCCCATGTGTTGGCAGTGTATCTCGGTTTATCTTCCCTAGTATACAGAGTTCTATTAATCAAAATTTGGTTAAAGGTCATACTTTGAAAAAAGAAAAAAGTTGCTGTACTGCGGAAAAGAAAATTCCAGATTCTTTCTTAAAGACTTTTTCTTAACGGAATGAATCGCTTGTTTACCACCTACTCTTCTGCTACGTCCTTCTTAGTTCCATCAATGTCGTCTGCTAGTAGAAATTCTTCTTCTTCCTCTTCTAATCTTGAATACTTGTATGAGTTTGAGTACCTACCTGATGACAGTAAGGTTCCCCTTACTGACCTCCCTTTCCTAAACCCTTATAATACTTTTGTGCGTCCCCAAACCTCTGTGAAAAAATCTGTCACCCAACTTTTCTCTACAAAACGCCCAACCTCAGTAAAAGAATATGTCCAAGCTTCCAAGTTTGACCAGTGTTTCATTGCAGCTACAGAAGCTGAACAACTCTTACCTCTAGAAATCCCAGTTGATTTGCCTCGTCTTTGGCAACAACAAGGATTTACACATTGATAAGCACCCAGAAATGTAATGAAAGGGTGCGCTAGTGTCTAGGTTTAGTTTAATTTACTCTTTAATTAATTGTTTTTAACTTAGTTGTTTTGTAGAGTTGTTTTGTAGGTAAATCACTCAATAAGGAGCTTTAAAAGCTTAAGGCATGTCATGGCCTGGAATTGCCCGACGGCCAAGGTGCATCTCAAGCAAAAGTTACCCGACGTCAAGGCTGAGCAAGGCGAGGCCAAGGCTAAGGCGTGACCGACAGCTGAGCAACGCCAAGGCAGAGCCAAAGAGAGACATTCAGCCCGGGCAGAAGAAGCCATTGCTAAGGCAGAGACAGGCGACGCCAAGGCAAGACAGGCGACGCCAAGGCGCAGCTCAAGTAAAAGTTACCCGACGTCAAGGCTGAGCAAGGCGAGGCCAAGGCTAAGGCGTGACCGACGGCTGAGCAACGCCAAGGCAGAGCCAAAGCAAGAGGAACAGCCCGGGCAGAAGTTGCCGACGACAAGGCTGAGCAGAATCGCCAAGGCAGAAGCAGCCGACGCCAAGGCAAGATCAAGCACCGCTCGAGCAGTGTAGCAGCCAACGCCCGGGCAAGGCCTTATGGCCTTCGGCATCGATGGGAAGGGAAATTTGGCATCAATGCCGAACCCCTTAGAGCCCAAGATCCTTATTGCCTTCGGCATTGATGGGACTTATGGCTTGGCATCGATGCCGAGCCCCTTAGTGGCCCAGCTTAAGCCCTTTGCCATCGATGCCGATGGCCATAGCACGGATTTTCAGAGCATATCCGGGGAATATTCCGTGCGCGAAACAGAGGCGGTATAAATACCCCGTTATGTCACCTTTGCACGATTTGGACAGAAATGTACCCATAATTTTAGATCTAGGATTAGATTCAATTTACTTTTCTGCATTGTTCTTATCTTTGTTCTTCATTTCCAGCACTTATTTCTTAATTTCATGCCTTTATTAGTTGTCTTTTGCTACACTTGCTTTAATTAAAGTTGTTTCTTATCTCCCGATCTATTGTTTAAGCTAATTTTCTTCTAGTCTTGCATTTCAATTATGTTAAGTAGATTTTTGTTTGCTCTTATCTCTCTAGATATGTGTGAGTAGTTTTCGCGGGTTAGGTCATGGGATGATTAGCATCCCATGGCTTGGGCGAAAATCGTATTTTTCACCAAAAAAAGCTTTAATTTTTAGATTTGAAAATTAACGTGGGGCTTGGATTTGTTTGGTATACCGCCGAGGTGTTAACCTCTTTGATCATGTGTAGGTGAGAGCCTCGCCTACTCACCACACATGATGCTTAGAGCTCTGACTCTCGAGGTGATTATCGAATGAATTCTATAGCTAGCTTAATAATCGAATCTCTTTTTCTCGGTTTAAATACCTACAATTGTGTATTTTAAATCGCGTAAATTGGTGAAAAGTGCGACTTAGCCCGAGTCGTGAATGCTCGGATTCCTAGACCTAACCTACATTTTCCTAGTTAATTCATTCTTATTTTAGCCATTTTAATTCTACCGTTCAAAGTAAAACCAGGTTGGCTACCTAATAGCCGAAAGCCTTGCTTGCTTCTACAAATCCGAGTTAAGCCGTACTAGTTTTCCCTTGGGTACGATCCCGGTCTTCCGGATTATTATGCTTCAACCGACTTATTAGCCCTACGCTTGGGGCAATATTCTTCTACACGGAAGATAACGAAGCATTTTTGGCGCCGTTGCCGGGGATTTCTTATTATGGCTTTCTTGGAGGTTCGACAAACCACTGTAAGTATCCCGCTTTCGTCTCGTAGTAGTAGTAGTAGTAGTAGTAGTAGTTTAGTAGTTTATGTGTTAGTGGCTCGTATTTAGTTTGGTGGATACCTCTAACCTGACTGTGATGTCTGACTTGAGGTGTAACGAATCCAGACTAAATATTGAGTTTAGTTTAAGTTGTTAGTTTACTTAGTTTAATTTGATTGCATTGCTTAGCCGAGGCGGTGGCATAACCCCTCGCATATTCTGTTGCTTAGTTGAGGTGGCGGCATAGCCCCTCCAGTCTGATAGTTTGTTGGTAGTTAGTTGGTACTTTTGGTTTTTGTATGGCTGTTTATTTTATATTTTTATCATTAGAATAGAATGGCAGCAACACCTGAGGAAATACTTTCGAGGACTATGCAGGAGTTACGTTATCTTGCACACACGTTCACACCCCCTTGCATAGCCACTCATGATTCCAATGTTCTCAGAGGTCAAATGCGCTTTTCCAATTGGCTTCCCCACTTCCATGGCATGGATCATGAAAACCCTTCTTCTCATATTAGGGCTTTTGAAGAAAAAGTTGGTACTCTTGTGAAATTTGACTCCGTACGAATGAATTATTTTGCGCTTTCTTTAAGGGATAATGCCAAAGCTTGGCTCGATTCTTTAAACCCTCAATCTGTGCGGACTTGGATTGATTTACAAAGGGAATTTCTAAAAAGGTTCTTTCCCATATATTATACATGGGCTCTCAAGCAACAAATTCAAACTTTTGCTGAAAAAGAGAATGAGTCATTTTATGCATGTTGGGGAAGATTCAAAAATTTGCTCAATACAATCCCGCATCATGGCTATGAAAATTTTCAAATTGCTAACTATTTTTATAACGGACTTTCTCAAAAGAGTCATGATTTCATAGACATGATGTGCAATGGAGAACTTTTTGATAAAGAACCCGCTCAAGCCTTGGATTTCTTTGATCGTTTGGCCGAAACTTTACAAACTTGGGCTTTTAACAAACATTTTGAGGATTCCAACTTGGATGCCAATGCCATGGAAGAGGAAATTCAGCCGCACATCTTTGTTGAAACTGTTAGTTTAGATTGTGACAGCTCCTCAGAGTCTGCATGGAGTGATGAGCCTATTGGTGAAACTGAGATCCAAAGATCTCCTCTTGTGGATTTCCCTCTTTGTGATGATCCGGGGGAGAAACGCCTCACCCCTAAAGTTGTCTCTTCTGATCCCTCGTATCTTGATCCTTCTCCGAAGGAATTACTCCTTGCTCACGAGATGAATATGCTTGAAACTTCGGACGTCTACTATGAAGATCCATTGGCAAAACATCTCACCGCTAAGGAAATGGATGCCGAAGTGGATCACTTGTATTCATTGTTGGCTAAACAAGATGCTTATGGACCAATCTTTGAAGAGGTGGCACCTATGGAAGCTACAATTGTCCCTTCAAGTCCCCCATGCCTTGATATTCTCACTGCTAAAGAAATGGATGCTGAGGTAGACTCTTTACACTCTTTGTTAGGAAAACAAGATGCATGTGGGCCTATTCCTGAGAAGTTGCCAATTATAGAACTAATTGATTTTCTTGGTGTTGATAATGTTGATTTGGCTTGCAATCCTCTTGTAGTTAATTTTGTCAACAACTTGAAAATTGATTTTGTTTGGGCTATGCACTTGGAGGAACTTAAGTTTTTAAAACGAATTCAGCAATTGCTTTACTCAAAGTATCTTATCTTGTGGCATGGTCGAGTTCAATTCTTGGTAAAGAGTGTAGCATGGGGTGCTCTATTTCTTCTAATAGTTTTTAATGGCATGCTAAGTGTTTGTAGCCCACGTGTGGCTGAACCCTCTCTTTCTTTTTCTCTCTAATCTTTCATTCTCTCTTAATGGCATATTTGTTTTTCCTTTTTGCTTTGCTTCTCTTGTTTAATTATGCATGTTCTTTCTTTATTTCTTTCTTGCGTTGTTCGTTTTTAGTTTAGCTATGCATGTTCTAGGTTGTTTTACTTTCTTTCTTTGTTCTCTGTTGCTTAGCTTTGCATGTTTTGTTTAGTTTAGTTATGTTTTGTTTTATGTTTGCATCGAATAAAGTCTTGGAGACACCTCACATGAAAAGATATCACCAATGTGTTAGTGTAACAAGGGCTTTCATTAGTTCTTCTTTGTAATAGTCTATCGTTAATGATCCATGCTCTCCGCGATTGCCCCTAATCGGAGGCAACTTAGGTCTGTGAGTGAGGTTTGATATTGCTTGGAGTGCACGCTAGGTTGTATCTTGTCCTTGCTTGTTTTTGATCCTAGGGGACGCTGAACTTAATTGATTGGCGAGGTCGAGCGATAGATTTTATTACGGGCGCTAGCATAACACATTTCCAACGGTCTAGTATAGCCACCTATTACTTACCCCCCCGGTAGGAAATGGGAAGAAAAGTATGACTCGTGTGATCGCGTGATGATCGGGTGGTGCATTTCATTTTGTGTTGCATGTTTTCATTTGTTCTTTGCATTTGTCTTTATGTTTTGTCTTTTAGTTTTTGTTTGGTTTGAAGCCGGATAACACGGGCCGGTGGTTCTAATGTCATTTGTTTTGTGGAAGGTCGTTCTCTTAAGTCTTCTGCAGGGTTTATGTGCTACCACACCAGCCTTGGTGGATTGGGTCTAAAGCCGGAGTGAGTGAGGCGTTCAGGAGCCCTAAGCATGGGTGCGGCTAAGTGCCGCGGTTGTTAGTCCGATAAAGCTTTGGATATGGCCCTGTGTGACTAGCTATGGTTCCGAGTTGGTAGAACCGAAGGAGTGAACCCTGGAAGCATCTAATCTGGCTGGAGCAAAACATTGGCATAAAATCCTCCAACTTGGTCGAGGTATTTAGGGGTTGACATTCCCCTTGGACGGTACATTCGCGCACTCTTCCTTTCTTCTCGCTTGTTCCTAATGCTATGAGGGCATAGCATCGCTTTAAGTTGGGGGGAGGGGTTAGCTTATGTGCTATTTATTTGATTTTTTGTTTGATTTTTGTGTTTTGTGTTAAATTGAAAATTCAAAAACAATAGAAAATTTTGGAAAATTCAAAAAAATGAGAAAATTGAAAATTTTAAAAATAAATAAAAACTTTTGACTTGCAATTCGTTCCTTTTGTCATAGTTTTTAGTTTTGTTCATGACTTGTTGCATGCTCAATAATTGTTAGTTGGCAGAAGTTCGTGGCAATCCTAAGAAACTTTGTGCTTCTCGATTTGCATGCTTAGTTGACAATTGAATAGGTTAAGTTTTGAGCAAGTTTTTGAGCAAGCTTTGATCCATATCCCCATCTTCTCAATAAATTGCTTGTAGTTAGGTGAATAATCGCATGTTCATGCCTAATTGTGTTTAAATGTCGATTTTCAATTATTTTGGAATCCAAAGCGCACTTAGGAAAGGATACAAGGCATTCTTTGCATGATCATACCACATATTTGTCACCTAATCCTACTTTGCATCCTCGTCTATTTCCCGTTCTTTGCTTTAACCTAGGTAACCGGATGTTTGGAGGGTTGCGTGAAAATGGTTTTCAATGATTCAAGGAGATTTGGTGGTGGTGTGAATGTGATAGAAGTGGTTAGAATACGAAAAGGCGAAAAATTGATACATGATTCCCTATCTTTCCTCTCTCACTACAAAAGCAAAAGCCCCAAATTTTCATCTCTCTCTCCAAAAAGCCCCAAAATTGGCTCTTCAATCTCTCTCGCTACTAATCTCACCTCAAATGACCATATTCTTCAAAGAAAAGAAATCAAAGAAATGCTATGAAAGAGCAAAAGTGGATTCGAAAGAGGGTTGAATACTTTGATAGAGAATTGGTTTAGAAATTATTCTGGATGAGAAAGTTCGATGGAAAGAGGAAGCTCAAGGCTTAATATCGTGAGAAGTCGGATGAGGATGGCGACTAGGTGTGATCGAGTCGGTGGTAGTAGTTTTTAGTAGGCCTTCTCTAGTTGTTTTCTTCATTTCTTTTTCGTATCATTGTTTGGTGCTTGGCCGGCGTGTGGTCATGTCTTGGGTAGTTTAGGGTCGGTAGTGGCCAAGGGTAGATGAACCATGCTAGCATATGGCCACTATACTATTTTGTAGTCCCTTCCCTTTGTAACCAAGGTCATTATAAGCTTAAAAAGACCTTAGTTGATCTTTTGTGCGCTTGGATACCACTTTGATTGACTGTCTGATAGTTGCATAATTAGTTAATGGCATGCTTTCCTTTCGTTATCCAAATTTCATCTGCTTGTTGTTAATTCTGTTGAATAAAGTGCTGTAGCTTCTTGAGGCATAGTATTTCTTGTTCGCTAATGCCTGTTTGTCAAGCACTTCTTCGGTGGATATGGTTTAGTCTGAACTCGCAAGTTTTGTGTCCCGTATCCTCCCATTGTTCGAGGACACAAACTTTTTAGCTTGCTCTTAGACTTGCTTGTTACTTAGCCTGTTTAATCGGATGCTGAAATTGTGAGTTGTAGAAATGAAATAAAAAGCAGGATTGTTGAACTCTTACTAGTTGGTATTGTTGAGCATGTTCTAAGTTGTGAATACGGAAGGATTGCATAGTTCTAGTTTTCTATTTCTCGTATGTTATTTGCTAGGGACTAGCAAACCCTAAGTTGGGGGGCGTGATAAGCACCCAGAAATGTAATGAAAGGGTGCGCTAGTGTCTAGGTTTAGTTTAATTTACTCTTTAATTAATTGTTTTTAACTTAGTTGTTTTGTAGAGTTGTTTGGTTTGTTTTGTAGGTAAATCACTCAATAAGGAGCTTTAAAAGCTTAAGGCATGTCATGGCCTGGAATTGCCCGACGGCCAAGGTGCATCTCAAGCAAAAGTTACCCGACGTCAAGGCTGAGCAAGGCGAGGCCAAGGCTAAGGCGTGACCGACAGCTGAGCAACGCCAAGGCAGAGCCAAAGAGAGACATTCAGCCCGGGCAGAAGAAGCCATTGCTAAGGCAGAGACAGGCGACGCCAAGGCAAGACAGGCGACGCCAAGGCGCAGCTCAAGTAAAAGTTACCCGACGTCAAGGCTGAGCAAGGCGAGGCCAAGGCTAAGGCGTGACCGACGGCTGAGCAACGCCAAGGCAGAGCCAAAGCAAGAGGAACAGCCCGGGCAGAAGTTGCCGACGACAAGGCTGAGCAGAATCGCCAAGGCAGAAGCAGCCGACGCCAAGGCAAGATCAAGCACCGCTCGAGCAGTGTAGCAGCCAACGCCCGGGCAAGGCCTTATGGCCTTCGGCATCGATGGGAAGGGAAATTTGGCATCAATGCCGAACCCCTTAGAGCCCAAGATCCTTATTGCCTTCGGCATTGATGGGACTTATGGCTTGGCATCGATGCCGAGCCCCTTAGTGGCCCAGCTTAAGCCCTTTGCCATCGATGCCGATGGCCATAGCACGGATTTTCAGAGCATATCCGGGGAATATTCCGTGCGCGAAACAGAGGCGGTATAAATACCCCGTTATGTCACCTTTGCACGATTTGGACAGAAATGTACCCATAATTTTAGATCTAGGATTAGATTCAATTTACTTTTCTGCATTGTTCTTATCTTTGTTCTTCATTTCCAGCACTTATTTCTTAATTTCATGCCTTTATTAGTTGTCTTTTGCTACACTTGCTTTAATTAAAGTTGTTTCTTATCTCCCGATCTATTGTTTAAGCTAATTTTCTTCTAGTCTTGCATTTCAATTATGTTAAGTAGATTTTTGTTTGCTCTTATCTCTCTAGATATGTGTGAGTAGTTTTCGCGGGTTAGGTCATGGGATGATTAGCATCCCATGGCTTGGGCGAAAATCGTATTTTTCACCAAAAAAAGCTTTAATTTTTAGATTTGAAAATTAACGTGGGGCTTGGATTTGTTTGGTATACCGCCGAGGTGTTAACCTCTTTGATCATGTGTAGGTGAGAGCCTCGCCTACTCACCACACATGATGCTTAGAGCTCTGACGCTCGAGGTGATTATCGAATGAATTCTATAGCTAGCTTAATAATCGAATCTCTTTTTCTCGGTTTAAATACCTACAATTGTGTATTTTAAATCGCGTAAATTGGTGAAAAGTGCGACTTAGCCCGAGTCGTGAATGCTCGGATTCCTAGACCTAACCTACATTTTCCTAGTTAATTCATTCTTATTTTAGCCATTTTAATTCTACCGTTCAAAGTAAAACCAGGTTGGCTACCTAATAGCCGAAAGCCTTGCTTGCTTCTACAAATCCGAGTTAAGCCGTACTAGTTTTCCCTTGGGTACGATCCCGGTCTTCCGGATTATTATGCTTCAACCGACTTATTAGCCCTACGCTTGGGGCAATATTCTTCTACACGGAAGATAACGAAGCACACATCTCCACTTTGGTGCAATTAGATTGGCCGTTACTTTTCATGGTAGAAAAGGTTTACCTGTTACTTCCAGACTTGCTCTGGTAGATACCAGGTTTATGCAGTACCAGAACGCATGCATAGCCACAGTTCAAACCACCCTAAATGCTGGAACTGTTATTTTCACCTTTTACCCCAATTTCAACATGCCATTAGCTGATCCTCATCTGCTGTCAGCCTTGAAAGTTCAAGTTCAAATTGGTGGTGCCTCCCAAATTCCTACCACATATGCAGCAACTCTTCACTACCAAATGGCCTACCGTCTCCAAAACCATGCTTTTGACATGTCCTTACCTTCCTCCACAGATGAAGCCCTTTTTCTAACTGTCAATGCACCTCACCAAGCCTCATGTGTCCATGTCCCACGACAAATCTCCCGTCCTGAACTTCTCAAGCTTCTCCCAGAATCTTGGGTTACAGCTTACGAGAAAAATCAAACCAAACCTATTCCTGTCCAATCCTCAAATCCTACTTTCATCCCAAAACCTGATGGTACAGTGGAAATCTCTTTTCCAAAAGACACCTCTGCCTCATCTTCCACTCATCCTGTCAATTTTCCCTCGAGCATTAACATGTTTGTTGATGGCTCTCGACCTGGCCCTCCAATTCAATATTTTAAATCCAGTGGCAAGCCAGTCTATTACTTTAGAAATCCAGAAACAGGTCATTGTTACTTTGATGCCTGTAACTGTGAAGACTGTCTCGAGGAAAGTCGTCGTTTAGACGATGAAGAAGACTTTGAAGATGATCCATGTCCCATATGTCCTTCGCCACCACTCTCACCTTGTAAATCTCCACCGTCTCCTCAACCTCCATCTGATGATGGCTCTTTGAGTCAACCAAGTGTATGTTTTATGTTCACTTCTTCCTCCTCCTGGACTGAAGCAGATTTTCCTCCTTTAGACTTCCATAGTTCCCAAGAGAGGACAACCCACCGTCATAAAATTCCAGACCCTACTACCATTCTTCCTGATGGTAGTACCAAGGCAGTATCAGCAGCAGAAGCAGCGATAAATTGGCAATCAGCCAATTCTCTCGCTCAAAACAAAATTCTCCAGAGAATTGCTAACTCTCAGCAAAATTTGGAGAATGCTGTCCATAAGAAGTTATCAACCCTGGAACTTCTTATCAGAGATTTGCAGCAGAAAATCCAGAATGTTCACCAAGAACTTCTCCAGATGGCTTATGCCAACCAAGCATTTTCAGCAGCTTTTTACCACAAAGATGCTGAAATGAAGCATTTGAAAAATCAACTTTACTCTCTTCAGGCTCAGCAGAATTCTCAACAGAAAAGCTCATTTGACATGTTCGCATCTTCCTCTCAACAAAGTTTGTTTGGATATCCTCAAATGTCCCAACCTTTACCTATAAAACCAACCTCCATGTTTGGTGAGTCCAATATCTTTGGCAGCTCATCAGCTTTTCTTCCTCCACCTAAAAGACCATCTCCACCAAAACTTCCTTTTCCAAAGCCCCAGATAAAACCTGTTCAACCTTCACCTGTTTTGACTTCACCTTCTACCTCTACAACTGTCCCAACTACCTCCACTCTTTCTCAACCATCTGACCCCAACTCAAAATCACCACAATTAATGGTTCAACCCGTTTCTAGCCCTTCCGAGAATCCGATCTCCACTCTCCTAAATACCTTAGCCACTATACCCGAAACTCCATCTCCTGAACCAACCATTGAGTTTGATTCAGATACTGAATCCACAAACTCTATGCCAATTCCTCATGTTTTCATGATGAATCCAGAAAACCCTGAAGAACATGTTGATGATCCCATCATTGAAGAAGGTCCTGAGTTTGATACACCTCCAGAAATTCCAACCTTTGATTCCTTCTCCCATTCTAACATTCCTACCCAAGGTTTCTCTTTTGAAATCATTCCCCCATCTAAATGGTTGGATAAACTCTATGAGATCCATGCTTGGTGTACAGCCGCTATGCTTTCTCCCAACGCTACACTCAGTGATGTCATTACTAAGTGTACAGCAAAATTCCTTGGCCGTCTCCGTCAATGGTATTTAGCTCTTGGTGAGTACCGACAGCTGCAGCTCAAACAACTTCCAACCCTGGATCAATTCATCTCAGTTCTGCATACTGAATTTCTTGGAGACCAGGACAACACTAAAGAGTTTGTTCGAGAAGAATATCTCAGCATGAAGTGTTGTTCATTCAAAAGAAAGGACTTGGAGATCCACTATGACCGTATGTCTCAACGGTTTTATGTCCTTAACGGCATGGATGATATTAACCTCAAGCAAGCTTTTCTCAATTCCCTTCCTGAACCATTGGGAAATGAGACAACAAGGCTCCTTCAGACAAAAGGATTGACGCTGAGTGCCACATCTCTTGGTGGTATTTACCAGCACTCTTTGATTGCCTTGGAAAAACTGTGCAATCACCAGAAATTCCTCAAAACTCTTGAAGAACAGGGAAAACTTCTTGGCAAAGCATGTGACCGACCAGATCCATAAAGTGCAAAGACAAGAAGTGCACTTGCCGTCCTTCTTATCGGAAGACCAAACACTTTCAGAAATGGAAGTTCCGGTCCCCTGGCAAATTTTCAAAGTTTCCTAAATCTGGCAAGTTCTCACGCCGGAAAAAATGGAAATTCTTCAAGAAGAAGCAATTCAGAGGACAGCGAAAGTCTGATCGCTGTTACATATGCGGAAAGAAAGGGCACTATGCAAAACAATATCCTAATAAAGCAGCAAGAGACAAAATGGTGAACTCTTTGGCTCTCATCAATGATGATCTTGAAAATGCTGATGTCGAATCTCTATTTTCCATTGATGATGAAGCAACAGATGAAGCAGTCCTTGTATTCACCTTTGATGACTCTTCCTCAGAATCCGATGATTCTTCCGATGAGCCTGATTCTTTCCCTTATGAAATCCAAACCTTTGGATTTTCCAATATCATGCTGGCTCAACCTTTAGCCAAGGTCAACATCTTGCTTGGCAAATATGAAAAACCCCTACCAGTTATCGCCTTCTTTGATACTGGTGCAGCAGCCTCCATTCTCAACCCAGCAATTCTTCCCAGGTCCTATTGGCAGTCTTGTTTCAGACCCTTTACAGCAGCCAATGGAGAAACATTTGTCATTACCTTGCTCAGTAAGCCTATTATCATCCAACTCTTCCCTGGATACACCATTAAACACCAAGTTTATGGTTCTGATCTCCCAGGAAAAGATTTATTGTTAGGCTTTGATATTCTCCAAAATCTCAGCAAAATCTCCTGGCTCAAAAAAGGCTTGAAATACAAAAACTACCTGTTACCTTGGACCACTCAACCCAATCTCTTTTCCATCGAAAACTTCTCCACCATCAAAGAAACCATAATCCAAACCTCTTGTGCAGAATCCCATTCCCAGTTCCTTACCAAATGCTCCAACCCACTTTGGAAAAATCCAGACTTCTTCATTTCTCTTCCCTTTAAGAAAAATGAAGACATCAACCCTACCAAAGCCACCCATCATGGAATGAACCCAGAACACTACCAGCTTGCTCTTCAAGAACTCCAGCAACTTCAGTCAGAGGGTTTAATTGAGCCCACAACCTCTCAGTGGGCCTGTGAAGCATTTTATGTTAACAAAAGAACAGAGCAGATAAGAGGAAAGCTCCGCTTGGTTATCAATTACCAGCCTCTTAATCATTTTCTGCAGGACAACAAATTCCCTCTTCCCCGAAGAAGTGTTCTTTTTGCAAACTTGCCTAAAGCTCAAATTTTCTCAAAGTTTGACTTGAAAGCAGGTTTCTGGCAATTGGGCATCCACCCAGATGATCGTCCCAAAACTGGCTTTTGCATTCCAGATCACCACTTCCAGTGGTCAGTCATGCCTTTTGGATTGAAAACAGCTCCATCCTTATTTCAAAAGGCCATGATTCGGGTATTTGCTCCTATTTTGTCCTCAGCCCTTGTTTATATTGATGATATTCTACTCTTCTCCCCAGATATTGAGTCTCATGTTCTCTTACTACAATCTTTTCACTCCCTTGTCCAAACCCATGGTATTATGCTCTCAGAGAAAAAGATGCTTCTTGCTCAACCAGAAATTGATTTTTTAGGGATGCATATCTCTAAAGGTCAATATACCCTCCAACCTCACATAGCCTCACAACTTGACCATTTTCCACATGAAAACCTCACAGTCAAACAAGTTCAACAGTTCCTTGGAATTGTTAACTATATGGCTGATTTCATTCCCAACCTTGCCCAATACCGTACTCCTCTCTCAGCTCTACTAAAGAAAACTCCTCCTCCTTGGTCCACTCATTGTACCAAAGCTGTCACCAACCTCAAAGCCATATCCAAAACCCTTCCTCCATTAACCATACCCTCAGATGGGAAAAGAATCCTTCAGACAGATGCCTCTGATCTTTATTGGGGAGCAGTTCTTTTGGAAGAAAATTCAGAACAAAAGCGCAGAATTTGTGGATACAAGAGTGGTGCATTCTCCTCAGCCGAACTTCATTACCACTCTACTTACAAAGAAATTCTGGCAATTAAAAGGAGCATTGAAAAATTTGAATTTCATCTAATCGGTCATCATTTCCTAATTGAAACTGATATGATGAGCTTCCCCAGCATGCTCAAGTTCAAACAGAAACACCTTCCAAAGGCTCAGTTACTCAGATGGGCAAATTGGTTTTCCAATTGGAGTTTTGATGCTGTCCACATAAAAGGAAAAACAAATGTCCTCACTGATTTTCTGTCAAGGCTTAAAAAAGAAATCAACCAGTTTTCCAAAACAAAACCATATTCTTTTGTCCCTGGTTGCTTTCCCATGATTTCCTGTTTCCACCCAGTTAATCTTCCTATCCACCTCCAGTGTCATCTTGTGGAATTAACTCTTCTTTCCAAGTGTGTCCAAATGTGTCAAAACCTTCAACATCTCTGTATTTTCAAATATGGTCTTGATGAAGGTCCCATAAAAGGTTTACCCTTCCATCCTGTTTATCCCTTTCTCTCCCAGTTTGAGGTTTCTTACCATAATGTCTTTTATTTCAAACTAGAAGCCTACCTCCTCTTATGGTATTTAGTTGATGTGTATACTATAAGTGTCAGTTTCAATAAATCAGCAGTCTTGGTATATCTTGCCCGTGCAGCGTTCAATCTAGTTCAACCCCCAGAGGATTTCTTTTTGAAATTTCTCTTACTTTTTGGCAACATACCATTTTGGCAACAGCAGATCAGGCAAGTCCCCATTGGTCCAAACGAAGACCTCCAATTTGCTTTTTGGACAAATCGCAAAAACAGATGTCTTCCTAATCCAGATGGTTCTCTCACTTGGCGAAAGGAGTATCACACTATGTTCCTTTCAGCATTTCCAGAAGCCCCAAGCATTGAGATTCAAAATGGAAATTATCTGGTCATGACTCAAACGATGTGTTCACTCAATGGCTTGACACCTGCAGATGTCCCCTCATCTCTCCTCCATTATGAGTCTGCAAACTGGAAATTCAATGATACTTATCCGGAAGAATGGCGCCAAAATATCCGCTATCTTTTGGAGCAGTATTATTTGACTGAAGACTATTCTGGAAGCAGTGGATCGGATAAACCTGAATAACTTTTCAGGCCAACTGTCTCTTTTGTGATGTAATATAAAGTGTGGTAGTATTGTCCTCTTTTCAGAGAGGGTGAATTATTGGTGTGTTCTGTACATTATAGTAGGAAAGTCTACGTAGGGAAAATGGTTAGTAATTGATAGTCAGTAAAGTCCTTGTAGTAATAAATGCTAAGGCAGAAGTAGTTATAAGGTTTGTACGTAGTAAAGACTTCTGTAAGATATAGAAGTCATGTAAGCAACAGTAATATCTAATAAGTGTGGCATGTAAATGATGTAAGCACTGATGCTAGGTAACCCTTCCTTACGCCTATAAAAGGAGGGTTTCTCCCATTGTAAAAAATCAGACCTTAAGCAATAAACTCAGTATCTTTCTAATAAGCCTGTGTCTTATATTCTCTCTCTTTACGATCTTACCTACTTAGTGTTTGTACCCACTTAGTGTCTAGTTATCGCAAAGTAGATACTCTCTTCGTTTTATATTGAGAGTCTATCATAAAAAGTCGTGCTATTTTTCAAATTAAAAAAAATCAACTACTTCTATGTATAATTTTTTGAATTTTTTAGTAGCAAATTAAAGTATTAATCGAGTTCTTTAATATGGTGCGAAAAAATTATGCACGAAAGTAGTTGATTTTTTTATTTGAAAAGAGATAAGAGAGAGAAAATGGGACTGTCATTGTGAACCGAAGAGAATAGTACCTAGCTATACAGGAATATTATGCACCAAATTATAAATTGTAAGCAGTACGCTTCAAGGCAAATTTGAGAGTCCCCTAGTTTTTGCTCAAACATAATTTCAGGAAAGGGTCTCAAAATTGTGGAAATATGTTTTGCTCAGAAGTGAAAGAACTAATATTAGATAATACAAGGGTTTTTTTTTTTAATCTTTCATTAATCCTAAAGGGGATGGAAGTGTAGACACCCCAATTTGAGCCTCGAAAGTTCTTTAAATGCCCCGATGATGAAATAAAGAAAATAATACAATCGAGAACTTAAATATGGACTCCTAAAGCTCAGAAAAGCCTAAAAGCCCAAGAAGCCTAAAAACCAGCTGGAGCCCAAAATTAGACCTAGAACACCGTACATGACACCACTACACTGCGGGGTGTAATAAATTTTATTACACCGCACGTGGTTATGGGGTATCCTGCATAGCATTTCTGAAAAAGTTTTGATTGGCTCAGAAAGTTGTCGGCCACACTTATTTGAGCCACATTTGAAAAACG
The DNA here is from genome assembly GCA_019656295.1 of Rhododendron mucronatum var. ripense. NCBI lineage: Eukaryota > Viridiplantae > Streptophyta > Magnoliopsida > Ericales > Ericaceae > Rhododendron > Rhododendron mucronatum. The sequence continues at coordinate 514,742 of BPLT01000227.1, read as the reverse complement.
GCTTGGCAGGGAATAAACTTCTAGCCGGCCTAGAAGCCACCTTCCCCATTTTGATTAATATTCCTTGGCTTTTACCTATAAATACACCCCTCCACTTAGATGAAAAGCCGCCCCCCCCGCTTTACACCCATTAATCCTCCAAATCTTGAGAAAGTTACTCTGACATTCTTTCTCTCTTTATCAAAATTTTATTCTTCCTCACTTTCCAAGCTTAGTACACTACTAGCTTTGGAACTGTTCCCCACTCAAAGAGCTCTATACCTATACTCATCCGTCTTCATCTTGGCTTAAACCGAAGGTATAAAGGCAAGTTTCCTTGGGCTAAGTTTAGCCTTAGCCCCTAAGGGGCCTTTCTGCACACCTAACTTGTTTTGATAAGTGTTGACTTAAAAATCATTTTCAAAAACAAAACAAAACCAGTGACTGTACTAGAAACATAACACCGTGCGGTGTAGTATTACACCGCATGATGTAGTGGGATCCATCGTACGGTGTTATTGTATTTATCATCTGTTTGTTTTATCTAGCTTGATCACATTCACCCACTCTTGGTCATATTAATGTTGCTTAGAGATCCTTATTGGTACATTCTAGAAGGTAGTTTTGTTGAAAAACCATGCCTCTTGCTTATTAAAAAGGGTTTTTATGATTATCCTCAATGATCAAGTGCATCAAAAAGGAACTTACAAACTATTTTTTATTTTAAAATAAAAATCGTAAGAAAGATACCTGGATCAATGATTTGATCCATCTCGAGAACATAAAGTCATTCTGGAATAAGTCAGAGGTTATATCGTATGGTGTTTTGAGGAACATCGTACGATGTAGTTAGTATATCGTGTGAGGTTTTGAGCAATAATAGTGGATTGACATTGTAACGCCCCGATTTTCGGACACGTTAATTAAATCCTTTTCAACTGATTTAAAAATTCATAAAACTGATATATAAGAAATGAAATTTTAATAAACAGAGTTTAACTGTAAAAATCTCAAATACTAAAATTCAAAACTACCTAATTGTCTTACAAACCAACAAAATAAAACAGAGTTTAACAAATGTGACAATACTTTTGAAATTCAAATAAAAATACTTTAAATTAAAAGGGCTTCTAAGGGTAAGACATTCAAGGCTCAACAAACTCCCCTTCCTCAGCTGGGAAGTCCTCACTCTGGTACGGATCGCCTTGCAGCGGATTCTGTCCTTCGGTCTCTTGATTACCTAGCATGAAATGCCAGCCCAACGGCACTATAATGAGTTTTGTAACTCAGTAGATAATCCCAAACTTACTAACCCCCTTACCTTACAATTAGCAGATCAATAATATAATAATTCATAATACATAAAAAGTATAGATTAATAGCACATCGTTATTTTCTTTACTATCTATCGACTTACATGAAATCTAAGGATCATCTCCACAAAATCCTTTCCTCCCCAAACACTAATCATGATTGTCCCATGGGTTCACTCCCTCTTGTTCGTCCTGCACCGGGGTATTAAATGAATACACCTCAGTTATGTACCTCGCCTGGATTCACCTATGACCATAACAAGGGGCAACTTACCATGCCGTTCCATGACTAGGGTGCACGTAGCACTACCTCCATCTCACAGGGTACTGTACCGTATTCGAGGCCCTTTACCGTTCCCCAGATATTGTACCCGGGCAATCCCCACATGCCCAACACTTCAACCATCTCACACAGGCTACTGTACCGTATTCGAGGCTTTTTACCGTTCCCCAAATACTATTCCTGGGGTCCTTTACTGTCCCCCAACACTTCGATCATCTCACACAGGGTACTCTACCGTATTTGAGGTCCTTTATCGTTCCCCAAATACTGTACCCGGGGTTCTTTGCCGTCCCCCAACACTTCAACCTATTTTACCACTTTATCCTTTACTACTTATCACCGTCTATGTGATCACTACTCATAACCACCCATGCACATTAGTTCATTCTAGCATGTACAACATGATAAAAGTAATAGAATGCGCCTGCTGAGCTGCCTGTGCATGGGAGCATTTTGCAGAAAAATGTCTGCCACGCATGCCTGACATCTGGAGAGAATTTTTGACTGGAGCGCTCAAGAGTGAGTCCTAAGCGCTCAAGTTTGATCGGGTCCTCTAGTGTGTGGAGGGCCCACTCCCTTTGTTAGTGTGTGAGGTTGTAACAATGTTGTTTTTCGTTGATTCGAAACAGGAGAGAGTCGAGAGTGGGAGCCACATTGTGCTCAGATTCGTTTTCCACGCATATTGCCAATCGTGTGTGTGTGCACCATTCGTGCATGACTGGCATACTCATAACATTTCTGCTAGTCTCCATATTTTGTGCACTATTTGTTCACAAGGTACTTATTCGAAGCTCTCGAAGTACCATGTGGTACTGTCACGCAATACCCTTAATAAATCATGTAGCGATAAATTTTGCGGGTGTACCGACAAAAATTATTGTTTAGAGTTGTTGAGAGACGTAAGGTGACCTAAATGCATTGCAGTAATTCAACACCCGGTGGTGGGAACATAGGGAAACAGTCGATCTATGATGAAGGTGACGACGATGACAATAAGGAGGATAAGTAGGGATATTAGCCTCATTTTGGCGATACCAGCTCAAGAGATGGCCTTCTGTGATCAGTTTTATAGAATCAACTAAGGTGAAGGCATGGAAGTGTAATTAATGAGCGTATGAAACGTTCATTTATACGACTATGCGCAGAACCAAAAGGCGGTTCCAAACTACTCTCTCATTAATTTCCCTTTGAAGGATCGATGGTGGCCCAATTTGAGAGTTTGCAATTTTTGCAGTTCAGAGTAATAGCACTAGGTTCTACAAAGAAATTATATTTATTTCCAATGTTTCATTCCTAGAATTCAGATTTTGAAATAAATTCATCATGAAACAACCCTACGTACTGAGGTTTAATATTCTCATCCCATGAATATCAGATGAATGTTAACTAATCTACATGTTCGATTCAAGCACGAGAACAAAATGTTTTTCGACTTTTTAAAAGCACTTGAACATGTATGTTGTTGAATCTAATCAGTCGATCTAAACTTGGGTGATTTTAGCAAGCCATGGAATTAAAGCGTCACTTATATATTTACTTTGCCTATTGCTAAAGGCACTTGCTAACAAAATACCAAAGCTAACAGCCAAACCTTGCATTCAATGAAAAGAGATCAAACGACAACTACCCCGTAGCCTAGAGTAGATGTGATTTTAACAGTGTCGAACAATTGGTTATTCCACCTCATTTGATGCAAGAATACGAAATGTGATTTCACTATATTTCTGACTCAGAACGGGGCATATCACAAGAATAATTTGTTGTGATGAGAGCCCTCTTCACTAAAGGACCATTTGTTTTAAAATGTAGTATAGATAGATATATAGATATAGATTCCTAAAAAGAGTTCCTCAAAAATTTCCTAAAAAGAGAGGCCCCAAATTACACTTGGGTGGATAAATATTGGATAAATTAAGTACCAACTTTCCATGATATGGGTAAAATAAGCCTATATATGCATGGAATTCACCAAATAATAGATGGAAGTTGAGTACCATCTCTTGCTACGAGTAACCCATACACCTATGTGTGAGAAAATTGATCGATTAGTATTTTAGATTGGCTTTTACGTTCATATATAAGGAAAAATAGAATGTGCAACGTGAATTATATTTGCTTAGGATAGTGATAAATTAAGAAAAAAAAATGACACTGAATATATTAAGGACACCCAATATTTTATACTCGTAAACTTGAGAAAAAAATAGTACTTCAAAAATAAAAACTGCATGAAATGTAGGAGTATATATTAAGGACACCTAGGAGCCCTAATCCGCGGAGCACTCGCGCATTTCGCTAGAGGGCAATGGTTGTTGAGTTTCGACCCCCACCATTTGGGCGGTTGAAGTGGCCTTTCAAAGCAAAAAGTATAGAATTGGTCAAGCCTGTTCTTGCTGATATCGCAATAGATAACAGATATTGGTCTACGGGTGTTCAATTGTTGAAATACGCGCGCATACGCAACTACAGGGAATACAATTCCTACGAATAGCCAGGAATTCATGTAAGCAGCCTGATCAGGCGGCATTCCGCTTCAGGCTGCGCCAAGTAGTATAAGGAGGTTGATGTACCGGAGAAACTTCCATTTGCGCGAAAGATTAAATAACAAAATTTGTGCAACGGCTGGCAGAAGCGACGATGAACCATAATCCCAACACATTGTAGTTGCCCCCACTGACGATACAATCTGATCCCAAAAAGTCCCACATGTTTGTGGTGCTGTAAAACATATCCAACCAAGGGCAACTTTCTGTGGGTAATCTATCTTTCGAGCAACTATTTCTACCTGGATAATCAATCCTCTCTTTTTCTCTAAACCCTTCTCTCTCTATATATGTTGGTGAATGTCTTATATCTGAACCTAGTCGCCAATCACATTATGTGAGTATGGTTGGTGTGTTGTTTTGAAAAATATGGCATAGACACGGCAAGTGCACAGAAAAAGCACGAGCACGAAAAAAACACAGAAATGCATGGGAACGGAATGACATGAATAAATATAATGGGACAAACTATTATACTGTAGTTATTTTCTACTAATATTTTGTGTATACTATTTTCAATGATTAATAATTTTGTTTTGCTAAGCAAAACAAAAATCCCATTAGTCAATGATCTTTACTGTGGAAAACTTGATTCCTATATGAACTTTTGGGGGAGTATTTTCGGAGGTTTGGTAGCGGAGTAGAGGCCAAGAATATGGCGGGGGGCAACGGATGGATGTCGGTGGGGCAGTACCCAACGTGGGTTGTTGCCGTGGTTTGTTTTGTTTTGATTGTGATTTCCATTGTCATGGAACATATAATCTATCTCATTGGCAAGGTATGCACACACATATTTCTGTACACAATTTTATACATTTACTCTTATGTAATTTTTTTTTGATAGACAACAAAAATTTTATTAAGAAACTCGACAAAGGGTATATCGAGCAAAGACCAAATACGGACCACAAAGAAAGAGGTACCATACAGGCCTACATAAAAGAAAGAAGAAGAAGAAAAAATACATTCAATGGAAATTGAATGAGGCGCAGTCTAGTTCAAAAGCACAACCATAAACTTAGGTTCCACTACAAAAGGGATCTTCAGCACAAGAACAACACAATAGCAACAATATCAGCATCAGATGGAGTAGAAATAGCTTCCTATATTTAAAACCCGCAGCAATGGTTGGCAGCTTAGCCTCAGAGTAGAGAATACCAAAGGTGATGTAAATACTCGTAGCCCTTCAATCTAAGAACACTCAGTAGAGCAGCAAAAATTCCACACCTCCATGTGTAACATAACCGCATTGGCAATCCCATCAAATCAAACAATCTCCACAGTCCAAACGATCTCCAGCAAGTTTTAGCATTCAAAGCAGAGAAGGCCCAACCTTATGTATGTATCTATAGAGTTGTAGAATATACTCTTAATTGAATTAATTCTTGCACCATTTGCGGTGGTTAAAGAGGAAACAGAAGAGAGCCTTCTATGAAGCACTTGAGAAGGTCAAATCAGGTACACCAAATTGCTAAATTATCTTCTCAATCAATTTTGATTATGGTACATCCACAGAATTAACAAAAACTAACTTTATATTTAACACTCACCATACAAAAACTTATATTTTACTTTCGAACTTAAATATCACCTCCATCAATTTTGATAAAGTTTTTGGTAATTAACAACTTTTATTATGATACGAACAAATAATACATAAAATCACACAGAATTGACGAATACTTTTTGCATTATTTTTCTTTCATTTCAATTTAAACACTTTTGATTACAATTTGCAATTTAAAAACAAAAATAGCATGCATTGCCGCTATCATATATTCTCTCCGGATTAGCTCTCTCTTATACTTACATTTATGTTTTTTAGTTTTTTTTTTTAAACTTTTGCTGATATTTCAATTTTTTTTTTTGCTGGGGCGAAGAGTTGATGTTGTTGGGTTTCATATCCTTGCTCCTAACAGTAGGAGAAGGTCCCATTTCAACCATATGTATATCAAATAGTGTGGGGTCCACGTGGCATCCCTGCAGTAAGAAACAAGAGGAGGAACTGACAAAAACACATACAGAGATCCATTACGAAGAAGGAGAATAATCACATGGGTCGGCCGTTCGTTTTGGGTTCCATTTTTGGGGTTATTGCAATAATTCTGAGGTATACAATTGATGGTGTAAACCGTTCAATGTGTTTAAAACGTGATTTTAAGGGTAGCTTATAGAAATCGGCAAAAAAATGACCAGAAAGAACTTAATCTACGCAATTTTTCAAAAATATTGACAATAACTGTTTTATGAAAAACTGCACGGATCAAGCTCTTCTCAATATTTTTTTGAGCTGATTTATTGCAAGTATCCTTAAAATCACGTTTTAAACACATTGAACAGTTCAGATCATCTAATGTTGATCGAAAAATGAAAGGTGCAGACGGGGCGGACCGTAAGGGGTGTGGATAGAAACTGGACTAAATATATACTGAAAGTTTTTATGAATTAAACATTTAAAGTGTAGTATTTATATATATTTATTTTCATATAATAGAACTCAACTCCCATCTCCCTAAAATCACTCTCTCTATCTAAATTCTTGGCGATCTCTCTACCAAAAATCTAGAAATTTAGGGATGAGAGATTGGAGCCTTTTGAAGGGAAAACATATTTGCTTAGAAATTTAGTATATTGATTGATTTCTGTAGGGTCCTGCTAAGTGTATGTACCCAACAGACAAGGGCGGAGCTAATGTGGGGGAGGTGGCACGTGCCACTCCCGGTTTTTAAAATGCCCAAAAAATAAAAAAAATTTACCCACAAAGGTTTAAATTAAAAGTTACGAAGAATGCACACAAGTTTCACGTTAGCTACGTGGTTAAACCACGTGCCTTAGTTGGAGCTGAAGCTCCAGAATTCGAAATCCAGTGCCTTGTTTTGAGATTCCTCTTTTGAAGATTTATCTGCTCTATTTACCCCAAAAAAAAAAAAAAAGATTTATCATCTACGCAAAACCCTTTCATCTCTCATCTCTCTCATTTTAAGTTTTGTCATAACTCTTACATACTTTGTTTTTTTCCCCCCACTAATTTGAGAGGAATTTAACACATCTTGACATTATTATTTTTTTCTACAAACTTAGTGTTTTTATTGCTTAAATTCTCACAGTCTGTATTCTTCTCACAGAAATTGGAGAGGAACATAATTAACATATTTGGGAATTAGTTTTATTTTCACAAGTTCAAGTGTTTTATTAAAAATTCACACATGGTTTGTATTTTCCCCCCCACTAATTGAACATTAATTTCCCTGGCCCCCCCCCCGGTTGCATATTTTTGTTGCATATTTCTTTATTGAAGTGAGTGTGTATTGACATAACAATGGAATTCACAAATATGTCGATTTACATACATGTATGTATAAATTACAGTGCCACCTCTGTATACGAATTCTGGCTCTGCCCCTGCCAACAGATAATGTGTGGTGCTAAACCGAGGGATGGTGATGTGCACCAACCTATCACTACTACAATAATTGTGAAAGATGACGGTTTTGAAAATGTTAATTATGGAGTTGTCATTAAAAGTCTGAATCTTAAAATGACGATTTGAAACTGTCATTAATATCTATAAAGATGATGCTTTACAAACGTAATTGAAAATAAAAGTAAAAGTAAAAGATGACAGTTGTGAAACGTCATTAAAGTGCTTTCAAGCCATCGTCTTTTGTAATGACCCGCTCCCGCCCTGTATAATATTGTTTGCTTTGAACACCAAACCCCATCAAACCTCCTAGTGAGGTCACCCATCCTAGAATTACTCCAGTGCGAGCACGCTTAAAGTTTCAATTTGCTTTGGCACCCTCATAACTTTAAAAGTCCTTTGTACAAGATCGGATGACGATATATTATTTATAGCACACAACTTAAACTTCATCAAACGATGTGAGACTACCCTCGGTTGACCCTTCTTGTCACCGATTCAACAACCCCTCGCACGGGTCCCAACTGCCCTCAGGCCAATTAACCACTACCTAGAACTCTCCAAGAGCAGGGCGTCACAATCTCCCCCACGCACTTAGGAACACACGTTCTCATATAGCTAGGGTCGAGATTCTGTCTCACATTTTCGGTTGGTACAGGCTCTGATACCATATGTAACAACCCGCTCCCGATTTGAGATTTCAAAGCAATGATGCTCATAGATGGTGCTGTTTTCTCCAAAAACAAATTTTTGTTCTTCAATGTCACTTATAAGGAGAAACCAACATTAAAAAAAAAGAAAAAAAAGAATAGTTATGTCATTATTTTACAAAGTGATATCATAAATAATTAAATATATTATATCACAGTTTAGAAGAAACTGACATTAAAAAGAAAGAATAGTTATGTCACTATTTTAGAAAGTGACATCATAAATATATGTGCGGCATCGAAATTGTCCATTCGGCAATTCAACGGTTCAAATCTCATCTCCATTATATAACCTCTGAGCCGTTCATTGCCGAGATGAAATTTTGACCATGAGATTGCTGAACAGACAGCTCGGATGCCGCACACACGGTGTTATACAGCTAGTGCACAACACCATTCCTCTGTTCTACTAAGGCACGTAGGGGTGCCACTTGGTGGTGCCCCAAGATCACTAGATAGGGGATCAATTCCCCTTCATACTTCATAACTGCGTACCCCTCCATACTTTTCTTATGGCTCTCACTTCCGAACCGTCTCCGAGAATCAAAATTGTTCATCTCGTAGAACTCGTAACTAGCTATATTTGTTTAGAAAATTGAATTCATCAGACATTTATAAACGTATAAATAAATCACATTTTTGTTTCAAACATTGTACAGTTAAATTTATAATCACATAGCTTTCTACTATTTTCTAAAACAAAATACAATACTCCTTTGTACATTTATAAAGTCCGATGAATCAGTGTTTTTTTTTTTTACGGACGTAAATAACTACAAGTTCTACGAGACAAAAAGTTTCGATCCTCGGCATTGGCTCAACCGCTCGGGAGTGAAAGTCACAAGCGGAGCATGGAGAGGAACTGATCCCAACAATTATCCCAAATCAGGCGCACCCAATAGCCACGTCAGATCCAACAACCTTCCCACGTTGCTTCCTCCCAACCCTTCCCATCTCGCCACGTGTCCTCCCACTAAAACGGCTAGTTTTTCTCCTTTTCCCCTAATCAGCAAATTCGAGATCTTTCCCGCTAAATTTACGAAACTTCAAAATTTCCCCTAAATATTTTCGGAGAGATGAGAAATAAAAAGATTCACCTAGATCTCTTCCTTTTTCAATCTTTGATCAATATAAAAACCACTGATTTCTTTTCAGATTGGTGGTTTAAGCAAAAAATAGGAAAAAAAATCCCACACTTTATTTTTTTCCATGTCCAAATTCTTTGATCAGTGTCAAGAAGATCTGAATCTGTGACAAGAATCCCGAATCCTCATCTATTTATGGTAGTTAAATAAAGCTTCATCTTTCAATTTTTTCTAAAGAGTTGGAAAAAAGTGCGGTTCTTTCATTGTTTCCATTCTTCACTACAACCGTTATACAAATCACCCATTACTCCATAACTGCAATCTACTCTCTCTCTCTCTCTCTCTCTCTCTCTCTCTCTCATACCAGGTGATTCCCCCCCCCCCCCTCTCTCTCTGTATCTACATCCGTGTGTATATATATGTGATCATACGTTTTGGGATATAACAGACATTGGGTTTTAGTTGCATTTCTGATTGGTTTTGGAATCTAACAGAAATTGGGTTTTAGGTACATTTCTAATTTTTTGGGAATGCAACAGAAATTGGGTTTTAGTTGCATTTCTGATTGGTACTTGATTTGGGTTTCATCCTCTATTAACTTAGTTTGTGTACTTGGTTTCAGATTGGATTCCTGTTTTTGCGTTTGTTGTGATTTCTTGTTTGTTTGACTGGTTGGTTGGAAAAAAATCAGTTTTTCAAGGGAATTGAAAGATGGCTCTGGGGAGGAGATGCGGGTCGAATGCGAATTGCCCGAATCAAAATCTAGGGCTAGGGTTTGTTCGGAACACAAGGTCAATGAGTGGGAAGAGGGTTGCTCTATTGAGCAATACGGAGGCGACGAAGAAGCATTGCATTGAGAAAATGATTCAGAATCATGAGCAATCTATGATCGAATCACTATCTCTGGACATTCTGGTAAGTACCCATTTAGTTATAGAAATGTTCAATTGGTTGTTTTCATTTGGATGTTTCTTTGATTCTCTTATTACATGACTGATGATGATAATTGATTGATAATTGACTAGATGCAGAAGTATGCATGTATAATTGGATATTCATAGTTCAATTCCCTTTTTACTTCCTTCTAAACCTAAGTTTTGATATTCCATACACGTCTAGATTTGGAAATGTGGATGAATAATTGGGTATTTTTTATTTTTATTCAGCAATTTCGGCGAAATTGATTTGTGGGTTTTGTCTTGCAGATTAGGATATTATGTGGTGTTGATCATGATGATTTGAAGAAGCTTTTTCATGTATCAAAGATGTTCAGGGAAGCAGTAAGTGTCCATTATGATATCATTAATGAAAGTTTTGGTTTTGCCATGGTTCCATTTAAACAGACATCATCTCTGTTTCAAAGGTAACCGGAACGGAAACATTACCGAAATTTCAATTTTTTGCACACTTACAAAACATAATGAAACAGTTAGTAGTCTCGAAACATATTTAAAATACAGTAACACATTTTTGTACATTTCGTCTGCATCATGTCTTCCGGCATGTTCCGTTTTCTATCTGACTGAAATGCCTACAGAAACACCATTTGTTGCGATATCTTCTCACGGTGATGATTTGTTGTGATTTGTGTTTCTTTGAATTTACAGACATTGGTGGCCAAAAAACGGCATTTTGCATACAGTACTCCTCTAAAGACTTCAGTCTTCAGAAGTTCAATTGATTTGAGGGATGTGGGGAACTCTGAGGAGGTCGAACCTCCTAACGCCCCAAAACAGTGCCGGCTTTATAGTTCTCGATTGATCCGGAAGAACGTTTGCAATATTTCGGTGGCCTTATTCACTTCACCTGATGAGTAGCAAATGGAACATAGAGATTTCTCTCTGAAGACAGCGGATCGATTTCTAGTTCCTTAATGACCTTTTCAATCTGTTGCATCTGGAGAATCGGGTGCTATCATACACACTTGTACCGGTGAGTCCACAAGTTGGAGATAATCGGACTCAAACTACTGGCATCCGCAATTCATTTGAGGAGAGGGATTTAACACAGGCATTGTTGTGCTTTTTTGAGTCACAGCTGATTGATTAGTTGAGGATTGAGGATCTGATGATTAGATCATGTCGTTTGATTTGTACATAGCTAGAAATCTTTTCACTACAACTGCCCACATCTTCAACCTTTTCTCATTGAATATGAGGTGGCTTTGGTTGTACCATTTGGTTTCGTACACTTAGGAAGGGATATGCTCACTCCTTTCCTTTTTAAGTACTTAGGCCTACAGGCTACAGTTAAGTCTCCAATGTAATGTGTCGTTTCGATCGGATTTAAAATGAATGGATATATCTTCTACCAGGGTGTTAAAAGAAATTCATCATATGTGAACAGAGCATATTCTTGGAGGGTAAGAATCTGATGAAAGTTTTCTCATATACAAGTGGTTGAAGGACTTGGGACAAACTTGGAATACTCCGTACGTCTTTGGAAGAATATGTTCTTTGAAATGTGACAAGCTTACATAAATACGGAGGGGCTCTATTGTCTCCCACTAAATTCTAATCTATCGTAGAGTAGTAATACCTTTATTGTAGGATGGTAACAAGTTTTCGGAACTTAATAACCTTTAGTGGTAGATTCAAATGAACCTTCCATAGACATCGTATGGATTAGGGGTGAACAAAATATAATCGTAATACTGGGAATCCAGTGCAGACTAATCCAAATTGAATGATTTGGTTTGATTTTTTAATAATATAGTTTGGTCTCGATTTAAAAAAAAATTAGAAATCGTGTTAAATGGTTTGGTTTGTGATTTTACGTTAATGGTTTTGGTTCTGGTTCTAAACCGATCCGAACCGTGTGATATAAATACATACATAAAATTTGTTTATATACACTGAATAAACTTAATTTTCTAATCTAAGTTCCACCACCTTCACTTCCTATATTAATTTCCTAAACTTCTATATATGATAGCTTATTTTGATAATTTCAATACACTAACCATATACGACTTGGGCTTATATTAGTCAATTGATTTTCCAATTTTTTTTCTCGGTAACTAATTTTTAATCTAATACTCTATTCCATGGACGCATGGGCCTGCTGCCTTAGTGGCCAAGACAGGCGCTATTGTCCCTCTGCACGGCACCGTTTTGGTGCATTAACCCACTCCCCTTTTTCTTCTCTTTGTCCGTTGCTACCAGCCTACCAGTTTCAGATTATTGAAGTACATAATAATGCTACATCTGTATCCACCGGTAATTATTCAGTGGTCTTGGGACACCGACACGTGGTTACCCTAACATTCTTATTTATCGCACATTTTTGTATGATTCATACACTTAGTATTGAGCAAGGCCGGCCCCGAGGTAAGCCTCGCAAGCCTTCAGTCTTGGACAACCCCTGGGATGCGGCAAAACCAAAAAAAAAAAAAAATTAAAGTTAGATTATAAATTTGAAAAAGTTTCCTATAGTGGCACAACCCTTTTATTGAAAAAAATTTCATAGTTAAAATAAATCGAGCAAGCTAACACGGTTTTTATTTTTATCTTTGAATTACCATTTTGCAAGAGAGATTAAAGAAATTGGATATGATCTCAATTGAAAATGAGGTTTTTTTAACTTCTTATACTTTTCAAGAAAGGTCATTCTCCTCACATATATAATCTAAAAAGCCCAAAAAAATGAAAGTTGGCGGAACAGGTCCTGAGTTCTTGGATAAGTAAATAGGTTGACTCAATTGAGAAATTTGCTTCAAAAAATACGAGGAGAAGTTGTTTTTTTTTTTAAAAAAAAAAAATTTGATCGTGCTAATCATAAAACACTATAAATGAGATTTTCATTTTGATGTTGAATTTTTTTATGTTATCCAAGCTAAAAACACAATATTATAATTTTGTTTTTTATTTTTATTTTGCATGACTTAATAGTAAGTGAGCAATAAAGTATGAAATTGGGTTAGGGCAATCCAAATGTCGGGACCGGCACTAGTACTGAGCTCCACAAAAAAGTGTAGTGGATAAAAGTGTTGGGTGCCCCAAGATTTAATCTTAGCCAAATGGCTAAGAAATGTATGGTTTTGGCACCGATAAAACAATTTTTGTAAGGGAAAATCTTTATTTACGGTTCCGTAAATAAAGTTTGTAGAGGCCAATTTCGATTGTCCAAAAGTGTTTTGGACAATCCAGATTAAAGACAAACTATGAACTGTAAGAGACTTATTACCGACCAAAAATTAAAAACATATCTCAATCATTATCGTCAAAACGGACGATTGAAATTGCACGTTTTCTGTGAATAAGCATGTAAATAGCTTATTCACGTGCAGCTCCTCCGTAAATAAGTTGCTCTCTTTTCATAATTGGTATGGGTGTGCGTGCTATATTCTAAGGGAGCTTTATAATGCTCTTTTCTCCAATGGGTACCAAGTCCAAACAGAGACAAAAGAGAGAAGAAAAAGGAAGTGGGTTATTAATGAAACAAAACAGTGCCGTGTAGAGGGATAGCAGTGCCTGCCTTGGCCACAAAGGCAGCAGGCCCCGCGTCCCTATTCCATGGACCTATTCCTTCATCAATTATTTGTATTCTAATTTTATTTAGTTGGTTGATATTAGTGAGTTTTGATAATTTTAATATAAGTGTTGGTTTAATTTATATATGCAATTTTATGTACTTTAAATAGTTTATGGCGATGATATATCAATTTCAAGCGAACCGTATTTCAAAATCGAAACCGAAACCGCCATTGAATGGTTTGGATCTATGAATTTTATGGATTAGTTTGGTTCTCTAAATTTATAATCCGTAGGTAGTGGTTTGGTTCTTGAATTATTATAAAACCGGACCAATCCAGTCCATACTCACCCCCTAATATGGATCGATGGTACTAGCTTACGCCAAAATTTTTGCTTCAGTCAGATGACTCAGATCCCCAAGACAATTGGTGACTATTTCGTCATTCGTGTTTTTTCATTTTTAGTGATTTTTTTATCAAATTTTCTATTTAATTTTAATTTTTGGATTACATGGTGACTTTTTTCGAAAAGTAAATTTTTTTGTTAAATTGTGTTGAAAAAATTAACTAAAAACGAAAAAATACGTAAACCTAGAAAGAACTTTTATCTAAAAAAAAATATTTTAAATCTAACAACCAAACAACATGCTTGGGTAAGATCACGTCATGGGTAGAAATGCAAAACTAGTAAACTGAAGTGGCTAGATCTCGAAATACGCGCGCAATTTAAAGTCGGTTCTGCTAGTCTCGTCGCCTATTTCTTCTATATATATATCCCAGTCCTCGCATCAATACTCTCTCTCTCTCACTCTCTCTCTCTCTGTCTCACATACACCAGATCAATGGCGTCGACGAAACGCGAACCACCGGTAAATGACTCAGTCGAGCCCGAAACGAAGAAGGCGAAGAACGTATCCGACACCGCGGAGTCTTCCGCGCAACCGAAATCCCACCCTCGTGTGGTGCTCAACCCTGCCGACTGCGATTTAGGTATTCAATGCTTTTATAAATTCCGTATGTACCCATTTTCAATTTTTCAAATTCAAATTTTTATAAATTGACGTCTACATACGTAAAATTAAATTTATTGTAATTATATGGGATGCTACCATAACTTGATGGTATGTTACTAGGGTACCAACGTCACTTTGGACAATTTAGTTAGGGCCTTGTGGCTGTGCCCGCCATGGGGCCCTTACACACTTGGAGTATAGCCTGATTGCCGTATGCACATACACGTTGATGTGATTGTATACCAGTGAGGAATCTGTTGGGTTTTGCCCATGTGGTGTTAATACTGTTTGGAAAAAGAAAAAGAGATTTGAATGGAATTAGTTGGCTGGAGGTGTGTTTTTTGAATTAATGATTTGGTGGCTGGCAGTGCATTAAAGAGCATTTGTTGAGCTTGGCTCTAGATAATTCTCCGCAGTGGAAGAGTCACCTGTGGTAGTGCCAATTCTAGGTGTATTTAAAGTAGTGCATAGTGTGTGCCGTGTGTGGTGAGAAAAAGGAGAGGGCAGCCCCTTTGGGGATTGCCGGATACACCGGCCGGGAGGTGAGAGGAGAGTAGATGTGAGGGAAAAATAGAGATGTTGGGGTTGAGCTATGAAGCACTGACACCTCTAGAGGTCAAGGTATCATAGTGTCGGACACGGGGACACCGCGGGGATACCTCGGGGACACGTACGGGACACGCCACGTGGTGTGTCCCATAATTTAATTTGAATTTTTCATGGGGACACAGATGGGGACACGGCGGGGACTCCGCTGGGGACACGGCAGGGGCCAAGTTGTAATTTTTTTTAAAAAAATTGGGGGCCAAACTGTAATTTTTGAAAAAATTAGGGGTCAAACTATAATTTTGTTAAAAAATTTGGGGCCAAATTATAAATTTTTAAAATTTCTGGGTGCTAAACAATAATAATTTATTTATTTATATATATAAATAAATAAATAAATATATATCTATATACACGTGGCGTGTCTCCCACCGTGTCGGTGCATCATAGGGGTTGAGGGTAAAATATTGTATAGAGCCGTGTGTTAGGAGGGAGGGTTTTACATCTCACATTGTAATCTCTATTTTTCATATAGTGGAAGATTTCCCTCTCGTGCACGTACCCGAGTTTGGAGAACCACGTATTTTGGTTGTGTGTGTTCTCTTGTGTGTGATTTCGTTTTTTTTTTGTTGCGCTTCCGTTGCGGATGGGATTACTCGGCATAATCCCAACAATTGGTATCAGAGCTACAGTATGGCGGGGAAAAGCACCGGGTTCGTGGTAGAGCTTTTCAATGGGCACAATGATTTCACTCTTTGGCAACAAAGGTTGAAGAATATTTTGGTGATAGAAGGTTTGGTGAAAGCACTCAAGCCAAAATCCGAAAAGCCAGAAGAAATGAACGAAGATAGATAAATGGGAGGAGATGAGAGAGCTTGCTAATAGCACCATCCAATTGTATCTTGGGAATAGCACTCTCTGAGAAGTCATCAATGAAACGGATCCGGCAGAACTTTGGGCGAAGTTGGACAGTAGGTACAAGTCCAAGTCTTTGACGAATAGGTTGTCGTTATAGAAGCAATTGTATGCGTTAAGTATGCCCGAGGGAGGAAATATTAATGAGCACTTTGATGAGTTCAATCGGCTAATAATAGAGTTGGAAGCCATTGGCGCAAAGATTGAGGAGGTAGATAAGGCGATTATTTTGTTGGTTTCCTTGCCGATATCTTATGAGCATCTCCAAACTACATTGTTATTTGGGAAAGACACTCACGGACTTGATGAGGTTATTGCTACACTCCTATCCCATGAGTCGATGCGGAGGAAGGAGAGCGAGAAGATATCGGAGGATCGTGCCATGATTGCATCTTCCGGTAGTCAAGCTAGAGGTCGGACAACCGTAAGGCAAAATGGGTCCAAGTCAAGGGGGCGTTCACACTCGCAAGGTGGCGAGTCGCGGGCCGTTGACAAAAGGAATTGCTATTTTTGTAACTAAAAAGGCCATATATTGAAGTTTTGCCCAAAAGCTCAAAGCGAAGATAGATGAAGAGAAGGAAAAATTCAAAGTGGCGGTTGTTGAGAGCTCCGTTGAAAATGAAGGTGATTTGCTCATGGTGACTTTGGAAGGTATGGAGAATTTTGATTGGGTTATGGATTCCAGCTGTTCATTTCATATGTGTTCAAATAAAAAATATTTTTGTTCGTATGAGGCTTGTGTTGGAAGTACCGTTAGGATGGCAAACAACACGGTGAATAAGGTTGTTGGCATAGGAACGGTACGTTTTCGTATGGCCGATGGAAGATTTGTGAGGTTGACCGGAGTCCGACATGTGCCGGGACTAAGGAAAAATTTAATTTCTTTGGGACTGTTACATTCAAAGGGTTGTAGCTTTGCGACAAGGGATGACGTTTTTGAGGTTTTCAAGAATGATAAAGTGATGTTGCAAGGAAAAATGGCGGGCAATTTGTACAAGCTTCAAGGTCGAGTTGAAATGTAGCGTGAAAATGGTGGATACCGAGCAAGGAAAAATTATGGGCATCGGGTTACACAAGTGTGGCGAGTAAAGGCGCAAGCAAATGAATCTTTATTTGTGGAGATTAACATTGAGAAGGAAGTGCCTCAATTGTTGGTTTTTGAAAAAGTTGAAGGACATTTGTGTGCAAGGAAAAGGGTCTCTTTTGCACCAAATTTGATTTTCGATATTTTCTATTAGGCTCCCGGTTGAGGGGGTGCGAGGCGCCCGAGCAAGGGGGTGCGATTTCCCATGAGCAAAAAGGGGCGTTTGTTGGGTTTTGCCCAAAACCCATGTGGTGTTAATACTATTTGGAAAAAGAAAAAGAGATTTTAATGGAATTAGTTGGCTGGAGAAGTAAGTGTGTTTTTTGAATTAATGATTTGGTGGCTGGCAGTGCATTAAAGAGCATTTGTTGAGCTTGGCTCTAGATAATTCTCGACAGTGGAAGAGTCACCTGTGCTAGTGCCAATTCTAGGTGTATTTAAAGTAGTGCATAGTGTGTGCCGTGTGTAGTGAGAAAAAGGAGAGGGCAACCCCTTTGTGGGTTGCCGGATACACCGGCCGGGAGGTGAGAGGAGAGTAGATGTGAGGGAAAAATAGAGATGTTGGGGTTGAGAGTAAAACATTGTATAGAGCCGTGTGTTAGGAGTTCGGGAGGGTCTTACATCTCACATTGTAATCTCTATTTTTCATACAGTGGAAGATTTCTCTCCCGTGGACGTACTCGAGTTTGGGGAACCACGTATTTTGGTTGTGTGTGTTCTCTTGTGTGTGATTTCGTTTTTGTTTGTTGCGCTTCTGTTGCGGATGGGGTTACCTGGCATAATCCCAACAGAATCATATGATTAAAGGAAAATTCTACAACCACAAACACGCACGCAAACTCTTTACACACACCCACATTTATTTGTGGGTTCCACAAACACTGGAGGTTGTGTGTGTGGGCCCCACACAACATGTGTGTTTGTGCAAGCATTTGTGTATGGGTTTGTGGTTCTAAAACTACAGATACCTCCAGTGTGTGGGCCTCACACAACATGTGAGTGTGTTTGTGGTTCTAGGATTGCTCCCGGAGGTGTAGTGTGTGTGGGTCGCCATTGTGAATATGAATGTGAGTTGTTTGTGAAAGTGTTTGTTTTTGGCTGTAGAAGATTTGCATCAAGCCGAGTTTAGTTATCATTGCTTGTGACTTGTATGCAACGTATTAGTGTTCCCATGGGCTAAGACTACTTAACATGCGGAAACTCCAAATGTTTCTCACATATCCTCTCAACGTTTGTTCTATACTATAGAAAGGGGTCATGATGTAGGCCTCAAACTGAATTCTAATGAGAAGAAAAAGATCATCCTCTTGGATGACTTCGCATGCTGAAGAAAATGCCTACTGTTGCGATTTGCATAATTGTGCACTGGCTTTTTCTATCTCTAAAGTGGACTATATTCCATGCCCACTCTAGTCTCCTCACAGGTTATTTGAATGTTCCAGCAATTCCCTTTTGGCCTGTAATGCTGAATCTGGGTTACTCTATTGCACTGGTGACTTTCTCCACTATCTTTTGAGAACTTAAGTTCCCATTAGGATTTACCAGCTGCGTCAATATTCTGAGCAAGCATGTTGATGTCAATGTGATCTGCACGTTGATATATTTGTTTGTGCATCCTCTATAAATCCATAACCCTTGAAATCTCAACTGGTTTTCAGTTTTACATGGAAAATGGGCAAAATATAGCTTCTTGTACTACCTTTGCTTTGAAATTGTTCCTCCTGTATACTTGTGATTCTGATTTAGTTTATCATCCTTTCGCCAGATTTTAATATTGAGGCCTCTGGCCTGGAAGGTTCTGGACATCATGAGCAAGGATTCGCTTATTGTTGGACTGGTGCTCGTGCCAATGTGGGGATTACTGGGGGCAAGTACTGTTTCGGTTTCAAAATCATCTCAACTCAGCCAGTTGATATGGAAGACACATCCCTTGATCAGCAGCATGTGTGCCGCCTAGGAATCTCAAGAGGGGATGATAAGGTTGGAAACCTTGGGGAGACTGAGAACAGCTTTGGGTTCGGTGGCACCGGAAAATTTTCTAATGCAGGGAAGTTCTCAAATTATGGTGAAAAATTTGGGGTTGGTGATACAATTGTTTGCGCTGTTAATTTGGAAAACAAGCCATCGCCTTTCATAGGTTTCTCTAAGAACAGGAAATGGTTGGGTACTGCAAGGTATTTCAATGTGGGATCAAATGGTCTAGGAATAGTGGATTGCTTCTGTCTGCAACCTAACCTCTTAGAAAGGTTCACACCCCAAGCGTAGGGCTAGGTCGTTGAAAGCATAATAACCGGTAAGACCGGAATCATTCCCACAGAGAAATCTTCTTAAGCGAATTTGGAAAAGATGTTGAGTAGAGAGTTGTGGCGTTCAAGCGGCCAACTTTGGAGTTTTAATTCAATTGACGAAATTTAAACTTGGAATTTAAACTAGATTAGAGATGGTCGAGTCAAAGGGATTGATTTACCCACGACTTAGCCATCAAATGGTTCCTTCATCTAACTCATGAGTGAACCGAAACCGTCCGGATTCCACTTGAAGAATTAAAAGCTGAAGACTACTTATAACTTAATTCAAAGCTCTAATTCAAATTGAACTCATTTAACGCAAGTGAGAGACGAAAAAGAATCGTTCGCACGCGTAAGATTATCAAGCACGTTGCATAAGGCGATAAACTTCATTGATCAAAGAAGCCACCAACCCCATGATCAATACTAGAAATCATGGGTTTAATTCATTCAAAACCTTGAAATTAAGCTAAAGTTTAAGAGAAACCATTTAATCGACTAATTCATAGGATGAACCTCACCCCATGACTTAACCTTTGAACTACTCACACATAGCAAAATGACTAGAACACATGCTAGGAAATGAAAACATGATTAGCCGATAGAAAAGGAAAGAAACTTGATTTATATGAAGATCTAACAAGTAGCTACAACATTAATACATGAGAATTTAACATCTAACCATAACTTACTTGAGTTCTTGAGGATTGAAAGCTTGAAAAACTAAGAACACAAAATGAAAATCCTAGAGAGCAAAAAAAAAGACTTAAAGTGTAAAGATTACATATTGGCCATAAATGGCATACAAAGCCATTTATAGGCCTTGCAAATCAGCCATAAAATGGACCAAAAGGTCCCTAAAATATCCCAAAAACATTCTAAAAGTAGAAACTTTCCATATATGGAAAGTTGAAAAAGTTAACAAAAATCTGCACTACGGGCTTTGGTACCAATAGCTCAAAAACGAGGTATTGGTACCAACTAAACTGTCTTCCAATTCGGCCAGATGGTACCAATAGCTCAAAAACCAGGTATTGGTACCTCTGTGTGAAATCTGCAGAACAGGGTCAGCTTAGGCCATAATGCCTTGTTGTGCCCCAACGACCTTCCAAAACTTGATTACATGATCAACGGGACTTGGCGGAGGTATGCCTTGTGGCCTTGACTCTCGGATACCCTCGAGGGCCATCCTTAATGCATTTGCCTCTCTTCCTTAGTTTGGATTGGCCATTTGACACTTACTCTCCGGGCATCCATTGAGACTTCTTGTCGTGCCTTTAAGTCTTGGTGATGATGACGCGCATGCCATCGGGCACTTGGACACGATGTTGCACTTGGTGTATTCCTTGGCACTCAAACACGCCTTATTAGCACGTTTTACCTGAAACATCCTCAAACAAACCTTATGTGCAAAATGCGATAAAAACAACTACTTAAATGCATCAAAGCTACAAATTAGAGGATTTAAGCCCCAAGATTATACAATCTTGGGTGCGAATCACACCCCCCAACTTGAACTTTGCTAGTCCCTAGCAAACATAATATAAAACTTAAAAACTTAACAATTTAAAAACTTAACAATCCTTCCGATAACACAACTAAGGAACATGCTCATACCGTATCCGAACTAGCAACAGTTCAAAAATCACGGTTCATCTATACCACAACTCACAGCTAGATACAAAACGAATAACTAAGTACAAAGCATGTCCCAAGCAAGCAACAAAAGGCTTGTATTTACATCCAAAGAGAGGATACACCAATATCGCAAACACACGCATCCACTAGCAGCCATATCCCACAAAAAGTGCTCGGAAAGTAGGCGATAGTGAACAAAAATACCACGCCTCATATGTAAAGAGCACTTTAAAACCGAAGTAATAAATAAGCAACTAACAACTATATTAACGAAAGGAAACATGCCACAAACTAACTATGCTAAACATCGAATATTGAATCAACAAGGAATCAAGGGGTACTAAGGATCAACTAAGGACTTCATTAGCATATATTGACCTTGGTTTGCAAAGAACGGTTAGCAAAACGGGGTGGTGGCCATATCTAGCTTGGTTATCTACCCTTGACCGCCACCGACACAAAAATTTCCAAGTCAAAGGCCACATGCCGGCCCTAAAATCACCAACACTAGTCCTCATCCTCATCACCTTCTTCATCATCCTCTTCCTTTTTCTCTTCTACATAACTATGGACCAACTCCTCTTCCGGAGAAGCCACATATTTCTCCGCTTCCTTATCATCCTCACTCTTCCACAAACATTTTAGAATAGCCACGTCTTGACAGAAGAGTTTATTCAGCATACTGTCTTTCTTCTCCTTCGGGCCAGGCTTAGTAGTCAAAAAGGCCTTGAATTAGGACTTGACACTTTGAAAACCCATTGAGATTGATGAAGGGTATAGAAGTTTTATGGGAGATTGAGAGGGATTTTGGTCCGTGGGTATGGAGGAATAAATAGAGAGGGAGCCAAGGGGTTTTGAATATAATGACCAAGATCGTGCCTTTAAAATGCCCTGAAATCTGTCAAAATGCACTTGGTACTGGTACCACAAAATTGAGGTATTGGTACCTTTCTTTGGTTTCCTGCAGAAACTGTTTCCTTGGCTCTTTCATGCCTCGACCACTTGTAACTCACCCAAAACACCTCCAAAACACTTTACAAACTTGTACACACCTTCTAACGCACCATCCGAACATCCGGATCCCTAGGTTAATGAGAAAAACGTAGGACACAGACTAGGATACAAAATAGGACGAGGGGACACATTTGTGGTTTAATCAAAGAAAGAATGCCTTATATCACTTCCTAAGTACGCCATAGATTCCAAAACGATTCAACATACATATCTAACACAACTAGGAATGAACATGAGATTATGCACCTAAACTAAGAGTATTAGATAAAATGACGGGATATGGGTAAAACTTGCTTAATAACACACTCAACACCTAGATCATTCATCCTTTAATCATGCAAACGGGTTGAGATGTAGATAAACACTTAAGATTACATCAAACGCTTGCCATTTAAGAACTTAATGAGCATGTGCCAAGTTGTGTTATACCAAAAATTATATACTACGGAAGGATTGCACTAATAAAAATGAAAAATTTTTACCAAAAGAATAAAAGCATATATATATATATATATATATATATATATATATATCTCCCCCCAACTTGAAATGAGCTATGTCCTCATAGCATGGAGAACAATAGTATTGAGAGGGAAAGAACAAAAATCATACCTCCGGGGGAATGTCAACCCCCGTATACCTCGACCAAGTTGGAGGCTTTTGCGTCATTGTCTCCTTTCGTCATACGAACGGCTTCCAAGGTCGACTCCTTCGGCTTTTCCAACGGAACCACAGCTAGTCACACAGGGTCATGGCCAAAGCTTTATTGGACTAACAACCGCGACACGTAATTGCACCCATGCTTAGGGCTCCTGAATGCCTCATTCACTCCAACTTTAGACCCAATCCACCAAGGCTGGTGTGGTAGCACGTACACCCTGTAAAAGACTTAAGCTCGAACTACCTACTAAGAGACAAATGACATTAAAACCGCCCGGCTCGTGTTATCCGGACTCAAAAGTAACCAAAAGCAAAACATAACCAAATCTTCACGCGATTACACGGGTACTACTTTTCTCCCCATTTCGCACTCAAAGCATCATAGAGCAAGTCATACAACAACTTCAAGCTTGAAACGGGTGGCTATACCGGACCATCAAAAGAGGAAAAGAAAAGATATAAAAAAGAAAGAGTTTATGTACGTTCAGCCAAACGCGGGCTGCGAACGTTGATTGTGCCAACAAGAGCCAATAAAATGTACATGGCATTCCACTCCAAACTCTGCTTCAAAAATTGAATCCAACCATTCCACCAGAATAAATACTTTGAGTACCGCAGTTGCCGAATTCGTTTTAAAATTTTAAATTCCACCAAGTGCATAGCCCAAACAAAATCAATTTTCACCCACGCGGACTCTGATTTCACAATGGCACCAAGGGCACCAAGTTTGTCCTTGAAAGCTGCAACATGTTTGTAAGGGTGTTCGTGATCCATGCCATGGAAGCGGGGCAACATATTGGAAAATTTCATTTGTATCCTTAAAACATTAACGGCAGGAGCGGTGGGGGCAACTATGCAAGAAGATAGATAAGCATAATGGGGATAAGAGTATTCCCACATAGTCATGGGAACTATTTCCCCATTTGCAACCGCCATTCTATTAGATAGATAAGACATAAAATAAACAGGTTAGAGGGGCTATGCCGCCACCTCTCTCAAAACAGTTCCGTGGGGTTAAGCTACCACCACGTTATATGGACAACAAAAAGAAAAGGCAATCGATACTTAATCTAGCTTCGTTACACCTCAAGTTTGATAAGATGATCGTTTAGAGGTCTCCGCTAGATTAAGTATGAATTGCTCAAAGTAAAATAAAGTGGAATACTTACAGTGGTTTGTCAAACCTCCAAATAAGCTAAACAAGACTTCCCCGGCAACGGCGCCAAAAATGCTTCTGTCTGCAACCTAACCTCTTAGAAAGGTTCACACCCCAAGCGTAGGGCTAGGTCGTTGAAAGCATAATAACCGGTAAGACCGGAATCATTCCCACAGAGAAATCTTCTTAAGCGAATTTGGAAAAGATGTTGAGTAGAGAGTTGTGGCGTTCAAGCGGCCAACTTTGGAGTTTTAATTCAATTGACGAAATTTAAACTTGGAATTTAAACTAGATTAGAGATGGTCGAGTCAAAGGGATTGATTTACCCACGACTTAGCCATCAAATGGTTCCTTCATCTAACTCATGAGTGAACCGAAACCGTCCGGATTCCACTTGAAGAATTAAAAGCTGAAGACTACTTATAACTTAATTCAAAGCTCTAATTCAAATTGAACTCATTTAACGCAAGTGAGAGACGAAAAAGAATCGTTCGCACGCGTAAGATTATCAAGCACGTTGCATAAGGCGATAAACTTCATTGATCAAAGAAGCCACCAACCCCATGATCAATACTAGAAATCATGGGTTTAATTCATTCAAAACCTTGAAATTAAGCTAAAATTTAAGAGAAACCATTTAATCGACTAATTCATAGGATGAACCTCACCCCATGACTTAACCTTTGAACTACTCACACATAGCAAAATGACTAGAACACATGCTAGGAAATGAAAACATGATTAGCCGATAGAAAAGGAAAGAAACTTGATTTATATGAAGATCTAACAAGTAGCTACAACATTAATACATGAGAATTTAACATCTAACCATAACTTACTTGAGTTCTTGAGGATTGAAAGCTTGAAAAACTAAGAACACAAAATGAAAATCCTAGAGAGCAAAAAAAAAGACTTAAAGTGTAAAGATTACATATTGGCCATAAATGGCATACAAAGCCATTTATAGGCCTTGCAAATCAGCCATAAAATGGACCAAAAGGTCCCTAAAATATCCCAAAAACATTCTAAAAGTAGAAACTTTCCATATATGGAAAGTTGAAAAAGTTAACAAAAATCTGCACTACGGGCTTTGGTACCAATAGCTCAAAAACGAGGTATTGGTACCAACTAAACTGTCTTCCAATTCGGCCAGATGGTACCAATAGCTCAAAAACCAGGTATTGGTACCTCTGTGTGAAATCTGCAGAACAGGGTCAGCTTAGGCCATAATGCCTTGTTGTGCCCCAACGACCTTCCAAAACTTGATTACATGATCAACGGGACTTGGCGGAGGTATGCCTTGTGGCCTTGACTCTCGGATACCCTCGAGGGCCATCCTTAATGCATTTGCCTCTCTTCCTTAGTTTGGATTGGCCATTTGACACTTACTCTCCGGGCATCCATTGAGACTTCTTGTCGTGCCTTTAAGTCTTGGTGATGATGACGCGCATGCCATCGGGCACTTGGACACGATGTTGCACTTGGTGTATTCCTTGGCACTCAAACACGCCTTATTAGCACGTTTTACCTGAAACATCCTCAAACAAACCTTATGTGCAAAATGCGATAAAAACAACTACTTAAATGCATCAAAGCTACAAATTAGAGGATTTAAGCCCCAAGATTATACAATCTTGGGTGCGAATCATGGATTCTCCAATCAGAGAGCAACAGTGGGAATCAGCACTTTTTCCGCATGTATTGTTGAAAAATGTAGTGGTAGTGGCGCAGTTCAGTCTTGATGATGGACTTGTTCCTGAGGAAGGCTACAAACCTTGGGCTTCTGCTCTCGAGGATGGAAATGGGATTATGGGGCCCATTTTCCAAAACCCAAGGGATTGTGAAGTGATGATGATGGTGGGTTTACCTGCTTCTGGCAAGTCTACATGGGCAGAGAAATGGGTGAAGGAGCACCCTGAAAAGCGATACGTTTTGCTTGGGACAAACCTAGCACTGGACCAAATGAAGGTTTCAGTTCTTTTCTCTTATTTTGGTAGATTATTTTTTTCTGCCCGAAAATGGGATCACAACCAATTATCTTCTTCATTTTTTCCTTTACATAAGTCTTCCCTCCTTATAGGTGCCTGGACTGCTGCGCAAGAATAATTATGGTGAAAGATTTGATCTACTGATGGACCGTGCTACTGGGATATTTAATACCCTACTGTCCAGGGCTGCCAAGACACCTCGTAATTACATTCTTGATCAAACAAATGTGTACAAGAGTGCTCGGAAACGTAAACTGAAGCCTTTTGCAGACTACCGAAAGGTAGCTTCTTAATGTCACTCAGTATGTCGATAATGTCTCTCTACAGCCTTTTTTTTATTACCTATTTTGGTCGCTATGGTAATATGCATCCAAATCAGATTGCTGTCGTGGTTTTCCCGGAACCAGAAGAGCTCAAGGCTCGTGCTGTTAAAAGATTCAAAGAAATGGGGAAAGAGGTTCCGGCAGAGGCTGTGAATGAAATGTTAGGTATATTGCTAGCGCGTGAACATTAGTTTTGTCTCTCTCCTATTCAATCTTGTTTCGTCAAAAGAGTAGTTTGTGGATTTCTTATTTAAAAATTTTCTCTGGCAGCTAATTATGTTTTGCCTACAAGCAAGGACATGCCTCGTGCGGATGAGTTTTTTGATCAGGTAATTTCCAAGACTAGAATCCTTGTTTTTCATTAGTGTTGAGAACGGGGCTAATGATTGTATTTGTATGATGTTTTAGGTTATCTTTACGGAACTGAACAGAGGAGAGACACAGAAATGTTTGGACGAGATGAAGCGTGCCCTAGCATCTGGTGCAAAGAGTGTTTCACCTTATTCTCGGGAAAGTTCTGTTCAGTCACATAACAGCTCTGCAATGCAAAATCCTGGAACTTATCCAGGTATTTTAGTCTTGGCAAGCACTTTTGCTAGTGTAATTTGATTTGGAATCTGCTTTCCGTCAATTTGAATTGGAATCAGCTAATTTATGCTGTGGATATATTCCGTAGGGTATTCCCCTTGTGGTCCTGTTAGCAGCGGATATCAGCAAAGTTCATATTCAACTCAACCTCAACTGAATTATGACAATCAAGTAAGTGAAAATCGTTCATTTCCTAGATTTGTGGACTTGTAATTGGGTCATTGGTTTAAGATCGGTTTTTGTTAGCTTCTTGTGTGCTTTGGTGGTTGAGATCTTGTAAGGCTTTTACTTGAACTTCCTTGATTGAACAAATTAGGTGATTTTTTTTATAAAAAAGCAAAATTAGTTATTACCATTTCACATATACCAAGTCATTTTCTCTCATCTCCTTCATGTTTTTCTTTAGTCGGCATGAATGCCAATGTGATTGAGGGAATGTTCAGTTCTAAGTAGTTGGAAATTTGGTATTTGCATCAGGTGAATTCTGCATATTATGGTAGTGGGCTTTCCAGAGTAATGGATTCTACACCTCTTGCTAATCAAGGCTATCAAACTCCTCCTGTGCTGAATGCTCCTTATCAGAGTTGCGACGGGTATGAAAGCAGAGTAGCGAATCCTGGGCTTGGTACTGACCCTTACCAGACTTATGGTGTGGGTGGACCCTACCACCATCCAAATATTGAAAGAAGGAATTTGATTCCTGGTGGTGGAACTAGCCCTTACCAGAGTGGCATGGTTGTACCCTATCCAAGGCCTTCGTTCAGCACATATGGTGAACATACTGGCTTCTCAGGGCTGGGCATTTCCCAAGGTAATCTGCAAGCTTCACAATCAACATTCGTGCCCAGTCCTTCCCCAACATACGGTAGGTGTTTTTACTTATCCAAGGCACCTTTTCTTTATAGTTTTTTTTTTAATTTGGTGTTGTATAAGTTTTTGCTGCGGCAACCAATTTTGGATTTAGGTCATTGGAAAATTTAGAACTTCAATAGGATGTGTAATCACAGATGTCATGATGTAAAATTCAATATTCTCGTCTTTGGGCATTAACAATTCGTCTCTAGCAAACTTTGACCGCAACTGTTGCTTAAATTATTGATAATGGTATAGTTTAGTATATTAGTACCAATTGTCATACTGTTCGCTGATTATACGAGTATAGGTGCACCCTTTTTTAGCTATACTTGCTGTCATTAACGTATTTGATCCTCAAAAACAGTGTCCATGTCTTTTCAGAACTACTATGTGTTATAGAGAAAAGAACTACTATATATTATGGAAGTCACCAATAGCAAAATTGTAAAAGCGGTTAACGTAAAGCTTCAGATGGTGAATAAATAAAGTTTGTGATTGTATAGAAGTTCAAATAGTTGGATTCTGTTTAAACTTCAAAGAATTTTATGTAGGATGCTTGTGATTTTATAGAAGTTCAAATAATTGGGTTCCTTTTAATGACTCATATCGCTGCATGAGTGAGACTTCTAGTTTGATATTGGAAATGGGGGAGCTGTCTTGCTCATTGGTGCACCTAAGGATGTCGTTGCCCATCGTTACTACTTAAACCAACTGGATCAAGTTTAGCTGTAGAAGTCCTTAATTTCTAATCCTATGGAGCAAAGTGGCGTTAAAATGCCAGAAGAATGGCTCCTTGAACCTTTTCTTTGAACACACACACAAAATTTATCAGGAACTGTGGTATGAGGTCAGGTGTACGCTTTACGGTGCTTCTTATCCTTTTTGTTATATCTAAGTACATTATTCTGCTATTTCTGGCACGCTTATAATTTGATGTCGGATGTATAAATTTTCAGGTTCACCTTATGGAACTCCAGTTCCAAGGCCTCCATATGCAAATCTTCCTTATGTTATGCAGCAGCTCCATGGATATGCCCCACCTCGTCCTGGGTACAACTGACTGCCCAGACGCGGGATAATTGAAGCATCAAAGTTCACATTTATGCAAAGGGAAAAGGAGAAAGCTATAAGTATCGCAGGAGTTGATGGATAAAACTATATGATCATAATAGATTGGTAAAAAACTAACTGAAAAAAAAGGTACTGTCGACTAATTTGGTAGATAGACTGGTAGAGTCATATGGCTGGAAACTGGAAAGCATGGCAACCCTTTGAGCTAGCGTTGTCAATGATCACAAAAATGATTCATATTCTGTGAATATGTGGCTAATTCAGTGTGTTCCACTTCAATCTTATGAGGGGTCATGATTTCATTTTCCATTTGATTGAATCAGAGGGCAAATTTTTTATTTTGATCAACAGAGGGCAAATGGTTGATGAGGGCATATTATCATTTAGCTGCATTATGAGGACAATGGTTGATTGGTATAGGGGTATGTATTTTCACGAAACTCCAGATAATGAAAACTGGAAAACTAATGAAAAATGTTGATATTGATATTGAAAATGCGCAACATGCACCCCATGCAAGTCTAATGCTATTCCCAGTTTGGCAAAGTACCATTCCAAGAAATTGTTACAAAGCGTGGCCCCCGGAAGATATGTTATTTTGCACAGTGGGAAGCATGGTAAAGTACCACATGGTGCCCCACGGGCATTGAATAATTACACCTAAAAGTGTGGTATGGTCCACTTATTTTTGGGCTTGAGATGCTTAGCATTCTATAGCATCAAATGATGTCCGTACATTTTAACTATCCAACTTTGAGCAACACCATGGATTCATGGAGTATAAACTTAGCCATAAAATGACTATGCGCGTTCCTCTTATTTTTGCAGCGTTTGATCGAATTTTCACTGACGATACAGAGCTTTTCTCCTGTTTCTTGTGACAGTTGTTCGGTCTCTTCCACAAATCCCGAAAGTTTCTCCCATTTTCAAGGAGTTCTTAATATAACCATTTTATACATACTTCCTTCATAATTTGATTGGAATCACAATGCCTCGTAGCTACTAAAATACCTTAAAGAGGATTTGAATGGATGAAAGGATGCAAATTGGCAGAGTTAGGCCAACAGAAATAAAGTTCAAGAAGGAAAGCTTCAATGCCTTTCTAGCCTTCCTTTTGCTAATCCCTTTTCACGACTCTGCCCTACCCACCTCATATCTCCCACTCTGTTGTTCATTTTTCCTTCATTTTTTGGTCACAAGTCTAGAGAATTTACACCAGCCTGTCTAAAAGGGAAGGGGAGAGGGGATGTGGCGTATAAACCACCACATTGTGGGGGAATAATCCACCCCAGAAAATCACTAACTATCCTCCATTGATTGTGTTGGGTCCAGAGTCCTCTCATGGATTTGGTTACATAGTATCACTCCTTGCGACCGCTCTAAAAATAGACTTGCGGGTGCGATGTGAAATGTCATAAAAGACTTAATTGAAGTCTTCGCTAACACCAATTGGTTTTTGGAGAGATGGTGGAAAGCGGTCCGACAAGTGGTATTATAGCCTGAAAGTCATGGGTTCGAGTGGCGGGAGCATCATCATGAGGGAGGGATTGTTGGGCCCAGAGTGTCCCTATGGATTTGGTTACACAATGCCACTCCCTGCAACCGCTCTAAAAACAGACTTGCGGGTGTGAAGTCGAATGCCATGTAAGACTTAATTGAAGCATTCGCTAACACCAATTGGTTTTAGGAGAGATGGTGGAAAGCGGTTTGACAGATTGTACCATATATCATCCCTTTCTCCCTGACTTGAGGAACACCACCTCACACTTGGTGAGGTTCGGACCCTAAACCTCCGTGCTGGAAGAGCTTCGAAAGTGTCAACTTGGCTAGAGCCCATTGACACCTTTTCTCCTTTTCGTCTCTCTATTCCTCCGTACCATACCCACAACTTGGCTATATCATTCCTTTTGCTAACAATGAATTCAGGATTCTGATCTAGAAGATGTGAGTTTCTACAAGTCGAGGCACGAATGCTTACAATCTATTATACTGTCATCTTGAAAATTACTGGCGAAATGTGAAGATTTTCAAATGGAACTTTTAACTTTTGAGGGATTTTCATGTTTATGATTTCGCAGTCATACTAGAATCGTCTTCAAATATTACTAGTATATAATACTTGATCCACCACTACTATCTTCTGAGCTCCCACGCAATTGATCATCGAGGCATCTACGTTCCAAATGCTGTGGCGCACATTTGAATTACCCGAATCGGTTTCTTCCCAAACTTTTTTGGAATGAATGTTTACCTTATAGTACCTCTCTAAAATTCTTCATACCCACATGGCATTTGAGGTCATGGCAGTGCTGAACATAAAATAAGTGCAGGCCTAAGCTTTTGCTTATATAATAAGGGCCCCAAACCATGTGTGAAAATCTTTCTAAAAGGTTGAATCTTTTGGTCACAACTGATCTGTTGCTCTTCTTGACCCTCCTGGCCTATTCGTCAAATCTTTTGTCCAAGTATCACATTCACATGGACCTGTGTACTTTCAAGCCCCCACCTTCAACTTTGGTTTACACTACCGAATTGCACGTCTGAGATTCTCTTGTCTGCCACAAAGAGAAGCCACCACTCATTCCATCTCTAAAAGCATTACTTGCTTTCTCTTCCAAACAAGTAGCCCAAATGCCTTTTCTTCCTCATTATATGGCGATTGAGAAGGGTAGCGTAGGGGCGCAACCGGTTCTGAGATTAGTTTGTGGGGCCTGAAGTGAACTTCTCTAATCGAGCCCCCTCAAATCATAATAAGATTTGAACGGATAATGAGGATGGATAATTTTAAATCTGGGGTTTGGCTAGTTTTGGTGATGTCCGCTCGGGATGTTTTTGTTGGTGTTGGGTTGTTTTCGTTGTAGGTGGTTGGTTGCTTAGGGTGTGAGGCTTTCTTTTTTTTGGTGGTGTATCGATTGGCTTTGTGCCTTTCTTTGAGTTTGGTTCTCGGGTTCCTTTAGTCGGTGTGCTAATTTGTGATCCGTTTAATCTTTGTAGTTCTTTTCAAAGATTACAAAAACCATTTTTTGCCGCGAAAAAAAAAACATTTGAGAGGATAAATACTAGACATCAATAACCATTACATTTTCTCAAAACTATGATTTAAGCATTACTTTTCTCGCATTTTTAATTGTGAATTACTAATTAAACTTGCATAATTAAGTTTCTCAATCATAGCCTTTTTAATACACAATAGCCAATTCATTCAATACTTGCTGTCATTGACCAAAGATTTTATTTTATTTTTTCAAATTTTACCTTGAAAAGCTTCTTTCCTTGAGGCAACTGTCACTGAAATAGTTAATAATATTTTGTACACAATCCATGCATTAGAAAGACAACCATCCTTTGCCTTTAAGCAATCGAGCACATCAATTAATGGGCCTTTTTAGTACGAGACTAGAAACCTTTTTGAAAATCTTCAAGACTTGCATAATATATAAGATACTGAATTATCTCATGTTTGAATATTTTCACCCGGGCCTTACCTTAAATTGGGCCCCTAAAATTTTTAGGTAGGTTAATTAGCTTAATTTTTTGTAGGCCCCACACACACACACACATATATATATGTGTGTGTGTATATATATATATATATATATATATATATATATATATATATATATATATGCGCCTATAAAATTGGGCCCTTGAATTAGACAAAATTTTGTGACAAAAAATAATGGGTTAACCAGCTTTAGCCCAAAGTCAGCTATGGGCAGGGCAGGGCTTTCGTAGGGCGCCTGGATTAGTCGATTATAGTGATTTGAACAACTCAAGTTTTAGAGTTTTTTAAGAGCATCACAGTGGAATAAGCAAAATAAAAAATTGTTAAAGTTAGCAATGTTGGATCAAAAAGGTGCTCACATTGGAATAACCAAACCTAACAACCCCTTAACAACTCATCAAATTTTGACTTTTCAATAATCAAAGCTAGCAATATTTTTTCAATAACCAAATTTTATCTCTCAATCAAGTACACCAACATTATACAAAAATCTTCTCTCTCTTTCATTCTCTCTCTCTCTCTCTCTCTCTCTCTCTCTCTCTCTCAACAATGTTTTCAAAAAATAATTTTAAAAAACTGTAACTTTTAGATTTTTTCCAGTTTTTTTTCAGAAACTTTTTTTTTGTTTTACAACAATTTTTTCAAAATTTTTATATACTGTAAGTATATAAAGTGTGTTTTTCAAAAAATTATTTTTGAAATTTCAAAACTCTTTTATAGAAAATTGTCTTTTACACAAAATCTGTTTTTAAAAGACTGTATTTATAGTTTTTAAAATTTTAAAATTATTTGTGTAAATACAATTCTTTCAAAATTGTATTTACGGTTTTTAAGTGAACAAAGTGTGTGTTTTTTGAAAAACTGTTTCCAATATAAACTGTTTTTTTCCTTCGAAAACCTTTTTTTCAAAAAATATGTGTGAAATGAAGGGAAAAAGTTTGGAGGGCTCATTGGTTTTGATTTTGGGCAAAAAATAACCAATGTGGAATTTGACATTGCTAATTTTAGCAACCTCTAAATGGATTATCAAAATCTAACGTGGCATATTTTAATTATTCATATTTGCTTATTTCCCTGCTGATGCTCTAAGAAGATCATCTAGTAAAGAAATTAAATTAATTGGATATCATTACCCCCTTTATCCGATAACAGCTACTGTACATATTATCCAAAAATAATTAATGGTTAGTTATAATATTAAAAAAAAAACTGCAAGAATAATTTATTTTGATCACATGGTTATCCATGTTTGATTAACTACTAGATTTTTAGCAGTAATGCAGTATATATTCAACAATTCTACGAATTGAACAATCCATATAGCTAGCAAGGCTAAGATTTCGATAGAATCTACGTACCCAGACGCATTATACCATGTAGTAGTAGTTTATTAGCGCACTACGTACGAAACCCATGTCCAGAAGGGAACATAATACTGTAACACATACTCCATTCTCTCCAAATAACTGCATGCTGCAGGTAATTGAATCAATGCATGCGAGATCGAATGATTATATGAATCTTACATCGGTGCAATGCATCATACTGTGAGACCTACAAAATCCTTTCACATATATATTTGGAACTTGATCAGTACTACCGAATCAACAGAGCTTTGTTTTTTTGAACGGTAATCAATATTAGAGACTCCACGCAAGCACATGAATTAAAGATGCATGTGTGTCATTCAAAAATTGCATGCATATATGATTGACATCTTCATTGGTTTCATCATGTTGATTGAGGAGAATGGAAATATATATATATATACGGGACGGTTCCGTGGACAACTATTTAGACACCTAAAAAAACACCCCAAATCTCAATCTCATAATTCCCAATTAAATTTTTATAATCCGAACCGTTCAATGTGTGCAGAATGTGATTTTAAGGGTAGCTGTGAGAAATTAGCAAAAAAAATAACCGGGAAGTGCTTGTTTTGAGCAGTTTTTAATTAAACCGTTTATTAAATCTAAGCTAAAAACTGCTTAGATCAAGCCCTTCCCGATCTTTTTTTTTGCTGATTTTTCACGGGTACCCTTAAAATCACGTTCTGATCACATTGAGCGGCTCGGATCATTAAAATTTGATCGGGAACTATGAGGTGTTTTTTTAGGTGTCTAAATAGTTGTCCATAGAACCGCCCCGATATATATATATATATATATATATATATATATATATATATATATATATATATATATATAAAACCGCTTAAAAAACCTCTAAAAAAACAGCTCATCTCAGCCCTCCATTTCAAAGGCTGAGATTAAATCCCACCCCACTCCTAAACTTAAAATTACGTCTGCCCCCCTTCTCCTCCCTTCTCCCATCTGCCGACCCACCCTGCCACACCCCTCCACCTCTACCTCCCTCCACTCCGACCGACGAGTTCCCTCCGCCGCCGACCCACCACCACGCGCCGACGACCTACATACATATATATATAGCACACCCACACATCCATCTGGTGTTGAGCCACGGAGATGGCCGCCGGTCGAACCCCGTCACTGGGAATGAGAAATCCAGCTACCATCTGGTGTTGTTTGGCGGGGAACTTTTGTCTGGTAAATAAAATCCACTAGCACAAGATGGATTTAAGTTCCATTTTGGATTTCGGGTTCTGAAAAAACAAAGGGACTTTTTTTGTTTCCTTGTTTTTTTCATGGATCCTCCGGAGTTGCAATGCTTGGAGCTTTGTTTTTTATCCGAATGCTTGGAACTGAATAGTGCTAATCCCATACGTGGCAAAATCATTATTTTGATACAATACACCTGCTGCTTCAGTGCATATCGAAGCACTACATTTCCTGCTTCAGTTCATGTCCAAAAACAGAGGTAAAAAAGGAGTTAGTAATTAGTAGAAATTTTCCAACAAGGTTGAATAAATTGTAATTGAAGCAGAGAGAGGGTCAACGGCGCGTGGTGGTGGGTCGGCGGTGGCTCGTTGGGTCAGAGGTCGGAGTGGATGAGCTGGGAGTTGGGGTGTGGCCGAGTGGGTCGGCAGATGGGAGAGGGGAGGAGAAGTGGGGTAGATGTAATTTTAAATTTAGGGGTGGGGTGGGATTTAATCTCAACCCTTGAAATGGAGGGCTGAGATGGGCTATTTTTTTAGAGGTTTTTTAAAACGGTTCCTGGAACCGCCCCATATATATATATATATATATATATATATATATATATATATATATATATATATATATATATATATATATATATATATAGAGGAATTTTCAAGTGAGGGATCCCTCATTTTTTTAAAATGAGGGACTTTCATTTCCAGATCAAATTTTAAAAATCCGAGCTGCTCAATGTGTGCAGAGCGTGATTTTAAGGGTACCCGCGAGAAATCAGCAAAAAAAATGACCGGGAAGGGCTTCATCCGAGCAGTTTTTTTTAACTGTTCAATGAAAAACTGCTCGGATGAAGCCCTTCCCAGTCATTTTTTTTGCTGATTTCTAGCGAAGACCCTTAAAATCACGTTCTGATCACTTTGAGCGGCTCGAATCATCAAAATTCAATAGGGAATGGAAGTCCCTCATTTTAAAAAAATGAGGGATCCCTCACCGGAACCTAACTCTCTCTCTCTCTCTCTCTCTCTCTCTCTCTCTCTCTCTCTCTATATATATATATATATAGAGAGAGAGAGAGAGAGAGAGAGAGAGAGTCCACTTCTTATAAGGGTGCCCTTACCGTAATACGGTAAGGGCTTCCCCATTTCTCCCATTTTCCGACCAAATTTTGATGATCCAAGCCGCTCAATGTGTTCGAAACGTGATTTTAAGGATACCCGCGAGAAATCAGCAAAAAAAAAGACCGGGAAGGGCTTGATTTGAGCAATTTTTATTTGAACCGTTCGATAAAATACAAACAAAAACTGCTCGGATCAAGTCCTTTTCGGTCTTTTTTTTTGCTAATTTCTACCAAGTTCCCGTAAAAATACGTTCTGAACACATTGAGGGGCTCGGATCATCGCAAATTGGTCGGGAAAGGGACGTCCTTACCGTAATACGGTAAGAGCGCCCTTATTAGAAGTTTGGTATATATATATGTATGTATGTATGTGGAGAGCACCCATGTTGGAACAATTAATAATTCTAAGTACACATAAAAAATGTACTCTCATTCATTCAAATTGTACATATATATCGCAGTAATATCCGTGCAATACTTTGGAGAAAATGAGTAGTTGTACAGTGATAGTGATTTTGGCGTACGAAGTTAGAATGTCGACGTGGCCCTCTAATCAGGGATAGAGTTAGGATTTTACGTACCTTGGTGGTGGCGAACATTGTACTAAAACAAAACGATAGACCACAATATGCATATTTATCGACTTTAGAAAAAACTAAAAATAACATACTAAAAAGCTATGGTGAATAATGTTTCTCATATGCACATACAGTATGAACAAAGAATAATTATAATTTAATCTATCTACTAAACTGAGGTATTTTGAATTGTCACTCTTTCATATCGTTAAAAGCATCGATGATGATAGAATCAGCATCAAACTCTAGCAATGTCCTTCTCAATGTTTATGTCCTTCCCAACTTTTAGAAGGCTTTTTTTTTTTGCAAATCTCAACGCCGCTCAATCATAATTGTGGATACATTGCTTCCTTTTTTTATGTTTTCTTTTAGATTTTTTTCCCTTTATCTTTCCCCACAGAATTTGTATAAAACACAGTGTGAAGTTTGATTTTTCTTAATTTAGACCTCACATTTCATAATATTTCAGTTGGCCTGTTAAATTTGGTTTTATACTCTCTTTTTTGGACCTCCTTTCCAGGGAAAAAAAAAAGAAGCTAAAGGATTAAAGACTTCTTACATAAAATATAATAAAAAAATATCTAGTGGTGGTGAATCTGTGTAATTTGGATCCATGCCACCAATTCCCATAGCCGACGTATTGGGTGAAATTAAAAGCCAATGATTGCGTAATTACAATCCATGTAGTCCGTAAGGACACTTTAAATCCATCATATGGAATAAACAAGTTAAACAAAAGAAAATAAGTTTTTGACAAAAGTCGTGTCTTTACCCGGCCAATTAATGGGCGCTCCCAAAGTATTATTATAATTACGCAATCTCTCAACCACGTAATAAAAGTGAATGATAATATTCCTATTGCATAAGTTGTCGCTACATAAATAATTAAAAGTATCACGCCACGTAAGCATTGCCACGTAATATCCCGAGACCGCTGAATAGTATTCTACTTACCCAACTAACTCTATTATGGGAGTTTCTCTGAAGCATTCTGCTTTACAACCCATACGCATGTAAAAGCTCGGATATAATGGAAGCCAGTGTGTGGTTGAAGTCAACTGCTTCATTTAGGACTAGATCCAAATCATCCCATCCAAATTGATGGATCATTCAATCCGTTCCTTTTCTGCATTATTTTTTTCTTGGAAGTAAAGATAGGACTCAGTGGTAGACCACAGTTCCACCATACCATTGTAGATGAGGAGAGACAGAGCTAGCCCCCCCTCCATATATGCATAAGGACAGATATATGTATTTAAAAGGTCAACCGCGCGGGCCAATGGGCTCTAGCTCAGTTGGCATCACCTGGTCCTTCCCATGTGCGAGGTCAGGATTTGAGCGTCGCCGTGGGCGTTTGGAGTTCAGGATTGTGGGTATAACCTCTGAAATTCTCTGTGGACTAACCTACTAACTTTCCGTTAGCGAATGACCGGTGCGGGGTCCCAAAAGATTTAGTTTTGAAAAAAAAATAATACTAAATCATGAATTTAAAATTTCTTTTTTTCATAATGAACACGATAAATTAGCTTGGCTTGATCTATTGATAAATAATTAAGCTCAATCCTTGATTGCTGCATCAATTAAAATCCATGGTTGTTTGTTCCAGTAATTAAGCGATACCACTGGTAGTCCACACTCCACACTATCTTGAGACATGTCACGTTGCAAAGAGAGATTAGTTTTATATACTATATATAAACTAAGGACGGTTTACCTGATTAGGAGGCCTTAACTAACTAATTAACTAGCTAACTACTTTTATATACTGATGATGACTTTTGTATACTGATGATGACTTTTGCCATGTCCGAGACTTAGGCTCCGTTCCAGAAACCTTCTTAAAAAATAAGCAGTTTATTTTACATTTTCAAACTCAAAAATAATGTAAATAAAAAATGATTTTTTAATTTTTTTTTGCATCGTATAAAAGATCTCATCGAGATCTTTCAAACAAGATCCATATTGCATATTTTTAGATTTCAACAAACTCATAATTTTTGAACTTGAAATTGCCTTCTTAAAAAATAAGGACTTAAAACCCGTTGCGGAACGGAGCCTTAATTACAAACTCACTCTCCTCAAAATTTCAGGTTTGCGCAAAAGTTCACAGGTGCAAAACTCATATGGGGTTAGTTCATAGGAGACGTTACCCTGCATTTAAGTGTCTGTATGTTTGCATGAGAAATTTATTGGCCCAATCAAAAAGTGACAAGTGGTCGTTTGTATTGAACAAAACGGAACATGTGTGGGTTGAAATGTACAGAATCATACAATTAAAGGAACGATGGCGTTTTTACTAATTCAATGTTGTTTCATGGGTAAAAGAAGTCATTGCCAGGTGTTACTCAGGAAATGAATAATGAGAAACGTGCAGTTCGAAGCCCAGAGACACAAGCGGTGTCATTTTAAACAAGAGCGGTTATTTCCATTGAGCACAATCAAGAAAGTTGAGATTTAGGCATGAAACCACCCAATTCAAACACCATGTAATCAAGGGAAGTGGAGATAGTGGATTAACTTTTGCAAGCAAGAGCATTGAAGGGAAAGTTTGAATTCAAAAACAAGACTGGTTTCGAAGACAGGGAGGCGGCAGAATGGAAACTGTTAAGAAGACCCAAGAGTTTGCTTATAAATAGAAGAAGAAATAAAAGGAAGAACCCTAGACAAATCATCAACAAACAGCTATGTTATGCTTGGTTTGTCCATAGGCAGTAAATTAGAAAATTAGACTTAGTTCGAAGTAGTTAGGAGTAGTTTGTAATAGTTACATGGCTTTGTTTGGTTGGAAGTTTAGTTTAGGTAGCCGGTGGAGAGAAAAATAGAGTAATAATTGCAGATAGAGGTAATGATTGGAGAGATATAGAGAGAGATGAGAAAGTAATAATTTGAAAAATAGGGTAATGATTGGGAAAAGAATAGGGTAATGATTGAAAACTAAACTAAAACTAAAAATAAAAGGTTAACCGAACAAAGCTATTCTGTTCGTGTTATTTCGAAGTTAGAGTATCATTTGGAAAGCAAGTTGTTTTGAATTGATCAAGATATCTTGTTTCTCTTTGATTGTTAACTTTCTAGTGAATCATTGTGCTGTTTCAATACTTCAAAGGAAAAAAAATCTTTTCCATTGAGGTAATTGAACCGATATCACAATCACCTGATTAAGTTTGATTTTTTACAAGTTAAATCTGAAAAGAATAATTATAAGTCTTTTCTGATACGCTCGCACACAATCATAATTCTGAAGTAGCCAAAAATTCTAGCCAAATACTGTGCTAGTGAACGGTACTATTGATTCCCATAATTAGTCGAGATACGTGTAAATTGATCTAAACATACGACCGATCAAATTACGTTGTCCTAGGTAGGAGAAATTCTTGGGTGCAAATAGAGTACGGCTCACGTGGTACCCGTTGTGCATATCTTGGCCGTCTAAAAATACAACTGACGGTCCGTATTGAAACACATTTTTCCTCTTCTTTTTTTTTTTAAATCCGTTCGGTCCGTCAGTTGCATTATTGCACGGCCTGAATGTTCGCGTGGAGTACCACGTGGTATCCAATTTGCAGATAAAAATTTATCCCTAAGTAGGCTATGTTTGGAGTAGTCACAAATTTAAATTTCTGCTAGCGGGTAACGAAAATAATTGCCCGACCGCCACCCCATGCCTTGCTCTAACGCAGTCGACAAAAGGTTCCAAAAAAGACTACAACCCATGACCCATTGCGCTCTCTCTCTCTCTCTCTCTCTCTCTCCATATATTTGCACTCATCTCATACCCATTTCACCACTGTTTATTCCCCCCAACCGAATCCAATCTATTTCATGCACTCCAATCCTTCCTCATGGAAAAGAAGCCATGGGAATTCAATTCCCTCGAGGAAACACTTTCCTCCCTCTCCAAAGACCCTCTCTTCTCAACCCTTATCACTTTCTACACTCTAGTCATAATCTATCTCCCTTCACTTTTCCTCAAAATTCTTTCCTCCCCTGTTCTCATCTCCACTGCCATTCTACTTCTCACCCTTCTAAGATTAGGAGCAATCCAAAAGGGATTCAAATCCACCGAAGATCGTTATGATGAGTCCGAAATTGGCTCGAGTATACCCTCGGAAAATGAAAATTCTGCTGCTTTTAAAAAAATAGCAGAATTTTCGTTTCCCGAAAATAATGCTATTACAAATACTATATTGTTAGAAAATCAAGAGTCTGGATCAGCTTGCGCGGATTTTCCGAAGACTAACATCACGGGCACTGAAATGGGTTCGGGTTTGAGTTCGGATCCGAGGGATTTTTACGCCGAATCGTTCGTCGAGTGGGACGTGA
Organism: Rhododendron mucronatum var. ripense; assembly: GCA_019656295.1. NCBI lineage: Eukaryota > Viridiplantae > Streptophyta > Magnoliopsida > Ericales > Ericaceae > Rhododendron > Rhododendron mucronatum. The sequence goes on along the minus strand of BPLT01000227.1, from coordinate 473,696 downwards.
GCGCCCCACTGGCTGTGATACACGAAGGGTACGAAGGCGAAGGAGACGAGCGAAATGACGACGTCCGGAACGAGAAAACAGAGGCCGCCCCTGTTTCATCGATAGAGAGGTACCCGTCCTTGTCGCTTTACTACCCGGAGTCGGACTCCGATGGCTCGTCGGACAGCGGAGACTTTGCCGGGATCGGGGGGTGGGATTCACCGGAGAGCACGTGCTTTATGTGGGATGAAGAAGAGAAGGGAGAAGACTTGATCGAGATTGCATTTGATGAGAAGGGAAGAAGTGGAGTGGTTCAGTTTGAAGAAGAGAATCTAATTGAGATTAATATATCTCCGGCGAGAGTCGAGGACGGGAGGGTTAGGTTCGTTTAACCTTGACTGATTGTGAGGATTAGACAGGGGATTGGTGTCTTTGGATAGAGGGAAACAGATTTTGGGTTTTGGATGAATTGAGGAATTGCTGTTGTTTTACATTAATGTGCTTGTAAAGTTTTTGAATCTCGTATCGATCGTGTCAATATTGATCAAATCTAGTACCCTACATTTCTAAGTTCTAATTTTATTGCGGCTCAAATATCAATCGTTTTCGGCCGGTGCTGGCAAATACTGGTCGATACCGAGCTACTTAGATAGTACCGGTCACTATCAGATAGGGGTGTAAACGTGCTGAACCCTATTAGATTCGAAATCAGCTCATTTAAGTATAGGTTAGGCTCGAGATTGGCTCGGGCTCAATTCGAGTCAAGACAAGTGAGCTTGAGTTCGGCTTGTAAAATAGTTCTAAAGCTCGGGCTCCACTCGTCAGCGTTTGTTAAACTCAGACGAGCCAAATCGAGCCGAATTTAGTTCGTCAGTATATTTTTTTTTCTTTTGAAAGCTTAGGCTCGTGCTGCTCGGCTCAGCACTACAGGACTCGTTAAACTCAAACAATTCGAACCAAGCCGAATTTGGAATCAAATCCAGTTGGTCGGTAATTTTTTTTTTTTTTAGTACTACATCTATATTCCCTGATATTGACAAAAGAAAAAATCACCAAGATCATAACCAAAATTATCAATAATGTGATTCTGTAAACCGATTGTATAGTAGTATCATATTAGTTGGGGGAAAGAAGAATTCTAAAATTATACATATATCCCTAAAATATATCAATAGATCACAAAAGTATAACGAATTATAATTTAATACCAAATTTGCGAGCTTAATCGAGCCGAATACTATTAGGCTTAGGTTCGGTTTATTTGTTGAATAAGCTCAAAATTGAAGTTCAAATTTGGCTCTTTAGTAGACAAATCAAACTCAAACAAGCTCTTATTGAACCGAGCCTCGAACAGCTCGCAAACTGCTCCGTTCATTTACAGGCTTACTACCGGAGAACATTTAAATTGATTTTTTTTAATACAGGTAGATGTTATAACACTAATAGCAATAAATTCGAAACGGTACCTGATATCTCACTGGCATAGTATTCAAAACTTTGATTTGGAGAGAGTTTGAAAAATAAAATATTACTAAGAGGACGGTTCACAAAATATTATGATGAGAGTCTCAAGGGTTAATTCAGCTGGTTGGTGGCTTGCTCCCATACAATTGATCAGGATTTGATTCGTGCGATTAGGATGACTTGCAATTGACCAGAATAGGAAAGAAACTAATTAAGGTGTGCATAAGCTAATCGAACACTTGTGACCGTCAAACCAAAAATTTTACTCCCTCCGTCCCATAATATTTGTCCGGTCCGCAAAACGGAGACGTAAAAATAATTCTATTTTGAATTTAAAAGTTGAGAAAAAATTCAACAACTTACTAGATCTCGACGAGTTCTTTTAACTTGTGAAAAAAATTTGAATTTTTTCTTGAAAGAAATGCATTATTTTGTAGTCTCCGTTTTGCGGACCGGACAAATATTATGGGACGGAGGGAGTAAAATATTGTGATGAGACTTGCATGGATTGATAGCTAGACGGCACTATTTGATCGTATTAATGCTCCCAAGTGGACTTCGGTTTATGTTCCATGGGTCATGTACCTAATAGTGAAAAGAACACACACTATAAAAAGGTTGAGAAATACTTCACATTAACCTAGAAAAATGCTCTTGACTTTTGGTTCTTGAATTATCCGATCACAAAAAAGCAAGTACTAAAGTGAAAAAGTGAATTCATAGATAGATTTGAAGATTATTTCTCCTTTAGAATTTGGCACTTCTTTTTCCTTCTGTTATTGATTGGAATCACCCTCCAGAAAATCGTTAATAGAATAATCTTAAAACAGTGCATTTAAGAAATTTAAGAACAGGTACTCGCTAGTAAGTTGGCCCGGACACCTAAATTATAAAAGAGAAATTTAAGAATGGGATAATGGTAGAGTACTTTTATGAAACCCAAGTGCTTTCAAGGAATTAATTTATCCCATTCCTATTAATCGCCTATTCTCCCATTTCAAATGAGCGTCTGTCATAAGTGCTTTTATGAACCACCAGTGACAGACGACCAGTGACCATGCGTTGGAGACAATGGAGGAGGAACGACAGGGAGAGCCGGCGGGTGGCTAGGGGGGAGGAGGATGGAAAGTGATGGAGAAAAAGAAGAAACTCTCATATCTGAGATCGAGAGAGGAGCACCCATCATAAGTAAAGTCCTTCCCTTCTGCTGCGACATTGGGGTGGTGATCAAAACCCTAGGAAAAGGAAAGGGAAGGAAAGGGAAGGGAAGGGAAGGAAGAAGAAGTCGGGGCGACTAGGGTTTGGAGAGGGAACTATTACTGTTGGGTGCTTTGCCTGGGAGTAAGATGGTAGAATCTCATTCACCACGAACTGATTTTCTTGACATACAGGCATATCAATTTGATTTATGGTGCTCTGCTAGCTATTAGAGCATCTACACCGAGCTGTTTCTTGTCGCTATTATTGTGAAAAAGTCGCCCAAAACCAGTGAGCATCAGCCTCGCTGACAACTCGAGGAAAACTAATGTAGCTACAGTTCCTCGTTAATGTAAATGAGCCCCTGTTCATTAGGTAAGCATTACTTTATTATTATTCCGTAGCATCTCAACTTGCAGCCTATTTGGTTATACGTGTACTACATGAAACAGGAATAAAGAATCAATATTTTAATGGGACAATTTTAATATAGAGAGTCTGATGTAATAGATATTTTAAAAGTGAATAGCTAAAGTAATAAAGTGAATTTTTAAAGTGCAATTTAGTCTAAAATTTAAAGAGGGGGGGTGTTTCGCTTTTAAAAAATGAAGGTTTTTGAAAAGGAAGGTAAATTTCAAGGTCAAAAATCATAGATTTACGTAAATAATTTTTCTACCAATATGGATCTTGTTTGATAGATCTCATTGACATCTTTTAAACGGTGCAAAAAAAATTGAAAAATTATTTTTCATTTTCGTTATATTTGAATTTAAAATTACATTCTTTTTAAAAAAGAAGATTTTTTGAGAAAACGGAACGGGGCCTTACACGGATGCCCTTAGTGGTTAATGGTCAATTTTATTAATCAAAGCAAAAGCTTTTTACGAAAAGGGCTTACCGAAACTAATGGGGATGCCGGGATGGTGACCTTTGAACAGCTTTCACTAAATTTGGACTGGACACCTTCGACCGACGACAGTACCTGTCATGTCCATTGCCCTGTTCATTTTATTTCAATATTTTTGGGAACAACAATTGCCAAACTCATTGTCTGGTGTTGTTTCTTTCATTATTGTCTTTTGGCTTTGGTTTTCGATGGTTCCACGGACAAAAAAACGCTGCAGCCATTATGTTTAGTTTGCAATTTTGAGATAAAAAAGTTTTATAAATATGCATTTTTTTCGTCTTTAGTAAAGTTTTTTAACATTGTGACAAATTCTTTTACTTTTTGAATGGAGATACACTATGTACATTCAAAAAGTATAAAATAAGTAAAAAATTTTGACAAAAAATCACTGAAGACAAAAAAACATTGATGACGAAACAGTCAAAAGTTTTGGAGATATTATTTCTGAAAGGAGAACCAAACAAAGTAGCTGCATAGTTTGAAAACATCTGCCGAATTCACATGATTGAGAAGAGCGTGTATAGCAATTCAATGACTAATTTCGTATGATACGCGTTGCTGCACTTTGGATCGAGGTCCAAGAAGAGGTACACTTTCTCAATAGAGTTTCATCTAAGGTTTATACCGGCCGGTCTGATATGCCCGGCCATAACCTTTTAGTAGTTGTTTGAGTCTCCGTTTTCTCAATCAACAAACGCTTGGTGGGCTTTACCACCCGAATTCCATTTCCCTCTCGTGCTTTTTCCATTGAGATTGATCAAATCTTATTATCAGTCGAATTTTTTTGTTGTTCCTTTTTCTTTTTTTTTTTGGTATCATAAAACTTTTATGTTGAGCAATCAAAAAATACTTCACGTAATGGTCAGGCTTAATTATTTCCTAGTTATGTATGTAACTATACTTTTCCACACGAATGGTTATTTTAATCCTTTTTTCATTACAAGCAATAACAGAATACAAGTATTCGAATTATATCAAAGTAGGCAAAATCCCTTTTGTCACACTAAGCCCAACTAATAGCCGAATTAAGGAGACAAATGAGTAAACAAAGAACTACCTTTTAGGTGAAGAAATAATCAACCGTTGCTTTGGCAATGATTGATCCATTGATCTTTCATTCGAAAGTGTACCAGGGTGGTTAATTGAGCAAACTCCAGTCCCCAGAAGTCTTATACTCTATCCGTCCTTAATTGAGAGTCTCTTATTCCATTTTGAAATGTTCCAAAATGATTGTCCATTTCCAAAAATAGAAATAGAAATTTGATATAATTCCAAAAGTGTCTCTCGTATGTGAATACAAATGGTGCAAAATAGATAGAATACAAGGATAATGGTGGAAAGCAGCCAATGTGTAATAACTACATGTCCCCTAGAAAAGTTAGAATTCTTAAAAGGGACTCATTTTTGAACGAACGGAGTAACTTTTAGGCTCCGTTTATTCGGGCGTAAAATGTTTTTCGACCTATTTTCCAGTGTTTGAAGATGATCTTAGACACCACAACTCCTCTTCTTCCTTCCCCTCCCCCCCGGGTTTCATACCCATATGTGGCGGCGGGAGGAGAAGGCCATGGTACTATTCCAAATCTCTTTCTTTGTTTTTTTCTTTTTTTCTTCCATCTCTCCAGATTAATAACTTATCATTTGATTTGTTAGAGTTTTGTCTCTCGTTTTACAAGAATTGTTAGTTTCGTTTTTGGACTATTTTGTCTACAGATCGGGTTCTCTTAATCGAGGTTACTTCACAACGATATATCTATGCTTCAGTGTTCTATTCTTACACGAAGTCTTTGGCGGGGCAACTCATAGCAGCTTGGTAGATCTGTAGTTTTTGGGAGTTCATTGGTGCGTTTATAATTGGTTGGAGTGCATCTGATCGTCTGGGTATTTGGTGTCTTTTGTCCTTAACTTTGCACTTTTACTCATTTGAGACTTCTAATTAGATATTAGGCAGTTTAAAAATGTCGTCCTTGCGTCAGGCCATGCCTAGATTAGGATGAAAGACATCGATTGTCTTGTGATTTTACTCGTTTTGTATTTATTAGACGATTGATTTTGCTTTATCCAAATTCTTTGTAATGATCTTCATTTTGTAAGTGTCACTGGGCGTTTATCAATATAATCTTCTCACTTTTGACCAAAAAAAAAATTGACCTCTAAATTTTTTTTTTTATCCGAAAAAAATTGATCTTTATTGCTTAGGAAGAAAAAAAAAACAATGATCTTTATTTCGCACAATAGAACTGTCCGACCTGTCCATAAGTTTCCGATTGCAATTTTAGGAGGCCACCAAAGTTAGAGAGAACAAAAGACAGGCTGGACCTTGGGCTATAGAGGCCCACTGGGGAAGAAAAGCCCTCCAAATATGGGCTTGAAATCAAATACTCCTAGTAAAAAGCGTAATTAGATGGAATACCACAGCCCCATGCATCATTTTTTTGGTTCTCCAGAGATCCAATATCCAAGTGGTGTCGAATTCTAAAACTGAACTATTTCGAAGAGTACCTACATGTATCAGATTGAGTTGATTTTTCACGGATTTTTTTTTAAATTATTAAACGGCTCGGATCATTCGTGCGGACCCAGAGTGGGCCCCACGTGATGGTCGGTGCACTTTGGTTGGTGCCTGTAGTCTTAGTCGGGTTGTATGGCTATATGGTTTCACTCATAAAAAAACACAGCTGTACATGATAGTCCTAATTGGAAGCACCCCTGCCGAGCGGGGTGCAAGCGGCATCTAGCCGTTCATCTCAGCACGGATGGCTCGGATTGAATCTGAGCACTACAGATTCGAACCGTTCATTGCCCAGTCAAAATTCAAGCCGTCAATTCCCCGAGATGAATGGTTGGATCGTCTGCTCAATAGCGCTGTCAAGCACCTCCGTTTGACAGCATCTCCCAATCTTAATTGCCGCCATATCAGCAGCAAGGAGGTCTTGGACCTTTTCTGGTGCGATGGTGTGCACAACGTGATTGGTGTCTTGATCTTTCCCCAAGTATGGAAGGAAGGCAATGGCATCCGCAGCTTGATTTCCCTCACGTAGAATGTGGGCAGTTGAACAATTTGACTCCACTAACACATCTTTTCACTCATTCACCAAGACCTCGATACAAGAATTTGGGAGAATTAATCGAGGTACACGCAAGCAAGCTGTATCAGACATTCTATTATTATTATTAAAAAAAGAAGAAGAGGAATTCAGGCGAGGCCTATCCTTAACGACACGAATTACTATCTCCGAAATAGACTCAATCTCTACTCCAGTCAGCTTGTGCACCAGAATACTTTGCAAGCCCATTGTAGCTAGATTTTCCAAAATTCTGCTTTCATTCTTGTGCAATATTCTGGAAGCCTGCCATAGAACCCCAACAGCTCCACCAAACCCGCTTGACTAGGGGTGCGAGTAATGGTTAGTGATGCGAGTAATTTGACAAATCTAATGATACTTATTTTCTATTCTTTTGGTTAGTGATGCAAGTAATGAGGCCTATAAAATTAACTAACCACATTATGAAGTTGGCACTTGAAGAAAGAATCCTGGCATAAGAGTTGACTAAGATAAAGGTACACGAAAAAAATGGGAAAATTTCAAAATACTCCCAACCTTTACTCTAAATTTTAATTAGACCGACAAATTTTTAAAAAAATCAATTTTACTCCCAACGTTATCTTCTCTTAATCAAAACGACTCATTCCGTCCAAATGACTAACAGATTTAGTTAAAGGCTCCGTTGAATAGCTCTCCGATCGAATTTTGATGATCCGAGCCGCTCAATGTGTTTAGAACATGATTTTAAAGGTATCTTCAAGGAATCAGAAAAAAAAACCGGAAGGGCTTGCTTTGAGCAGTTTTTATTGAACAATTCAATAAAAACTTCAATAAAAAATTGCTCAAACCAAGCCCCCCCTGTCTTTTTTTTTTTTTTTTTCTAATTTCTCTTGGATACCCTTAAAATCACATTCTGAACACATTGAGCAGCTCGAATCAACGAAATTCGATCAGAAGGGGAAGTGTGGACCAATGCAAAATCCAGACACCCTAACTTGAACAAAATCTAGATCGGTCCACACCTCCCATTTTCCGATCGAATTTCAATAATCCAAGCCGTTCAATGTGTTCAGAACGTGATTTTAAGCATATCTGCGATAAATCAGCAAAAAAATGACCGGGAAGAGCTTCATCCGAACAGTTTTTACTGTTCAATAAAAAACTGCTTGGATGAAGCTCTTCCCGGTCATTTTTTTGTTGATTTGTCGCTGGGTACTTTTAAAATTACGTTCTAAACACATTGAACGGCTCGGATTATTGAAATTCGATGGAAAAATGGGAGGTGCGGACCGAAGTAAAATCCGAACGCGCTGACTTGAACAAATCTTGATCGGCCCGCACCTCTCCTTTTCCGATCGAATTTCGATAACCCAAGCCGTTTAATGTATTCAGAACATGATTTCAAGGATACCATTAAGAAATTAGCAAAAAAAATGACCGGAAATGGCTTCATCCGAATAGTTTTTTATTGAACAGTTCAATAAAAAACTGCTCGAATGAAGCCCTTTCGGTCATTTTTTGCTGATTTCTTGAGGGTACCATTAAAATTTCGTTCTGATCACATTGAACGACTCGAATCATCGAAATTCAATCGGGACGCTATTTAACGAGGCCTTTAACGAAATCCGTTAGTCATTTGGACAGAAGGGGGCTTTTTGATTATGGAAGATTATGTTGGGAGTAAATTTGATTTTTTTTAAAAATTTGGGAGTCTAATTAAAATTTAGATTAAAGGTTGGGGGTATTTTGAATTTTTCGGAAAAAAATCAGTGAACTTGGTAACATCAGATGATTTCAGGGCTGTCCACATCGAATACTTTATCCATTTAATTGGTGACCACCACCAAAACCAAAATTCGTTGTATCCAGCCCATGTAGGTATTGTCATCTGTCAAATGTTAGGTGCCCCCAAAAGATTATGAAAAACATGATTTTTTTTGAAAGTTAAAATGACACAATTTTACGTAGGGAGCATTTAAAATGAGACAGAGAGAGTAGAACTAATGATCCTCAAAATATTTTTAAAATGTCAATTTAGTCCCCAATATATAAATCGCTTTTGTTGCATCCCTAATGTTTACAATATGCATTTAAATAGTCCCTGAGACTAAGGTCGTGTTTCACTAACTATTTTTAAACAAATACTTTATTTTTTGAATTAAAAGTGATGTATTATGAGAGAATGACTTATCTCGTAAAACGAAAATTAAGTACTTCAAAAATAAGAATCTTTGCAGAATGAGACCTAATTCCGTTTGTGTTCACCGTAAAGTGTAAGGATATTTATGAAACTTCGTCTTTAAACTTCGGCATTTTTTAACCAATGGTCCACAAACTATTAGTGATGTCATTTTTGTATGTTCAATCGCGTTTCACCTATGTGTGTGCGAGCGCGCGTGTGTGTGTTTGATGTGCGGGCGGCAACAGAAGGACACGGGAACATCATGGTGGCATGGTGGCTGGTGCGAATGGGGAGTGATGACTGGTCGTGTGATATCCTGCTAGTTGAAGGTGGAGAACGTGCTGGAGTGTGGTGGCTGTTGGTAATGGTGCCTGATATTGGGTTAGGGTGTTGACTTGGATCCTTTGGATTTTGCAAGTGGAGAAGATAAGTGGTGTTCGGTTGATAAAAGACGTGATTTGTATGTTGGGGATCAAATTAACATTTTGCTAATACTTTAAGGAGCATTCGTAAAAATAAAATTGAGGGGTTTGACGATAATGCCCTTGTAATTGACGGTAAATGTGGACGGAGGTAGCTTCAGAGACCATTTAAACATGCATTGTAAATGTTAAACGTGCATTGTAAATGTTGAGGATGCAATAAATGAGATTTGTATATTGAGAACCAAATTGACATTTCAGAAATACTTTGAAAACCCTATGTACAAATAAGCCCCCACCATACCTTTTAGATGTGTAAATTTGGCCCGAACCGACCCCAAATCATCGTGCTTGGACCCATCCCATGACCGTAACATATTTGGGCAAAGGATTTGGGCTCGGGCTTGTCTTGGGCTCAAGTTTGAGTTCGGGTCGGGGCTAAATAGCAATATTTTGGAAAAATGACGGTCCTCTTTTGATAATTAATACCCGCTAAGGACATTTTCAGTATTAATAAATGTTCTTAACATGTCATTGGCGAGTATAAATTATCAAAACACGTCCCTAACCGTCATTTTCTCCAATATTTTTTTAGAACTTCCTTTTGTAAGAAGAAACTATAGTTTGAATCTGTGAATGTCATTATTAATTTATGACGCTAACTGTTTATTTAAGAAGTGAAGAGACAACATGGTTTTTCCACTACATCATTTGAATGAAGTGTGCATGGAATAAAATTGAAGGAGTACCGTAGGAAAAAAGCATCGAATGAATTAGTTCTTCTTTTATTAAATATATAAACCGTGAATGGTTTGTTACCAAATTTTTATAAATAACAAAAGAGTGCCTAAAATATTTATGCACATAAACATTAAATCACCATCAAGCACCATTGTAGGACAAATTATTTTAGGTTTTCTACTTCAAAATTTAAAGTTCGAACTTTGAACACTAGAGTTTTGTGTTTTGGATTAAAAATATTACTAATGTAATCTACTTCGGACTTTGAAATTTGAACACAAGAATTATGAATTATAAACGTATTACTCAAGAAGGGATTGCGGGGCTTACCGTCGGGCCGAAGGATTGACCAAGCCCGCGGGCTTGAGGAGCTTACCCCTGGCCGGCCTTGAGTATGATTCTTGAGAACCCAATTTTTGTTTTTGTTTTTTTCTTTCACATAGTGAGTTGTGTAATGGACAATTAAATAATCTTGTGATTCCTTCTATATATAACTTGGCATCTTGACTAACTTCCGTGTATTTTAACTAATTTCATATAGTCCTAAAATAAACAACCAGACAAATTTCTAATTTTCATAGTCCTAAAATTTAGAATTCGAAGGGCTGTGAGCAGAAATATTTTTAGGGTCTCAAAATTTTCATTGTTTTATAAAAATACTATCTACAAAAATTGAAAATAACGAAAAAAAGAACAAAAAAAGAGATTTTTATTCCTTTTACTGCGCCTTTGTCTACTTTACCTTTTACTCATTACGAAATCATCTAGTGGTCTATAGACTAGACTATAGCCTACGGGAGTGAATAGAGAATGCACATGGGGAGAGATTGTTTGTTATCCATTGCTTTTGTCTTCAAAGCTAAGGTATTTTGTACCCTGTCCTTCCCTTCTTCATTACTCAAAGAGTACGTTCAAAGGTGTCCCAACTGACTTTTGTTTTGTATATATATATATATTTAAAAATCTGGAGCCGATTCTGCCAACCTCAACCTTACAATTGTGTAGCCGCGTCGTAAATCGGAACTCCCTTCCAAATCTATATCGCGCTTGCAGGAAGGGTTGCCCAAAGGATTGTTTGTTTGATTACTAGATTACTAGTAAACAGAGGAAAAAATAAATTTTCATGTGTTTGTCAATTGTCAAGGGATGGTGGTGAGAAATGCAAGGAAATCAAATGCGAGTAGAGTTTCAAATGCATTGGGTTTTTTTTTTTTTTTTTTTACAAAGGTTGTCTGGTAGGCCAAGCTTACATGCCTACCGTCCACTAAAATGATTCATTAATTTTGGAGGTTACACATACTCTTATAATGGGATATAAATTATTTTATAATTCCCTTCTTGTAACTCCCCACACATATATTCATGGGCTTTTATGTCCTATATATTGATTAGGGTATTGATCATTGGCCTATATGTATGGGTGTGAAAAATCACAAGTGGTAGAGAATTTTTTCACTATGGAAAATACTCCGTATCAAGTATTGCTTGTGTTGTTTTTACAAGCTAAGTGAGATCGATATAGTAGCTTTGAGTATCTAGTATTTTGAGTGTACGGGCGGTTCTTGGTTCACAGGGAAAGTTTTAGCTGCACACAAAACTTCTCATGATCGATTTATCTTGAGAGTGGAATGTCACACAATTTGGTGTAAGCAGGCACATATCTTCTCTTAGATTGTTGAAAATATACGTTAGAATTTTTGTAAACATAAATAAATGGAGACAACCACAAAAACAATGAGATGTTAAAATAATACTTTAGCAGAGATATAGGAGAATAGAAAACTTATTGATCGAGTCACGCGTAAAGCGGTGTCTTAAGAGAAGATATGTCCCGGCTTGCACCGAATTGTGTGACATATAAGAAATGATAGCAAATGTGTGGTTTTGAACAAGAATTTTCTGTGCTTATCAAAAGAAAAGAAAAGAAAAAAAGTATTCTTGAGCAAGTTATTTCTTTTTGGGTATAAAAATTGATGTTTATGGTGACTTTCGTGGCATCCAAAGTCGATAAAGTAATTTAAGAAAATCCTTTAAAAATTTGGCAACCAACCAATTGTATGCAAACAAGTAGTCATAGTAGTAGTAGTAGTATATGTCATTTGCACGATTACTAAAAAAAAAGGTTGGTTGATTGTAGAAAAATTCAATCAGTAAGATTCAGCTAGCTATCATTTGGTAATGTTTGCTTCACAATGAATGAATCAACCAAACCAATAATGATTGATTGATTTTTTAAAGTGCTTACAGTAATTTATATGGTCCCTTGTACTATACCACAGCATGTGCCGGCCAATTCAATATTAATCATGCAACAAGAGGGGGAATCAATATTGCTGGACGAAAAAAAAAAAAAAACACTTTCTACGTTGAGACTTAGGAATTTGCTTCCTCGTAAGAATTCTGGTTCAAAATCTCACACGTGCTATCATTTCTCTTGGGGAATTCCATTTGGGACTTCGTCCCGACTTTAAGTGGTCTCCCTACTAGTGGATCGTAGGAGCGTAAGCTCGGCCTACCAGACAGCCTTTGAAGGCCGGGTTTAGGATTCACTCTTTGTACTAGGATTCACCCTCTCAATTTCTGCTTAGAAGATGAGATCCACCATCTTCGTTGAACTGCATGTTGATGCGATGCGCATAGAGGAGGAGTACCACCTAAAGCAGTCCAAGCATTCCAAGGCCTACTAGTCGGTATTTTCGTAAATAACTGACCGAGGCCTTTGGTTTTGGGCCCACGTGAATTCGATCCGGAACGGCCCAACGGTCAAAACACATCGCCTTTGGCTATGTGCCGCGTGTTTTTTAGCCTTTTTCGGCCGTTTAGGGCTCCGAAGGGCCAGATTTGCCATTTTAGTAAATAATCTTTTTGCTTACAACTTTTGATAAGAAAGTCCAATAACGTTCGTTCTTGTTGGAGAAGTTTTATTTTTTCTTATATTTTCAAAATATGTAATAATTTCGGAAATTTTTGAAATTGGTGAGTTTTTCCTTTTCCTAGTAGGGTTAGGGTTTGCATCATATTTAAGGAGTTGCAAACCTTAGGGCTGGACGGTTTTTGATTATTATTGATTGACAAAGTGTCTAGAGAGAGTTTCTCTATATCTATTCCGTTTGTGATTGTCCTTGTTGCATGTTTATTCTTCAATTTATAGTTTTGCCCTGCATCACCTGTTGACTATGCAAACCAGTAGGTTGTTAGAGACAATCCGACCAGTTTAACTGCCGAAAATGTCCTTCGACGGTCAAGTAGTTTCCTCTAATGGACAAACTGTGGACTGGAAATCTAGTTCGAAAAATCACTTTGAAGTGTACAGGAACAGGATTTTTTTTTTTTTGAACGGCAAAGAAAAATTTAATGATGAAAGATGAAGATGAAATTTTGGATCCTCTACTAACATAGTTGCCTTTTCTTTCTCTTTTTCCTTGTTCAAAATTGGAACGGCATCAGCATTGAGATGGTTAGCGGAAGCGGTGATGGTGGACGGTGCTAGCGTTAGGGATCTCAACGCCCGTTTACCCCTGGTCATTTTTGGGGGCCGAAGTAGCGTGCTTCACAGCGACATCTAATGGCGTTACGGACGTCTGACGAGATCGGCATTCTAGTATGGTTCTTCTTCTCTGTCTTATCCCTCTCCCCTCTCTTGTTTCTGACCCCTCTCCTTTGCCGTTTGAGTTTCTTCCTTTACAATTTGGTTCACCGTTGTTACCGGTCATGGCTTTGCTATCCTTTTCTTTGAGCTTCTCCGGTTAGTTTTCTGCTAAGGTAACTAATTTGGGCCTAACAGCAAGGGGTCGCTGATGGAGGTGGTGGCGTGGCCGGCATGGCTCCCACCGTGTTCTGCTGTTGGGTAGCACGGTATTCGCCTAATGGCAAGGTTGAGCTCCCACGGCAGATCTGTTTCTATTGGGTTTCGTGCTGCTTCGTCGGTGGTGGCTGGTGGCGGCGTGGTGGTTGGTGGCGGCTGCATGGTGGTGGTGGGTGTGATCTATTCTGATTCTGGAGGATGATGGTAATCTATGGCTGTGATCAAAGTTTCTCAAATGTCTAATGTGGGCAAATGTGATTGCCCGATCTTTCTTCCCTCTGGGGAAGGGATTCCGTTCCCCATCCTTTGAGAAAGGAAAGATGCTGCCGGTTCGCGGGAGCGCTTTTAAGCTGGACGACAAGCGCTCGCGAAAATACAGAGTCGCCACTCGGGTTTGAAGGTCCGACACCCTAGGAACCGTATTTCAAAGCACTTGCCGCGCTGTTTGATTTGAAAAAGTTAAGGAAACAGTCCGTCATAACCATATCTGGGTTCGGGAGCCAGGTTACAAGAGGGGAAGGGTTTTATGGCACCCCTCTCGCCCATTCCGGAGATCGGTCTCTACTTAGGCATTTGCAAAAACGTTGTTTGTTTGCGATTCTGTTTAATTAATCAATTTTTAGCCAATTAGGGCGGGGGAACTGTTAATCGGGATTAAAACTGTAACATGTTTGCAGGACGTGATAGATGATAGCATGGATGGCACGACATGTTAGAAAATAAATAAGATAAAATCTAACACTGAGATCGGATATCAAAACAGTGCATTGGAATGAGTTTAACACAAATAATGGCCAACTTGCATGCATGGATCTGCCAGCATGCAAGTCCTCCATCGCGCGTCAAACCCATTCCATCGCGCGAGGGTTGATATTCTCCCAACAGGTTAAGTTTTATCTTCTTCTGGGCTCTGGAAGGACCAGTGCACACCCAGGACAAACCACACAGTTTATGTGTACTGAAAGTAAATCAATATTTACAAATTAACACAGCTGGAATGAAATGCAATCCTTAAACAGTGAGGGTGTTTAAAACAGAGGCTGAGAGCCTAGCTGCCCATGCAAGGGCAATTACTGGAAAAGAGACAACCATCGCGCGATGGAGTCACATCATCGCGAGATTGTTCTGACTGGACTTCCAGGAATTGCTTTGCATGCCTGGATTCTGAGACATGTTCAGAAGCTACCCAGGGGCATTCCAACATGGACAGGAAAATAAACTAAGCTGAACTACTGATTTTAGCATGCAAAACAGTGAGATGTATCAAATATGATTAGGCAGGAAAACATGAAATCATATATTCATAACAGGACAAGGATTCCATCCCCACGAGAACCTTATCACGCAGATGGAGAACCATCGCGCGACAGAGTGGGTAACTCGCGCGTGGGTTCGCCTATCCTCAGTAGCTTGTAAATTTGCCTGCTTTGGGACCAAGACTGATATTGATTACCAGCCCTGGCCCTGTCAGCCCCCCTCAGGGATCAAAACAGTAAAGGCTGAAAATTATACCTTTGCTTGAATGATTTGAATAAGGCTTGAATGAAGTGGTGTGCCTTTGGTAAAGGAGAAAGTGGTAGTGGCTTTGATAGAGATCAAGATTGTAGTTTTGCTCTTCTTTTGAGTGAATTTTTTGGTAACCCCTTTGAAAGAGAACAATGGGGGTTATTTATAGGAAAAGGGGGGGGGGGGGGGGGGGGGGGGGTTTGTTGGTGGCTAGACAAGGTCATGCAGCCAGCCAACAATGCTGGCTGCACTTACTTGGTGGAGAAGTGGGGTGCCAAGTTGATCGGAGAGTGGGGGCTAGGTGGTGCAAGGTTGGCCCTGCAAATGCCGTTCAGTCGATGGAACGGGGTCACACAGACCTGTAGATGCCTCATCATCACAAAATCCAGCTGGATACGACAGGTGTTGACCATCGCGCGATGGAGTGAGACCATCGCGCGAGGGTTCTAGCTTCCCGTGACGGTCAATTAGTCAAAGTTTGACTTTGACCACCACCTGGCAAGTAGAGCATCGCGCGAGTGTCTCAGTAAGTCGCGCGAGAGTCAAACCCTTAGTCAAGGTTTGGGTTTAATGGTTCTGGGGCTAAGGGATGGGTTCCACACACACCAAACTCAAGCCATTTCATTCAATACTGTTCACGACATGATTCATCATCGGGGGAACAAGAAACTGAAAAGAGATAAAATGACTGGGAAATCAGATTGGGGTGTCTACATGTAGGGTTAGGTTTTGGGTTTTCTTTTGGACTGAGCTTCTTTTTTTATTTTGGGTACTTTAGACCGTTTGTTTATGTGTTTTGATTGTAATATTTGGGTTTTAGACCCATTGGTGTATTGGGTTTTATCCCACTTAGAGTGTTTGGGCATTTTGGTTGGAATTTCCTTCCCCTTTACCCCTGAATAATATGTTTTTGCCATTTCAAAAAAAAATTGTGCCACAAATTAATGGGAAAGTTTGAAAGAAAAGAAAACGAAAAAAATTACGGAAATTTATAGAAAAAGTCCTCCTAATTTCCCCCCAGTCTCATTTTCGTCCTCCAAGTATCAATTATAACTCTTTTGACCTTCAAGTTTGGTTTTCAATACCAAGTTGGTCCAATTGATAACGTCTGTCAACCAGCCAAACTGGACAAAATAAATCAGATTGATGGCAGACGTTATCAATTGGACCAACTTTGTACGAACAACAACGTCCAAACTGCCATCAATTTGATTTTTTCCGTCCAGTTTGGCTGACATAAGTTATCAATTGGACCAATTTGGTAAAAAAAAACCAAACTTTAAGGTTACAAGACTTGAAATTGATACTTGAGGGACAAAAATGAGAATCGGATGAAACTATGAGGACCATAAATATAAATAACCAAGGCTGCCCACTAATGTGGAAGCTTTTAACAACATAATTAAGACAAAAATTCTACTCTACTAATATAATTGATGTCATCCTTTTAACGCTTGCGTCGGAAAGCACACTCATTACAGGAAGATTATACATGGAATAAGATCCGTGACCAACAGAATAATGGGTAGTTGGAATGTGGTGAGTTGAATGTCTGTACAACATTAGACGCCTAATCATGCCATGCCTGGATAATTTTTATATCCTTTTTGTCGCCTTGTAGGGTTCCTGTCCCGACGGTGTCGCGGCCGTCCGCACGGTCTGTTGTTTCTGCCCGGACGGACCGCAAGGCGGGCGACGCGAGAAGACTTCCGTTTTGGGGGTTTTTTTGGGGAGTTTTCTAACCCAAGCAGGACATGTTTTGTTAGGCAACTTCTCTATTGGTATAAATACTTGTATTGGGGGCCTTTTATTCAGTTCGAGAGCAAATATTAAGGTTTTGAATTCAGGTTTGAAAGAGATTTTGCCTTCGACTTTGATGAGATTTGGTAAAAGGGTTTCTGCAGGACTTCTTCTTTGTAATTCTTTGAGCATCTGTTTGCCATCGTTCTAGACGACCATGGAGTATGTTCACATCCTTAAGTAAGCCGAACCACGTAAAATCATTGTGTCACTCTTTGTTTGATTTCTCTCACCTTGTTTAGTTTCTCTCACACTTGTTTGGTTCGCTTTTACCCTTCGTTTTTTTTTTTTTTTTGATTCATTATTTGTAACCGTCAATTGTTATTTGGTGCGGTTGAGTGTTTGGTGACCATCCGTACAATATTAATGCCTCTATGTACCCCATTCTTGTCGCTCTCCCCTAAATTAAACTTACCATTACAATTTTTTTTAAGGATTATGCTTGACCTTTCAACATTGTTGTGACGAGCATTTGGGAGACATTTTTTGGTGGCCCTTAGGCATTGTGGCAAGGAAGAACTTTTGTTGCAGATTTTAAGCTGTTTCTTTTTGCCCTTTTCCCTATTTTCAGGATTTGTACCTAGTGTTGGTTCGACTTCTTTTGCCTTTATAGACACAAATACTTAAAAATAAGTTCAAATTTTTCATAATTCAACAATTCTATTAAGTCAAAGCTTTTGTCTTGTACTTTTGACAGAATAATTTTTAACATAATTACTCCAATATTTTTGTCTTCTCTAAACTTTTGGTAGTCTTGACTAGGTTTTCGATTTATTCAATAACGATGAAAATAATCCAAAACAGACAATTTTTTATCAATTTTTTTCTTTTCTGGAATTTTATAATTATGATTCATATTTTTATTTGTTTTATGATTTTTCTTGTCCAGATAATTGATAAATAACCCGACAACTTAAATAAAATTAAAAGAAATCAGACTATAGAAAGTTAGGCCAAACCTCCCAAAGTTATGCTAATGGTTGAATCACCCCACCTCATCTTTTGACTTTCTTTAGCTCTATATCACTCCTTAAAAAAAACCAAAAAAAAGTGCCAGGAAAGTGTCACATTTTTGCCAATGAAGCTGAACCCCAACTTCCTATTCAAAAGATGACCCCTAGAAACGTTATAGTGCACCAATTGATGTAATGCGGTCGGTCTAGTCATTTATCTCAGTATGAACAATTCTGATCCGAGTTCCTATAAATCTGAGTCCTACATTGTTCGAATTAAAATTCGAGACATTCATTGTCGAAATTGACGGCCGAATCATTCGCACTACACGACTACACTCGTGCAAGGGTGCACTACAGCACCCTTTTAAGGCATCAAATTAAGCAATGGCTAGAGGGGCTACGCATGGTGGGGGTTGGGCTGCAACTGTCAAGTCCATGCTTAGGGGGGTATTGTATTGAAAGCATCATAGGTAGGCTCCTTTTCTTTTTCGTGTTCTTTTCTTTTTCCTTTCTTTCCTTGCTTTTCACCTAATCTTAAGTGGTGCATGTCCTTATTATTAAGGCTGGTCCATATGAGCTTCTTTTTCGTTTTGTTTTCTCTCTAGGTGTTAGTTTGAGCTCTGTCTCTTCATAGGCCAGACCATTGCTATCAAGGTCACACATGTAGTCATGGTCTGCCATTGTCAAGTGGTCATTTTACTAGTAAAATCTTTGCTTGCATGCAGTTTTTTAAGCTTACTGATAATAAAAAATAGGAAAAAACTAAATGAAATAAAACGGACTCAAGAATGGGTTCAGCTTAGTGATCAGAAAGGAAAGATGTGATAGAAATGTGTGTGTAAAAGGATTAAAAACTTTTCACGGGCCACCTTGGATTTGCAAGTTGTATTATCGCATAATATCCAATACTCTTTTGTATCGGACATATCGAGACCCTCTTCTAATAATCTCAGTCAATAAGAGTCCTCCAATCATGTTCAAAAAGTCGTATTGTACTGTTGATCGTCTACTCCGGAACTTATTATTTTGCTAACCAAAATAAACGTCCTTCCTCCTACTCTACTGTACCCCTTAGAAGCATATTTTCTCACATCTTAAAAAAATTTCAACTTGTTTTCTGATGGTGACTAGTCTCGTTAGATGTGATGTTCTAGAGTAAATATTTGTCCAAGAAAATGTTTGATTAAATATTTTTAATGTAGCATATTCGTTTTAAGTTCTATGCAATCTAAGGTGGTTGACATTGTGATTGATGAATTTGATTGTTGATGTATACTTTCAAAAAAAAAAAAAATTAATACTTCCTCCGTTCCATTTTTTTAGGCTCTCATTGAGAAACCACCTATTTAATGGAACAAATTTATTAAGTTCTACTTTTTTTTACTTTCTATTTTTTCCCTTGATGGAAAGTAATTGATATAAAAATAAGAGAAACAGAGGGGCCAAATGAGAATGTTGTATTATTATTTTGGACACTTTAAAAAATGAATTTTTTTTCAAAACAATGGGCAATCTTTGCCGGACGGATGGAGTAGTTATTTACAAATGCAAAATTATAATTTGTCAAAAAAATAAAAATAAACTTTAGCCCCACATAGAATGATCATTGAGCCACCATTGTACTTACTCTATGACGAAAATACCCCCACATTGTCCTTACATGGCCTGGCCTCATAACTGCCAAAAGGGTATTCTCGTAAACTCAACTGAACCCTTGGTTCAGTCCCATCTGCGCCCGATAAGTATCGACAGACAGACATAGACCTAGCCGTGCTCTTCTTGATAAGCTCATCAACCCAACCAAGCACTCCTCTCTCTCTCTCTCTCTCTCTCTCTCTCCAAACCTCCGACAACTCGCCGGAATCGCAATACCCACCTCGCCGGAACCCTCACCCACCTCGCCGGAAAATGGGTCTTCCTCCAACCCGCTGAAAACCCAACATGCCGGAATCCTCGCCGGAACCCAGCAACCACAACAAAGAACCAAACTCGCCGGAATCCTCCGCTGGCGACCCGAGTCTCCGGCGAGCCATCAAGCTCACGACCTCCCTAATCTCTGTCTCCCACTCCATCAGGGTCTTCTCAGTCAAATGGCAATCGATACGTACCAAGCTCGAGGACCTCCTCTCCGGCCTCGCCTCGGTCGAAAACTCCGGCGCCGGAGAAAACCCGCTCCTCTCCGGCGAGATTCCGGCGATATTTTCCACCCTCAACGACTGCCACAACCTTTCCAAAGGATGCCTCGACCTGTCTTTCAGTGGAAAGCTTCTAATGCAAAGTGATTTGGACATAATTGGGTCCAAGTTGGATTCTCATACGAAGAATCTTTCGAGTATTTACACGGCTGGGATTTTGAAGAATAGCTATGCAATTGTGGTGTCAAGGCCTGGGCCTGCAGCTTCTATGGAGGATGTGAGGTTCTATGTGAAGGATTTGTTGGCAAGGGTGAAAGTTGGGGGGACTGAGTTGAGGAAACAAGCGTTAGTTGCTTTTAATGAAGTGATTGAGGAAGATGAGATGTATATAAAGATTGCTGTGGAGATTGGGGGTTTTATTGGAGTTTTGGTGAGTTTTCTTGAATTTGAAGAGGCTGAGGTTCAGGAACAGGCTGCAATGGCAGTATCAGTGATTGCAGGTTTGTTTGTTTGCTTGCTTTTTTTGGGTGATAACTCAGGTGTCCGAGCCAGGGCCAGCATAGGCGCACCTCGACTAATCCTGTGACTATTCCCGCGGCCCACTCACAGGGTCCCATTTTCTTGTTGGCCCTTGTTTTTGCTTTGATTAGAAAAGTGAACTCCTTTACCTTGCTTAGGGTTAGTTAAGAGCAAGCATAACTGGAAATAAGAAAATGACTAGTTTTTTTCCTGAAGTGGTAGGAGAATTATGTTTGTTGGAGGTTGTTCCACGTCGGTTAATTTTCTTCTCCAAAACTAGTAGATGAGCCTAGGCGTCCTCTCCACTCATTGCAAATTTGGTTTTGAATGAGATGCTTTAACAATGTTTATACAGAACCAAATTAAGGGAACACTTCATCAATTGTACGAGAGTTCTTAACAACTAACAACACCAGAATCAAGCCCAATAGACGAAGCATATAACGACGAAATAAATCAACAAACATAGCACGTATAAAAGTGAAATAATAATCAAAATTCTGTTTAGAAAAAAGAGTTTTTAAGATTTTTGACCTTTGATCTCTTAGTTGAGTGAGTACAGAGTGGCCAACTAAGCTAATCCTAGCCTAGTTGATTAAATGAGCAATTTCGTGAACCAAGAAGTTTGTTTATTCTTGGACTTGCTTATTTCTGAAAAAGAAGCAACGAAGCCTGCAAGGAAGATAATTCAGAATACTAGAAGAAAATTAAATCCAACCCCCAATTGTGAGAGCCTGAAATGTTTATGACTTGTTGATATGTCTTGTCAACCTATCTTCTACCGTTCTTGACAAGAGTATACAAATTCTGCAGGGTTTAACATATACAATAGTGTACTAATTGGTGCCGGGGTAATCGGGCCGCTGATTCAGGTTTTGGAGAGTGGAAGTGAAATTGCTAAACAAAGGTGCACAAGATGTTTGATGAAACTAACCGCGAATTCAGATAATGCTTGGTCAGTTTCAGCTCATGGGGGAGTGACTGCGCTATTGAAAATTTGTGCTAGTTGTGATTGTGGTGGTGAATTGGTTGGCTTGGCTTCTGGGGTGTTGAGAAATCTGGTTGGGGTTGAAGAAATCAAGAAGTTTATTGTTGAAGAAGGTGCAATTTCCACCTTCGTTAGGCTATTGAGGTCTAAAGATGAAGTTTCACTAATAAACGCAATTGAATTCCTACAAACGATGGCGTCCGGAGATGATTCAATTAGGCGAATGATAGTTAAAGGAGATGGGGCTCGGCTTCTACTACGCGTTTTGGATCCCAAGTATTCGTTTATACTGAAATCGCGGCTGGTGGCATTACGTGGAATAATGAATCTTTGTTTCACATCAGTGTTTTCCTTATCCATTTTGATGAATGATGGGTTTTTGGATCACATACTCTATTTTCTTCGAAATGGGGAGCTTTCGATTCAAGAATTGGCATTGAAGGCAGTTTTCAAGCTATGTGAGATATCGGAAGACGGGAATAAAGCAATGGGGGAATCGGGGTTTATGCCAGTACTTGTTAAATTGCTCGATTCTAAGTCATTTGAAGTTCGCGAAATGGCAGCTGAATCGCTGTCGATCATGATTTCCATCCACAGGAATCGGAAACGATTTGTGCAGAATGAGGAAAACGTCGGCTTGATACTGAAATTGCTTGATCCAGAGGAGGGAAACTCAGGAAACAGAAAGTTGTTGCTGTCTATTTTGATGTCACTAACCAGTTGCCACAGTGCTAGAAAGAAAATTGTACATTCTGGGTATATGAAACACATAGAGAAACTGGCAGAGGCCGAGGTTTCGGATGCACAAAGGATTGTCAGGAAGCTGTCTTCAAATCGATTCCGCAGTATGTGGAGTGGAATCTGGCATTCTTGATCACTGTAGATCGCTCTAGATTTTGTTCTGTATATTTCTACATAAGTGTTTTTCAAGTTTCTTAAACTTGCTTTCATTTTACTTCTCTCAGCAAGAGAAAGTCTTAGAACACACCTATGTCTAGATTGTAACCCTCAATGTAGATCCCAATAAAATTGCAATTCTTTTGAGATTTTGATACTTTCGAAAACTTTTTATCTGTTGCCTCTGACCTTGTAAGGTGGAGTGAATGTCCAACTACCACTGGGCCAACTCCTCTGATCAATCGGAGTCAACTGATAGTGTTATGAGATTTTGACATAGATCTTATGCACATACCTTGTAGAACAATGGAAATGGGATTCTACAAGTTTATCATTTTTGGTTCTACTGTTAGGGGTATTCGGGCCACCTTATGCGCATTTCAACTAATTCCCTCTCCGGTGCGGTCAAAGGCAGACAATTTACGTTGGGACAAGAGAATTTACGAGGAATTAGTTTCTTTTGGTCTGGTCCCAATATTCGAATCCCGGTCAATTGTGTACAGAATAAATCCACCAACTAACCAGTCTAACGTTTGGGATTCTACAAATTTGTTGCAATGGGATACGATATCCATAGTGGAGTTATTTTCGATAGCGCCTTGTGAGAGAGGCTGCACATGGGAAGGGCATGAACTGCAGAAGGCATGTGACTAGCAGCCATCAATATGTTGTATGCCTTCATTGTTTACAAACAAGATGTTGACATGTGATAGAAACCATCAGTCTCGCCTAGTAGCCATTTTACCATTGTTATCCAATTGCACCAATTGTTAGTACAGGTTTGCTTGTTTTGGTGGTCAGTTAACATATGTGAATGCTTTACTGCTAATGTAGGCTCTCTCTCAAAACCCTAACCGTGACAAATAAGTTTCTTCTTCGTTCCCCCTCCCCTTTGGAGTTTTACCACCCTTGTATGGCGGTGGGAGGAGAAGAACACGATACTATTTCTAAACTGTTTTTTCTAAACTTCAGTTATTACCTTATTTTTCTTCCGTCTATTCAAATCAACGACTTTGTCGACTGATCTATGAGAGTTTTGTCTCCCGATTTTGCAAGAATAGTTAAGTTTAGTCTTTGGATGAATATTTCGTCTACAGATCGTGTTCTTTCAAACGATGTTGCTTCCTAACAATATCCGTGCTAACAATGCTCTAACCCTACATGATTTCTTTGGCAGGATAACTCATGATGGTTTGTCAGATCTATAGCTTTGGGAGTTCATTAATGTGCTCATACTTGGTTGGAATTCATCTAATCATCTCGGTAATTGTTGTCTTTTGTCTTCAGCTAATATTTTATCTCTTTTCAAATTGCTAATTCTAGATATGAATTTTTGATAAAATCTACATCAGGCGTGATGCTTGGGTTGTGGCGAAAGACATCAATTACCCAGTGCATGGAAGAACATAATCGCAATCCGACAACACGAAGCTGAACAAAAACTAACCAAACAGAACGGTTTTCCTAAAAATTAATATGTGTCAATTCTTAAAGACTCAAAAAACCGATTATATCGGTTCGGTTCAAAAAGTAGCCAAAAACCGACCGATTTCATCCTAAGAAAATAGTGTAACTTTAGAAATCAAAGATCCTAGTCATTTAAGGACAGATAATAGCTAGGGAAGACCCATGTGATTAACCCTTGGCATTTTGAGCATCTATACCTAAATCATGTGGGTTTTTTTTTTTTTTTTTGACAAAACAAACAATTTCATTGCTCAAATCATGTGGCATTTTTGGCATTTTTTTTTTTTTTTTTGACAAATCATGTGGCTTTGTTCTGCTTAATTAGGACAGCATTTAGGCACACTCGGAATGCCAACTGATGGCTCTTTATCACATTGCATATGGCATAACTCAAGGGCTTCTATTTCTCCTCCCAAAAAATGTATTCAAGGGATTCTATTCAGCCTGGGGGTCTCACAAAACTGTTGTTGGGTATATCAACCAAATAAAAGGTCCTGGTGGGTCAGGGGTTTAATGAGAAAAGGGACATGGGACCATGGCTATATATCAATATATGAATGAGATAAATCAAGGTCCTCTCATGTGATGGTTTCTCGTGTGATTCCTCATGTGACGCAAAATGAGACTCATCAAGGTCCTAATTCATGATCTGAACCATTCATTAAGTTGGTCTTCATATTGGTAAAAACTTGGTTGCATGATTTTTGTCGCAAGTGAAATGCACAGTCAGACTCTGACCATCTACTTCACTTGTGACAAAGATGATTCGTCCAACAGGGTACCGATGTCTAATGAAATTGATTTTTTGCATTGACGTTAAACACATTGAGACTCACAAAATAAACTTTTCGGATTGTTAATTAGAACCGTGATCGGTTCCCTATTGACCATTGTCTTTGTCTTCAAATTTGTAAGCACCGGGGTCTTGGATCAGGGGCAATGGCTCTATTTATAAAACTCAGAAGTAATAATGTGGTGGTATTTTTGGAGGTTGTCACAGATGTTGTTGCAAAACGCTTGAGGATTGATTACTAACTAAAGGAGAAGTAGAGTTTTTTTTCTTCTCTTTTCCTTTCTTCCTACAAGTTAAATGCGTTCACCTGTTCACTTCATCTTAAATTCAGAAGTAGACCTCTAGGCCCAACGGTTAAATTTGATCACATGTGAGGTTCATCTTCAAATTTTCCCTTTCTTTTCGTTTTGTTTTCTACATTAGTCCTTATGAGCAAACATAATTTGACGATTGAGGCGTTCCCTTGTGAGATATGATGTTTTAAATCTGAGTTGAAGTTAAACCATTCTTATCCCGTCAATTCACAATAGGCAGCAACTCCAAGGGGTTGGCCAAGTGGGCATGAGAAACTAAATAAGTGTTTGTCCTCCGTGTAAGATCACATGTTCAAATCCTAAAAAGGCCAAACACCCCAAACCTTGGGGCCACTAAACGGTTTGTCCGGACATTAACTTCCAGGCTTCCGAAATTACTCAAGTGTGCGCAAACTCGCCCGAACTTCCGGTTATCAAACAAAAATATATATTCTAAAGCAGCAGCCAAAATGGACACCAAAGAGTCCAAAAACATTAGGGACAGGGTCAACAGTAGGAGCAGGAAATCAAAAAATGCATCTTATACCAATTCTGAACCCTTAACCAACTTCATATGCAGCAAATAGCAGCATCACGAGACCAAAAAAAAACAGAAGCAGGGCAAACTCTTTTTGATTTGCCAAATTGTGATCATGAGCAGCAGCATAAACATAGGACCTCAAGATTGGAAAACAAGCAGCAGCTGTAGGGAAAACAACCAACAGCAGCAGCATCAAACAAACAGGAGCAGGAGCAGTACACACTCTATGAAGCACTGACACTCCTAGAGGCCGGCGTGATCCTGTGTCGACACGCGGGGGACATGGCAAAATACGTATGGACACACCACGTGGCGTGTCTAAATTTAATTAACTTTTTCAGAGGACAAGATGGGGACACGGGAGGGACATGTATGGAGACACGGCAGGGGTTAAATATGCAAATAGTTTTTTATTTGTTGGGGGTAAATTTGTATTACTTCAAATATTTTAGGTTAAAAGTGTAATATGACATATATATGATACATGTTTACATATATTGAAGCTTCATGCTTATACATCTGGTGCAAGATAAATATTATTTATTTATTTTTGCCATGTCCCCTACCATAATCGTGTCCCCATTTCTAAGAAATCTTGTGTCTCGCGTCAATATCCATGTCCATATTTGTATCAATGCTACATAGAGTACACACCAACACTAGAAAGCACACAAGACACATACCCAAACAGCTTTGTGGTAAACACAGACACCAGAAACCCACTCACCAGCAGCACTCACAACCCAAGCCCCTACGCAGAACACTCTAACACTAAAAATCACCTCACCAATATAATTTTGTAACACACACATATTCACATGATTACCACTTTGGCTCCAATTTTTGCGCCTGTGAGCTCAACTGTTACCACTTTGGATTGAGTTTTGCCTTTGTGAGCTCAACTGTTACATTGGAAGAATGTATCAAAAGAGAATGTGTTTCAATAGGTTTAGCTCAAACGACTGGGATCCTGACGTATCATTACTGTTCTTCTGAGTCTCTTCGTAAGTATTGCAATTTTCTCTCCCTTCCGGTACACAAAGAAAAGGGGGTACATACTAAATAAGAGCCAAGTCTCATGGTTTGGTAATGTTGGTAATACATGAACGGTCCTACCCGTCTCCCAAACTGATACCTTCCATAACCAGAAATAAATGACCGTGAACCAGTCCAAGTTTTCACCTTGAATTGGTCAGAGCCAAAAAATCTTATAGAAGGAAATTAAGGGGATCAAAAGATCCAAGGACGACTCAACTTGTGTCGCCCTTACATGTTTAGGATCCAAATAGCACTTGTTCTTGTCGATTGGTCCATGTAACGTGTCATCCTGTCATATAAAATGGTGTTTAGATATGATCACTATAGCGTGATTAACGTATTGATAGGGCTAACTTGAAATTCAATATTGCAGAATCGCATCTCGCATTAGCAATTGCACCTCAACAGTTGTACTTACTAAGATTTTGATTACAATAAGAATGTATGAGTACTTAGGTGTGTGTATTGGAATGCAAAAACATACACATTTTTGAATGAAGGATGTGTTGAAAATACTGTGACAGAACAAGACACACTACCGAGGATGGATCGGCCATGGGCCAAGGTGGTTTTGTTGCTTGTCTTGGCCATGTTTCTGTACTTTCTTCTTCTTACTCACAAAAATGGTATTACTTTCTCTGCCAGCCTTAGAAGCAACCTTGTGTGGAAAAAGAAAGGAGACGAAAATCTTTCAAGCTAATAAAAAAGAAAATTTTCATAGAAGGACTATTGAACTACAAAGCAAACTTAGTGCCATTCAAGCATCATAGTTGGAAGTAGAGCTTGTTTTAGTAGCAATAAAAGTGATGGTAGGTAGAATTACATGTTAAGATGGATGGGATCCTGCAAAACTTAAGAGAAAAAGAACAAGACCTTTAAGATATTAGCTATGGAATTCCAAATCAAGCTCTCATTGTCAAGGAAAACACGAAATTTAGATGAGTTGCATGCAAGAATTCTAATTTTTTTCTCGCGTTCGCCTAAGATCCTTAAGAGTAATATTTTGGCATCCTATACTCACGGCCAGGGCTAGTATATGGCAAGTGGAGTTACTTGACCTCACTGAGTTCAAAAGTGACCCAAGAGTTGGTATAATTTTCTGCGTTGTTTTGTAAATTTGCCCTACAAGTGTAATGATCTTGCCCCAAAGATTCCTGAAATTTAAAACCCTTTGCCCTCTTTGATTCTCACCGAAATGCGAATAATATATCCTATAGATATTTGACCCCATTGCACGTAGATGCTGGCTCCACCCCTGCCTATATGCTTGTTAGCCGGTTTGATTTCAGTCACGACTTTGTAACAAAATATTCCTTTCAGTGTGATAAAAGCGGCTTTTTCCTGGTCCGGACCGAACATTGCTATCTGATGATACCTCCATAGGCATCCATAAAACTTAGTCAGGCATGACCGGAGACGGCGTTGACTAGCTGGTCAACCTTCGGAAGTGGGAAGCGGTCTTTAGGGCAGGCGTCATTAGGGTTCGTGTAATCCACGCAGACCCGCCACTTCCCATTTTTCTTCTTAACCACTACTGTGTTTGCCAACCAAGTGAGATACTGTACCTCTTTAATGGCACCGGCCTCGAGCAGTCGGTTGACTTCTTCAACCACGGCATCAGCGTGAGAAGTTCCCGAGCGCCGACCCGCTGCACAACCGGTCGCGCGTCCTTGTCAACATTTAGGTGATGACTAATGAATTCAGGACGCACCCCAGCATCTCGTGGGGGGTCCAAGCGAAGGCCTCGATATTCTCTCTAAGGAGGTTAACTATTTCCTCCCGTTCCTCATCTATCAAACCGGAACCAACCAAGACATTTTGATTTGACCCTTCGGTGATGGGAACGGAGACAAGGTCCTCCACTACCTTTTCGGCTGCGGGCTTATTGGTTTCATCCTCCGGTTGTTCAATGATCTGTACTTCCAAGGGCTTTATCTTTCCACGGATGGCTGAGACGTAATAGGCTTTTGCGGCCACCTGGTGTCCCAACATATCTTCTTGTCCATACTGGCTAATGAAACGCACAACCTGATGATAGGTTTAACGCCACGGCCTCCATTTTATGCAGCCAATTATGGCCAACTATAGCGTTGTAGGGACTCGGGACTTTTACCACTACATACTCTACGTTGATCTCGGGTCCCGGCTGTGACTGGGAGAGTGATACAACCGAGGGGCCTAGTGCTCCACTAAAGCCGATAAGTGGGACCGTGCAAGGCTGAAGATCGGTCTCGGCAAGTCCAATATCTTTGAAGAATAATAAATGATTTCAATCGAGCTCCCCTGATCGACTAGAATGCGCCGTACCATGCAGTCTTTGAGTTGGAGACTAACCACTAAATCATCGTTATGGGAGAGCATTAGGCAGTCGAGATCACTATCGTCGAAAGTGATTTGCCTCGAAGGGCTTCGGGGGAACTTTTTCGGCGCCGGAATGATCAACATGACTTCTAATGCGTCGGTTGCAATGCGGAGTTCGGCTTTCAATCGTGCTTCTGCCTCGGCATCCACCATTCCATGGATTACGTTAATAACTCGGGTGACAGGCTTACCGCTCTGTCCCTCTCCGGCCGAGCCTCCAGCGCCCGGTGTTTACGGCTCTCTGGCCTTTTCTTTTGTCTTTTCTTGGTCAACGTACTAGGACAAGTGCCCCTTCTGAACCAGATCCTGCAGGAACTCCTTAAAACTGTGGGCACTAGGCAGTCAGGTGCCCTCGCTTAGTATGATGGAGTATCGGTACTTGTCCTTCAGTTTCGGGGATGGAATATTGTCGGCGGGATAGCTAAAATAAGGCTCATGCTCAATCTTCTTGTGCAGTTTGTGCAGAGGGTCTTTAAACACGAGGGGTGCAAGTAAAAATCCTAATAGGTGTCCTTGGTCGACTCATCAAGGCCATTTTTAAACGAACTCACAGCTACCTTCTGATATTGCACACACCCCTCGATCTCGTTGAATATATCCCAATAACGGTTCGCATATTGCCGAAGGGTTTCGTCGCCGGTCTTTTTCAGACTCTGGAGTGAGTCAATATCTTTCTCGATCTTCTGGGTTGTAACGAAACGCTGCAAGAATAAGGCCAACAGGGCCTTATAGTCGGTGATAGACTTGCTAGGCAACTTGTTGAACCATAACAAACTGAGGGTCCCAAGACTTGACGAGAACATCTTGCACATTAACATGTCATCGGCATGGTGAAGCGACATCATCCATTGATAATGTATCAAGTCGGTGACCACGTCCCCTATTTTTGGATCGTACTGATTGAACTTTGGTGCAGTGAAATTCTTTGGAGGCCGAGTGTTTTTTACTGCGTCGTTAAACGGAGATGAGACTAACTGTTCTAACACCATTTCCACCTTAGTTTGAGGAGCTTTCAGGGTTACCGCCACCGGAGGATTTGAGTCCCAAGCGGGAGGCCTCTCATAAACCTCCTCTTGGTGGCAACGCTCTCGATGACCGTTGGAAGAAGACCGCTCGCAACGACAATATTGATCTCGGTCATGACACTGAGCGCTCTCCTCTTGCTCACGATACCGCTGCTCACGTTGTCGGTCCACAACGGTCTCGTGACTTGCTATATATGCCAAGTTATAAAACGAACCGGAACTCTCCTCCAGGACCTCAAGCCTATGATTCTCTTTAGGCCGGGCAAGGTGATCTTTGTTGTCACCCCGCGCCTGAGATCAGTCCGGGGATAAACTCGGGATCCTCTCGTCGTACGAGACCACTCGCTTGCCAAGGCGGTCCTTCACATGAGAATTCTTTCCTTCGGCCCGCCGCGAGGAAAGCGACCGATACCGATCCCGACTCAGTGACGAAGTATGAAGACGGATCACCGTGGCCACCATGTGAACGTCCTTCCGCAAGGCATTGATCATCTAGTCCTTCTTGGACATCCGGTCATTAAGTTGGCGAAGATATTCACGAACTTGAGGGTCACTCCTCAGGACCGCCGGAATCTCATCTGAGAGTGTAGCCCCAAAACTGTAGTCGCGTTCCATTGGACACCTGGATTTGAGCTTTGAGGGGGTGGCGTCGTCGAGTCCGTCGACGCCATCGCCGCCCACGGCCGGGATGGCCTTTCACTGTCGTGGATTTCTACCATTTTGCTGAAAATGAACACCGAACGTTTCTGAAATTTACATCGAACTTCTCGAGAAGCCAACGTATAAGGAAAGTGATCCCCAGCAACAACGCCAATTGTGGGTGGTGGCTTCTCTTCACAGCTTCTCCGGATTGCCCCTCCTCTGCTCCACCGAGAACCTGCACCAAGGCTTGAGGTGGTTGGCCGCCTCTCGCCCCTCCGACAAGCAAGTTAGAATACAGGAGAGAGAGAGAGAGAGAGAGAGAGAGAGAGAGAGAGAAAGAGAGAGAGAGTACTTTCAGAGTGATACAGGGTTGCGTACCTCCTCTAGGGTTTATCCCTTCACTTATATAGGTCAACGTACTTGCTCTCCAAGCTAGGAACGATCGTGACGCACGGCACATGCCTATAACAGCACAAGTAACCGCCTTCCTTCTTAGACATTCCAGGCTTCTCGAGAAACAATAGGAACCTCCACATGGCCTCTACATGGGTCAAACCGACCCGATCGACCAACCCGGCCCATAAGCCCGACCCAAAGGCTCAGACACTGGGCCAGTGAATTGAATTGTAAACCGGTGGTCGGACCCTTCGGTCTGGCCCACCTCCGCTCGGCCGTCCTCTTTGCTAGGCTGGGTCTCAACCCAAGCAACATGTGCGGGGCCAGCTAGGAGAGCCCAAACTTTGGCTCTGCCCGCCCCTTTGTGGGCCAACCACAGGCCCAATCTTGGTTCGGCCTACCACAGTCCCTCCTCCTAGAGCACAACCAAAAATCCTAAGCGATCACACACATATGTTGCTGTCATGTTTGAGGAACTGGTTTCTGGTGCCATCCTGATCCAAAGCAACTCTACATAGTATTCTTCATTCCATGAGATATGGAAGGAACCCTTCCACTGAATCTTCCTATTGAAAAAAAATTGGAGCATAAAATATATTACGTACCCAATTTGTTTTCAAGGAATTATGAGGGAATAATAAGTGTTTTTCCTATTGAAATCATTTTTGTTCTCGGACTCAGAGATGGGGGAAAAGTATCATATGGAAATGCTAGAAGTATAAACAAGAATTACTATCATGTTGGCCTAGCTTATAGCCTTGTATGTTGGTTTGATACCACTTCGTTTTTTCGGCTTCACGTTTTCTGTTTTCGTTTGTCTAGAAACATAGAAGAAAAGCTGACTCGGCATACTGTTTCCAAAACAACTGTTCTCGAAGAGAGGCTTTGAAGCAAATCACCTTTTAATCAAGTTTTCACTTTTCAGAAACTGTTTTCTGAACAAATGAAGCAGTTAGGGTTTCCTAATTTCGTGGTCTTTTGGTTCTAAATAGCAAACACAGATGGAAACTATATAAGTACTGAAAAATCATCCACAACAGAGCAACAATAGTGATTCCCCAAAAATCGACCGAACAAGAGTTTCCTATACACAGGGCCGCAGGGCATCAATTTTCCCAAGTGCCTTGTATGCCATAGAGAGGCAAAATCATTTACAGATTGGTGCCATCAAGCCAGGAATGTAGGTACCTTTTACAAGCTCAAACTCGTGTCTTTTACGAAAACAAGCATCTCTTGCGCAAACATTTGTCTCGATCAAACTCCTTAAACAGAAAATTTCTTCAAACTAAACCGAAAGATGAAGGGTAGAAATCGACTCTTCCATTGACAATAGACTAAAAACTTCACTCCCAGAGAATGCAGGGAAGCAGCACAGGATTCTTTATTTAAACAGAGTCTAGCCCTTCGACCTGCTGCCGTGCAAGGTATCTTTCTCTTCTTTCTTTCTGAGAGATGAGAAAAACAGAAAACAAAAACAAAACGAACAAAAATTGGGAGATGAGGATTTTCTCTCGAAGTGAAAAATATTGTAAGGTACAAATTCTAACTTTACGAAGGAAGCTCACCCATTCATCGATGACAAGTCCTTCACCAATAATCTTTGGACCTGTGTCCTCTGGAGGTTTCTTGCGAGCCTCAAGCGCAGCCTCAGCCTCAGCCAACTGGCGCTTTAGTTTTTCCAGAGCCTTGAAAGAATAGGAGGCACAATCTCATGAAATTAGCTTTCGCTAACTAAACATTGATCTTCTCACCAACACATGTTTTAACTCCATATGCGCTGTTCAAAAAAAATTGTTTAACTCTATATGCACTTACAGGGGTGGGACGTTCCACATCAAGAAAAACAACCCTTAGTATCTGCTCTACCACTGATTGATCCTTCTGCTCATCAAACTGCGACAAAGGAAACAACAATTAAAGACGCATCTTTGAGGTTTTTTATTATTTATTTATTTCGTGGGGGGGGGAAGCAAATTAAAGAAGAAAAAGGAAACAAATAATGAAATGGAAGGAACTAAGGAACTCAGTATGGTTCCAACAAAATCAGTTGAGCAACTCAACCTTTATTTGAACAATAATGGATTTGTTACAAAAGTACATTGGTTTCTCCAGATAAAAGAAAGCCAGTAGTTGCTAAAATGAGGAAAATCCCAAAGTGAAACAGTGATAAAGAAACAACGATTTGGTAGTCGCTGCAAATTGAGTATGACCAAAAAACTTAAGGAAATGCACCCCAGTCAAATAGATCACTAAGATTTAGAAAATTCAAGTTCAATATTTGACATGGAAAAGGTTACAGCATCTAAATATGGATCCCATAATATGAAAAATCTCAATATAACAACAGAAACAGCAGTAAGAAAGATGGGTGAGACGCACAAGTTCCGGCGCATAGTCCATTGCACCTTTGACCTTAAGGCTCATAATCTTAAACTTCACTTTAGTTTTCGGATCCAATGGTTTTTCACCGTTCTCCGGAGGCTCCACAAACTTGAATACTAGAAGATGCAGACAAAACCAAACAGAGAAAATAGTGAAAATCAAGTAAAAGAGAAGGACAACGACAAATACGTTCATATGTCTTAGCGTATGCAAGTTTACATAAAATACAACCATCAAAATGCATCTTTTCACCAGAACATAAACCATGGACAGAATTATATACAAGTTATTACCAGTTGCAATGAGACTCTCGCCAGGAGTAAGAATAGCCCCAGGAGGGCGCATGAAACAGCTTTTAGGTGCAGTTGTTTGAAACTAAAGCAACAGAAAGAAATAACAGTCAGATAGCAAGAAAACAACAATTACCATACAATATGATGTCAGATAGAGACTTTGAAGCGATCTTAAGGAGAACCCACATTCAACCCATCCATGATTCATGGTTTGAAGATCACATATAGTGATAGTTCTTGGCCATACCTTGAAAGCAACATGAGACTTGCTGGTATTTTTTATCCTGATGGCACTCTGCACTTGCTTGCCAGGTTCATCTTGAAAAAGACAGAAATATAATTTCAAAAAATGTTTGAAACAATTAATAAATCCAGTAGAAATGCTATGGATATATTCATAGAAGTTCCAACATATGGGGTGGGTGGGGGGGAAGAGAAAACTAACCCCGGTTTAGTCCCCGTTAATGGGGTCTGGGACAAGACTGAGTACAGACGTAGCATTGGCATTATATGCACTAAGTGGCCGCCCTAATATTCAAACTCATAACTTCTACGTGTTTTTTATACTTTCAACAACCGAACTAGTAGTTCCCAATAGATCAACATTACCGCAAGAAAAAACGGATGATTGTTGCTATACTTCTACATCGTTCTGTATACACACACTATAGATATATATATATATATATATATATATATATATATAGAGAGAGAGAGAGAGAGAGAGAGAGAGAGAAGAGAAACCAGCAACAATCTTGACGGAAAATAAAGAAACATCACACTATGGATAAACCACCTCTTGGGAAAACAGATATACTTAAGATATTCTATTATAAAGGACATAATATAAACTTAAGATATTCTATTATAAATCACCTCTTGAGAAATCACCAAGCAGCTGCATACAGAAAGAGTTCAGGAAATTGTGTGAAAGCTATCACACTGACTACTCCCCCAATAGACTACCCTTGTACCCTCCTTTAACATCTGCTAATTAAGACATAATAGTGTGAAGTCCAAAGAGACCAGAGATCCAGACTATAACGGGTCAAGTTGGGTGAATCAAAGACCTATCCCCCAACTCTACAGTACAAACTAGAAACGGTTACACTGCCATTGATTTTGTATAAAGCAAATGAGATAGCACAATAAACAACCAAACACAAATCAACAGCGTCGATCAAAGTTCTCTGAGGATACAAAGATAAACTCTCGCCATAATAGTACAACACCCATCCAAGCCAGAATCCTTCCGCACGATCAGATCTATGCACCAGCATCCTCATACACCAGGGCAAAAGAGCAAGGAGGAAAACATGTAGAAAAAGTCATGTTGATGGCCTCATTTTGGAGGAATGTGCACCTTGCCCTCAAGTTCACATCCCCACTTGTTAAGGTACTTAGATTGGTTAATGGAGAAGTCAAGCCTTTAATGGGATACATTTATGAGGCTATGGATCGGACTAAAGAAACTATTGCAAATTCCTTCAATTAAAATAAGGAGATGTATGATGAGGTCTATAAGATAATCGACAAGAGGTGGGAATCCCAATTGCATCGCCTTTCCATGCAGCTGGTTTTTACTTAAATCCTGAATTTTTTACCAAAGATCCAAAGGCTTCAAAGTTCCAGAAGTCATTGGAGGCCTATACAGATGTATCACAAAGTTGATTCCCAATCTAGTACACTTGCAGCTGTATATCTCTGCAACTATTGCTCTGCTTGTTCACCCATGAATCACAGTACTTAACTAATACTTACCATTCCACTTGCCATCACATACCCATTGATGAACGGTCTATTTTTGCTCATCGATAAACCAGATTTCTCATGGATCCTTTTATCACAAAACCCAATCATTCTCAATCATCCAAATCAATATCATATCTAGCCAATCCAGAAACGCAACCAGAATCTAACATTTCTGAATTCACCGGTGAAACTAAACGTTGTGGATCTACCGGTGAATCTACAGAAAACTTTTGGAATTCCAAATTAGTTCAAGTTCTGCTTACCAGCTGCCAGCTGGGAATTAGCGCCTTAGAATTGGAGGCTAAGTTAAATTTATGAACAACCATGGACTCCAATCCAAATTTTGAGTCGTGGGTTCAATGGAGCCAAACAACATAAATGAACAGGGTAAGCCATTCAAGTGGTTCCCTTGGCCATCAATTCTCCAAGCACTCCATATATTTCAACCCACTATTATTATCTTAAAACCTGTAGACCAACTTAATCCATAATCATAAACAAAATACACCACAAACACCACGTCAACTCGTCCACACCAGGGAACCTTTTCTTAAACATTTGATGCAGTCCACAAAGGGAGCAAGAAAGATCAAAATTATGGAAGCATTCGCATATGGAAATTGCTTAGTTTCAAGCCAATTCATACAGGATCAATAGGGGTCGCCCATGGGTCAAGTTGTATATTTGGTATTTCAGTATGTCGTATTTGGGTTTAGATTGATTTTGGAATCAAAAGTTTAGAAGTTTCCTTATCCAAATTAGGAAACAATAGAGTTGAATATTATGAGAAATTTCAAAGCTTTTGAAGCCTCTTTATGGATTGTGTGAAGAAACCAAATCCTAGGTGTGATGCCTAAGGCTTCTAAGAATGATTCCTAGACCTATCTTCTTCCATTTTTCTCACGTTTTTCGTTAATCATCACTTTGTTACTGTTGGCAGATTACTATTGACAGCCCAAAACGACATAAATTGTCCTTGGACATTGCATAATCAAGGACCCAAAACCCTGACTCTTTGTTACCCCGTTAAAACCCTAAAATCCCTCACTCATCCTACATGAACATCGGCAAAGCAAAAACACCAAGTAACCAAGCCATGACCCGATAACAATCTTAACGGAAAAAAAATTTCCCTACACTATCCCCCAAATGTGCTCGCTCTAGTTACCAAACTAATTACCAAACCTTACACTTCCTTGAGACATGATAATGTCCACATTTGCAATCAAATTACCAAAGCCCTTAGTTCCGAAAAAATCATTACACAAGAGAAAGTACCTTGAAGCTTAATGTAGCAGAAAAATTGTCAAAAGTCAAAAGACTCAAAACCCATGTTTAACTTTCACACCAGAGTTAGTTTTCCCTCACAATCTATCCTATCCTGTATAGAATGAAAGTTTTACAAGAAAACAAGGAAGTGAGAGTAATTGTTGTGGATTCTCACAAGAAAATGAAATTTCCCTGCACTTTTTGTGTGAAAAAGAAAGGCAAGCTCTCCAGCTTTGGAGGATTGTATGAGAAAGTTGGTTTTCTATCACTTTCTAGGACATTCTTGCTCAGTGAACACCAAAAAAAGTATTTTTTTCTCTTTCTTGCACTTTCTTCCATTATCTCTCTAGTTAAATGGACCCTTAGCTTTCTTAAAAAATTCTTGTTTTCCAAATGAACACATACCACAAAATGCGTCTTACTTTGTTTTAACTAATTAGCTTTAACCCAACTTTCCTCCGTTTATTTTCCACCACATAGTTCTAGACAACCTGACCTCCATAAATTCCAAACCTAATTTGCCCAAACACCAATCAATTCAACCAAAACAACCATAACATTCAGGGGCGGCTCCAAAATTTTAGTGACAGAAACGTGCAGAAAATCTTTGTAGACAAAGTTATATGCGAAATAAACGTATATATTTTCGTTCAAAACTAATTGGGCTTAATTTATTTAATTCCGCTGAGCTATGTTATCTAATTATTCACAAATTTAAGCGAATTTTCTTTCACTTTGGCTATGTACGTGATTCTCTCACTTTGGCTATGTACGTGAATAATTCAGTGCCGACAATGTGTCAGAAAAATTAGATTATATGTAAGAAAAATTAAATTATACGCCAAAATATAAAATTTTGGGGCATTTTTTGAGTCGAGGAGTTCGATTGAACCCCTCAATCCATAGTGGAACCGCCCCGGGCATAAATCAAATCCACCGAGCAAAACAAATAACAAGCCAACCAGATCGCAAAAAAACAACCACAGAGAAAGGGGGAAAAAAACTCAAAATAATTTCCGCAAGTAAAGCGCGATAGAGATTGAGGGCTTTTTAAAGCATACAGGGGAAGTAAAGCTTCTTCGACGGATCGAGGCGGAGACGGCGTCGGGTCGGGAGAAGAGATCTCGCGACGGAAGAGACCGAGCTCGAAGAGGCATTATTACTGTTAGCGTAGCTGCGAGGATTCGATCCGTCGAACTGCGAATTACTCGTAGCGTTGCCAGAAGACGAAGACGTCGTCGTCGTCGACGGATTCCTGAAAGGGAGCTTGAACAGGCCGAGAATTTTCCCGTCTGACGTCGCTCTCTGGTCGGCGATAGCCATATCCGTAGGGTCTCAGAGCATCAATGCGTCGTCGTTTGACTTTCTCGGCTCTGGGACAGTGTTTTCGGGTCGTTTTCGACGCGGTTTTTGGAACGTGGTTTCAGTGTGCGCTGCAGAAAGTCGTCGTCGTCGTCTTAAGGTAATGGCAACGGACACTTTTTAGAGAGAGAGAGAGGGAGGACGGATGCGGAGAGGAGGATTAAGGCGATTTTGATTGGAGGGGTTGAAGTCCGCACGCTTTGGCTATTTGTACTCGAGTGGGGAGCACATGCATCTAAGGGCGTGTTTGTTTCGTAATAAATGAAATCTTCTTGCCGTATGAACTGGTCCGTTTTTCAGTAGTTTTCATCAGTCAAATTACGGGGAACGAAGATTTTACTAATAATTGATTCGAAAAATGACACGTTTGGATAGGGCACTTCTCTATTCCTATTTAAGATCTCTATCAACTTACATACACCTCGATTAATTTTGAAATTTAATATATCCATTCATTATCGGCATCCAATTAACAAAACCGCATACAGACTGATCGCATAGGAAAATATTATAAACTTTTTCATTCCTTAATTTGGAAAGTGAAAAAACTTAAAATCTTATGAAGTTTGAAAGTTAAAGCATAGAAAATAAAAAGAATTCAATTGTCAAATATTATTGGATTTTTATAAATTTTCATTTGAATATCTAAAATAAATTTTCTCGGTTTCCTCAAGACAAACCAAAACGTAGTTTGTTACAAATTTTAAACATTTAATAAGCACAAAAATTATTAGAATCCTTTTTATAGAAGATATTAGAATCCGATATATAGCACAAAATACTACTTATTAGTACTCTGAAGCAGAAATAGTTAAGTGAGAAAGCTAATCACTACATTCACGAAATTGTTTAAACATCAGTGGTTCAAAGTTATTGTGATGTGTTGAACATGTATCATGTATGCATTAGTTCGGAGTTTGTGTTTTCTACTACTCGAGAACATTGATTCTAATTAAAATAACGATGTATGCATTATTAAGAGTACAATAAATTATTATTATTATTAAATGGTAAAAAGGAGCTCAATTAGAAATTTCAGGTCGTTATAACCAAGCTGAATGTGCAAAAGTGATTAATGGATGGTGATTGGTTTTAATGCATGACGTGTGTTGAATGGGAGTCGTTCTCTCCCAATTTCACTCTTTTGACCTACATATAAGAAAGCGAAATTTTTTAACAGCATACGGCTCGATTCCCATTTTCTCGACAATCAAACAGCACCTTGGAACCGAGTCTTCTCGGTTTTCTCCCAGATGGTTTTCCAATCCGATGACTATACCCAGGGCCGGCCCCGCGGTAAGCCCCGCAAGTCCTTGG
Source organism: Rhododendron mucronatum var. ripense (assembly GCA_019656295.1). Lineage (NCBI taxonomy): Eukaryota > Viridiplantae > Streptophyta > Magnoliopsida > Ericales > Ericaceae > Rhododendron > Rhododendron mucronatum. Next base: position 434,220 of record BPLT01000227.1, on the reverse strand, counting down.
GCTTGGGCAACCCCCCGGGGCAGGGCAACCCAAAAAAAAAATTCCATGTAAATATATATGTATACATATTAATATTTTGATGCAATCCTAGCATGAATGGTGCAGCTGGTCTGCTGCCTAGTATGCCGTGCGTAAGTTTCCGCTAGTAAGGCGCCAGGGTTCAAATCTTGTGCCGAGCATGAAAGATTATTTTTTCACTCAGGGCAATTCTGCTATTGATGACGTGGAACAATCCGGAGTAGCTTGGAATGAGTAATTCTGTTAAACTCTTTCCATTTGTCTAGGATTCTATTTCTTTTAAGTCCCTCTCTCTCATCTTCGCTGTACACCACAAATGTATGGTATCTCAAAAATGATACAACGGAATACTTATCATTCCACCACTGAATCTGAAATACTGGAATACATATCACTAACTCATTTTTGAGATACCATTCTTGTTGTTGTCATTCATAATTTTGGAAGATACTTCTTCTACATCAATAATTATTGTCACACTCCTAGAAAAAGAAAAAACTACTCTCATACTCAAAGAGTTATGTATGCAAATATAAAAAATAAAAAATATACATGCATATGTACACACTAGTGCATACGAAGGACTCACAAAGGTTATTTGCATACATACACAAATAGTCAGACACTAATTTAAAAAACTTCAATGAAAACATTAACCATTTTTAAAGTCAGATTTGTATTTTTGCTAGCTGATTCATAATGTTTCTTTTTCATTTTATCATTAAATTTTGAACAATGATCAAAATAAATGAATGAAAGCTAAAAATAAATAGAAACCCATCATTTTTTTTTTGTTGAATCAAATCTTGCTAAATCATAGAGCACTATAACCAGAATTTCATTTTAATTTTCATTTATTAATAGAATTCAAACTAAAAGCGCAATATAACCTTGATTTTTTTTATGACTTAATAACAAGTGGGCAACCAAGTTTAAGGTCAGGCTTGGGCAACCCAAACGTCGGGGCCGGCACTGACTATACCGGTCTAATTTCTTCAGATCCGGTGGGTAACGGTGATGGGTAAATAAATTAGTGGTTATGTTAGTAATTTTCAGCTGCTATGTGTTTGGTGGTGTGTATTTCTCGAACTATTACCTTGTCCGCCATGGCCGTGAGGATACTTCTGTGGGGCTGTTGTTTGTTGGTGTTTTGCGTCTCACGGTCAGAGTCTGTCGTGGCAGCGTGGGCTTGTCTTGGAGTAGCGTTCTGTGTTTGTGGTCGCGAGCCACTGTACTAGGTCGACCGGTTTTGAACATTCCGGTGTGGCTCTTTGGAATGTCAGATTCATGCTCTCATATATGATTTTTAAGGTTTAACCTGGGTGTCTTTTGCAAATTCTCTATTATATTTTTCAACGACTGGTTCTTACGTATCAACGTTTCACCGGGCCTACACTTATGGTATGTGTTTGTGTTTAGGTTTCGGTAGTTTTGATCTATTTCTTTATCTTACCATGATTTCTGTAATACCTTATAGGTTTGAATCTTTTGATATGTAGTATTGCCCAATTTTTTCTTTGAAAAAAAAAAACAGCTCAAGTCCAAGGTAGACGACGGTGTTTGGGTGATAATTGATCATTGCTTGTTCAAAATTGACTGGGGTCCATTTTTCAAAGAAAATTTTAAAAAATTGAGTGGAGTTTTTGACCAAAAGGAAAAAAAAAAAAGGTTGAATGGCGTCCAGTTTGAACGTGTTTGTGCAATGGTGCACTACCATTGGAATGGTGCACTACCATTGGCAGTGTCTCATTATGGAGTCCGGCTCCTCTCCAATTCATATGAAATTAAAAAATCCTCTAATTCCAATTTAATGGTCAAAATTATCCTAGTATCTTCAACCCCAAAACACATATGGTATTCTACGGGCACTCAATTACTCCCCAAATATTCTCCAATTATCATTTATCACATTTCAAGCACTAATTTACTGGATTCCAAACATTAGTAAAATTTCATATCGTAACTTTAATAACATGTGCAGATTCGAACTCCTTTTGGATTTCTTTTAAAATATTTTTTCTATAAAAATTATCTTATGTTCAATTACTTATTTTTACGATTTCTTTCTAATTTTCATAGCTGAATCTTCATTTCAACTTTCTTACATACAAGAGTAACTACATCAATGAGTACACAACACAATGCGAGTACATGTGAAAATACACTTGTATCAGTAAAAAAAATCTCATGAGTTACATAAAAAGATAATATCAACGAAAAAAACCATGCTGAAAGAAAAAAAAATTACTAATATAATATTTGTAAAAAAATCCTCATTAGCTATATGATATCGGTCGAAAAAAATCCTCATGAGCTCTATAATTTTTTTTTCAAAGGCAAGTTTAATAGGGAGAGAAGACGCCGTTCAAAAAAATTAATGAATTTTTTGTAACAATTTTGAAGATTAATGAATTTTTTTCGCCGTTCAAAAAATGAGGAGGGAAGATGCTTATGTAATTGAGAAATATTGGGGAAGTAATTGGGTGCTCGTAGAATACCATATGAGCTTTGGGACTTGAGTTACTTGGGTAATCTTGATCATTGAATTAAAATTGGAGGATCCTCCAATTTCCTATGGATTGGAGACGAGCCGGACTCCTCATTATGGCTACTGATTTTATCATTCCCTTTTTTGTTAACGTCAATCCCCTGTAAATGTATTTTTGCACAAAAAATACACTTGCAAGGGAGTGGCGTTAACAAAAAAGGAAGTGGCAACATCATTTCCCCTCATTATTTATAATAATATGAGTAATTTTCTTTTAAGGCTCCATTTGATTTGGCGTAAAACATTTTCTTGTAAAATATTTTACTTATATTTTTGGTGTTTGGTTGTGCAAAAATATGAAAATATTTTATCAGGTAAAATATTTTACTTCGTATGGCTGAAAATGTTTTCTTCTTAAAAATATGGTAAGTCATTTTTCGAACTTAGTTTCGCTACTTGACAAATAATTAGGTTACCTTATTGAGCTCCCTTACAACCCAACCTTATCTACCTATGGCCGAACAGGCCATGTGCTTTCTCAACAAAGACAATAAAATTTTGTATGTAATACATACATATATACACACATGCATACATCTATATCTATATTATAAAACAGGACGGGTATCTTGCAGAATATTCTCTCTTAAGGGTTTAGATATATCGCTGTCCAAAATTTATCTACCCATATAAACAAATCCGACGGTCTAGATTTGTCTTCATCCTTTCTTCTACAACATGGCATTTTGGTAAATATTGAAAACTTCAAGACCACAAAAGGAGCTGATTTGAATTGAAATATTATAACCAATTATGGTAATCTAATATTCTGGAAATTTATGGGATAATTGTCTCAAACTGAATTTTTTTTGAAAGGATCCTTTTAATTAAGGCATGATTTGTATTTTGTGGAATGAATGAGTAAGTTGACCTTTCTAATTTTCTTTTACATAACAGCCAAAACAAAACAAAAAATCCTTTTACGTTAATTTAGATCCTAATTAAGATTTTCAACTTTCACATCTATATTATATGATCACAGGGAAGTATTTGAATCCATATATTTGGAAAGAATGCAAAATTTGGAAAGAGTGAATATTTGGGGGAGAATGATGAAAGGAAATCCAAAATTGTGAATCCTTAAATGTTGAAAGAGTCAATCTCACAGTAATAGGATTCCTTTCGTAAAACATTCCACTTGAAGGAAAAAAATTCTATTTTGGAAAACATTCAAATTTTATAGGAGTACGACTTATTCCTAAACTTATAGGAATGTAGACCATCTCATTGAAAAACAATTCCTATTCAAATTCCTCAGCACTTATTCTATAGAACTGTAGAAGCAAAATATATGGAAAGTTAGAAATACTACTCCATAATTTTGGCAAACCTTTATAATAAATGTAAACTTATAGGAATGTAGACCATCTCATTGAAAAACAATTCCTATTCAAATTCCTCAGCACTTATTCTATAGAACTGTAGAAGCAAAATATATGGAAAGTTAGAAATACTACTCCATAATTTTGGCAAACCTTTATAATAAATGTGAAAGACTATGGAAGGGATCACATAAAAACATTACCCATAATTTATTTAGACTCAACTAATTAATTGTTTTGCATCGATTTATTACTAAGAAAAGGAAAAATTCAACCCATTGCATTAAAAAGAGCGACAATGGTGCCTCTGCCATGGGCACATTTTACTAGCATGAAGAACAAAGATTTCTCTTTTCGAAGGAGCATTAGTCGAAGAATTTAAAGGTGAAGAATGGTTTAACAGATGATAATGACAATGACATTTGCAACCCGTTAATCTTTATCACTCTTTCTTTTTTTTGTCTGCCTATAGGTTTCGCTTAAGTGCATCGTCCTCTGTTGGAAACATGTGCAATGAGGCAATTTAAACAGGTTGGAAATGCCATGTCAACAATTTTTGGGACGGAGTATAACGGCGGGGGTCTAAATTTGGAAATTTTTGTTAGTACAGGTATTTAATTGAAATAAACTTAAGTTCAGGTGTCTAAATTTGGGGATTTTGTTAGTATAAGTGTTTAATTGAAATAAATTTAAGTTCAGGTATCTCTGTGACATTTGGTGCAAAGTTTAGGTGCCATTTTGAAAATTTCCCAATGTAGTAAGTTTGTTTTCTTGCAAGTGAGGTAGAACTACACCGAAAGGTATATCTGATTGAGGAAACCAATTCACATAATGAATATGGTAGACTCTCTCTCTCTCTTTCTCTCTCTCTCTCTCTCTCTCTCTCTCTCTCTCTCTCTCTCTCTCTCTTTAAAATCTCGTAGTTTTTAGGTTTATGTTAGTTCAACCTATTATATTCTTTCAACGATTAGCTTTTTATTTTTCTAGGGTGAGACTTTTACATGTTCCATGTTGGATAGTATTTTGGTGAGGGATAACATCGCATTCTTTCTTCTCGGTTCAAGACTGAATTTCATAGCTGGTACAATTCTAGATTTGTCCACTATTATTGTGATATTGGCATTAATTTCCATTCAAGGTTTGTAGTTTGTTCAAAAACTCCACAACACGGTATTGTTCAAAAACTCAATCCAAGTTCATTTTTTCTACACATGTTATTTAGGGCAAGATCTACAAGATCATGGACGAGTCAAAAAATTTGAGTTTGGTAGAGTATCGTAGATATGGGTATAGAGTAGAGCTTAACCCATCCGTAAGCACCTCCAACGGTCTCCAAGAATGTATATATTCGTACAACCTCCTCCTCATCCTCCCATCTTCTTCTCCCATCTCCACATTGCCAATTGGAAATATCATTTCTTTCTATACATTTGTAAACTCTGTTTTTTCTCATATTTTAATCCGTTTCTCCTGAGTTTTGCTTTGTTCAGTCCCAATAAACTAATTTTGGTGACCTTTGCTTTGGTGTTGTATCAGCAGCAGGTGGTGGGTTAGCAATTGCATGGGTCGATATACAAATTTTCTTTTCTCCGCTTTAGTACATATTGTGTGAATAATATGTTTGCAATAGAAAATAGTTCAGTTTCTTTTTTTCTTTTTTTTTTATATTATAGTAGATCATCTTGAGCATTTTAGCTAGATTTAGCTATCGAGAAGAAAGGCTGAACACTTCCGTAAGATCAATTTTTTGTTTTGGTCCATGATTAGCCAACTGTGGTTGTAGTTTAAAAGGTGGGACGTCATTCGTCATTTTACTTTTCTGATTGAATCAAGACTATTTTCTGTTATACTTAGCCTATATATTCTGCTTGGTTTACTAAATTTCTTTTTTACTATTTCTATAATACAAATCACAACGGTGTGGGGCCCACGTAAAATTCCTACATAAATCTTAACCGCTGGATTTACATATACATTTCTCTTTAATGTTTTATAAATCTTAATCGTTTGAAATGGTGACGAAAAGAAATGATCATATTCGTCAATCTTAACCGTAAGATTGCCGGGCATATGCAATCGATCATTACTTTTTTGTTTTAGCTTTGAGCACACCTCGATAAATGATTTGTTGAATACCAAATTCGAGCAGTGCCTTCAGGCACAGATATGTACTAGTCATTTTACAACTATCAACCAAATACCAGAATATAGAAATGAAATTTTTATATTTTGCAAAATCATTTCTCTCACACACACATATACACACTAATTTACCACCATGGAACTTGCTCTAAAAAATACAGTATTAAAATATTTTATAGTACCGTTCGACTCTCAATTCCCATTTTCTGGAAAATCAAAGAGCATCAAGGACTAGTTCAAGTCCAAGATGGACGACGGCGTTTGGGGGAGGGAATTGTGCATTGGCAACATTAAGTCCTTGTTCAAAGTTTAAAAAAAAACAAAAAACAAAAAAAAAACTGATTGCTTGTTCAAAGTTGAGTGGTGTCTTTTTAACCAACAAAAAAAAGAAGAAGAAGGTTGACTGGTGTCTTCATCAAAAGGAAAAAAAAAGTTGAATGGTGTCCAATTTGAGCGTTTGAGGTTGGGATGTTGACTATTGGGTCAATCTTTTCTATTCCAAAAATTTATGTGCCCATATGTCGAAGGGTTTTTCGATTGTTGGATTGTGTAATTTTTTATTATTATTTTAATTTAAATCCAACGACCGAGAAATCCTTCCCTACATAGTTTTCGGCATAGAAAAGCTTGTTGGTTGACTATGGGGGGACAAGGTTGGCGCTGTTTCATTTCTATGTTTAGGTAAGTGGAGGTTGTCATTATTACTAGTATTATATTAAATGGGGGGCAGTTCTCTTTTGGGTTAAGTTGATTTTTATTGCGGTTTAGCAGTCAAGATAGCATTAATTATCGATAGAAAGTGGGATGTGATATAAGAGAACACTAGACCATTATTGAAGGGGCCAGTGGCGGAGCAATGTTGTAGCCCGAGGTCCAAATCCCCGGCCTCGAGCTTTTAAGTTTTAAAATTTTTATTCTGTATATATCTGATTTTTAATACTATTGATAAATATTCTTGTATAACTAAATCATTATCTTAATAATTTTGATTTAATTTGATAAAAAATTGGTTTTTTTTAAATTTTCAATTTCTTTATAAATAAAAAAATAAGCAAGTAACGTTTGAAGTTCCCTAAAGAAAAAATACAAAATGATTGGTATAATTTAACTGCATTAGGCTAAAACTATTTCAATATATAAATGTAATGTATTGAAAAACAAAAACTTTCTGATATAATAATTATATGTTTCGATAAAAAATATACGTCTACTAGATGTGTAGGCATTGATTGATATACACTGAACTGATTTTTCTCCCTTTTTCGCTAACGGGCTGTTTGGCTGCCTCCTTAAGACCCTGCATAAGGGTTTCCTTGATTACATCTCCTGGCCCCACTCTATCTCTTGTGTTTGGGAGAGGAAAAAAGTTCTGGGTTTCCTCTCGGATTTGGCCTATGTCGGGATTGGTAATTCCCCTCCGCCCGGATTTGTAACGACAGGGGTTCCCCTGTCGTTGGATATGCGGGGTTGGTGAATTACTTGATTGCCCTTGTTTGTTCCCTTTTCTCGCGTTTTTTGGTCCATTTCTGTCATCCCACTAGCTAGACCCATACGAAGACAGACAAGAGAGAAAAGAGAGGCTGAGGTCGCCGAAAACTTTTTTGGTGACTCCACCGTCGACTGGTGTCACTCTCTACCTCGTCTTCCCTCTTTTTACTCGGGTATTATTATTAATCTATTGTTGTACGGTTTGAGTTTGTATATTGTGATTTGAGGTAGCCCTAAATCGACTGGTTCTAGTTTGGCGATTTGGATTTGGATTTTGTTTCAAATTTGTATCCTAAATTTCATATTTCAGCCCTAAATCGCGATTTGGTTTGCCCTAATTTCATATTTGAAGATTGAAGCAATTTTGAAGCCCTATTTGGGCCCTGATTACGAACAAGATTTGAGCCCTGTTTTTTTCCCCTAATTCTCGAGTTGGTTTGCGATTTGGTTTCAGATTTTTTTATTTTTGCCATAATTTTTTATTTGTACTGAAATCTGATTTTCCATAATTTCATATTTGTGCCCTAATTTTAGATAATCCCTAATTTAAGTTGTGGCCTAATTTCTGAGTTAGGCGCCCTAATTTTAGATTATCCCTAATTTATGTTTTGGGGGGGTTTAAACCAGATTTTGGCTGCTGTTTTCTGCCATGTTTTGATTTTCTGTTAACTCTATTTTTTCAAGGCTCAAATTAGGGCAATGATGATGAAAAATATGGTTTCCAAGTCTGAAATTAACTATGTTTTCTAGGCTGTGATGATAAAAGACAATTGATGGCGAGGCTAATTACTTGGCGGGACAACTTATGAGGGCCAATGGTTTAATCACCGTTTGGCAACATAAGTTGTAGCCAAATGGTGCACTTTGTACGGGTTAAACAAATATCTGAGCCAAGTACATACATTATTCTTCAAATCATCCAACTTTAAAGAAATTTTTTTTTTAAAATCTGTTTTATAAAAATTAAGGTTTCAATATTTTAAAGATAAAATGAATAAATTTTGTTTTTATAAAAATTAAGGTTTTAATATTTTAAAGATAAAATGAATAAATTTTATTCAAAAATTAATGATAAATATGTATTTATTCTAATTATAATGAAATTAACCAATAGTGTTCATTAAATTAATAAACTAGGGGCAATTAAGTCATATGACACCTTCTCCTATCATATCCACCTTCTAAATCCCCCTTTTCAAAAAATCATCCAAACATTAGATTACTAATCCACCATTCTTAAGAGGTGGGTCCATCCTTCTTACATATCCACCATCATTACATATCCACCCTCAAATCCACCCTCTTTCTATATCCACCCAAAATCAAATCCTCCATCCAAACAGGCCGTAAGGTTCTTATTTTTTAAGGGAAAATGATGGCCCAGAACGTGTTTTGATAATTAATACCCGCCAAGGACGTGCTAAGAACATTTGTTAATGCTAAAAATGTCCTTGGCAGATATTAATTATCAAAATACGTCCTTAGCCGTCATTTTCCCTATTTTTTAAGTACTTATTTCTCGTTTTACGAGTCTAATCATTCTCTCATAATACATCGTTTTTAATTTAGGAACTTGACGAGCTTTAATGAACAATTTGGATCATCATGAGCCCACAACAACTAAATTGGACCGGACTAGATAAGAGCGACACTGGACTGGACATGAGTCCAATTCAAATACCGGCTTCCTTCTCCTTTCATTAGCTTGCAAAAGAATTTAGGAAAAATGACGGTCACTGATGTGTTTTGATATTTAATACTCGTTAAGAATATTTTGTTCATTAACAAATATTTTCAGCATGCTATTGACGGGTATTAATTATCAAAACATGTTCTAGGCCGTCATTTTCCCAAGAATTTATAGTGAAAAAAAGAGAGGAGAAATTAATGCATGTCCTTCTTTTGCGTTTTGTTTTCCTTCCACAAATTTATTATTTACTTTCATTGACAGCACCATTGTGCACCTACGGCCTAGGAGTTTTTCCGAGCGTTTTGCGATTCATATATGGCACAAATTATCCAAATAGCGCTACACTAGGGTCTGTTTGATAAAACTGAAACTGAATGCTGAAAAAATAAGTAATGAAAGCTAAATGCTGAATTTTTTAAGCTGAAAAGTTGTTTGATAAATATATTAAGTACTAAATTAAAAAAATGATAAATTAATTTTAGTTCCGATTCTCTCTTACTTTACTAATGGTCACAATGTACTTATAATAATGGTGATTGTGGTGATGGTGGTGGTGTGTTGGTGGTGATGGAGTGGTGGCGGCGGCAGTGGTGGTGATGGTGGTGTTGGATTGCTGGCGATAGTGGTGTAATGGTGGTGGTGGAGTGATAGTGATGTAACGGTGGTAGTGAATGGTGGTGGTGGTAGCGGCGGTGGAGTGATGGTGTAATGGTGACAGTGGGTAGTGTCGATGGAGTGATAGTTGTGCAATGATGGCATTGTGGTGGTGGTGGTGGCGACGGCAACGGTGTGGTAGTGGTGGTGGCAGTATGGTAATGGTGGTGGTGATGGAGTGATAGGGGAGTGATGGTGGTGGTGGAGGAGTGATGGTGAAGTGGTGGTGGTGGTAGTGGTATGGTGATTAAATGCAAGTACACAAGAATTCAGCCAGAATTAAGTAGTTCAAAACTACTTAATTTTTTTTCAACTTTTTAACCTACATTTAAGTAGCACTTAATTTGTTAAGCAATGTATAATGTCATTATCAAACTTACAAAATCACTTATTACTTAATTGATTCAATTTTAAGTGCTGAATTTAGGTTATCAAATAAGCCCTATTTAATGAACTAGAAGAGTTGTTATTAGGCTATTAAATAGATTAATGCATTTCGAAATCATCTCAAACGGTATTCGATCGATCAAATTGATTTTTGTGGTCGTCGATGTTCTCGACAAGCTCTAAAAAATGAACGGTTCCAATCATTTTTGTGGGTCCAAAAGGGCCCACAAATAGCCCAACCTGAACAAAAAATTGGATGGAGGGAGACTAGATATATGGGAGGCGACTCCCTTCGAACTTGGTTCAGTAGCACCCCTACAGCCATCTCCAACATACTGATATTCACATTTTATTATCTTTAGAAAAACTAGCTATTGTTATTCGATAATGAAATCTGGCAAATACGCATTGGTAAAGTGAGTAGTCAACGTGTATTCGAGTAGCATTATGTTCTTGCTACGCCTAATTCGCACTTTGTTATTTCTGATAAGAAATCAAATCGACTTGAAGTATCCGTGAATAACGTAATTTGACGAAAATCAGACAAATGAAATCACACAAACGATATATCCATCTCAACGTTCCAAACAAAAGGAAAAAAAAAAGGGAAAAACACACACAAAAGAATTGGTGCTGCCTTCGTTTTTCTTATTGCGAAAGATTTTGCTCTTTTATTCAACAGCAAAAAGAGAAGAAAAAAAATGAGATAGAAAGGGAACATATTCCTAATGAAACTTGCTCCAAAGGTTGGCACCAATTACAAAGATCATGATATTACTACTCAAAAGGTTCTTCCCAATCTTTGCCAAAAGCACCCATGGGCGAATGTGTTGAAAACGAGTATTCTAAGGCCTCCATGAAAGGACATCAGTACATGGATGAGGGGTCAAAACAGTCATTCACCCACTCTAAAGCAATTTGAGAGTGGTCTTTTCCAAGAACTATATAATTAGGCCCTCAACAAGTTGCTCAAAACTGGAATTCAGAATCATCCCACTGAAGGACAGCGGAATCCAATTTTTGCTCTCTCCTGAGCTTATCCTTCATGAACCAATCACACACCTTCCCTGCATTCAGCTCCTCAATTGAACACCCTTCTTGCTCTGATATCACTCTCAGTAGATTCAATGATGATATCTGCACCATATACAATGAGCAAAGACAAGGTCACTTAAAAGATTACTACGTACCATCTTTTGGACTACTTTTGTTATTTTTGATGGATTAGCTATTTGCAATAATTTGCATAGGATTGCGCCTAGGCCTGTAAACAAGCCGAGCTTTGTCAAGCTCGAGCTCAACTTGTTTATTAAACGAGCCAAAAACTTGATTAGCTCGGGCTTGGCTCGAGCCTTAACCAGCCGAGCCCTTGACGAGCTGAGCTTAGTCGTTTACTAAATGAGCCTCTTTAATCGAGTTGAGCGGGAACTTAACGAGCCGAGCTTATGTCGAACGAGGCAAAACTCGAGCTCGGCTCGTTTACTTAACGAGTCAAGCTGAGTTTGTAAGCTGCTCGGTTCGTTTACAGTATTAGTTGGGCCTGTGTTGTTGACACTTGTTCGCATGAACAATTGTGTCATTTTCGGGATTGTTAATACTTCTAAAAATGTGTTCCTCACCGTTGTTTTATTTTATTTTATTAAATTGATCGAATTTTACGGATTGAATTTTTCCGTATATTCATTTGATTCTTGAGTCTTTATCATGATAAAAAGTCCAAAATCTAGTTCGGTTTTTCAATTCCATCAATAGTAGAGCTGCTTCGGCGGAAGTTCAATCACTGTGTATTATGAAAATAGAAGTCCAAAAACATCCGTAAGCAACACATACAGGACTAATATGTCCTAATGACTAGCGCGAAATGATAGTCTTGATCATTTTTCACGAGATTTTCAAATTCAATCTATTTATCATTTTTAACAATTTCGACTTCATCCGTTTATATTGCAAGGACACAATAAAAATGTGCATATGCTCCACTAACAGGATGAACAGAATCGTTTTTCACACTACACTAATGCGAAAGGATGGAGCAATACGCTTCTCGACTAATGAATCCCGTTATGCGCTAGCACTTTAAATTCTTTGAACGAGTGATGATAGTTATACTTACGGTTAAGCGGCATAAAAAGCGCTCGTGAGTGCCAAGACCAGAAATCTCGACAAGACCAGCTTCTTCTAGAGTCAAGAAGCTTCGTCTTTCGGCCTTCTTCTCTCCTTCACCAGCGCAAGCCCTCACTCCAAGCTTTCTAACTTGTGCAGAAGTAGAAGCAACCTGCCTCGGTGCAAATCCGCTTTTCGATTTTATACACCTTTGGGGAAATGAATGACCGGAGAGAAACGAGGATTGGTAACTGCACTTGAAATTCTTTAGTGCAATCATAGTGAAGATAGAGTTGGTGGATGTAGAAGAAAAGCAGAACAGGGGCAAGTTTTATCTCTGTTTAGCTAAGGCATTTCTGTGTGTGGCTGAGATGGATATTGGTGTTTTCGTATGGACTGTGTATTTCTAGTCCCAGAATTGTGTGGGCTTTTTTGCCTTTTATGTTGTTAAGCCCAGGTACTTCTCTCTCAACCCCAAAACAATAACACCAGTGGCCTAATGGGCTTGTGCCATGTCCACCCACCACGACAAAAGTTGTAAAGTACGTTTGCGAAACGAGCCGAGTCAAAGCGAGCAGCTCGAGTTTTAGTGTGTTCGTACGTACTTGTTTATTATTCCATCTGTCCCAAAATCTTAGGCCCCGTTCCACTAATATTCATAGTTTTTAAATACTTATTTTTCGCTTTACAAAACAAGTCTTTCTCTCACAAAACATCACTTTTAGTTCAAAAAATAAGTACTCCTCTCTTTTAGTTCCTTACGAAAATACGTGCAATTTTAGGATAAAAAATAAGGGAGGTGATTTTGGCACTCTAAATTTAGCCAATGGCACTTCACTTTTAGTTTTATTTTCTCAAATGATTAACATACACAGTGGAGTGCCAGTGGTAAAAACTGGAGTGCCAAAATCAATTTCCAAAAATAAATGGCTTCAATGTATAATTTTTTTTTGAATTCCTTGACACTAAATTAGATAATTCATTGGCTTTTGAATTTGGTGTTAAGATATCTTAAAAATTATGCACTGAAGTATTTTAATTTTTGATTTAAAGAATTTCATGTCTTTTGTGGAGGAATAACTTTTGGGGACGGATGGGTATGATTTAAATGAGTTCGAGTTGGAGCACAAGTTAGAATGAAATTGTAACGACTTGAGGCCAAGCTAAATTGGCCTAGCTAGGCTTGGATTGAGTTCAAGCAAATTCACCAACCTTAACGAGTAAGAGAAATCATAACATAACTTGCATGCAGGTCATTCAGTGAACTTCAGAAAATATAACACCGTGACGCTACACAACCGCAAGACCAACCCCTCTAGAGCTGTGTTTGCTTTGGGACTCTAGAATCGAACATATTTCTCCACTCTAATTTTCTATCCCTCTCTCTCCTTGTCACTTTTTTAGTTTGTAGGAGTGAAGGAGATTGGATCATTTACCTTGTGGTATCACCTCTTATTTATAGTCAACGATTTAAGTTTTGGGCAAGTAGATGATGTTACTTTCGGCTATAAGTGAAAGTTTTTAAATTATGTCACTTTCGCCCATCAGTAGAAAGTTTTTAGATCATTTGATTCCCACTTGCAAGCATTATTCCTGAGATCTTTTCCTGAATGATAACGTACCTTCCAAACAAAAGCTTTACACCGCTGAACGAGCTAAGGTCTTACTGAGCGATCATGTGGTAAAACATGCTAGGAAGGGAATACGCTCAAGAGAGCCTCTAGGGGTCGGCACATGCTCGGCGGAACAGTGATGTGCCTTCCCACGACATGTAGTGACATTACGACGAACTGAGGGACCCGCCCTATTGGTTCCGAGTATGAAAGAACCCTTTGGACCTTCTGAACCATGGATATTTCAACCCACTACAAATTTTATATCTAATATGGATTTTATTTGATAGATTTCGATTAGTTCTATAATACAATATTGTCCAAATCATATAAAACATTATAAATTATGAGATATAATCAATTGAAAAGTTGAACGAACTCCAAAAAGGACAATTAAATTGGAACGGAGGGAGTACGATGCTCCCGCCATTCACTGCTGCTGCTAAAGAAGACCAGAAGCAGACCAGACAGATGCTACGCAGACCTTTTCCCTTGACATTCATAGTACTGAAGTAACTGAACCAGTACTGCAAAATAATTTTCCGAAGTCCATGGTACCCCTTGAATCAGGTTCTTATTCATATGGAAGTTGATTCCATGTTTAGCCAATCAAACAAAAACTCATGACCTCACTGTTTATACTTGATCGATTAAGAAATCTAATCGTCCTTTTACGGAAACACAAAGAACGAAAAATCCAATAATGGTGCACTGGAAATTCCAGTCTGGAATTTAGATGAAGATTATCTATATTTACATCCATATATACATCAAAGAGAACTACAAATTTCTCAAACTTTTTACTACTACCTTTCTGGAAGATAAAAAAAAGAACAAAAAAGAAGAGAAATAATTAAGGACGGGGTTTAATTGGGACCCCAACAGCTCAAGTACATGACAGTCCGAAGAGACTCCTCGGCCCGCTTCAGCTTCTCGCTATCGGCCGCCTTGAAACCAGTAGTAGAAGAATTGAGTTCGCCAGATAACCGCCTCGCCTTCTTTGAACCCGCCGAATCCCTGATAGACTTGAGCGCCGCTGTGGAGGACTCACAATTCGAAGCCTGGTCTTTCATACCCTGCTGCATCACCTTCACCCCCCCTTGGCACACCACCCTGCTCATGCACCTCAAGCTCATATACACCTAGTATATCTCTGTACGTATATCTCAAAATCTTTTCCGAATTCAACCACTCCCGATATGAACGGAATTGCTTTGTTTGTTTCAGATCTAAAGTCTTGAGAAATATGATTGGACCAAGGGTTTATATACAGACGTGATCTAGAGAGAGAGAGAGAGAGGGAGAACGTTGATTTGTTTGATGGGTTTTGAACACGGGTGAGCTCTTTCGAGGGAGGTAAGAGTGGGAAAGTCAACAACCGGCTGGGATGATGGGCGAGTGACCGGCGGAGTTTGCGAGGGAAACGGGGAGCTTGTGGTCTGTTTGACTGTTTCTGTTGGCGGCGACTGGCAGGTGTCTGTTCACGGGGGGTTTGGATAAGAACAGCAAAATCTGATGGCGAAAATCTACGACAAGAACTTTCCTTTTTCCTTTTATCTACTCCCTCCGTCCCATAATATTTGTCCGGTCCGCAAAACGGAGACTACAAAATAATACATTTCTTTCAAGAAAAAATTCAAAATTTTTTCACAAGTTAAAAGAAATCGTCAAGATCTAGTAAGTTGTTGAATTTCTTCCCAACTTTTCTTACAAAAATAGAATTATTTTTACGTCTCCGTTTTGCGGACCGGACAAATATTATGGGACGGAGGGAGTATAAGTTTTCCGACATGGAGATCTTATCTTCGACCATTGGAATTTCTAAGGCTGTTTTGGGCTGTGTTTAAAATTCTTCGACAGTACAATCACAATTATTTTCAAGCTAAATTTACGATCGGATATTCATAAAGTATTCTATTCGTCTCAAATTCTTAGTTCTTTTTGGAAGTTTATACTATTTTTCAATTTATTATGTCTTGTAATCTTTGAAGTTTTAGATAATTTTTTAGAAACTATGTTTAATGGTATTAATCGAGAACTATTAAATAATATCCATATCGCATATAAAATATATTACAAATAATAATAATGTCAGTTTTTGTTGACGTCAAAATTTTAGGTGATAAAAAGTTTATACCATGTGTAGTATACCTATTGTATTTTGGAGAAAAACTAATTTTATCCGAACCCACTAGTCTTGAGTTCTTGGTGATTCGAGTTCTTCGGTGGGCTTGGAAAGCAGGGTCCTATAGTGAATAATTGCAGTCGTCTATTTCAGTAATCAATAGTTCGAATTTAAAATAAATTCTTTTTTTTAGATTTAAAAACTCTCTTAAGAAATAGTTAAAGAGTTTGTTTTAAATTTGGACTGTTAAAAATACTTTTAGACCATTGCGATTACTCATTACACACGTAACGAGTTTGCTCACTGCAGGGCCCGGGATCCGTGGGCTTGGCCAGTTTGAGCCAGCCCAATGTTGCGGCATTCATTTCAGGCCCACTTCCACAACTCATCCAAATACCAATCTAAGCCACATGTCCCGGTCCATGAAATTAGCTCTTCTTCGGCTATCTCTGAAAACCCGTGATGTACTGAAAAAAATTTCCCCCACCAAATTTCCCGCCACGGACTTCCCACGATCCGCCGCCTCATCTTTGTCGTGATCTCTCCGCCGCTGTCAATGTCGTTGAAGAGCTCATCTATCCCCTCTACGGTTAGTAAATTCTTCAACTACGTTTCGTCTGTTTCGTAAATTCTTTCTTTTTTGGTAAAGCAGGGTGTGGCAGGGGCGGCGGCACGAAGTAAACCAGGGGCTTCAAGCGAACCCACTTGACTCAAAAAATGTACTAAAATTTTGCTGTCTTTTACATATAAATTATTATTTTTTATATCGTCGGCACTAAATCATTCCCAAAGTAAATGAAAATTCATTTAAATTTGCAAGTAAGTAGATAAATTTCACAACAAAACAAAATAAACTAGGCCTAATAAACTTTCAACTGAAATAAATACTTTTATTTTATATAGAGTTTTGTATATATTCCCCCGTCTCCTGTTAGTCGCTGGTCTCTTTTGCAGATTTCAAGTTATTGAGAGAATACAATAATTGTATTTCTTATCACTTTATTTTTTCATTTATCTTCAAATCATTTCATTTTTTTTTTTTTTTTACTTTGTTAGAATTGCTAATTCAAAATGTGAAGGGTAAAAGAGAAAATTTATTCAACATTGCCCATTTAGTTTTGAAGTGGGACAATATTTTTGGGATAACAAAGAGTGCTAACTGGGACCAAAAATGGGGACGGAGAGAGTAAAAATTTATTTATGTTTTTGTCACCAATAAACAAAAATCCTGGAGCCACCCCTTAGTGTGGCTACTGTGGGCCGACAACTGTCAGTTGGCACGCACCCCGAATATCCACAGCCATTTCACACGCCTACCTACGCGTGGGGTGGGGTTGTTTCATAAATTCTCCGGTTTTTTGTGTTGATCTATTTGAAAGTTACTAGGCAACTTTTTGTTTTTGTTGTTTTTGCTTAGCTGAGTTGCTAGGGAGTTAATCGAATGCCGAATCACGTAAACTCTACTATATTCCGTTGCATGTTCGTTCATTATGTCTACAGCAAGGAAAACTAATTCAATAGACCGCAGAAATTCAATGATTCATTCTTCTACTTTTCAATGTAGAATATCCTATTGAGCGAAAAAACACGGGATAAATTTCTCTTATTGCATTTTTTTCTGGTTTTGTGCATGTGAATAATGCAATAATAAACTAGGGCAGTTGGCCTGATGGTTGTGTAGCAGTAGTTTTACTTTAAGTGTAGTGAGCTTGTGGGTTCAACTCCTATAGTTGATGCCCTTATTGATGGTCGGTTGAGGTTGGGTAGTGTAGGTTCTTCTGACATGTGGCTTAAATTTAAAACGGCTATACCATGTTGAGCTAGAATCCTCTCATTTTTTTGACCTAGGTAACTGGAAAAGATTTTTGTGACAAGATTCGCTTACTTTTGTGCTGGAGGAAAAGACAAGTTTTGCTGGAGGGAAAGACAAGTTTAGTTTCTTACTTCTTCTTAACCGGCATTGGCCTAGCTTGGGTTCTCATGTTAAGATTCAGTCACGAAGATACAAGTCCTGAGCTGCAACTAGTTTGAATGTGTGTATGGATGTTATGTTGTGGTTCTTTGTATTCCTGGTTCATCCATTAACTAGTTTTTGACATGTTCATTTTCCTCAAGATTGAATACTAAGACGTCTATGATTCGCCCCAAGAACCATATGTAAGAATACCGCTATTATTTGGGAAGCCAAATGTCTGTACTCTCGGGGGATAGCGAATGGAAAGTGCTTAATTCCAACTTGTCACGTGGTATTCAAAAGCCATACTTTCATCTGCATATCAGTTTGCCTTGTGTTCCTCCTGTATTCCCAATTCATAGAAATTGGTGAACAACGTATGGGAAAAATTCTGCGCTACTTTTTTCTTTGATAAGTTTAGCTAGTCATAACTAAGAGGCATTACAGATGACTTTACGTATGTGAAAAATTCTGCTCTCCTTTTGTGTTTGATAAGTTTAGTTAGTCATACTAAGAGGCTTTAAGGATGACTTTACGTATGTGAAAAATTCTGCTCTACTTTTTTGTTTGATGGGTTTAGTTTGTCATCCTAAGAGGCATTAAGGATGATATGTGAAAAATTCTGCTCTACTTTTTTGTTTGATAAGTTTAGTTAGTCATACTAAGAGGCTGTAAGGATGACTTTACGTATGTGAAAAATTCTGCTCTACTTTTTTGATAGGATTAGTTAGTCATACTAAGAGGCTTTTAAGGATGACTTTACGTATGTGAAAAATTCTGCTCTACTTTTTTGTTTGTTAAGTTTAGTTAGTCATACTAAGAGGCTTTAAGGATGACTTCATTAATATTTGAGTTAAATGCACTTTATTTTTGAAGGATATTTCAGGTAGCTTAGTTTTTTTTTCTTCTCCCCACCTTCTTTCTTCTGTTTCGTTTTTGGATGAAGCTTGGAATTTTCTTGTTGATTGTGTTGAAATTTCTGGCATCAGTTGTCTTTGGATGGTGCTGAGGAAGATCAAAATTTGTTTTCTTGACATTTGCTTAATAGGACTTATCGTAAAAGAGGAGGAAAATGAAGCTCAACTGGACTCTTCACTCGGAGAATAGGATGCATATGATAATGTTTTTGGAAAAATAAAACGAATTGGATTACTCTTAATGTATAAGCAGAATAGTTCCTGAAGACTCAAAATAATTTACATTAGAAGTAGGAAATAAGCATTTCGGTCAATTATTGCTCACTCATGACTGGTTTTGTTGGTTATTATAGCGACTAGCAAGTAATGAATATGAAAGAGATTTGATTTCTTAATCTCCACTATCCACATTGAAGGAAAAGAAGAATGGCAAAATGACAATTCTGCTGCCAAGTAGTGAGTACAAGTTAGAGACAATTAGGCTGAAAATTGCTCATTGTTGTGGTGGTGTTGTAATTGAAGGCTAGCATCTTGCAAAACGAAAAGAAAAAGATGAGAGGGAATAAGGTGAAGAGAACTGAGCTGAAATTTATGTTTGAACAGTGTTACTTGATGATTAAGATTGGAACTTGTGATACTAGGGTTTAAAATCTTCTTGTTAAATAATACTACCTCCGAAGTTATTATGGGCGCCAGGATAAGATGGTGTCAGAGCTAAGCTATCAAGACTCTTGTCGGCATGAGTCTCTGGTTTGTGTTAACTGAATCCCAATTTCTTCAATTGCAGCAAAAAGGAAGCAGAAATTGCATATTAAGTAATAAAGCAATTACTCCAGTGTGTTTGTGTGCTTTGAAATTCCTCTCCCACCATCAGAAACTGCCAAGACAGTAGAAGAAGATATTCAAGCTACAAAAAGCTCTGGGAGGCAATTAGCAACTCTATCAGGAGAGGAGAATGTCAGCCACCTTATTAAGCACTACAGTAGAGCTATGGATTTTAGTGCTTAACAGAGCTGTGGAGGCATTATCAAAATAATTGTAGAGCTATGGATGAGGGAATCAGAAGATTAGGTCGGGGTGGCTGAGCTCAAGTATTCGAAGTACGGCTATTCTAAACGACAAAGCTATTGAAGTCCTTAAAAGATTGAAGTATCAGCTGTTGTAGAAAGATGGATAGTAGGATTAGCAGTCTTGGGGGTTCTTGTTGCTATTACCATATGAGGACAGTGAATCTAGAACTCTACTCTTAGTTTTGTTGAGGGAGGGTGTTCCTGTACATTACCAATACAGTAACTTGTTCACCCACTATCCGTGGTTTTCCTTCCATCTGAAACCGTTCTCTGCATTTCAGTCCCATGTCTTTTTGCCTCAAAATTTAACTAGCGGAATGTCTTAACATGTTCCGCTCAACTATTTTGACCTTTGAATCAGTTCAATTGCAGCAGCTGAAAATGGCCAAATGCAGGTCAATATTTGGTGATCTCGTTCGCTTGAAACTATGCTGAGTGCCCTGTCCGGTAGTTTCATGTTTGGCGGCTCGATGTCCAATTTTGATAAGTCAATAGTAGTCACTTGAGCTTGTTTGGGACCCTTTCCTAACTTCATCTCCAGGGATTAATTGATCAGTTGATGTTTTGTTTGACTGAAATTATGTACACTTTGTATCTCTAGTAGCTTCTGCATAGCAGTGTAATGTTTTCCTTTTGGGTCTAAGTTTCCAACGAAAATAACCTTTCTTTAATATCCCTAGAACAATATGATGCTGTAGATCCGTCTACTAAAAGGCAGTTGTAGACTGCTATACATTCTTTTCAGACACTAGATACACTTTTCTTTCGTTTATTGCTTTTTTCCCTTGTCTGTTATGGTAAGTCTTTTCCCTTTTCTGTTGCGTAGACGTGTCTCCATCATCCTTGGCAGAAATGAAAGATATGCATGATTAGTAAAATAACAAGTTCGTCATACTTTCAGGCCCGTTTGGCAACCTTACTTATTAGCTTATCTTACTCAGTATTTGTTTATTTGTCTCTGAATTTTTGTTTATTTTGTGTCTTGATTCAGATATGAAGTAAGCAAGAACTACCAAACGGGATCTCAGATTGGAATTGATCTGCTCTTGGATCCTCAAATGTGTTTCTCGCTCTGCTCATCATCAATATAATCTCTCCAGAGCATTCAACCATCCATCCCCCTAAAAGCTCCTCACGTGCAACAACATTTTCTGGGAAAGTTCTCGACACCCAAAACTAGCCAGGTGACAGTAACACATTTTCTGTGAAAGTTCTCAACAACCCAAAACGAACCCAAAACGAGCCAGGTGACAGTAACACGACAACATCATGTCTTCACTCTAGCAGTCTTAGCTATTGGAGAATAGGCGTAAGACTACATGGTACTCCCTCCGTCCCTTTTTAATTGTCCTACTTCGTAACTCCAACTTATTAAAAAGACATCATCATTATACCTTTCACATCAACTTTTTCCTCCACTTTCCCTACTTACCCATCATCATTACACTTTTACTCACTAACTTTTCAAAATGGAATATACTTTTAGGGACAAAATAGACAATGCACCATCTTTTACCCACTAACTTTACAAAGTGGACACTTATTAAGGGACAACTCAAAATGGAATACTGGACTCTAATTAAGGGACGGAGGGAGTAATAAATAACAATGCATGAGATTGCTAAAATGATTAATAGAAGGAAAATGCTACAAGTAGCCCACTGAGCTATTGTTAACGTTTAAAGAGTGTTAAAATGTGTAGAAGTACATAAAACGTATACTCCATATCAAAAAGTGTACAATGTGTGGTTTTTTACCGTTTTCTTAACTTATTGACAACCCACTAGGTTGCCAAAAAAGGACCCATAAATTGCATGGCATTCACAAGTGATTAAACAATATGCATGGGCTTTCTTATATAATAGTAAAACAGCAAATTTCTTATAGTAAAATTGCATGGCATTCACAAATGGTTAGACCATATGCATGCCTTCGCATCTCGATTATTAAAATAGCTCTAAACAACGTGAAGTCGCTGTTAAAAAGTCGGCTTGGCCACACCAGAACCAGCACCAATTTGATATAAAATTTTATATACAATTATACACGTGTATACATGTCTGCGAGTCAACTTGTTCTTGTAACAATCCACAAGAAGACCTTATCAGGCTAAGATATAAGCATTCTTTGATACAGTCTTAGGAAAAAAAAAAAAACACTTCCGAGGCATGTTGATAATTTAAGTGCCAGTGCCACGGGTGCTTGCATGATCCCAAGCGGGGGAACATTAGCCTGAGATCGTGGTCATTTTAATAGTCATATGGTGTTAGGGATTAGCTCGTTCAGAACAAAAAATTATTGAGGCAAACTTATAAGTTGCATTCTGTGATACTCCCTCCGTCCCATAATATTTGTCCGTTTCGCAAAACGAGGATGTAAAAATAATATAATTTTTGCAAGAAAAATTAAATTTTTTTTCAACAATTCACTAGATATTGATGAGTTCTTTTAATTTATGAAAAAAATTGGAATTTTTTCTTAAAAGAAATGCATTATTTTTGAGTTCTCGTTTTGCGAAACGGCCAAACATTATGGGACGGAGGTAGTATATAGTAACTATGTCCAGGAATTAGGGTTGCAAATAAACTGAGCAGCATGTGAGCTCGGCTTGGCTCGTTTAATAAAAGAGTTTGACAAAAGCTCGGCTCGTTAAGGGAGGCTTGGCTCGATTAAAGAGGCTTATTTAGTAAATGGCTAAGCTCGGCTCGTTCGGCTTGAGCTCAAGTTTTTGACTCGTTTAGTAAATGAGCCGAGCTCAAGCTCGACAAAGCTTGGCTTGGCTCGTTTGCAGCCCTGCCGGGAATAACGCCCATTTGGGCAAGTAGCAAAAAATGTTTGAATGAGTAAATATGATCCGGCCTGGTGATATTTTTTCCGTGGTCTCATTATTTATATTCTCAACAGAAATTGAGTAATTCAGCGGTCTTGGGGTGCCCTGACACTCTTATCAGTCACACATTTACGTGGGGTCATAAACTTAATACTGGTGAGTAAGGATGTTGGGGACCGTGGAGCCCTAGCCCACCAAATAATTTTTCCTTCATATACTCGATTTTCAAAGCCCATGAATGTCTTCACGTGAATACGTTGGATTCCATTGACATAAAACTTGAAAAAGTGGGCGCCTAATTGTCTGTGATTTGAGCCAAATAATGTTGGACACTTGTCCCAGATTTTCCATCTAAAATATCATGTGCTGACATAGTTGAAGTTAATACTAATGGCTCTCAGTTTGGAGATTGGGAAGTGGGAGTGACTAGACGATGGTAGCATATGTCTTTGATTATCCGAAGGGGTTAGCCTGGTGGCCAATGCATGACTTAAGAATCTGTTCTCTCCTAAGATCTCAGGTTCGAAATTTTCAAGCATTATCAACTCCTTTAGATTGAGTATTCTTGAATCTTGATGACTTCTGGAACCTGCAATTGAATTCTTGAGTGGAACATTTGGATACATGAAGTTTTTCTTTCGTCTGACTTGAAGGACTGAAATGTACAGGAAACGATATTACAACGGCATACGAAACAACACAAAGCACAAGGAACCTTATCGGAAAAATAATCTTACTATAAACTAATAAAAGAGGATAATGCAATGAGTCGTTTTTGACCCGTAACTCTCACACGAAACCCTAGATCCTCGACTATGAGTCCTATAGGCTATAAAGCAGACAAAAAATGATTCCCATACGTATCGGGAATTGGCCGACATGAGTAAAATTTTGAGAGCACCAGTGTAACCATATATAGGAAGCCAAAATTTTTTACCTAGTGACCGATACTCTACGTAACGGTCTCTATTAGCAGCTCGCGGAGTTGGCGAACAGGTTATAAAGAGTGATAATTAGAAGTTTTTTAATTAGAGACTGTCACATCAAAAGGTAAACGGGTTTAGCGTTAGTAAAGCATACAACTATTAATTCACGGATTGCGACGCGGCTCACTTTTGATTGGCTTTACATAGTCTTTGAATGTGGTCCCCAACTTTGTTATGACAAGTATAGTATCAGGTTTAATTTCCAGATAAGTACAATTATTACTAGATTATAACTGAAGACTTATGGAAGACTTTGATGTAAAAGTGAGATTGGATGTAAAAGTGAGATTGGTTCCTACGCCAATGGGCTCTAGCCCAGTTGATTTGAGTCCCGTCGTGGGCGTTTGGGATTCAGGGTTATGAATAGCCTTTGAAATTCACTGTGGACTAACCTATTAACTCTACGCTAATCTAGCTGATGTATATAGTATTGGCAAAAAGAAGAAGAAGAAGAAGAGAAATTGGTTCCTACATCATCATCATGAAGAAAATTGAGTTTAGCTTTGCAAGCTCATAATTGGGAAATTACTGAGTTGTAGCAGTAGCTATCATTGTTGAGTTGAACCTTCTTCTTTTTCCCGTCTCTGTAAAATAACAACATCAAGCACCCAGTCACCTGGGCTTAGGGGTGTTTAAAAAAATCGATATAATTGCTAAACTGATCTGATTCGGACTGAACCGTTCTATTTGGTCTGGTTGTGTGATTCATAAAAATAAGAACTTGTAACTTCAGTTTTGGTTACTAGATGTCTATTTAAGAACCGGACCCTAAAATATCAATGTATATTTACGCGCATATATAATTTTTTTTGGTCAAACGGAGTAGATATGGGCATATATAATTAAGCATGTTGATTTCGTAAGTTAATGTTTTTTCCTAAGTTATTCTTTCCTCTTAGCCCATTTGATTGTACCCCTTGCCTTGCAAATGGGAGGTTTGGGGTTCGAGTCTATGGAGAGACATAGAACTCCCTTTGGTTGCTAACACCCTAATTTTCCGCTAACCTTCCACTGTATACCATATTAGCTATGTAGAGTAAATATCTCTTTTTCTTTTGATCGGCATGTAAACATACCTTTGTTAGGAAGTCTTTAATGAATTAGCTAGGAACCCCGATAACCGATTTTACAAGTTCATGGTTTTGTGAAGAAGTGTTTAGATGGTAATAGGGTAGAACTGGAACCCAATCAAAACCGAGCCGGTCTATTGGTTTGGATCTGGACAGGTTCTACATATATATTAGTTAGATGTTGGTTCTCAATTTTTGAGAATCATTCGGAATAGTCTGGTTAGGGGATATCTAGAAAACCGGATCAATTTCGGACCGTGTGCACCCGTACCTAGTCTAACTTTCATGTTCTTGTTGAGTTGCACTTATCATATATTACAATGTTGCAAATAAAAACCAAGCCCAGTCGATTGAATTACTCGAGCTCGTACTGTTTCAGAAACCAAGCTCAAGTGTTTCTGAGTTGTGTTGTGCTGATGGTCCTATGGGGTTGTGTGTATGGTTGGTATTCGTTTGGTTGGACTGTTTATTTTCTACCGATGGTAAGTTTATGTTTTCTTTAAAAAAAAAAAAAGAAAATAAACCAAGCTCAAGTTTTTTTTTTTTTTTTTGAACTGCACCAAGCTAGAGTTAAGCTTACATAACCTGATCAAGAAAGGTTGAGCTTATGTAAGCAAGTGCTTGAGCTCGAGTTTATATATTTTGTGTTCATGAGCTTACTCAAGCCATGCTAAGGCATACCCCGAATTCAGCTCAATTCCTAAACGAGCCAAAAAGTTTGGCTCAAGCTCTTTTATTAGCTACTGATGAGTAGAGTTCGAATGAGCTGAGACCGAACTTATTTGGGAATAATTTGGTTTGGTTGCAAAATAAATGTTGAACGAATTGCGTTTAAAAAGTAGGTATGATTCAGTCAAGCCCCTGCCTTTCAATAATCTACTTGATTACATTTATTTGGATTATTCTGTATTTTGAATCCTAAAAATTGGACATGATAGTCTGATTTTGACCCTAAGAGGATCACATGGACAACTCCGAGGGGTTTGGCTGCATGAGATAGCAACTAAAGGGAGTGGAGAGAGAGAGAGAGAGAGAGAGAGAAGGAAGGACATTTCATATTTGCTTTGTAGATCCTCTGTAAATTTACAAATCTATAGAGGACGGGGAGACAGTGGAAGAAAGGTTGAAATTTCACATTTTTCTCCAAAGAGGGGACACGTTGCCTTTGTTACATAAAATGGACGGCACCGAATCTGTTGACCTTCCCCTGTTGTTCTCTTTTACCCTCCTCTTACCCATATATACACACCCAAAAGTACTTCCCATACGGACACCTCTCTCTCTCTCTCTCTCTCTCTCTCTCTCTCTCTCTCTCCATACAGTATTTGACATTGACATTGTAATTGGATAACACCATGGGAAGAGCACCTTCTGGTGAGAAAAATGGGCTGAAGAAGGGACCATGGACCCAAGAGGAAGACCAGAAGCTAGTAGATTACATTCAGAAACATGGGTACGGGAATTGGAGGACACTTCCAAAGAACGCGGGTAGAGTATCTTTCCTTTCCGCGAAGAAAAATAGTTTACGAAAATTTATGTTTTACACAGAATTCACTCAAATGATGCGACGGTGGCATCTTTTGTTAGTATGGCACTAGCCAATGTTGATTACTCACAAATTTGCTCGTTATTAGCATGGTTACATCATGTTTGTATGCATTTTCACGCTTCCTCGAGTTCAATTGTAGACATCTAACCTTTTTGCAATTTTGCAGGGCTGCAGAGGTGTGGAAAGAGTTGTCGACTACGTTGGACCAACTATCTTAGGCCCGATATCAAGCGAGGTAGATTCTCTTTTGAAGAGGAACAAACTATTATCCAACTGCATAGTATATTAGGAAACAAGTAAGTTATTTTTCATTTCAGTTATTTTAGACTTTATTCCACATCGCTTATCTAAATCACCTAGACTTGATTTTAGGTTGAAACCCTGCAAGAAATTCTGACAAGTTCTATGTTTCCAATTGAGATTTCAGTTAAAAGTTTTATAAGCTTGCCCATATATCAGCATGAAGTTCTATTCATGGATTATAATTGTCTCATTGTACGAGATTATGAATGAAGTGTTCGTGACTAAGAAGTAACAAGAGCGACTTGTAGGATCAATAAAGTTAACTTAGGGTGAGTTTCCTTACGAGGCTAAACGGGCTAAGTCCCTTTAATCTCTCAGGGAAACTCACCCTAAGTATGGTCACGAGTGGAATACAAGCGAAATATTGAGTGCAATGGTGACACTACACGCTATTACAATGGTGCTCAGAGTTACCGAACAATAAGCGATCTACGATAAAAACGTCTGATTTGTAAGGTGTTTGTTATTTGTTTGAGCACAGGTGGTCTGTCATTGCTGCTCGCTTGCCCGGAAGGACCGACAACGAAATCAAAAATTACTGGAACACCAACATCAGGAAAAGGCTCCTTCGAATGGGAATCGACCCGGTGACTCACAGTCCTCGCCTCGATCTTCTCGACCTCTCTTCAATTCTAGCAATATCCTCCCTTTACAATCCACGTGAAATCGATCTTTCGAGTTTTTTCGGGGTCCAACAACCCCTTATAAACCCAGAATTTTCAAGGATGGCAACTTCTCTTGGCAATCCTCATCGAGTTCAGAACCAATTGGCCCCAGTGGTCCAAGAAATCTCAAATTGTAGCTCACTGACTTCACCTTATGTAACATTTCCTAGTGAAGCCCAAGTCATGGAGCCAAATCTGAATCAATTCTCGTCGAATTTTACCGCGTTCAACCCCGTAGGCTGTCAACTGAACGAGTGGCAAAGCAATGAAATGCCTTCTGATTTGTGGGGAGATTGCTTACCCCAGCTGAAATTCGGATATTGCGGGTCAGACCAAAGCATCACAAACCTTCCTCCGTCTGATCATTTCCACTGGAATAAGGGCAGTAATTTCGGCCTCGGTTCAGGCTTATCAACTCTGTCAACACCTTCATCGAGCCCGGCACCGTTGGATTCGACTTCGACCCACATCGGATTCGACGGCAGCAGTACTACTAGTGAAGAGAGAGGGAGCTACTCATGCGGCAACATGTTGAAGTTTGGAATCCCAGACATGGTGAATGTAAACGAATTCGTGTAATTTATCAAAGCTTATGATCATCACAAGAGTTCTTTTCTGGAATTATAATTTGGTCATGCTTCTTGTTACTATTAGTAACCAGGTAAAATATTACCCCAATTTTAATTGCTTGAATAAGAGACACACAAGACTCTCTTATTTTTAGATTGTCTCCCGAAATCCTATCCTTCATATAACCTAGAGATTATATTCTCTCCACCTGCGGTGGAAATGGTGAGTTTTCCACTCCCACCTCCTGCAACTGTCGCAGATTTCACCGTGCATTTATTGGTATATTGTTGCATGATCTCACCGCCAGTGTAAACATTTGTTTCCTTCAAATTAATTGCACTGTGACATGTGTCAAAACAGTAGTCTCAATTAATAAAACATGGCGATGTGGCGCAATACAATTGATTTGGAGGAAAAAAATATTTACACCGGCGGTGTAAAGAATTTATTCTCTATTCTAAATTGTTCATCTTGTAGGACTTACATAATACTTCATCCTTTCCTTTTTAAGTGTCTAACTTGATAACTTCAACTTATTAAGGAGATATCATCATTACACATTTTACATCAACTTTTACTTCCACTTTTCTTACTTATCCTCTATGAATATATTATTATTGCACTTTTACTCACTAGATTTTCAAAATAGAATCAACTTTTAAGGTCAAAATAGAAAATGCACCAACTTTTACCCATGAACTTTATAAAATGGAATACCGAACTCTAAAAAAAAGACGGAGGGGTAGTATATTTTCGCAAAAAATTACCTTCAATTGAACATCAATATGTGTATCAAAATTTGAATTTAGTTTATAAAATGGAGGTAAAAGTACACAGAGACCTCCTCAACTATCACTTTTTTCCCACAGAGACCCTCTAATATTTAAAATCGCTCATATAGACGCGCTCAATTATAATCATTAATCAATCAGCACTCTTCTGTTAAAAAGACCGTTAAGATGAAGGAATCAGCATGGGCAATTTTTATAGATGAGTGGGCCAGTGTGGGCAATTTTTAAGAGGTAGAATCGTCATTTCTCCTCATTCCGTTAACAGAGTTAGTCAATTTTTTTCATTTCATATAGTTGAGGGAGTCTATATGGACAGTTTTAGTCGTTAGGAGGTCTTCGTGAAAAAAAGGCATAGTTGAGGGGATCTCCATGTACTTTCACCTAAAATCGATAGGTGGAGCACATAATGAAAAACTCATAGTTTCAGCTGCCGACGGGAATAATTTAATTTCTATACCGTAGGTAGCCTTCAATTTTCTTGAAAAAATACATCCAGTTTCTCTCTTTGACTTGCCCAAATGGGCTTCCATCAAATCGGAGATGGGGAATCTTTACTCGTATTTTCCGCCACCTGTAATTTAAGGCCACTGTCTCGTCATGGACTAATTCATAAAGAAAAATTCTAAAAATCAATCTAATGGATTAACAATAAAAAGTGTGAATATGTATTAAAAGGTATAAAAAAGTATACAAGAATATGTGTTTTTGTTATGTTTTTATGTGCTTATGAGCTAACAATAGAAAGACCAATCCATAAATAAGCATGCATGGTGATCTGTGATCTTGGGGCTACAATCCTTTGACTAAGCAAGAAACGTGGCAATTGATAACCGACCGGATAAGGTACATGTGGGATCCACCTGGTAAAGAGATTGCTTTATGGAACCTGCTCTTCGTTTGGCATATTCTAAAACGCTTTCACGTTTGTGCTCAGTTAGCTTGTAGCTCCAAATTATGGTGATATGGATTGTTTTGTCTTTTGATTTAGTTTGATTACCCTTTATAATTACTGTAGTAGTTTCTTCACTTTTTATTAAAGTTGTGTTCAATGATGCTTAATGGAGCAATAATCAATGATTAACAACTGAAGCTAGAAGACTGTGTTAATTTGTATCCGTTTGTATCAAAGATATGTAGATGGTCGGCTAATTCAAAAAAAAAAAAAAAGAAAGAGTTGAAGACTTAATTAATTTGAGTATTTGCTTTTTTTTTTTCCCCTTAAATATACATCTCTTTAGAGTGATAATCTAAATACAACCTTTCAAAGTACTTGGACGTGCTGACGTAAATTAGTTTATGTTTTGATGGGCAAATGGGTTTTTTCAGTCCTTTGCAGTTTGCATATTCACATATAATACCTCTATAAGCATTTGTTGGTCCATTTTTGAAATCTGTGTCATTTTTAGTTGTTTATTTCTTTTAATTTATAATGGTTTTCATGATTTTGCAAACTTTGTATAATAGAACTAAATGAAATCTATCAAACAATATCTATATTGTATATTTTTTAGATTCATATTAAAAATATAAGCAATAAAAAATTGCACAAATTTTGAAAAGGGACTAACAAATGTGGACGAAGGGGGTGTTTTTTGATTTAACAAAATACAAGGTTGCTTACCATCACTCTCCGACGAATATCAATCGAGGAAAAGGGCAACAAACAGATGAGGTGGTGAAGAAAAATTAAGAGGAAAGTCCACTTTCATTCCCTGTGGTTATCACCATGTGCGGATACCCCCCTTGTGGTTTAAAACCGACCACATAACCTACCTGTGGTTTTGAAAATGTGCGGATAGACCCCCTGCCGTCATGTTTTCCATCCATATTAACGGACACAACATTAAAAGACCGTTATACCCCCATCACGTCCCTTGATTCTTCTTCCTTTTTAAATCTAACCATACCATCCTGTATACCAAAAATTGAATCCAAACCGTTGATATTGTAAATTTTGACAAGTACTACGTCTATGCCAAAATTCAAGTCAATCAAAAAATGAAAAGCTCATGGTCAAATCGATTTTGTTATGAAATTAAAATTTCAAATTTGAATTTACTAAAAATTAGATCACTGGGTTATTGATGCCTGATCGAGATGATTTTTTACAGAGATACTCTATTTTTTATTTAATACATTATGAACGACTCAGATTACATTCTAGAGATGTGTGAGATACACCTCCGTTAATATGGATGGAAAAGATGACGGCAGGGGGTCTATCCGCACATTTTCAAAACCACAGGTAGGTTATGTGGTTGGTTTTAAACCACAAGGGGGGTATCCACACATGACGATAACCACAGGGGGTGAAAGTGGACTTTCCTCAAAAATTAACATGCTTCAAGTTACTACTCCTATGATTTAAGTTTTTACCAAAATTAGAATACCTATGTGGCCAGGGCCATTGCTTGCCAACATCAATAATACATAGAGAGAGAAAACATTAGCCTCAAAAGTCAAGGTTAGTCTCTGGTTGGTTACTTGGTTGATGAATTTGTTATTCACACAATTGATCAAAGTATGATTTTTAAGGTCAAGCTGCAAAAAAAAAAAAAAAAAAAAACATAATTTCTTGTGAATTTTCTAGTTTTAGCATGAATAACCTGTCTTTGACGGGACCAAGGAAGAGATAAATTGAACTATGTATAAACTTGCCCGAACACCTTTCACTACTGACCCAAACAGAAAAAAACAAGGAAACATTTTCCCTTCGTCTGCCAACCATTCTAATTAATGTTGCATGATCTCATTTGGGTGCCAAAGTGAGAGGCCTTCACTGATTTGGCAACTTTTTTTGACAAACTATTGTACTACCAATCTACCATAATCCCGAACCACGTAATACTACATTTATTTTCATGTAAGCCATGCGCCATGTATACGTCAACCAATGTGTGTTTGTTGAATGTAGTTTCTCTCTCATTTCTTTGAGTAATTATTCCTCGATCCTGGGCCACCATGTGGCGGTGCCTCAAATTCCTCTCTACTATACATTTATGTTAGCTCCACATATTTTATGGTGGAACCACCACATGGCGATACCCTAGGAGCATTGAATAATGTTCTCCTTTTTTAGATGCAATAGATAAGAGTTGTTTTTTTTAATGTTGACATGTTAGAAGGAGGCTAGGCAACCCGTACCGACCTATATCTCAATCGGGGCAGGTTTCTGCCAAATTTTTTGGTATGGGGTTGGGTGGGGAGAAAATAAAAAAAAATTCTTCTAAGCCACTCAAATTTGGTTAATATATCATATAGGCTACTCAATGTATTGTTAATTGGTTTTAGGTTGAAACCCTCAAATATATATTAAAGTTATGTCTTGGGTGGTCTCACCATATGTGGTAGAGTCATTGTCGCTTGGGTCAAATCTTCTCGTCTTCTCAATTCATACTTCCACGTGCATTTGGGCTACACATGAGGGGGAGTGTTAAACTTTATCTCATATTGCTCTAACCCAAACTTGACTGATATATTATCGAAAACTTCACATATTGTCAATTGATTTTATATTGAAACACTGAAATCCAACAGGGATGATATTACCCTGCCCTTATACGGTTATACTACTATACCCACCCTGAAACTTTTATGCCAATATGTTTTTACTCTTATTACTAAAACGAGACTCCACCAAAATACCATGTTATTTATATATAGATATATATTAACTATTTCCCACATTTTTCTTGTACGTTAAAACAATTCTGTCCATGGGTTTATCGGGGCGGGGCTAGTAGATCCGCCTATCAACCAGAATGGGAATGAGTTAAATTACATAGTCGGAATTCGGGACGAGATTGAGATTGTGTGGTAGGAGTCTTATTAGGGTCAGGGCCGGGTGCGGCAAAACCCATCCGTCTCTATTCCTAGTCAAAAGGACCAAATAGGGTCCCTCCGTTCCTTGTGTCTCTAGAACTCCCCGTCTGGCTGTCTCTGTCTTCTCGACCGACCAAAGACAAAGCTAGCTCCCTCCAAAGTTTTGAATAAGTCCACCCCCAATGTCTGTTTTTATGTCTTAGCTTCAACTTTCATTGTCAAAAATGTCAAAAATCAAGAGATTTATTTAAAGGTTCAACCGTGTTTTAGGAGGTTCAACATGTAGAACTTCCGAAAGTTGAGAATTTTTTGGATGTCGGGTGGATATCACGTGGTGCCCGCTCAGCGCATTCGGGCCGCCCATTTATGTTTTGGATGGCTCGGATTTGAAGACTTGGATTTGAAGAGATAAAAATGAGAGAGAAAGAGTAGAGAGAGTGGTGGAGCGAGAGGAGAGAGAAGTTTTCAATATGCTCGGGCACCACGTGGGCACTGCCACGAGGTACCCACTCGATACCTAAAAAATTTCTCCCAAAAGTTAACATGTACATGTACTCTGCAAATTTCTCCCAAAAGTTAAACACATGCACCCTTCAAATTTCTCCCAAAAGTCAACACATGCACCCATCAAATTTCTACTATCATTTATCTGCATATTTGAAGGTTTAGTAACAAACTTCAAATTTGAAGTCATTTTTTAATTCCTTTTTTATAGTTACTTTTCTCATTCTTTTCCTTTTTTACCATTAGTTTTCTTCATGTTTCAGGTTTACGTTGTTTTTTTCTTTATATTAGGTTTAGCTTTTTTTTACTATAACGCTCCTAATTTTAGGAACGTTAAATAGGAAATTTCATTGAAAATCTAATAGAGTCTGACTCAATATTACATCATAATTTTAACAAAAGTACTTTTATTCAACAAAAGAATGAAAACTAAGGTTTCTATCTACAGCTCCGCCTGTTCCTCCATTCTGGCTAGCTCTTCAGCTCCAAAAGCTTCCAAGGTGTAGAGTTCACCATGTTCATCTATAAGATCTGACACATTATACCAGTGTCGCCACCAATATAATATGTCAGAATCACCTAGCTAACACTATGAGCTACAAAAGCTCAATAGAATAACCCGTACCCACTAAACCCTTATCTTACAAACATTATAGCATATTATTAACAATTTCTACTTAGTACATACATATCTAACAAACAGATAACAATGACACATCTGCATTCATTATTCACTATCTTTGGTGTCCTACGCGTCATTTCGTAGACCGTGTCACTGGTTTCACCTTTCATTAACCATGTTATATTTTCAAAATCGTTTTTAATACACCCAACATCGGTTCTGTCGTTCCGGTCTCCCGAGTATCCTCACAATGGTTCCGCCGCATCAGGTTCCCATTGGCACACTTTGCATTGGCTCCTCTCCGCGTATAACCAAGCCACACACCTAACATCGGTTCTGCCGTTCCGGTCTCCCGAGTATCCTCACAATGGTTCCGCGCACCGGGTTCCCATTGGCACACACACAACTCACATTGGGCTACCACGTCCGGCCACAGTGTAGTTTCAGAAATATTTTCTTTCTTGGAACACATTTTTTCATTAATCACACCTTAGGTGTCATGTTTCTATTTTCTCGATTTTCGTGTCTCGTTCTCATGCAACGACTCCACGGGAGGACTTTTCACATACATAATCATAAATCATTCATTTACTAGCAAGATCATCCAACTCTATATTACTAATCATGCTCAAATTCCTACTTAAAACATAACGCCACATATACGGATGCCTTTGGAGTAAAAATCACTTATGCTTTACAATAAGACAAGTAATACAAGCAATTCATGCTCATAACCATCCTAACGATCAAAATATGAATACTTCTATCAAACGATAAACTCTTATCTTTCAAAAATTTCTCTTTCTTGCTTTGTAGAAAGTTTAGAAAAACATATGTTTATTAGATTATAAGTCGTTTATTCAACATGCTCATACTTCCTTTAGCAAGATAAACTTGTTAACAATCATGCATTCCAACTATTATAAATGATAGATAACCTTATCTACTTAGAGAAAACGGTTAAGAATGTTTATACTTTGAACTAAGGACATTCTACTTGCCAACATATGGTTCTATGTTATACGTCGAGTTAAGGACAAGGGATTCTACCTTTCCTTTTGGCGGTAATGACGACTATGGAAGGTAAGTTGACGATTGGGCGGAGTAACTTCCTACGGTATGCTTCCGGGAGCTTCGAAAGAGAAAGATTTCTCTCGAAACTAGATCCTGACTAAAACTACTAAACGTTATGGATTGAAAGGGTGGTTTAGGATGAGCTTCTTGAAGAACTTCAAGAATACTCAAGAACAAGAAGAACAAGTGAGAACACAAGGATTTTCTAGAGAGAGAAGTTGGAGGATGAAGGTGTGAGTCGAATGGTGAGAATTGGGTCCTATTTATAGTAAAATGTTGGGCTCTCCCTCCCCTCTCTTGGCCGGCCATATATCTCTCTCTCTCTCTCTCTCTCTCTCTCTCTCCCATTGATTTGCTCAATTGTCTTGTCAAATCAAGCCATTCAAGCATGCCATGACTTGTCCAATCCAATCTTTAGGCATAAGGCTATAAAATCAAGTAAGATCTTAGGTTTTCTAGGTAAATCTTAGGTAATTATAAGCTAGGTTACAAGACTTACAAGTCTAGGGGCTAGTCTTCCATGTTTAGTCCATCCTAGGTCTAGGTTGTAGTCAAAATCTAGGGTCGTTAAGGGCTAGTTTGGAAGCAAATCTAGGATGACTAAGGCTAAGATTCTATGCTTGAAATTGACTAGAAATGGGTTGTCTAGTCATAAATAGGCTTAAGGCTAAAGGGGTAGCTTGGAGTGCACAACACACAAGCACACACACCACACACACACACACACACACACTCTCTCTCTCTCTCTCCCATTCGGCCTCTCTCCTTCTCTCTCCTCCTCTCTCTCTCGGCCCCCCTCTCTCTCTCTCTCTCTCTCTCTCTCTCTTGTACCATGTACTTCTATAAATATAGATATATAGATAACCATATATGTATATGTACATTTATGTACCAAGTAGTCTAGGATGAGAGGTGATGAATGACAAGGCTTAGGTTGCTTCTTTTGGAAGCAAAGTGATGGCTATGACTTGTCTTGTCCAAGTCATACACACATTGGCAAGTCAAATGTCCATTATCCAAGGGATAAGAATTTCCGTAGCATTTGTTGACCAATGGGTAAAGAGGTGAGTAAAGTTGATAAGAAAGTTGATGTGACTAGGCTTACTTTTCTTGGAAGCAAGGTGATGACTTCCTATGGTACAAGATTCCTAAATGACTAGTCTTGTCAAATACATACATATATATATATATACACACACACACACACACAGTAAGTCTAGTTGCTATTATCCAATGGATAATATTTTCCTTAGCAATTATTGTCTAATGGTCAAAGGTGCAATAATGGTAAGTAAGGTTGACAAGACTAAACTTACTTCCTTTGGAAGTAAAGTAATGACATGGTCCATAATGACTTGTCAAATCAATACTTTATTGGCAATCTAATCTATATTACCCAAAGGTTACAAGTTTTCCTAGCATTTATTAACCAATGGTTAAAAAGGAAAAGATGAATTATGGGCTACTTGATGTAACAATACTTAATCATGGTTGCTTGGAAGAACAAACTTGGTCTTGGTTAGGAAATCTTACTTCTATTGTCCAAAGGACACAAATTACCCTACGGATTATTGTTCAATGGATAATGAGGTTATGAGGAGAAAAGATATTCTTTGGAAGAAGTAATGATGTCTAGTCAAGTCTTGAAGTGACTAGACATGAAAGTGAAATGATTACTTCCTTTGGTCCAAAAGGTTCAAGTAGGGTTAAAAGGGTCATAAGGTTTATCTAAGGTTAGAAGAATGTAACTAAGTTGAATATGTAACTAGGTTTCTCTAACCAAGTGGTTGGATGCTAATTCTACCTGCCATGTATAATTTTTAGCCAAGAAATATCACTTTAAGATTTTATTTAACTTACTAGGAAAATATACAAGTGCTTCTATAAGCACACTTGTCTTGAGAAAATGACGAGTTTGTCCGGCGCGAAAAGATATAATTTTACAAATCTCAAATCTAATTATGACGGATTAATAAAGTTAAAAAGGAATTTTAAAAGCAAATCTGAATAGTTAAAATAAAATTTAAATATTTAACGAAAATTTTATTTACCAAAAATCAGAGTTATTACATTTACTTTGGTTTCAATGAAATTTTAGGTTTACTTTTGGTTTTCTCAAAATGTTGAACATGGAAACTTGTACGATTCGAATATATGTATTTATTGTTTGTTTCTATCACTTTTTCACTTCCTATTGCCTATAAATACTACAAGTTGTTCTTGGGTTTTATCACTACCAAATTTTCTAAACCTTTTCCACTCTCCTATATTTGTTTTCGTCTCGATTCAAGTTCTATAAATGTTTCATAAATCAAATTTTATATTAATCTAGGCATATCTTTCTATATGTCGAATGAGAACAAGTTGTGATATCTAAAAGAAAGGTAAAAAAAAAAAAGTATGAAAAATTAGAATTTGAGTATGCCGGAGCGCAATATACTAACTCACCCTTTAAACTACATAGATATATAGTTGGCAAAGTCCAATTACGAAGCTATTTTTGTGAACCTTCTTTTGTACGTCTTTAGTCTTACGATTCTCCGATTAAATTGTCCGTTGGGCTTAATCTTCATCAACAAATAGAATCCTGATTAATCCAAATACTCCACCCGCAAACATTAGTCTTTATAATCTTTTAAAGATTAATAAAAAAATATCACTATTTAAAAAAGAAGAAGAAGGGACTCCACCCTCAATACATTAAAATTAATAAATGGAGGAGAAGGATCTAACTATTTTTCAACCACTCATCTTATACGTTTCAATGGATTATTCCCCATAGTAAGGAAAGGATGACTGAGATGGTGAGTTCCAATACAATGAGAGGGATTTTCCATTATCTTTTTTAGTATCTTCATAGCACAACTATGCACTATGCAGGGTGAACATTAACATATGCTTGTATGGGGCATGTGTATACCTAATGCCATGTTTGGATGATATTTTAAAAAAAATTGAGTTTGATTTTTGGGTTATAAGTGAAGAGAGAAAATAGGGTAACGAGTAGATAGAGATAGAGAGAGAGAGAGAGAGAGAGAGAGATGAGAATAATGATTGGAGAGAGGAGAGAGAAATGAGACTTATAATTGAAAGTAAGGATAATGAGTGTTTCTTGAGTTGAAATTCTTTTCTTCAAAATGCCATCCAATCAAGACATAAACTAGTACAAGTTGCCAATGGGCTTTGGCCCAGTTGACATCTCCTAGTCATTCCCATGTTAGATGTCAGAGTTCAAGCCCTGTTGTGGGTGTTCGAAATCTACCGTGAAATAATCTACTAACTTTCTGCTAACCCCAGCTGATGTATATATAATATTATATTAACAGAGGCGGCTCCACTCTCTTGAAACCATGGTCAACTGACCACCCAAATTTTTTTTTTTTTTTTTGCTTAAGATACATGTAAAAATTTTGGACTAGCCTTACTTTGAACACCCAATCCAAATATTATTGAACACCCAACCCAAATATTATGGGAAAATGATGGCTAAGGATGTGTTTTGATAATTAATATCCGCCAAGAACATTTTGTTCATTAACAAATGTTCTTGGCATGTCCTTAACTTAAAAGGTATTAATTATCAAAACACGTTCTGGGCCGTTATTTTTACTAAATATTATTGAACATTCACCCCAAATATAGCCCACAAATTAATCCACTTGAAATTGAAAGCCCAAATTTCAGCCCACTAACCCAATTTCAGAAATAACAAAATGAAAAAAGAAAATAAGAAAATTAATGAACAAATTGAAAAAAAAAACACACAGAAGTAAGAATAAGTAAGATCAGCCTCTGGCTCTCGTTCCGACATCTCTCTCGCTCTCTGTTCGAACTTTGCTATTTTTGGGTCGCACTTTAGATGTTATGTACGACTTTTTGTTTATATATATAGTTGTGGTTTCTCGAGATAGTATAGTGTAATTTTTGAACACCCTTGGAAGAATTCTTGGAGCCACCACTAATTTATATATAGAATATTAGTAAAAAAAAAAATAGCAGTACTAGATAGGGATGGGATTGTCTTCTAAACTTTGTATTGTAAATATGCCTAGTCCATACAACATGGGAACATAAATTAAGGACACTGGGCCTGAGACGATGACCAAACCACTTCCAAAATAAGGACGTTCCCTTTAGCTTGGTCCGTAGGATTGGGCCTCTACATGAAGTGTTAATTTCTATAACTGTTCTCACTGGGCCAAGCCCTATTATGAATCCAAATTGTCAACACATCCATTGATCATGGCTTTAGTACTTGAGCAATACTACATACACACAAGTTTAAAACACAATTTCGGACATAACAGAATCCGGCCAAACCTTTGGGTATCAAAATTCAGGTCCAAAACCCATGCAAATTAGGATAATAATAATTGTCTGAGTTTGACTTGGTTTACTAAAAGTGAAAAAAGTGTATATATATACTAAAAGTGAAAAAAGTGTATATATATTCTCAGTTAATCGTTTGCTTATGTTCCTTCATTTACTTATGTCTTGCACAAGTGAGTTTCCTTGATTCCATTGCTGACTCAGCCATTGGAGGACACTGTGACCAAGCTCCCCCCATAGATTACTGGTTCTTCACTTTACAATCGGAACTTAGCCGGAAAGGGTTATCTTGTCTTCAAAGTGCAGTCTTAATATTTACTATTGCATTATTAGCAGAGGCAGAAAATTCAATCCCCCACATTAACCTATTAACCAACCACTTCTTTTTTGAGAGAAGATGAGAAATAATACACTGTATGTTAGTAGCAAGTTAATAAGTTAGAGGTGGACAAGAGCTGAATTCTTTACCTTAAATGAACTCAATCTAGTACCCGACCAACTGCATCAATTTACAAATTCGGGTGAATTTGTTATGCACCTATAAACTTGGAGGATGGGAATGCAATTTTGGGATTCAAAGGGGGGTTTAGTGTATTTGCCAAAAAAATCTCAGACGATCCATTTTAAACTAATCCCTCCGTCCCCTTTTTAAGAGTCCGATATTCCATTTTGGACTGTCCCTTAATAAGTGTCAATTTTGTAAAGTTCGTGGGTAAAAGTTGGTGTATTGTTTATTTTGTTCCTAAAAGCAGATTCCATTTTGAAAAGTTAGTGAGTAAAAGTGTAATGATGATGGGTAAATATGGAAAGTAGAGAAAAAAGTTGATGTGAAAGGTATAATGATGATGTCTTTTTAATAAGTTAGAATTACGAAACAGGACTCTTAAAAAGGGACGGAGGGAGTATTACGTCTCCGTTCCGGTTTATAAAAAAAAGAACTTTTAGAAAAGAAAGTTAATTTTAAGTTAAAAAATTATGTGTCTACCAAATAATTTTTCTACCAATATAGATTTTGTTTGATAGATCTCATTGAAATTTTTTAAATGGTGCAAAAAAAATTAATTTTTTTTTCATTTTTATTATATTTGAACTTGAAATTACTTTCTTTTTAAAAAGAAAGTTTAAAAAGAAAGCGTAACGGGCGCATGCTACTATTAAAATTTTCAGAGCTGCTATTGGTACAAACAATTATGTAGATACACCATATACATATACACTTAGATCCATCTCAAGTCCTACAACTAAGATCCGAACCATTCATTTTGTTCAAAATAGTTTTTTTTTCCTATCCCTGTAAAAAAATGACTCAATCCGATACCCGTAAAGACATTTACAAAATATCTACTTTTACTACAGAATTCAGGCTTGAATTTTAAAGCAAAGTTGAATGTTTCGTAAACGTCTTTACTAATATCAGGTTGAGTTAATTTTTTACAGAGATCGTAAATAAACTATTTTGAACAAGATGAGTGGCTCAGATTTTTTTTTGTACGTCTCGAGATAGATTTATAGTGCATATGTACGTGGTGAATGTACATGAATGAATGTATGTACCCATAGACTCTCCGTAAAATTTTCTGCCTTGGTTGACAAGATATTCGAACGTTGCCTTAATTACACCGCGTAGAAGCCAGCCTCAAGGGACCCCCGGATCGAAACCATAACGCATCACTCATACCGGGTCCAATATTCGAGAAGTTTTTTAGGTGCTAGGTCCACTAGTTGTCCAAACGTGTTTTGAACGGTTCAATTTATAAAAAAAAAGAGTGAAGAGAGAAGATAAATTTGAATCGTCCAAAACATATTTAGACTGCAAAGATTGCCGACCGGTATCACCACGTAGTACTCGCCCAGCCCCCAAAAATTTCTCCCAATATTCTTCGAACCACCATTGCGCCTCACTGGTTCGACCCATCTACGTGTCCACATACCCTCCTGTCTCCCGTTCTTTCCCTTCCCCCCCCCCCCTCTCTCTCTCTCTCTCTCTTTCTTTCCCCCGTGGCCGCCTCTAGGTCTTCAAAAATAAACTCGATTCGTCCCAGCCCCATCACCGTCACACGAGTCTCCGACCTCTCTCTCTCTCTCTCTATGAACCTGAACCAAAACGGTGGTGGTGACGGAGCTTGATGAGTCGTCGGTCCACAATTAACGGAAAATGCTTGCAGCGAAAAAAGTCCACCGCCTTCGCATATTATTATTGTTATTCCTCACCAGCCCCATTGAATATCGATCCTCGCCATGTCTAGGTCCGTCAATTTCCTCCTCCTTCCTAGGGTCTTTCGGGGTTTTCAGTGTTTTTTTTTTTGATTATTTTCTGTATTGGTCTTATGGTTAGTTTTGCGAAAGCTATTGTGAATCATGTGATTTATTGAATGAATTAGTACGTGGAATGTTTGTTTACAGAGTTAATTTGTGGAATTTAAGTTGGTATTTGCATGTTGGGTAAAAGATTCCCATTTGATTGGAGAGCCCATAATTTGCTCCAAAATGCTACTCTCTCCTGCTGAATAGGCTTAAGATGCCTGTTAAAATTCACCTTGTACTGGCGCTCAAGGCCTGGGACCTAGGTTCCTAAGGTCTCCTAATGTCTCAGGTTCAAAACCTCTTAGGGGTTTGCTCCCTAATAAGTCTCCTAAAGTCTCAGGTTCGAAACTTCTTAGGTGATATCAACTCCTCCAGGGCCAGTCCATATGCAGCTTTGCTTTGGCTTTAATTGGGCTCCCCACAAGTGGGCTGTAGGATTGGGCTGTAGGATTGGTCGGGGTGCCCATAAGTTTGGCCAGACCCCGACCCCTGAGACCTGAGTTATCAAAAAAATTTACTGTGTCAAAAAAAGAAAAATAAACCACTTGTTAAATGCATAACGCTGTGGTTATACCCAGGGTGGTGGTTTTTAGGGGTTGTTTGCCGAAGCTGTTGTGTTTGAAATTTGCTTGTCAAGTATTGAATTCGTGAGCGTGGAAGTTTTTTATTCATTTAATTTTCGTATTTGTTGCCGTTTTGGGCAATACAG
This sequence comes from Rhododendron mucronatum var. ripense, assembly GCA_019656295.1. Lineage (NCBI taxonomy): Eukaryota > Viridiplantae > Streptophyta > Magnoliopsida > Ericales > Ericaceae > Rhododendron > Rhododendron mucronatum. Next base: position 392,061 of record BPLT01000227.1, on the reverse strand, counting down.
TTTTCTTGTTGAGTGGTTTGCCTATAAGTACTTGGGTTTGATGATTCCCATTTTATTGGAGAACCCAGAATTTTCTTCAAGAAATTTTACTCTTTCCGGCAGTGAAGAGGCTGATGCTGTCTGACAATTTTTGGTGCACATGCCACGTCTATTTTCGTTCATAGAAATTGTAATGAGACGATTGTCTTCGTTTTTATTCTCGTAGTTAGGCTAGTTCTTGTCTAGATTCTAATTTTCTACGACGTATTGGATTTCCATCAAGCAATATTTAGTTACAGGATTTGTTGAGCTAAAACAATAAATAACTTTTCCGTGGAGATAAGGATTGGAGTTTTCTACGTTTGCCTTTTCCAAAATGGCAGTAATAGTCTGAAAGAGTCATGGTGAACTTAACAGAAAAAAGCATGGAAGAGTTATGTTAAAGTTGGTTTTGATCCAAGGGCCTTTTTGATTGGCTGGATTAGACGTGGGATGGAGTACAAATTCTACAGGACCTCATCCCCGTCATTTGAATGCAACTATTGGTGGAGGGATTGCATATCTGTTGGACAGCCATTCTCACCAAACTTGGACATATAGCACATATTGGAATATGGTGTCGATAATCCCCTCATTATTAGTTCGATGAATCACTTAAACTACATGATTACCATCCCAGATGAATAGTCCAACCAATTGAACGGGGCCTAAATGAACAAGAGTTAGTTACATGCTGAGGAAATAAGATGCTAGAGTGCGTCAGTCATTTAAATATTGAATGGATAAAATTAACTATAGTAAATGCAGCATCAATATATGAATATCTTTGCAGGCGGTTATTGACACTATAGCTTGGAATGCAGGCTTTTGACATTTTGCAATATTAGGACAGTGGCACATACTATTTGTGCAAATCAGAGGAGCTTCTATTCTGGAAGGAAGTATGGTGCAGTTGTTACAGCAGGGTTACACTCTCCTCACTCCAGACTGTACTCTCAATATGTTTTTCCTAATAGGGGACATAATTCATTCATGGTTAACAGGAATATGTCTTGCAAAAGTAGTTTCTCCAGGAAATTTCCTGTCTTTCCTGCAAGTAACGCAGTTGCACACCATGCCCAAGTTGCTTGGAAGAGACTTGCACAGATGTATTCTCAAAACTCCCGAACTAACCTTGCCATTAGTAGGACCGCTCAAGCAGTTAGCTTGGCATTAAGCCACTCTTACATGGTTGTTCCTGGTATATTTGCCTGGACACGTGGTAATCTAGCATTAGCACAAGTATCAGCAGAAACAGACCCCTTCCATTCAAAGAAAACCTTGTACATGCGTGCAGCGGATGGCCATGTTTTTGTGACCTCATTATTGCTTGATTTGTTTGAAGGAATAGTCTTGTTGCTAAGAGCAATTTATTTGGCAGTTTTGTTCTCACCCTGCATAGTAATGGCCCCATTTGCTGATTCTTTTGGGCCTCGATTTAGAAAGACATGGCTTGAGGTTGTTCATCATACACTGGAAAGAGCAGGCCCGGCGTTCATTAAATGGGGCCAGTGGGCAGCTACACGACCAGATTTATTCCCAAGGGATTTATGCACTGAACTCTCAAAGCTTCATACCAAAGCTCCTGAACACAGTTTTGCATACACAAAAAGGACTATTGAAAGAGCTTTTGGTCGGAAGCTTTCTGAAATTTTTGATGATTTTGAGGAGAAACCTGTTGCATCTGGAAGTATTGCTCAAGTTCATCGGGCTTCATTAAAGTATCAGTATCGTGGTCGACAGATCAAGCCTCTTGTAGTTGCAGTAAAAGTTAGACACCCTGGAGTCGGTGAATCCATTCGAAGGGATTTTGAGATAATTAATATAGCGGCAAAGTGTTCAAAGTTCATTCCTACTCTGAGCTGGTTAAGATTGGATGAAAGTGTCCAGCAGTTTGCAGTTTTTATGATGTCTCAGGTTGACCTTGCAAGAGAAGCTGCCCATTTGAGCCGTTTTATATATAATTTCCGTCGGTGGAAGGATGTTTCTTTTCCAAAGCCTGTTTATCCGCTTGTGCATCCTGCCGTTTTGGTGGAAACTTTTGAGCAAGGGGATAGTGTGGCTCACTATGTTGATGAGCTTGAAGGACATGATCGGATTAAAAGTGCACTGGCGCACATTGGGACTCATGCACTTCTAAAGATGCTTCTGGTAAGTTTTTACTAAAATTTTCCTTTGCAGTTGTAGTCAATTATGCTTTTGGCAGTTTGTGGTTGCACAGTTTATTTGTTGTTTAGCTTTAAAGTTTATTGAATATTTGCTCAAGAGTCAAGATGATGATATGATATCACATTGCTAAAGTATAGCATATGAGTGCCTATAGGCTTGCTTTGACTGTTTTTGGATGTCACCCTTGACTATACTCTATCCCCTCACGTGAAGGGCTAATTGAATGTCAATTTGAGATTGATTTCATTATGAAGGCATAACTGCTAATGAAGCCACTTATGGATTATCATTTAATCCTTCAATTGCTATACATCTTGGGTTTTATTCCGGGTGGCTTGGATTGGGGATTAAGCTGACCTAGAGTGATTATTATTTCTCGTTGCTTCATAGGCTAGGAGACTGATGTCCCTTGTGGCTATTGTCCAAGTGTCAAAGTAATCTATTTCTGATGTCCAAGGGCAAGGACTCAGGGACAGGAAAAATATTAATGTTTAATAATCTACTTATATTTATGTATGATATAATGCTATTTGGAAGATTTATGATGATTTTCACTAATATCCGTGATATATGCATTGATATCACTTGTTTGAATTTATTGACATATTATCCTTCGCCTACTAGGTGAAGGTTAGCAAGACCGTAATATTAATTATGAAATCAGGCATAGTTATGTGGTAACTTCACAAGTCCAAATAATGTCTGAGTTAATGTTCGACTGCCTATGGCTGACATGTTATACACTTGATGTTTAATTGTATTGTAGAATGCTTGATTTATTTTATTCGGCAAGTGTCTCTTTCTTACCTTATTGCTATCTGAATAATTTGTCTCATACGGTTATGGTATCAAAATGTTGTTTTGCCCTTTCTCAGGTCGACAACTTTATTCATGCAGACATGCATCCTGGAAATATCCTTGTTCGGGTGGCTCAAACCAAGCCTTCTAGGAAACGATTCTTTAAATCAAAGCCTCATGTCATCTTCATTGATGTAGGCATGACTGCTGAACTTTCTAAGAGCGACAGAGTGAATTTGCTGGAATTCTTTAAGGCTGTTGCCCGTAGAGATGGCCGCACAGCAGCAGAGTGCACACTCAGATTGTCTAGGCAACAGAACTGCCCAAACCCTGAGGCCTACATCAAGGTAATACGGTACCTCATTTTTTTTTTCCCGTGTTTCATGGTTATTGGTTTGGCTGTTGAAGTTTTTAAGTGGTGATTCTGGTTGATATCAACTGTGTTTTATTTTTGCTTTTAGGTGTCTCGCTCGATTTACGTGCGGAATTCTCTTTTCTAAAATTTGTTTCTTTAAGTCTGCCTGTAATAATACTACATTCATGATCTGATAAACCACAATTGGTGATTTCTTGCACTTCTTAGTTGCCTGATTGTTTTTTAAACAGGAAATGAAAGAATCATTTGATTTCTGGGGTACCCCAGAAGGTGATGTGGTCCATCCTGCAGAGTGCATGGAGCAAGTACTTGAGAAAGTTAGGCGTCATAAAGTGAATATAGATGGCAATGTCTGCACCGTGATGGTTACTACTTTGGTTCTTGAGGTAATATCTTCTATCATTTTTAGCTGTGCAATTGTGGTTTACCTTGTGTAAAGTAGGAAGAAATGAAAATAAATCACAGCGACCACTGCAGTTTAAAGATTTTAAATGGTTAGGATTGAGATTCTGTGCTTTGTTGTTGGTTGCTTTCATGTCTGTTGTTTTTTTGACTTCTTACTTTTGGTTCCCTTTCTCTTCTTTGAATGGTAATGTTGGTTTCATTCTACTACCTCTTCCTTGACAAGGGTTCCTTTTGTTTTGAATCCCCAGTTCGATAATTTTTGCTGTGATTTTCTTTTCATTTTTGTTCATTTTATCTTTTCATCGTCGTGGAACCTGAGTCAAAATATTGTCCAGTATTCTGTACCCCTGACCAAAATGGTATGGTACTTGCATAGTTATTGTCAGTGCTATTTTCTTTTGATTTTCCTCGACAATTGAAATTATCCATTGCAAAAGACTCTGAGTCGTTGGAGGGAGTTTCCCCATAACATGTGGATTAAGCAACCTGCAGTGAATAGACAGATGGGAAAAATTTGGCTGAAGGTTTCCACATTTATTAGTAGATGTTAATGTGATCTGTTTCTTAAGCATATTACCAGTTTTTACTATATCCATCCGTTCCTTTTTTTTTTTTAGTCTTTCAATCTGAAAACACAGTGATTGAGTGATAATGAAAGGCGATATTTTTGAAAACTAACTAAGAAAATATGATGGAAAGCTAGGAGATGATTTAAACCTCCATTGCTCAACTTGGTATTATGGTAGCCTGTAGGGGATATCATAGCAGAGAATTAATGCTTGCTGTGATAATGAAAAGCCTGTGCAGTTGGGATAAATCTGTATTTCAGTTGGAACTGGGTTATACGAACTGTTACTCTTCTTGGGTAGTACCATATCTCGTATCAAGTTCTAGGTCTGTGATTGAGTTGTAACCTTACCATGGTCATAATCTTGACCAATAGTATTCTTTGTATTGTTGGCCTCCAAGTTTACAAGTTCTTTGGCTTAAACATTTGTGATTGGTGGGTCATGGATGCAAGTAAACATCACTCGTAATCTATGAAGCATGGATACCGATACGGGATATGGATTCAGTACGATCTAGACACGGCGATTCGAGAAAATCTAGAAGAAATAGGATATGGGTACGGCTAGGACACCTTAGCTTAAAACGTATTTTAAAATTTTATGGCATTTTACTATGCATAATCCCAAGAATGGGGTAAACCGTTCTATTTTCCTTGCATTGTTTTCAAGTTTACTTGGTTACTTGTGTGTTTATTAAAAATGTAGAAGTTATAAACCACACATACACCACGATAAGGATATTCAATACACTATGAAGAAGAGCAAGTGAATTGTCAAATTCTTTAATTTTGCTTGTCCCTAAAAATTTTACTCTTAACAATACACAAGAAGTGCTGCAATTTTAGTTTCCTAAAAGGTTGGATGTGTGATCTAGAGTATCCTATTCTTCAAAAAATTCCAAGTTATTTATTTTTATATTTGGGATACATTTTGGATACATATCTGGGAGTGTCCATATTCGATACGGACACAACTACCTTCTAGAAGTATCCCTGCTTCATAGCTCGTGATCTAGAATCTAGACATGAAAAAACTGGTTGTTTTTTTAGGACAAACAAATGCAGGTTATATTGATAAAAATCAAACTGCTTGGCCCATAGGCCTAACAAAACAAAGAAGTTGTACAAAAAACAAAACCAAGTAAAGAAAATATGAGAAGACCCAAAGATGTATACACCGGCATAAACTAAAAAAACAAAAACTGGTTTGGTTGAACGTGTTTTTTTTTATGTGCTAATTTTTCATGATGTTAAACTATGCTATTTTTGATATAGAGTCAAAGACTCTTATCTATGGTTCTTTCTGCCTGTGTGCACAAACAAAACAACAAAGGTCTCTTGTGCACGCTTTTCTCACAAACTTCTGATTGAAAATTGTCACAAGCTACTGAATGAGTTTCTAAAATGGGTACCATGTCTGACTTGCTAACTTTATTAGGGAAGCGTGTCCTAAATGTCATAGCATAAGTTGTTTTTTTGTTACTAGTGGGTGAAAGATTAACCATATCTACACCGATTGGACCAATCGACAATGATTGAACCTTATTTTTTTCTGGTTTGTGTATTACTTCCTCCGCCTTGCTTGGTTTTACTCCATTAAAAGCCGATGTTTCCGGTAGTTTGGGTAAACGCACTGCATTGTAGTTAAAACTGAATTGGTCACAGGTCGGGAGTGATATCTTGTTCTGGTCTTCATGTTTGCTATATTTTCTGTAGGGTTGGCAGCGGAAGCTCGATCCAGACTACGATGTGATGCACACTCTACAAACACTGCTTCTCAAAGCCGACTGGGCAAAGTCACTCTCTTATACAATTGAAGGGCTTATGGCCCCATGAGTAAATTTTTGGCTGTCTTTTTTTTTTTTTTTATAAATTTTTTTCCGATAACAAACTTTTAACATTGTAAACCACAACTGTATCTCAATCTTGAGAAGCAACTATCTAGTCTTTTAGGTCTTTTCCTTTTACTACTTTTCAGCTGGCTTTTTTGCTATGTGCCTTGCCATCAGTTTTACGAGGAAAATTTTGTATTTATTTTGTTACTTTCCTTAAAAATTTGATGTTCCCTCGAAACCGTTCCTCTGAGAAGCGAAGAGAATAAAAGAAGGAAAGAAAGAGATGAAGTGTAGCTTGTTTTTTTTCCTTATCGTGATCTATTTTCCAGTTGATTTTCATTGTGCCCAAAGTATATGTTGTGTGACAAATTTGTGGATTTGGGACATTTCCAGTAGAGGGTCATTTTCATTCTGCCTTCTTTTCCCCTAAATGTTTCTGTGACTAGTCTCTGGTTTTGTCCTAAGCTGAGGTCACTGGACAGAATTAATCCTCTGTTGGAGAGTGGACAGAATGGTTGGACGTTCTTTGGATTTGCTTTTCAGTTCTCACTTGAACAGATAGAATGTTGGACAGAAATGGCCCTAGATTGGCGAGTTTCACTCTCAAGCCGGTGCAGTACGGTACGGTACGAGATTGATAACTTTGCTCTTGGGAAATGTAATTTTCCTGTCGACAATTTGCTGAGTTTAACAACAAATCAACAATTCATAGACAGAGGTATATATGTATTTATAAAGACCTATTTCTATTGGGAGCAGCTCCCCTCAAGACCACCCGTCCCCACCATACTGCTTAAGATCCCACTATGCGGGCTCCACAAGCTAAGAGGTTTAAGGATGGTGATCTGAACCATTCACCTTGCGTATCTCGTCGAGACAAATAAGTAGGCAACAAATCAATTCATTCCAACACTGATTATACTATATAGGTACATAATTATTCGACGTGTCTTTTGTTACAAATTGGACCATCAGTTTCTATTTACTGTCCATTTTATAAAACTAGATAGACACTATTAGTTACTGTGTCTTTCTGTATCCAATGAAATTAATTTTTTGCATACTACTTCTCTACGGGAGATTTATGAGGTGAATGGTTTGGACCATTGTCGTCGGCCTTGTGGAGCCCACAAAATGGGGTCTTGAGGGGTATGGTGGGGATGTGGTCTTTTTTTGATCAGCAAAGAAAGGTTTCCATATTATTAATAAAAATGATACAAAACAGAAACCCCATAGTGACACATCAGGAAGCATCATGCACAAACAAACGGAAATATCTCACCTATCACTACACCTCACGGCTATGGTGGGGATGGGGTCTTTTTTTATCAGTAAAGAAAGGTTTCCATGTTATTAATAAAAATGAAACAAAACAGAAACCCCATAGTGACATACCAGGGACCATCATTCACAAACAAATTAACGATAGTACCTCGCCTATCACTACACCTCACGGCTATGGTGGGGATGGGGTCTTGAGAGGAGCTGCTCCTATTTTTATTTGTATGCATTGGAGATATGTGCTTGTATAACCATGTTACCGTGTATACACATGTGCCTGTAAATATGCCTTCAAGACAAGTTCGATGGATAAACTCTCACTAACACTAAACTCTCACTAAGACTAATAGTTTAAAGTTGTTGCTGGGACGAACTGCGAATTGAGAAGTCTTTGGTCAACAATTTTTGTGGCAATAGTTACAGTATCGAATCTCAAACCGGCTGTTTTATCTTGTACAAATGTGATTAATTCATGTAGCTATCAATATCTGATTAAGACTTTTTTTGTAGTCTGAATAACCTCTTTGCGAAATTTCCACAAGTACTGATTCAGATAATAGTTATGAGTTGTGAGTTTTTTTTTTTTTGCCAAAATGTTAGAAGGTTCCGTTGATAGGAGAAACAGTACATCAAAAAAAGTAAAATCCCCATAGCACAACGGGCAAATCAAGCCACAACGGAGAGGCTAGCAAGAAAGCACTCCACTCTCACACACAAACCTTCTAGACACAACATTTGCTGCAGAAAAATCGCACAACCAAACACATGGAAACCTCCGAAGGGGAGGAAACAACCCCATCAGGGGTAGGAAACCAAAAAAACACAAACACAACATAGAAAAACAAACCAAAACCTACAGAAACAGATCTACATTCCTAAATCCTGTCTTCGAGATCACAGATCACCGCAACAACCGCACCCCACCATCCAGCAACACCAACAGCTATCTCTGTCCCACAATAATAACCTTGTCAGGACTTGAACAAGCGACACCCAAACGACAAGGCCGGGCCGGCCTGATAATGCCGATAAAACTTGCACGATGAGGAAGATTGGAAAAGAGAGCACAGTGAGTTGTGAGTTGACCAACCAACAATGGCGCAAACACTGGATTTGGGTGATCCTTAGAGCAAGTCCAGTGAGAGATAGGTAGTCATTTTCCATCCCCAGATGCAAAAATCAGTGCTCCAATGGGAATGGAAAACGCATTTGATGGATATGGAGATGGATATATCCATCCCCAAATGACTATAGCTATCATTGCCACTTTACCCAAATCCAACTATCATCTATCAGAAAGGTTACCAGAGTTACTTGATATTCGCCGAAAAACTTGAAACCTGTCTAAATTATTTAAAGAATAAAAGACAATTGTTTAAAATCTTTTCAAAGTCTTCGTTTGGCGAACACGACAATTATTTTTTGAACAGAAGAAGTAGTTGAATTACGTTGGGGAGAAATAAGGCAGAGGGAAAGTTAGTTCATATTTAAGACTCTTTGGTTCTATTTTAGAACTCACCATTGAAGAGGAGTGAGTTCTATTTTACTCTCAACTAACTTTTACTAACAACTTTTTGATTCTAAATTAATAACTATCCATCCATGGTCATTTTCCATCCCCATTGGGCAGGCTTAGTAAGCTGGTAAAGGAGCCGCTCCGACCATTTAAAAGCTTCTTTTGTTATTTGTAGTCCAAAGATGTCAAATTAGGCACAACCACCCAAAAGAAAAAAAATGGAAAAAGAAAAGAAAAGGGTTGAATAAAAGAGTTGGGAGAGGACTTTAAAAATTAAGTTGTGGCTTTCTTTACAATTTTTATGCATGTATATATAAATATATTTTTTTGGCTCTGCACTTTCTTCACTATCAGTGTGTGGTGTTTTGCTCTTCGAAATGTCATTGTCAATCACACCGACCAACATTAGCATGACAAGGATGGTCCCAACCGACTTACCTAAACATGAAAGTAAATATAGCTTTCAATTTGGATTTTGTAATCATCAAATAACTAATGCTTTGCATACTTTTGTTACCATAAAACTTCGTGTTAGGACCTCGTTAATGGACGGTTGGTATTGGTTCTTAAATATTATTCAAGGTGTGAGCGTAAGCTGGCTAGAACACTCTTAATTAGAAAGGTAAAACTTATGCTCGTGTTACGTCATCGTTTGCGAAATGGAAATGGGCCATGTATTTATCACATTGAGACAATAATTTCACGTGAAAATTTGTTTGTGTGAGCCCATGGTTGTCTGTAAGTGCTTTGTGAAGTACACTGGCAACACTGTGGACCTAATTGTCCAGGCATCTTTGATGTTCACTTGGCTAAAGAGCTCCCACCAAGTGGATTGCTAAAAAGAACGCACAGATGCAGTACATGCATGATAAAAGCACATATAATTGTGGGTATTGGATTTGTGAAGTCTAATTCCGTTTGGCTTTCACTTAGCTGGCTATTCGGGGTTCAACTTGCCCGATCTAATTGTTGGGTGCAGGGGGCATGTAGATCTCCCGAAATCGGGTATTATAATAATTTGTAATGTAAATCCTCGATCGTAATTCTCTTCTATACGTAATTGTTGTACACTATCTTCTTTTGATACATCGTGAAAATTAGTTTGAGTTGTTATTATATTCAATTATACAGTTCAAGAGCACGTAAAAATCTGTGTAGCTTTTCTTGATTGATCTTCGCACATTTAATGTGTTGCGGTATGGCCGATTTCTCAACAATAAGAAAGTTATACCTAGATTTCAAGGGTAACATAAGCATATGCTATGTGCACATAAGAACATGTAGCACATTTTTGATACATGTGCAGTTGTGTCGACCTCTCTCATCATGGGATCCGGATCCATATATAGTAATAGTTATACCATTGGAGCATCACTGTTCAAATATTCCCCATCGGTTCCATATCACTTGTTCTTTTTGGACAATTGTGACTTTAATTTGATAAGAAGAATACTTATGTTTTGAAAAAAAAATGAAAAATTGTTTTGACCTCAGCTCAATTGGTGAGCAAAATTCTAAGCCAAATCATAATTTTTACTCAAACGATGAAGTTTTCAAATCAAACTTTAACGGTACTTTTACTGGAAATGACTTTGGTGTCTCCTCTCCTTTTGGAGACACCGTAACTTTTGGCATAACCGAACCATTACAAGCATAACCAAAATTAATTATATGTATAACCAAGGCATAACCAAAACCAATTTTGGTTATGCCTTAAAACCAATTTTGGTTATGCCTTAGTTATGCATATAATTGGTTTTGGTTATGCTTGTAATTAGGGCCGCGGACATCTAAAAAATTTTAAATTTTAGAGGCAATCCAATATTACTTGTAAATTAGTATATATATTGTTTATTCGTTTTATAACATAAATGTCTTTGCTAGCTTAATGGTAAGATGATTTTAGTCCATGTGGAGTGTTCAAGTTTGAGTCTTCTAGGCATGTTTTTTTCCCAAAAATAAAACTATTGTAACTGCCAGGTTTTAAAACCAAGTTAAGTAGAATTCAAGCCAACCAATTTGACTGTTGGTGACAAAGCAATTAACATGCATTATAAAGTCTAAAATAGTAATATAAGGAAATATTTCTATCACTGCAGGATTTTACGTTAACAAACCAACTCAAGTTATCGCAAATGAGCTGGACTCGAATTAACCGAAGCTCAGCTCGAATTAGCCGCAATCAAGAAAATGTATTCATAAAATTCTATTTTACTATCAGTTAAATATTTCTTATTGAGCTCGAATTTGAGCTTGAGCTTAGCTTGTATGTTTTTCGTTCGAGCAGAGTTTGAGTTCATCCAAATTTTAAACAATTTGAGGTCGAATTAACATTTTGGAGTTCGGTCCGGCTCAACTTATTTGCAGCCCTATGCCCAAATGAGTTGAATAAATTTTCTTATAGGCAGACATTCTTTTACAATTGTGGAGACTTCCCTAACCGGCCATCCCCTCCTCCAATCAAGTTGTCCTCGAACGATTATTCGTCTGCTTTGCCCTTTAAAAGCAACTTTTTCCAGCTCAGAATCCAACCTTACAATATTACTCCTACGCTAATCTCTCTCTCTCTCTCTCTCTCTCTCTCTCTCTCTCTCTCTCCTTCCTGTGACACCAATGACAACTCACCCAACAGAACTCAACTCCATCACTGCAGGCTCACCCCGCCCCATCACCGACGACGACACCCACCTGCCACGTGTACGGTTCATGTGCAGCTTCGGTGGCAAAATCCTGCAGCTTCGGTGGCAAGACCTGGATTCCCTCATCACCGTAACTTTTGGTATAACCGAACCATTACAAGCATAACCAAAATTAATTATATGTATAACCAAGGCATAACCAAAACCAATTTTGGTTATGCCTTAAAACCAATTTTGGTTATGCCTTGGTTATGCATATAATTGGTTTTGGTTATACTTGTAATCAGGGCAGCGGACATCTAAAAAATTTTAAATTTTAGGGGCAATCCAATATTATTTGTAAATTAGTATATATATTGTTTATTCGTTTTATAACATAAATGTCTTTGCTAGCTTAATGGTAAGCTGATTTTAGTCCATGTGGAGTGTTCAAGTTTGAGTCTTCTAGGCATGTTTTTTCCCAAAAATAAAACTATTGTAACTGCCAGGTTTTAAAACCAAGTCAAGTAGAATTCAAGCCAACCAATTTGACTGTTGGTGACAAGGCAATTAACATGCATTATAAAGTCTAAAATAGTAATATAAGGAAATATTTCTATCATTATTGTTTAATTCTGAAAATACATAGGGCACCACCTCACAATTTAGCCCTGGGCATCCAAATCCCTTCGCCGGCCCTGTTTGTAAAGGTTTGGTTATGCCAAAAGTTACGGTATTTCCTTTTTGAGAGGAGACACCGAAATCATTAATTCCCGCCCCTAGTTTATTAGTCCGAAAGTCTGAATTTCAATTTAAGGGTACTTGTTAATAGCCTTGAATCTTGCTCATTTACAGAAAAGCTTTTCATGAGATATAATGATCACGAATAATCATCTAAACAAAGTCACGAATTTGAATTTTACGCGAAACCCATTCCTCTGACATAACTCAAAAATATCATTATCATCTTCTTAATTACCTGATCTTTTTCCCCCCTCACGGCTTGCACACTAGATCATCGATCTGTACCGAAATATCTCTGTACCTTGCCTCTTGTGATCATATGGCTGCTGATGTTGCACTGAAATAGAGGTATTTTAGTAGAGAGAAGTGGCTTTGGATATTAAATGATTCTTTAATTACGATCTCACTTTGGTTTGATTATGTTTCCTGTATCACATAATTAAAATAGTGCCGCCCGTTATTAAATAAATAATAATAGGTGGTCATTGCATCACATATATATATGCTCACATGCCAAATAGCTCACCGAAAGGTTTGAATGCACGAATGACCACAGTGAACAGATAGACCCTCTCAATTATCTTCATTTTTCTCCACATAGCCAAGTCCATGCCGGCCTCATCCCCTTTTGCAGCTAATTATGACAAATTATTTTGTATCTATCTTTGGGTATTCCATCTATTGGTAAAAAATTGTCTATATTAGGAACAGAGCTAGAGTTATACGGAGTATTATATATAGTAAAGTCAAGTTGGAGGTGATTAATTACTAGTGTTTCATTATTAATGCTTGTAATTTGTTTCGGTTGATCACTTGTCAATCTTTGGGTTCGAATAGCATATATAATTGACGTGGAATTAGGTGTCAACCTAGTTAGGAATGTAAAAAGAAGCATGAGTTGCATTTGATATGGTAGTTTTAAAAAAAAAAAAAAATTAGTAAGATTTTGTGAGAGATTTTACTTTATCTTTAAGGGGTCAAGTCTACACGAAAATAATGTGATAGTAATATTATGGAATTCAGCCTTTGATCAATCCCAATGGCTAGCATTTCAAGTGGCAACATGGATGAGCTGTAAATCCAGACGACCTAAGTTCAAAATTTTCAGTCTCTTAGGGCAAGATTGCAAGAAAAAAAAAATCTCTTGTGAATCCTCTGGTCACGGCATGGATCCCCTTTGACCGGACAAAACAAGAGAATAATCAAAGTGATCATAACCTGGCCCGAACACCTTTAATCATCGAACCAAAAGAAATTTACCTACTCCTATCTGCCGAGGATAATCTGGCCCGAACACCCTTAATCATCGAACCAAAAGAAATTTACCTACTCCTATCTGGCAAGGAAATATTGCTTTGATCAGTGTGGTCAGGGATTACCAAAATAGGGCAAATTTGACAGTGCCTGCCAATCGAGCTTTTTAGGAATTTTTCAAGGATTTTTTTTATAGGAAATTCTCCTTTTCGTTGGGCCTTTCATAGTCATGTTAATTAAAAGGGAGATTGATGGTGACATGATACTTTATTGACGACCGACCATGACGCAAAAGCCTACCACCACCCACTGGATCACAATAGACTCTCTGTTCCATTGCCTGAAATTGTCAAGAGAAACCATCACATATATACCTCAACTGTAACCTCCTCATGCAAGACAAATTCTTAACTAAGTAGTAAATACTACAAGTAGTATTTATTTTTGCACTTATTTAGGGATATATAAGTCAATTTCAGTTATTTATCGGACAAAAACTTACGGTCACATGGTGTTCTAAGACCTTTTTTTACCACACATTTGGTGTCAATCCTATCATAACTCGCACGCTAATGCGTGTGCCACCTAGGTAAGAACCTTTAGAGCACTAGTTACGGTACTCCAGCAACATTTGAATAATCGCCCCTTCTTGGCACTGCCATAACATCTTTAGCTGGTGGTGTCGTAACATATTCCATTATAGACGTGACATAAAAGAGACAATGTGACAATTTAATTGATTTTAGCCATCTTCCTATTAGCATTTTCCTGGGAAAATTTCTTTTATATCTGTTAGATTTTGACCAAAAATTTATTTTGGTCTTTCACCTTTCAATTTTGGCATAAAAATACTTCGACTTTTCAATTTTTTTCAATGTCATCAATTAGAAAAAATCCGTTTTCTTTGAGTCTTGCTATAGGGACTAATGGCTACTGGACAGCCGATCCGAGCCGTCCAAAAATTCTACAAAAAAAATGTGGGGGCCAACGAGGGAATCAACGGCATCCAATGAGTGTAGGGTGTTTGATTCAAACACCCTATTTTTCGTGTATATATGTATATAATCCTAAAGGATGACATTGAAAAAAATTAGAAAGTCGAAGTATTTTTATGCTGAAATTGAAAGGTGAATGACCAAAATGAAATTTTGGTCAAAATCGAAAGGATATAAAAGAAATTTTCTCCGTTTTCCTTTTCACAATGATGATATTTGAAAACCCAATACTCAATGCAGAAAGTCTACAAACACATACAATCTGTGCACAGATTGTGCACAGATTTCATTGTGGGGCTCACCACGGGTCCCACACAAATCATCTAAGCCGTTCATTAAATTTAAAACATTTTTTCAAGAGTCCCCATAAAAAATAAGCTCAATCCGATACCTATAGTTGCTCGATTCAACCATATAACTTTTCATTATCCAAAAATCTGAATGAAAACTTAGATGATTGGATGAAGCACCTATAGGTATCGGATTGAGCTTATTTTTTACGGAAACCCTTGAAAAAATGTTTTTTATTTAATGAACGGTTCGAATGATTTATGTGAGACCTGTGGTGGGCCCCACAACGAAATCTGTGCACAATTTGTGCATAGATTGTCTGTGTGTGTAGCATAGCTCTACTCAATGTGGTGAGATGTAGTCCAAGACTACTTGAGGCATGCCCCTACCCTAGTCGTATTACAACCACACGTTGTAGTAAAATCATTCGCTCAGTGATAGGTCGCCGGAAAAGGCTGGAAACCAACCGATTCATTTACCAGCAGCTCGAGGCTAGCTTGGTTATTACGTTAACAAACCAACTCAAGTTATCGCAAATGAGCTGGACTCGAATTAACCGAAGCTCAGCTCGAATTAGCCGCAATCAAGAAAATGTACAGTATTCATAAAATTCTATTTTACTATCAGTTAAATATTTCTTATTGAGCTCGAATTTGAGCTTGAGCTCAGCTTGTATGTTTTCGTTCGAGCAGAGTTTGAGTTCATCCAAATTTTAAACAATTTGAGGTCGAATTAACATTTTGGAGTTCGGTCCGGCTCAACTCATTTGCAGCCCTATGCCCAAATGAGTTGAATAAATTTTCTTATAGGCAGACATTCTTTTACAATTGGGGAGACTTCCCTAACCGGCCATCCCCTCCTCCAATCAAGTTGTCCTCGAACGATTATTCGTCTGCTTTGCCCTTTAAAAGCAACTTTTTCCAGCTCAGAATCCAACCTTACAATATTACTCCTACGCTAATCTCTCTCTCTCTCTCTCTCTCTCTCTCTCTCTCTCTCTCTCTCCTTCCTGTGACACCAATGACAACTCACCCAACAGAACTCGACTCCATCACTGCAGGCTCACCCCGCCCCATCACCGACGACGACACCCACCTGCCACGTGTACGGTTCATGTGCAGCTTCGGTGGCAAAATCCTGCCACGGCCCCACGACAACCAGCTCCGCTACGTGGGCGGCGACACCCGCATCGTCGCCGTCCACCGCCACTCCGCCACCTACTCCGCTCTCCTCCACAAGCTCTCCAAATTCACAGGTATCTCGTTCCTGGCTGGGATGCCGTCATAGTTCTTAGTCAAAATATTATTAGAAATACTCATGTTACCGTGTTTTTTACGTTTTATTATCATGTTTTCTGTTTAGACGAGGTTATATTTATTATTTATGTTTCCTAATTATATTTTATATATATATTTTTTTGTAAATATCATTCGAAGATAAAATTTGTTTTTTGCTGTTCAAACAAAAACAAAATTCACAGGTACAACCAACATGAGCATAAAGTACCAGCTCCCAAACGAAGACCTGGATTCCCTCATCACCGTAACGTCCGACGAAGATATCGAAAACATGATGGACGAATATGACCGGTTTGCCCTAAACAACGCCGGCTCCAAATTGGCTCGGCTCCGGCTATTTTTGTTCTTGAACGACGTGGTTTCAAGAGCGAGTAGTATAAGCTCGTTACTTGACGGGTCGACTAAAAGGGAACACTGGTTTCTCGACGCCCTTAACGGGCAAAGCGGGTTGGGTTTGGACCGTGGGCGATCCGAGGTGTCTTCGATTGTATCCGAAGTTCCGGATTATTTATTCGGGTTGGATAACCTGGATGAGCAGCCTCGGGAGCCCAAGTGGAAGACCCGGCTGAATTTGGCCGACATTGTTTCGAATTCGGATCCGGGTTCGCCGGCCCGGGTTGCCTCGTCCCCGTTTTGCTCGACTTCGTCGTTGGCGGCGCCACCGAACCCGGAGCTTTTGCCGGTTAAGACGAAACCCGACAACCCGGTTCGTGTGTTCAACCGGAAGGAGGCTCCGGTTGAGGTTGAGGTTGAGAGTTATACCGAGGCCACTGAAAAGACAGTCGGGTTGCCACCCGGGTACACAGGAAACCCACAGTGGCGTTATGTTCCGGATCCTCATTACCCGAGCCCCGCATTACAACATGTTCCCTTTTATTATGTCTCAAATGCGGGTCCACCCGGAAATGTCCCAATCCACCCGGTTCAAATCCGGGCACCATTTCAACCATTTCCACCTCCACCGGGTCAGCTACCAGTTGGGTATCCTCATATGGTTCCGGGTATGGGTCAAGTCTATGGTGGAGGAGTGAGGCCCGGGACGTCAATGGATTCATACGAGGGTGTGCATCAGCCGGTTTATTACGCGGTTAAAAATGCTTATCCGGGTATGGTTGTACCGGGCGGGGAGGAATTTGCTGGGTTGGAGGCGAAGATGGATCGGGTCAACCAGTCCTGATATTTGGCTGGATCATAATGCCCCTGGTTAAATGGTAAATGTATTTTGGTTTTCTTTGGAGGATGATGCTATGGTGTTTCCAATCATTTTGGGGACACCGTAATTTTTGGCATAATTTTACCATTATAAGTATAACTCATTATAATCATAACAGAACCCAAATAAGGCATAACAAAGAAATATCTAAAAAACCATCCAAGGTGTAACCAAACCCAACTAAAGCATAACAAACAAGTTATGCCTTCCTATGGTTTTGATTATGCCTTGTTATGGCTCTGTTATGCTAGTAATGAGTTTTGATTATAATCATAATGGTTTTGCTATGCCAAAAGTTACGGTGTCCCCGAAATGACCGGGAACACCGAAGTCATTCCCCTTTTTGTGTGGTTGAATGTGTACCATATCTGGATTGTAATAGTATCGTTTCCTCTTGTAGTGCTTCAAAATACAATCTTTGAAGAAAGAAAAAGAGGTGACAAGCTGGGTGTTAAATTGATGGGTTTTGGACCAATAACAGGAGGAATATGAAAATGGATAACCCCGATGGGATAATGCAATAATGTCTCCTCCTTTTTTGGAATACCGTTATAACAAAATCACAAAATTGCGTAACATTTTATGTTATTATGTGGATCATGTTATGTCATTTTACCACTTGGCAAGTTGACATAGCATGGGCACAACATAAACCACACGGAAAACTTAACATAAAACCAAAATGGCATAATATTTTTAATTTTTTTAATTCACTTCTTTTGGTGTCCCCCTTGTTATGTATTTTTTGTATAACTAACCACAAAATGACATATCATGGAACTACACAAAAGCATAATATGGAACCACACAAAGCATAACGGGAGACACCGTAGTATTTTCCGATGGTTTCAAAACTTTTTCTTTATGTATTAAGAACATTTTTGGCAGTTTTGTTTTTTAAAAAAATTTTAAGTGTTTTGATAGAGAATAAGTTAAGGAGATTTTATTATTGTTGAAAAATGTTGCATTGTTTCGACTAATCAATAAGTTATAAATGAGGATGTGAGTGAAAAAATGTTGAAAAATGTCAAGTTATTTCCATGAATCAATAAGTTATTGCCAAAAACGACAATTTATTTCCATTAACCAATAACTTGTTGATTAGTGTAAATAACTTGATATAAAATGCTATAAGTTGTTGCCGAAAGTTGTCAGTAGAAACATGGCCTGGTGTAATCTCTTACTAATTTGAAGGATGCTGGTGGCGTGTCAGTCCAAATGGTGGTGGCCTTAGAGCATCCGCATCTCAATCGCTACATCTCCTTCAAAGATAGAATAAAGAGCAAAATCGAAGAAACTCTCCTGCATCAACCTCATTTCCTCCCTCGCTACTTTACAATTCATGTAACTCTGCCACAGTGCCTCGTTTCTTTCCGCAAGGCATTGTCCATCACATTAACCATTATTTTACTATATAATCTGTACTACACTTACTATTCATCAAAGCATCCTCATCAGATTTGTTAACTTCCCACGTTTCAGTTGCTCCCATGCCCGCCCGAGCTCCAACGACGGCTTTGAGCTCGGCCTTCTTCCACATCTCCTGGCGCTCAAGATCTGACCGTTGATCGTGTTTCTCTGTCCGAGAAGATCCCAAAGCACCTTACCCGGTCGTCGGAAAATCGCCAAAGTAGCCGCACGGGCGGCCTGAGTTAGGCGCGTGTCTGTTGTGAAACTTTCTCTCGACGGTCTATTAATGCTAGAGAGAGCATTTTTCTTTCAAATGGATGTACATGCGTTTCCTTTTTTTGCCTGACGGAATAAAGAACATGACCAAAAAAAGAAGAAAAAGAATGAAATAAACAAGAATAAAGAAACAATTATTTTAATGGGATAATTTTAATATAGAGCCTAGAGCAGTAAACATTTTAAAAGTAGATAGCGAAAGTAATAAAATAATTTTTTAAGATATAATTTGGTCTAAAATTTGAAGAGGCTGACGTGGATACTCTTAAGAGGATCTCCAATAGTTTAGGGACATTTTGTTTTGATAAAATGCCATTTACTTTGGCTAGCCACTAAATAAAAGCAATTCCCAACAGTCTACGCATATAGGTTATCCAATGCAATCACAAAATCCAAGTTGTACATATCCAAATGGGCATATATCCACATCCCAAAATAATTAGACCAAGATTTGTGCTTTGTAGCATCTCTGACGGCCAGATCTTCATCAAAGTCAACCAAAACGAAACCCAATTGATTAAAACTCTTTCGTTTTTTTCCCAAATCAAATTCCCTTTGCCATCGAAGTCAAACTAACCAACTAAACATGATCGCAATTTTCATCAATTAAGTTGTTGCAGAGAGAGAGAGAGAGAGAGAGAGAGTAGGTGTGGCGTGTCACTATAGCAAATGGGGTTTTGCGGAGGAAGTAGGCTCGACTGCTAGAAGAAGGGTGTGACCCGTTGGCTCGCCAATTCGTTCGAATAAAAGAAGAGGCGAGGCCGTTGGAAATGCTCTATACGCTCATGTAGCAGGGTGTGGTTCTTCTCCTGCCCTCCACACCCCTTCTAATACAATCCCACAGTCCCATTGCCTTCATCCCAAATTGCACACTTTTTTGGGTAACCGGCAAAAAAACTACAGCGTCTGAAACAATGTTGACAATTTCGCACCGTACTGAATATAAAACGATACACATACCGAGGTATTTCGTACTGTCCAAAATACCGGCTTGTACCGGTCGCTACCAAGCTTATACTGAAATTTCAGCCAGTACAAAAAGAAAGTTGTGTATTTTTTTCTTTTGCTTAAAAAATGCTTAAATTTTAAGATTATTCAACAAAATTTGGAGTCTATAATATGTTGGTCATCTTAATTTGTTATCCGCAATGTAATAACCAAAATAAAAAGATTGCTAAGTTAACAATGTGTGTTTAAAAAATTGCTTACATTGTAATAATCAAAGTTAGCAACCTCCTAGCCAATAATCAAATTTGGGCATTTGAATAATCAAAAGTAACAATGTGGGACTTCACATTGCTAACTTTAACAATCCTTTAATTAAATAATCAAAAGTTGACGTGGCAAGTTTTGATTATTTACTTTTGATTATTACATTGCGGATGCTAAAAGACTAATTTTAAGGTATATCTAATTGTCAAAATTTATTTTATTTCTCTTCTTTTTTTTTTGCAACTATATTAAAAATTGACTTTTTTTTTAATCCCTTAAACTATGCTCATTTTTCTTACTTAGTCCATAAACTACCAATTTAACGATTTCATCCCCTCTACTATCAAACCGTTACCTACTTAGTCTAATAGATAACGGAAATTAAGAATTTGAACGAAAAATACAGTATATGTTGCTGTCGATTTGGAATGGTAACAAAATATACATGGGTACCGGTACGTACCATGCCGATAGAGAAAATGGCACGCTTGCCGGTACAAATTATTGATAACTTTGGTTTGAAAAGATTGCTGGAGATGCGGATATGTGTATGTATATTTGTAACTTTATTACGAAAAAATCACAAGATGGCCCAACTTTGAGTTGCCAAATTGTACTGGGCTGGAGAGTCCAAATCAGTTGAGTTCCGACAAACTTCAGCAAATCTCATGCCCTCACAGGCACGGCAGTATGTAAAGTGAAATGGGCTGAGTCTTTCTACTTGTCCATAGCCCATCTTTATATTATATGGGTTATTAAGCCCTCCAAATGTGACCCATTATCTCAGCATCAAAGCCGTGTAATGCAGCCCATGGCCCTAAAACCACAAGGCTTTGTCCCATTTTTAGGACATGTTTTTCGTACTAAGTTGGTTCAATTGACCTCAAACCACTGTCAGTCTAAAGCTAAATGGTAGATTTGCTTAGCTTTTTCGTAGATTTGCATTATGAACCTCCTTTTTTGGAGACTTTTTTGGGAATTCTTGAAACTCTCCTCGTATAAAGTGGAAACTTAGCTTCTAGCCAGAATACAAATCTTTTTCAAAAAAAAGACAAATCTTTTTCAAAAATTATTCATGATCCATCTGATTGACGGAATATAATTGTCGAACTAGAAATATATATTCAAGTTGGTTAAAAAAATTTGTGTTTGATTGACAAATTTATGATCTGAATTAAAATGTATCGGCTATAGATTTTACAAGGTGTAGAACATATAATGTCATGGGGTTATGATAGTATGAATTCGATTACTCTTTTTTGGTTAGCAAAAGAGATTTTATAAATCTTTGAAGGAATATGTGTTTGTGGTTATAGAATTTTTAATGAATATAATAAGGTAATGGTACAAATTAAGTTGAACAATTTTTTTATCCTTGATATGAAGTAGAATATTCGGATAAAATTTCAAAATCAGTTATCATTTTAAATTTAAAATGTCACTGTCACATTATTCTGATCAAAATTCTGTTAGAAAATTTCATCTATATCATTTATCTCTCACAGTATTTGGGTTGGCTATATGATCGATCACTATATATGAGCTTTTGTTGCATTCCTCCATATCTCGTCTGTTAAACATATGCCCCCGAAGTGATAACTCAAATGATGCCTATACAATAACAATCCTTTGCTGGTGACTCTCTCTCTCTCTCTCTCTCTCTCTCTCAAATGTGCATACATACGTGGAGACAGATTAATACGGTAGGGTATTCTGCCATGTCTTCCACCCATAAATAATGGATGTTTCTTGAATATTACCAAAGGAGAAAAGAGGACCACTTTATTGTCTCACACAGAGGAAAAACCTAATAATGTTGCTATGAGCAACGTGGTTCATATTATCCATGATTCTCTCTCTCTCTCTCTCTCTCTCTCTCTCTCTCTCTCTCTCTCTCTCTCTCTCCACAAAATCCTTATGACGAAAAGAAAAGCAAATGTTACTCACAAGATTGTAATTAATAAGTTATCAAATTTGGAACCCTTTTGAGCTAGGTCGATAGATTTGTTTTTGTAATAGAGAGGATGCGACAAGCGCATCTCTTTTTTATCGTCATTTTATCGTCAACATGCACATGAGCCTCTTTCTCAAGTGGACTGAAAAAAGAGAGGCGGGACTAAACTACATGCAAGAGTGGGGTGCCTGAGACTCGGGCACCCCTGCTTTGGCTATTGCAAAAATGTAGTGTAAGAAACTCATGGCATGGCCTAAGACTAATTAATTGTCTAATTCTCTCATGAGTTAATTAAATCCCAACTATTGTCAATAGAGTCAAACAACTCTGAACTCAGAGCCTCCTCTAATCTTCAAACTACGTGTAGGATTTTACCGCGAGACCATCATCTATCCTCACCCTCAATAATCAAGATTAAGTAAAAGTAAACTAGCTAGATGAAAGAAAGGTACGCAAGAACGAAGGGAAAATTACATAATAGGCCTAGAGTTTTTTCAAAATCAGTCAACTTAAAATCACACACAGTGACGGACTCAGAATTTAAACAAAATAGGGGCCGGAATCACATATATTTTTACATTGAGAACAAAAACTATATTCTATAATATAACTATTACTACTTGCAAGTTCTCAGAAGAAGACGAGATTGTCTGTATATACATAACCTCATATAATTTTATAACTATGATCCAAAAATTTGTAGATAACTTGAAATTTTAGGGATTTTTTCAAACATATATAGAAACTTGCAGGGGCTGATTTTATAAAGCTTTTTTAAATTAACCTGAATAAAGAGTACAGTTTTAGTGGTTAATTGGGAGGTGTGCAGGGGCCCGGGCCCCCTGTGCGCACCCCTCATCTGTTCGTCTAAGTGCACCACAATTATGTAATTAACCTGCCCGTCCACATTGTAGTGTGATCAAAACGGTGCATTTTAAGTTGGAGATATTGAAACTAAAGGTTCGATTTCGGGACGAGTATTAAACTGTGGGGATTACTATGCAATTTTCCCAAGAAAGTGAAAGTTCAATGGTGTCTGTAAGAGAGGGAAAATTGGACTTGTTATGAGCTTTAGGCTTTCTCTTGCATCAATGCATGAAAAGAGAAGAGAATCCATTGGGACCTCAAAGAGAAGAAGACACTCACTAGAAAAGAAAGCAAACAACAAACGAAAGAGGTGGTGATACAAAGGGACATTCTCAAGGGGCAATCTTGATCGATCACAAGGGTGAAGAATAAAGGTATTTGGCTTCTTCCTTCTTGTTGCCCCCCCAACATGTCTTCTTCATCACATCTTACTTTGATTTTATATATTTTATATATAATAATCGTTCATGTCTTCTAATTTGGTGAATAAATTGCTAAAGTGTATATATTTATTGGCAACTGGTTATATTCGTGCATCACGTGATTAATACCTTTTGTATAGTGATAGGCCATGTTGTTGTTGTTGTTTTTAATAATCAAATGTCCGTGTCAACTTGCGTGCATCTTGACTAATTCCGAAGTTCTGAAGGTAACGACCGGCCAAACCTCTCCAGTGACCCTAAATTATGAAATATTTGGCCTTTGTGGGACAGGGTAGGTAGGACAGTTTAATTAACCATGGTGCAATGATATTGACAATCATCTGTGACGTGTAAAAATTTAGATTAACTAGGCCATACCTCATCAAAGGCACAAAGTTTTTTTTATTTTTATAACCGGGTTTCTGTGGCAGCTTGAGGCACAAGCGACAAAAATAATAGGTGGAAGGAGAAGTAGGGTTGAATCAATGTGTGGGGCCCACACGTATGTGAGAATGATCTTATCGGAGTGTGATAGAGTGATGTGTCTGTAGCATTATTATTATTATTATTTTCTTAAGGAGAGGCAAGGGGGTAATTTTACTTGAATCACATCGAGAATTTGATTTGTGTGTTTAAAGGGTCCATCTTAGCCCTCTTACACCCATTTATTGTCTCTTTATGGACCCTATTTAATTAGATAGTACTTGAAATTGTTCATTTGCTAACAGTAATCATCGAGAGCATCAATGATAATGAAAATCATAT
Organism: Rhododendron mucronatum var. ripense; assembly: GCA_019656295.1. NCBI lineage: Eukaryota > Viridiplantae > Streptophyta > Magnoliopsida > Ericales > Ericaceae > Rhododendron > Rhododendron mucronatum. The sequence goes on along the minus strand of BPLT01000227.1, from coordinate 367,776 downwards.
TGATTATAAATCAAGACATGATCAAAATACTTTGTATATAATATTGTATTATTTAGGGAAATGATTTGGTCACTTCATTTTTTGTTAACGCTATTCCCCTGCAAGTGTATTTTTGGTGCAAAAATACACTTGCAGGGGAGTGATATTAACAAAAAAGAAAGTGACAAATTCAGCAGTCAATATTTATCTTATAAAATATATGGGTTTAGACCTATTGTGTCTATCTATTCCTTTTAAGAAAAATGTGTCGTAAAATATCGTATGAATCACTATTTGATCGATTGGGAATGCAAAGTATACGTTACTCATTAGTCAGCTTGTACTTTGTGGGTTTTATAATCGTATCGCGGGTTTGCAATCCAACATTGAGGCTCCGTTTGTTCAGGCGTAAAATATTTTTCAGTAAAATGATTTACTTATTTTTCGGTATTTGGTTGTGTAAAAAATGAGAAAAACATTTTACATGTAAAATATTTTTCATTCATTGAATGAAAATGACTTACCATTAAATCTTCTGTAAGTTATTTTCCGTAATGAATTTGCTACCTTCTACTGCAATTTTCACTGCTCAGTTTCTTCGATTGTCAATCCTGACTCACGTTCAATTCCAATATTATCAGATCTCTCCACCGTTTTAGCTCAATTTCTCTCTCTACACTATTTTGTCGATTTCTGAACATATTTTTCAAGTGCCAACCAAATACAGAAAAATAAAAGTTTGAAGGTTATTTTCTAAAAAAAAATTTTACATGAAAAAAATTTTACATTATAAAATATTATACATCGAAACAAACATAGCCTGAATGAGAAATTATTTGCAAAATTGCCCACTTTCATCATGAGATCGCTTAACTCAAACAAGAAAAAGAGCGAGTAAACCAAGTAAGATTTAGTCAAAATAATGTCTGGTACAACCGAAAAGAGACGAGTGAATAAAGCAGAACGAAAAGATTTAGTTTTTTTAATTATTATTAGGGGCAGTAAAGTTTTTTGTTTTTGATTAGTAGTGGTAATAAAGTTGTCCACACTAATTGGAAAAGATGAATTTATAATTGAATAAACTTATAAACGTTTCACATGGAAGATTCTCTTGCTTTAGGAAGATAATTATTTATTTTTTTGATACGCGTGAATTAAGTCATTTGTTGGGCTTCCTTTAGGTGTGATTCTTGCTTGTGCTCCCATTATATTTCTAGATGTAGAATTGTATATAATGATGCAAAAGGGGACTACGATTTTGGAAGTGGATAAAGGAATTAAGTGAGAACTAATTAGTTTAGGGATTTTGGGTCGATCCCCTTTGTCTTTGATATGAAATACTTGTAACGACCCGCTCTATCTTCATACAATATTGTCCGCTTTGGACGCCCAAAGCCCATAGACTTCCCAGTAGGTCACCCATCTTTGAACTATCCCGGGATGAGCACGCTTAACTGTGAAGATTCTTATGCCCTTTGGCCCGCCCTCATGGCTTTAAAAGGCCTTATACAAGTAGGAGGGATCGTTTTTTATAAACCATGACTGGTCCCCTCCCGTCTGAACGGAGCCTGTCATCCTGCAGTACCACTGGCCACCAGAAAGCGGGGTGTCTTAATACTCCTTCTATCATTTTTTAAATGTTATTTACGATTCTTCGTGTCATTTTCAATTGTCTATATCCTTCAATATATATTGCTAAAAGTATGCAATATGGATCTTATTTAAATAGATCTCAATTATTTCTGTAACACAAGGATTTTAAAAACATAAAACGTAATATACGTTGAGAGATATAAGCTATTGAAAATAACACGCAAAACTGTAATGGACGCTTAAAAATAGACAAAATGAGTAACAAAATGCACGGATACAGAGGCAGAGCCAATATTTGGTTAAGGGGATAGAATTGTTTCATGGGAGTTCATTAATACCTGATCAACTTCTTATATTGTTAAAATAAAAAAACCCAGTAATAAGGTAAATATATATACTAGGACCAACCGACCAGGGGTGGCATGTGTCATACCTCCCCTCAGCATAACTAGCCCGTATTTACGGTATTCCGGATCCCGTATACTGGGACCAGTGGTATCGTAAATTTTCTTCCTAGTATTTTCCATTATTTGGTACGGGATTATTGAGTGTTGCATCCTTGAGGTGTGTGACCGGGCGGGAGACATTTATATCACTCACGAGAGTCACTTGGCGGTAGAGCAACTTATCTGCGGCCGGCATATGTTAATCAGAAGGATAGGATATGAATATTGCTGCTGCAGCCAGAAAGTACAGTGAGAGATTTCAGTAGTGCTCCAAGATGGTGGGACTCTCTTGCGCTGAACAACTGTCCATAATTTTAAACAATTTAATTCCAACAATGGACGTACAAGGAGTATCACTATTAGCTAGTAGTAAATGAAAACCTCGATGTTTGAGTTTTTCAAGTAGCATCATTGACCGACCTGTGTTGGATGCTCTTTTTTTTATCTGAAGAACAACCCTATCGTCGAACCATAATTGGATCCGACTGTACAACCCAAATCTCAAGAGGAACTAGCGTGGCCATACTAGTCACGGCCTCCCACTTACTATCAGCGTACTCACTTAGTTGGAAATCGAACCCCTAACCAAAGGAAATTCTTCCAAAGTTAGTTATTCGCTCCTATTACTGGGACAACCCCTGGGTGTATCTATGTTGGATACATTGTGAGGCACAGAGTACAAATGCTTCTCCCTTCTACTACTCCCTCCGTCCCTTTTTAAGTGTCCTGCTTCGTAATTCCAACTTATTAAAAAGACATCATCATTATACTTTTCACATCAACTTTTTCCTCCACTTTCCCTACTTACCCATCATCATTACACTTTTACTCACTAACTTTTCAAAATGGAATCTACTTTTAGGGATAAAATAGACAATGCACCAACTTTTACCCACTAACTTTACAAAATGGACATTTATTAAGGGATAGCCCAAAATGGAATACCAGACTATAAAAAATGGACGAAGGGAGTACTATAAATAAACATTTCTTAACCCAGTTGGTTTAGTACGGGCATGATAGGTACGGACCCGGGGTGCTGTAGGGCACCTCCCGCACTACACGTGTAGTGAGGCCAATTCGGCCATCTATTTAGGCAATAGACGGTTTGGATTTTCATCCAAACCATAACGGGTAGAATTTGTAGCAACTATTCATTGTTAAAATCGATAGTCCGTGTACGCCCTATAGGCTCCTTACAGGGTCTTGCACTACAAGATTTCTCAATCCGATAGGTAACTTGGCCATGCAACACAACCATTTAATCAAGTTTTGAAATTTGGCGTTTGTCATTGCTTCAAACATAAATGTCAAGACAATTATTCAGACAGAAATGCGTTCAGAACCGTTCGATGCAAAACATCTTCCGGATATGCGTCCAAGGCATTAATTTTCATTTCGCGAGGGTTGGCAGGAGATTGTATGTGTATCACTTGGGTTAAACGTTAATATCTCCATTAAAAATGTGGCAACCACAATCCTATCTCCTGTTTCGTTGGGTCAGGAATAAGCTGCCATCATTGCGCAACTGGGATAAACTTTTCCCCACAGATAATTCCACCTTTTTTATGTTACAAATTAACAAACGCGCCCTAAGTAGATTAATCTTTGGGTGATCTGTCTTTTACCGGACTGGAGAGAGGAGTACTCGAGGTGCACATAAATTAGTTCGGACCCACTCACCTTCAAAAAATAAGAAAGAAAGAAAGTCGGAATCCAACGTGTGAGCTCTTTTGCTCATGGAGAGAGGCCTCTCTGTTCTGATGTAGTAGGTTCAAAGCATTTAATCCTTTGAGGCCAAAAAAGGTGAGGAAACTTTGGTGCTATGGCTGATAAAAAAAATGGCCGTACATAGATAACTACAACACTGCAGGACCAGCCAATTTCGTGTACATAGTGATGGATTTTAGTGAGTGGGGGAGAGGTTCCTCCGAAACCCACCAGCGCTTGTACCGGACCGAGTGAGGACAGAGAATGTGGAAAACCTCTAAGTTGTGTTTTATTCGGAACAGATCTCGAGATCCTGCAGGGCAGGCTGTTCTACAGGGTTTTAATGCATCACGCCAACCGTCCATATCAACAATCAACGGTCTAAATTGAAAACAAAATTCACCAGGATCCCTGGAAGAGTTTGTTTTCAATTCGGACCGTTAAAAACACTTTGGGACGACTTGGATGACGTCATACAGCCCTGTAGTGCAGGGGAGTGCAGGTGCACCCCTGCACTACAGGGTTTCCGAATCCACCCAACTATAAACATGGAAAAACCATCAGAAACATGTGAATCTCTGGTTAATTTGTGGAGTTGGAAGGCGTCCGACGATTCTGAAAAATCCGAACACTTTTTGTATTTGAATTTATGCAAGTTGATATGTCGCATGTTCTCTGCCAATATATTACTATTGGTTCATTTCGGGGTCCAAAGTGTCATTTATTATTACATATATAATGTGTATTTTAAAGGAGTATTTGTTCAAGCTTTCTGGCAGTTACCCATTTAATTGGAGCAGCTTATTCTTGTGTTTATGTGACAATATAGCTTAAGGTTTTTGTTAATATGTGCCCCTAAGGCATATGATAAGGTCATATTAACTCCTTCATTTAACACTATTTGTATGGAGATCTAAGGTTGAAGTTAAAACCATAAAGTCTTTCATTAATCCTTTTTGAAAGGAGTAATTTTTTAATGTTAGACAAAAGTACCCCAATCCAACATACCAGATTCCCTCCCAAAACTTTCAGCAAATATTTCCTTCTCACTACCATTATATTCATACGAATTGTTTTTTTTTTAAAGAATTGAATACAATATTCAACAAACTCATGTCATCAGATAAGAAAGATTAGCAAATGCAATATCTATTCAAAAAAAAATTATATTAACATAAACATTCATCTAGTACTTCAAACCAAAAAAATTGGGTTTCCATCTTCTAATCCTATCATGTTCGGTTAATTAAACCCACTTTTGTGAAAGTAATTGATCAAAATTTTCCCTTTTTCCCTCCACCACATCTTGTTTGTCTCGATCTCTTCATATCAAAAATATTCGCTAAAATGAAAAAGTATTTGTGTTTGCTTTTGGAACAATATTAGCTCCTTGCATATAAGTAGTTGATAAAATATTAGAATCATACATGATATGGATGTTGATTTGAATCTAATGAATTATAAGTGGCCGATTATTACTTCGTCTTGATAAGAGGAATTGAAAATTTTTAAAATTATGATTGGAACTCAAATTTTTTGTTTTTTTGAAAAAACACAAAATAAGCCAAGAAGACAATTTCTTTTCCCTTGTTTTTGTCTTTATTCAAAAAATTTTGAGTTCCAATCATCATTTTTTTACTGTTTATGAATGCTCGCGTCGAGATAAACGAAATATCTAAAAAAATTGATGCGTAAAAAAACATATGCAAAAAGGCATTAAATAAAGACAAAAAAAAAATTTAAATATGTGTTTTTTAATTTTTGAAAGAATTTCGATAATGCTAATGAGTCAAATTAAATAAGACCGAAGGAATACATTTTTACGATAATTTCAGCCGCAATTAATATTAGACAACTTGTTTAAAATATCTTTGCATTATGGATTGATGGAGAAAGTTATCAATAGAAAGAAAAAATTAAAAGACAAAACTTGTGTATTACTAGTAATCTTTAATCTTTTTTTTTTTTACTACATAATAATCAAGTTACTCACGAATCCATGACCCAAAAAATCCTAATGTGGATAATGTGAGTACAAATAGAGAGGAACGCATGCATTACATGATGAAAACATTAATAAATGTGAATTTGTGCAGCTATAAAAACAAAGAAAAAACAAAATCCGCCTACGTTTCCTTTAAAAAAAACAAATTGTTCTAATTGTTCATTTTTGAAGAATTTTATAAGTCATAAGCATTCCTGTACCTTCCTCTCTTTTTTTTTTTTTTTTTGAACTTCCACTCTGGCCTGTACCTTACGACAGATAATACTGTAAAATAAAGCAGGCCTTTAACTTTAAATGTTTAGCAATGACTTTTCCTAGCATGGTACGTTTAATCAATGGGATACACACTGTCCAAACCATTTGGCATTGACCAAGACATCAAGACCATCCTCCCAACATCTCCCTTGGTTTTGTTAAATTAAAGAAATTAATTACACCTTATATATACACCAATTACCTAACTTAATGTTTACAAAGAAATTGTGGCATGAGTAATTTTAGAAGTTGTTTTTAGAGTATTGGAACCAAATTACGCGCACTTCAATTGATCTTTGAGGTCTGAAGACCCAACATGTAATTTAGAAGTTATATAAAATCTTTAGAGCTAATATCTTAGAGAGAGTTCAAATCTAGAGCCAATTTTAGATGTTTTTTGGGAGCCGATCTACTGTGCTTCACAGCGGCAACTCACGAGGGTTACGGACGTCTGACGATGGCGGCATTTCTGGTATGGTTCTTTGATCCTCTTGTCTTTCCTTCTCCCCTCTATTTTTTTTCCCACCCCCTACACTCGTCTTTTGTCTTCCCGTTCTCGGCCGTTTCTCCACTGGCCTGTTGTTTCCCGATTGGTTTTCTGCTGGGTTTACCAATCTTGGCATAACGGCAAGGGTTCTAACGGGGTTGGGTGGAGCGGTCAGCGTGGCTCCCACTGTGGTCATTGTTAATTGGATGTCCGGTGCTCACCTAACCGTAAGGTGTAGCGTCCGCGGAAGGTTGGTGTGTATAGGTTCCGAGATGCATCTTTGTTGGGAGTGGCCAGTGGTGGCTAGGCAGATTTCGGTGGTGGCCAACGGGCAAGCGGTGGTGGAAGCTCCGTCTAATCGGTGGGGGGGGGGGGGGGGTGTGCGGAAATCCGATCCTTGACCCTTCTTGAGCCTTTCTCTCCGTTTGATGAACTATGGAAGAGCAACGTCGATCTTCGTGTACCTGCAGAACCGAAGGGGGGTGTTCCTCTGAGAAGAAGCTCCGACGGTGTAGTCAGTAAGTGGAGATGGAAGAAAGAAGTTTAGTAAGAAATTATGGCAGGAGAAAAAGGAGAGTAGATGAGGGTGAAATCCGATCCTTCCCCTAGAAGGGGCTCTCTTCTATTTATAGGCAAAGATGTAGAGTGTTAAACAAGCTGGTTCTGTAACCCATGTGCTTCGCCACGTTCGAATGATGTCATATGTCAGGAGCATTTAATGAACGCCGCCCCTCTAGGATTGCAGAGCCGCATTAGTCAATGTAGATATGTCACATCAAATAGAGATGTCACTTCGGTTATCAGAGAAGATAACTCACGTATCATCGGAAGCTTCTAGAAGGTTCTACAATAGCAGTCTCCAAACGTCAGGAATGAACAGTCACACCACCGAACAGGATCCTTCTTTCCGAACAAATATAGGTCTACGGATAGAAAAGACTTCACCGAACGATAAAAATGACTACCGAACGAAACGAGTTCCACAACACTCGGAGAACCCCGCTAAAGCTCGGCAATATGCCTTGGTCTCGTTTATCCTTCGGGAGAAACACGATGTGACGTGTGAACGCGATTTGTCTTGTAGACGAACTGAGACAACTGAACGATGGACCCAAAAATGGCATGACCCCTTTGGTCTTTTCGATCCTTTGGATATTTCGGCCCACTACAATGGGCGGCGTTGATCTTATGGTTAGATTTTGGGTTTGCTTTGGGCTAGGCTTTAATGTTTGATTTAGGCTTTTGAGGCATTTCGGAGTGTTTGTGTTGTTTATTGTTTAATCTGAGCACTTTAGATCCTCAGGTGTTGTATTAGGCTTCGTTCCTCGGCTGTATTTTCCAACTTTTGGTTAGAATTCATTTTCCTATAAAATTTTATTTTTGCCCATAAAAAAAAAAAAAAAAACACTCATCCATTCTAGGTAGGAAAACGCTAAATTGACATTTTTTTTTGCACAAATGCAATTTTGCACACACACTAACATTAATAAAGGACTCTACACCTTAATCACATAATCCTTCAAAAATATCATGCGTTTGCGCTCTCAATCCTCGCTTTCGTAAATTTTAGTAATTTGAGAAGTGAGTCAACATGCTTTCATATTTGCGCTCCCACTCGCACATGCGAACTACGTGATTTAGCTCGATCTCACACATTTGGTACACAATGCCCACTCATATACGTTTAGCATCTGCACTTTTCGAACTTTCTAGCTTTGAATACTACCATTACTTGCTTTGTTCTCTCTTTTTATTTCTTCTCTGTGAGTACTCCTCCCTCCACCTCCACATTATCCAATGGCTCTGGTGTAACCGTGTAACTCTCTCTCTCTCTCTCTCTCTCTCTCTCTCTCTCTCTCTCTCTCTCTCTCTCTCTCTAAAAACACCAAACATTGGTTGCCAGTAATGGAGTTTGAGCTCGAGAATCCATTAACAAGCTTAAAGGAACACCAACCCGACACCGTTCCAGCTCTCTTCGCCGACGAATGTCATCACATTCCTTCGCATTACTTCTCACACAGCTCCAAATCCAGGGACTTTTACATCTCTGTTCGCCGCGAAGCTATTTCATTCATCTTAAAGGTAATAAGATAGAATATTAAGTGAATCACTATTAATCCACTCCAAATCCATTTCCTTCCACTACTGCTGCAAAATTTTCTCTCCCTTCGTTCGATTTAATTATGAGCTCCTTTCGATTCTTCAGGCACAGTTCTCTTGCAATTTCGATCCCTTCATACCTTACCTCGCCATTAGCTACATCGATCGATTCATCTCCAAGCAAGAAATTCCGGTACGTTCGATTCATATACATATCTATTGACTGCGCAAACAAAAATGTATACGAACTTGCAATGCAAGGCAGCCCGAGTGGATGGGTGCTCGTTTCAATTTCATCTAGTCTTAGGTTCAACTCTTCCAACCTCCACTAAGCCACTATCAACTATTGTACGAATTAAGTTCTAGCCATTAGTCGAGGATTATTGATACTTGCATAATGCATTGGCAATTAGGCATGGAAGATATAGTTTTTGGGTTTATGAAGCTTGATAAAAATCTCCGTGTGGCCTCTTTTGTGTTCTTGCTTGATTTATTTTTCGTGCGATTATTTGTGTTAAGTTGAAACGGCATCGATCACTTGATGAGAGTCATTTAACAGATACAGAGAAATCGGTGGGTCGTTAAGGTTCTAACGATCTCGTGTCTATCAATTGCTGCGAAGATGAAGAACACCGAATTGTTGCTCTCCGATTTACAGGTACGAAAAGTGGTATCCGATGAACTTAATTGCTAGCAGGAGAATTATTACTAACAGAGAATCTGCAAATGTGAAACAGAGGGATGATGAAGGCTTCATCTCGGACGCGAAATCGATTCGCCGGATGGAGCTCCTCGTTCTCTCCACTCTCAACTGGCGAATGCGGCCGGTTACGCCATTCTCGTTCCTGCACTTCTTCCTTTCCTCATTCGAGCTTCGACATCCGCAGTCAATTGAATCTCTTAAAGATCGAGCTTCGGAGTTCATCTTCAAATCTCATTATGGTAATCAAATTGCATTATTTGTAAGTGACTAAAAGTGTGTTATGCATAGGTTGGATTCTGATGTTAGTGATTGGTTTTTTGATTGCAGAAATGAAGGTTTTAGAGTATAAACCGTCAATAATCGCAGCGTCAGCTCTCCTGTGCGCATCTCAAGTATTGTTTCCTATGGAATTCCCCTGTTTCCGAGCTGCCATTGCTTCCTGTGAATACGTAAATAAAGTAAGAATCATTATCAACTCTATATGAATTTTTTTTTTTCTAATGAAGGGTGTCCTGGGTCAGTTTGTGCACATCTCGAACAAATTCCTACAGTTTTTCCCACAACCGTTTCAGTGATGGAGTTGAGGTGGCCCAAAGAGCTGTTGGCAAGGAAAATCGAACATAAGACTTTTAAGATAGAACGAACACTTAAGTTTCAGGCCAAGACTACTTAGCCAACCAACTCTACATAATTTGATTATCTACAAATAGAATTTTTGATACATAATTGCTTTCAACGTCTTCTCATATGAGTGGTTTCTATGTATTTGTACGACTCACCTCATGTGAGTTGTATCTAAATCTTTTGTCCTAAACTAGCCCCTTCAATTTTTTTGATCCCTTTATTTTTTTATGGTGGTTTCTCTAATTCAGTTATTTAAATTTATTTTTAAAAGAATCTTAAATTTATTTTGCATGAAACTGTTAGATGAGTAATTCATGTAGATGACTGGAATCTGAAATGTAAAACATAATTTTTTTTTAAATAGCTAAAAATAGCCTATTGGGATGTTATTAAAGTTGAAAAAAATATGTTCAAATTTGCTAAAATGTTTAGAAGAGTGTGAAGTAGTATTGAAAAAAGTAAAACGTGCATTGAACTATATTCTGATTTTTTTTAGCTTATCGACCATACGTTCATCGGGTGTCAATAAAAGGACTACACAAATTGAAAAGATTTATTCAAAACAAAAATAATATAAGACATAGATTTTTCAATTTTTCCTGAGTTTTTTTTAAAATTTTTTACATTTTAAATTACTCTCATCGAAATGGAGATAAAATCTTAAACAATTAACACATGCTTAACAATAATTTAAGATTAGAAAAATAAATCCATATGAGATTGCCGAGCGGAAAAAAATTTAATCTGTAGCACAACTTTGAGGTTTGATGAATTTTCATTCTCTTTCATGCACCTTTCCATGGATGCCTTTCATGTACCGTAACATTTACGCATGCCTATACATACATCATAAATTATGTATGTAAGTACACATTTAATTGCCTTGTGGCATAATCCTCAGATAAAGAGCTAGTACAGATTTAATTAGAAGTAGAAGGAATGGTTTTGCAGGAGAAGCTGTTGAGTTGCTTGGCAATAATGGAGGAGACAGAAGCAATGGACACTAACGAGTCACAGTTTGACGCAGTAGCTAGCGGCACAAAGACGCCCGTTAGCGTCCTGGACCGTCTACTCTGTTGTACGCCCACTCAAAGCGAGACCACTGTACAAGCAGCAGCACGATGATCACAGAGAGGGATAGTATTATCAAACGGCGGAAATTCAACGGTCCAGATCTCTCGTACTCTATGCTTCTAAGATTGCACGCGACCGAATTCAGCAGTATGCGATAACGCCTATAAGTCTATAATCACAAACACTTGCACGCACAGACCCTCTCGTAAGTATTTGTGGTTGTAGCAAAGTTCCAATAGTATGTAAGATGGTCTACCGTGCACGAGGTGAAAACAGAGGGTCTGATTCGAACAGAAGCAATGTGAACGGCTCACAGCGTTCTAGCTAGTTTAGGCTATGGAATTGGAAAGTTAAAAAACCATTCATTTTTGTTTCGTGTTCTTCTATTCCTCTAACCGTTTATGAAAGTTCGTGGTTATGTTCTTAATTTGACTTTTTTTGATTTGTGTCCACGTGATTTGACAGACCAAATTAGTAATTAAACAAAATAAATATTATTTAAGAGTTTGCTCATCTAGATATGTACTCCCTTCGTCTCAATTTAATTATTTTTTTAGAAGTTCGTGTCACTTTTCAATTGATTATATCTTATAATTTATAATGTTTTATGTGATTTCAAAAACATTGTATTACAGAATTAATCGAGATCTGTAAAATAAGATTCATATTCGATATGAAATTCATTACGAATTTAAAGATATAACTAGTTTTTTAGTCGATTAGAATAGATAGATGGATAATTAAATTGGGATGAAGGGAGTATATTAAGTGTGGGGTGGTGAATTCCTTGGTGTAAGGCGGGTCGAATCCTCCAAGATTACCTCCTTGTCCTCTTAGGAATCCTACAAAATAAGGAACCGATTAGAGCCGTCATGCTGAATTTATTGGGAAGGCACTCTGACGCCTAAAGTAGATACTGAGGGAGAAAAGGGTAAAAGAGAGTACAGTAGATCTCAGATCTAAAAATGATGTATCTCTTTTAAGGTTTTTCCTTAGGCTATAAAGAGTGAATGTACTTGCTCTCCAAGTAAGTCAATGTTAAGTATGAGCCCCGTAACATTACCCGTAACCGTTTCAGGTAGGTGACATAGACGTCAAAAATGACGCTCAACATGCACGTGGCCGCACACAAGTGTCCAAAAAACGACAGCAGGATCCACAGAGCCCGTGTGGCTGCTGAGTTATTCTCACAGGTCGATCGGTCACAAACCTCTTGTTAGCTCAGTCACTGGGTTCCTGAGCTAGGTTCGGCATACGGGCCTCCCGCCTCAAGGGACGATTGAGTCGAGAGTGCAGCCCATGTTCGTCTGGCCCAGGCAACCCCAGGGAGATGTGCTGCCCGTAGTGTCAGGATAAAATTTGGGGTTCTTGCCAGCCAACCCTATTTTGTGGACTCCTATCCGTCTAAAGTCTACCGTTTGTCAAGCTCATTCCGCATGACGGCATAAGTCATGTTTTAAGTAAACTACCGAAACTAACCCCGCCTCTTCTTGGCTCATACGCGTCTTCTGTCCTCTGTTCGCGTTCTTCTTCCAATCTTTTCACCTTCAATTCCAACAACCTATACATCACAAACTCTCAAATCTCAAAAAAAAACTCACGATCTCGAATTATTCTATTAATTCGAATAATTTTCACTCGATCGAGGCGTCATGCTGCTCCACCTGGGCGACTCAAAGCTTCTTCAACTCGTCAACCAAGGCGTTACCGCCACCGCCGTCGAACGGAGGAGAATCGGCCGAGGAGATCATCGTACTGACGTTTGTTCCTTTTTTATTCTATTCCTTCTGCACAGATCGATGGCTTCTTCCTTCTCACAAGCCCTTTCACAGCCATGGCTCGCGGTTGCTCAATGGAAGATTGGATTATAACGAAATATTTGCCCACGGCCGCATATGAAAGTTCCTCGGCCTTGTCTCCAATTGATTTGCAGAAGAAGACGAGGAATCTGTTTGGACTTTGTCGGGCGGAAGGCCTTGGATACTTTATTTTGACATGACTTTGACGGAAAAGAATTCAGTTCTCGTAAATTCCTTCTGTTTCTTTTTGAAAGTCAGTTTGTTTTTTAAGTTGAGTGTTTTGCTTTTGCTTGAATTACAAATTTTGTAAGCTGTTAAAAAACATGTGTGAATTCTTTATTTGGAGATGTGAATTATGTTCCAAAATGCAAAATTCACATGTCCCATGATGCAGAATTCACCCGTTTGAAAAGACAGAATTTGCAAAGTGGTGTAAATTATGGGGGTGTGAATTCTGAAAAAGTGTACAAATTTTGAAGGGGTTGAATTTTGCAAAGTTGTGAATTTGTAGACCGGGCTATTTTGGTTGTGAATTGTATGTGTGAATTTTTAATTTGGGAATGTGAAAAGTATAGATGAGACATGAATTCTCTTTTTTGAGGTGTAAATTATTTATTTGAGTGTGAATTTTGTCTTTTCCGAACACGTGAATTCTTCATTTGGGTGTGAATTGAGTCTTTTTCAAAGATGTGAATTCTGAGAGTATAAATAGTGCAAAGAGCTGTGAATTTTGGTAGTGTTAATTTTTGAAAAAAGGGTGTGAATTCTTGCAAAGGAGTATGAATTCTGCAAAGGGATGTGAACCCTTTAGAGAGGTGTGAATTCTAGGGTGCAAAAAGTCACAAGGGTAAAATAGTAAAAGAATCTTTAAAAAGGGTCTTGACAGAATAGCATTGACAAAAAAGGGTTGGCACGAAACCCCACCCAAAAATGGGACTGGCCTGTCATTTCTCGATAAAATTTCTGTCAACTTCATCTAAAAGGCTTGTTGTCGTGGGACGGAGATAGCTGTTGGTGTTGCTGAATGATGGAGTGTAGTTGTTGCGGTGATCTGCGATCTCAGTGACTGAATTTTGGAGTGTAGATTTGTTTCTGTAGGTTTTGGTTTGTTTTTTTTCCGCTGCGTTTGTTTTTTTTTTCTTTTTGGTTTCCTACCCCTGATGGGATTGTTTTCTCCCCTTCGGAGATTTCCATTAATTTGGTTGTGCGATTTCCTGCGGCGAAGTGCCAAGAAGATTTGTGTGGGGGAGTGGAGTGTTTTTTTGCTGGCCTCTTCCTTATGGCTTGATTCGCTTGTTGTGTTATGGAAATCTTGCTCTTCTTGATGTACTGTTTCTTCTATCAATGGAACCTCGTAACATTTTGGAGTTGTTTATTTCTTTACCTTTTGAGTTAATTTTTCTAATTTTTTCTTAGACACTTCTCAACCAAAAGTTCTATGGACACGAAGTATCTTTGTGGGACCCGATGTGAGTCATACAAAATTCATATGTACATGGTATGTATAAGTTCATATGTACCCATAACTTTTTCCATGACTCGAGCCTGGAAACAGGAAATAAAGGAAATAAGTCCTGTTGCAATGGAAGCTGACCGGGGAGACCAATGGTTCGTATCGACAGCCATGAGGGCCCACTCCAGGCCCTATACGGATGATTCGAGTTGTTCAATAAATTTTTTTTAAAAAGCCAGTGGGGTTGTGAAAAATCAGCTCAATTTGATATGTGTAGATGCTCGATCCAATCTTTCACTTTTTCACGGATTCGAAATCTGAATTGAAAAATGAAAGATTGGATCGAATACATACACATATCAGATTAAGCTGATTTTTCACAGCCCCACTCGGTTCTTCTATAAAAAAAATAATTATTGAACTGCTCGAATCATCTATGTGAGCCCCACGTGGCCATTGATATGCACGGTCGGTCTTTCCGATCGGATTCCTTACCTTTTTCCAAAGCAAATACTCTTAGTTTGTTTGTGAAATTTTGCCGGGACAAGGAATGAGGGCATAAAGTGGCGGGAAAGTGAAATAGTGCGTGTGTAACTCCACGAGTACAGCAAAATCTACAGATTTGTTGTGGGGCCCACTATGGGTTCCACACAAATGATTTGAATCGTTCATTAATGTAAAACAAATTTTCAAGAGCCTCCAGGAAAAATCATCTCAATCCGATACTTATAGATGCTCAATCCAATCATATAATGTTTCATTATCCTGGAATCTAAATCAAAAGTTAGATGATTAGATCGAGCACCTATAAGTATCGGATTGAGATGATTTTTTGCGGAGACACTTGAAAAAACATTTTATATTTAATAAACGACTTGGATCATTTGTCTGAGACCCGTAGTGGGCTCCACAATAAAAATGTACGATTTTGCTATACCAATAGACTTACTGGTCTTTTTGGGGGGGTAAGAATGAGGAAGCGTACGTCGAAGAGAAGTTGCTTTCGCATGATTGTCGAAGGGATACGCCATTAAGAGCATCTCCAACCCGTACTCCATTTTTTCATTTTGGAGGAAAAACATTCTCCAACCCATCCTCTAAAATTCTCCTCCATTTGGGAGGATGAACTTTGATTCTCTAAATATAGAGGATGAAGAAGAAAATAGAGGATCTTCTCCAATTATGTGTTGAAGTTAAGAAATAGAGTGTTGGGTTGGAGTTGAGATAAATAGTACAATCCTCTAAATCTACTTTTTAAATAAAATAGATTAATTTGATCCTCTCAAATAGAGATTTAGAGGGTGTTGGATTGGAGATGCTCTAAAGCGTCTGAAAGCAACAGATGCCACATAGTGGTGGATATTGATGATGGTCAAAATTCTCACCATACCAAAAAGTATGCAAGCTCTAAACGCAAACGATCGCATACCATTGAGGATACTTGGAACGATATTCATGCGCTTCGAGCACCACAGCATCGTGTGATACACTAATATCCTTTTTCTGCTTGTTATTCTTCATTAGTTTTTTGCAGATGCTGAATTAGTTTTCCTTTCATATGTGATCATTTATTTACTTTTGCAATTTTAGTGGGAGTAGGCTTTTTCTTGCTTTTGTTTTGCTCCGCTATCTCCCTATAAGTTTTGCATTTCTTGTACCCCATTCTTATTATCATTGAATTTCTTACTCTTCCTCCAAAAAAATAAAAATAAATAGATGCCACATTGTCTTATTTAAATGGGATCCCTATATAGAGAGTTGTAACCTTTTTAAACTGATCGAAAGAGCTGTAACTGGATGATCGCCGGTTTTAATTTCCTGCAAATTGGTTTCAATTTCTGTACTCAGCAACAAAAATTTGAGCCATTCTCCGTTGCCTCAATATCCTTATGGGGAATAAATACAACAATGTTGAAAATAGAAACAGATGCTAGCTTCAAATGTTATCAATCTTATCACATCAGCTACGAGTAACCATCACTTTTTCAATTTAATGATTGACTGCAAGTCCCTCATTCAGTAGCTAGCCGGTGATCCACCGGTGAAGCATGTCATTCGGAAAAATGACAAATATGCGAACTTACTTGCTAGTGACAAGAGATTGGATTGTTTTCCTTTTCTCGTTTCTCTTTCAATTTCGTTCAGTATTAAATTTTAAATATTGGTGTGAATTCTTGTGGATGTGAATTCTGCAAATGGGTGTACTGGGGCCGAATCACACCTCCTATAATTCACACCCCCACGAACTCACACCTCCAGAAATTCACACCAAAAATTTGCACGCCCAAAAATTCTGCAAAAGGGCAAAATAATAAAAATATCTTTAGAAGAAAAAGGGTTGCATGGGTTAGTACGGATAAGGCTTACATGACGGACAAGCACAATGCTCTTACTAGTCCAAGGCTGTTAGCTGCGATGCACATTTATTCAGGCCCAAATTACTATTGGGCCGATCCATAATCAAAGCAAAGTTGAGAGAAAGCCTCGTCGTATATACTTAACACAACCAGCACACGAGTGAGAGTCGAGGTCAAGCCTAAGGCTTCGAAATTGGGGATTAAACATGATAATCACACAAACGTGTGGAAAATACCCTGTCATGGAAAGATGGGCTTAATTTAATCAGTTCAATGGATCACATACCCTAACGAATATAAGGTCTTGTTCGGTTTGGATCTCTAAACACAACATTTTTCTCTGTGCATAATTTTTAATAAACTTTCTGCAAAATTATTACTCTTATTTCTCTATCTATTTCTCTCTACTCATCACTCCAAAATCTACCTCAAATTCCTTCATTATTGTGATGGTTGTTCGAACTCATTTCTCACATGGCAATAGGAACTTAGACCCCACATCTAATGAGGAAAATGGGCCCACATGCATAATAAAAATCCAACCACTTGTGTCTAGGACAGAGAAATCAACAAATTAAATAAGCAGCGCTACAGTGTGTGGGGCCAACTCTAGACCCCGCACGGATGATTTGAGCTGTTCAATAATTTTAAAAAGAAAACCGAGTGGGCTTCGCTGAACATCAGCTCGATCCAATATATGTAGATGCTCGGATCAAGCTCTTATCTTTGGAAAATCGGAAAAAATGGAAAGATTGGTTTTCTGGTGTACAGAAAGATGAGAAATTTGATCCAAACACCTACACATATCGGATCGAGCTGATGTTTCCTATTGCCCCCTTGATTTTTTTTTTTTAAATTATTGAACGGTTCGGATCATCCGTACAGGACCCAGAGTGGGCCCCACACGGCGTGTGGTGGCTGTAAACTTTCTGTTAAATGATAGCTACATTACCCTTTTAAAAAGGTGCAAATTGAAGAACAGTGACCCATCATGATCTACCAAATTGGAATCAAAAAAGAAGAAGAGAGAGGAAAAGACAAAAAAAGAAAGACTTGATGAAGACGACCTTTTTATGGTCTTCTCGACTAATAACCAGACCATTCTCCTCTACCCTTAAAAACAGTTGAATCACAGAAGGGAAAAGAGAGAGAGAAAGGGGATCTTAACGAGGAGTTCTGAAATGGCTGATCAAAATCAAATTGAAGAGTACCTAGTAGAGAAACTCAAGAAAGCACTTGAAGAACTTGCGAAGGGGGAGAAACATCTCGCAGCCAGACTAGCTCAGCTCTACCTCTACCCAAAATTCAAGCGTTTGGAGACATCACTGGGAGGTCCAAACCAGAAAGTACTAAAGCCAAGGGAAAAGCTCTACAAGCTTGACAACTTGTTGAGCGAATGGAGAATTCACTCGAAGAAGAAGAACCATTACTCCTTGGAATCCCTTTGCTTTGTTTACAATTACGGAAAGGAGTTGAACAATATCACAGTGGAACTCAATGATACTCCTTCGAACGGAGGGACTGGAGATTTACCGGCTAGCAATGGAGTACCCGTCTCACGCAAAGAAGTGGAAGATTTTCGATGGAGCGATCGATTGGTGGACGAAAATAAGGTTCATGGGATTCACGACAAGGCCATATCCCTTCAGAAATTCCTCGTTTCGGGGAGAGAAAACGACGATCGGCGGTTTAGTATGATTGGAATCGTTGGGATGAGAGGAGTGGGAAAGACGACGCTAGCCCAGGTGGTTTTCAACAAGCCGGAAGTGAAGAAACACTTCCTTCCGAGAATCTGGGTGTGTACGTCGAAACAGCCAGAGGACATTCGCGACGATTTTGACCATGGAATCGAGATTGTAAAGAGAATGCTGATGTGTCTTGGTGTCGAAGAAAAGATCATCGAATCGGCCCACCAACACGGGCTTAAAGGGCTTCTCTTCGCTCTTCGCCTGCAGTTAACGGGTAAGAGGTACCTGATTGTACTAGATGATGTGTGGTGCAAAGAAGAGGAAGAGATGTACGACAATTTCTCCACAAATTTCTGTTCTTCTTTGGAGGCAGACGAAAACAAATGTAGCGAAAAGCTAGCCTACGGATTGCCAAAAGGGTACGGGGGAGCGGTTATCGTAACCAGTAGGATTGAGAAATTAGTGATAAAAATGGTGGGTGAGGAGAACTTGCATATAGTCAAGCCGCTTAAAGATCCCAAGGACTGCTGGAAGATTTTCAAAGATTCAGCTGGGCAAATTGACGAAGAAGCGGTAGAGGATCAGAAAGCGAAGACCGTAGAGAATACTGCCTCTGCTAATGGGTATGTTGACCAGCAGGAGGAGGATCTGAATGAAGTGAAATCTGCCTCGGCCAATGGGCATGTTGACCAACAGGAGAAGGATCAGATTGAAGAGAATCCTGCCTCTGCTAACGGGCATGTTGACCAGCAGGTGCAGGACCAGATTGAAAAGAATTCTGCCTCTGATAATGGGCAGAATTCTAACAAGCAGGAGGAGGAGGAGGATCCAATTGAAATAGAGTTTAAGGAACTGAAAGAGAAGATTATAGAGAAGTGCGCCGGCCTTCCGTTGGCTGCAAGAATGATGGGGGAGATTGCTCGTGAATCGAATCGTCAAAGAACAACAAAAGTACCGGCCGAGATTCCTCAGAGGGAGCAACAACAGGTTGCGGAAAACCCAGGAGTACCCGAGAGTACTCAGAGCGATGAGCAACACCGCCAGGAGGATTGAAGTGGATGGCGAAGTTTGATTGAGGAATAGGGGTTGTTGATTTGGTTGTCATTTGTTTCTTTTGTTGTTTGTAGTAGTAGTTGGTTTTCTGTATCAGCTAGCTCTTGGGATGTCCAAGAACATATTCTTGTTTTTTCCAACTGTTTGGAATCTGTTCGTGTTTCATCTTTTGAAATGCCTGAATTCTTGTTTTGTCCAGGAATGAGGATCGCTACTTGACTTGTATTTGAGCAAGCAAGACAAAATTAAACAGCAAGATTACAAATTTAAGTAGGGCGGCTCCAGAATTTTCACTCAGAAGTTCCAATTTTATAATTTTTTGAACTGCAAGATTACAAATTTATATAATGTGTTGGTGAGGAAAAGTTTTATTCATGAACTGAACTTTATCGGGAAAATGGGCGGGCTGTCAGTTGTCAATTAGGATCAGTTTTGGATGTGAAATCCTCAAATCCCTTTTCGACATATGGTATCAGAGCGAGATCTTAGAATTTCCGTTACAACTGAACCTTGACCAAAAAACGCAGAACTGAATTTCCGCTACAACTGAACCTTGACCAAAAAACCCAGAATTGATCGGAAACTATGGTTCAACCATCCGATGTGGTGGAACACGACGTAAACTCTACCAACTCCAGCTTAGAAGACTCGACGACAAGAATGGCGGAAGTCTTGACCAAAATCATACCCAAATCCACACACCAAGCTACGACGACTCTGCTGCACAGATTGTTGGATGGCACCAACTATGTTATGGATCCAAGACCCATGTCTTGTATTTCTTACCCCAATACGTATCATTGAGTTAAATGAGGATTAAGTTTAGGGAGACTTAAAAATTCGTCTTTATTGCCCCCTTCACTTATGAGTTCATCCTTTCCTTTTCAACAAATTTTTCTTCAGTTTATGAGCAGGTCTAATTACATTTTTAACGAGAGAAGCTTATTCATAGAAGAACAGTGAATAAGCATTCACGGCTCCACACAATTTCTCCTGTCCATTCGTGCAATCAATGGTTGAGATTGATTTTCAATTTTGACCAATAACAATTAATTTTGACAGGTCAAAATTCAATTCGGACCATACAAAAATACTTTGGATGCACACGATTGGACTTCTGTAAACTCAATTTACGAAAAACTCCGAAAAGAAGTTATTCTGATTTTTAACACATGTATATACATACAACACTAAGTTCGAAATGCTATTTGACAAAACTTGTATGTACTATACCAATAACAAAAACAGTACCATTTTAGGCAGGTATTCAAAAGATTGCTTTGAGGAGTTATGTTTGTACATATATACCCTTACTTGTAAGATATAAGTTAGTCAACATAGTTTGTTTGCTTTTGTAATTTTTTCCCGAATTGTAATTTCGTCTCTACCTTTTACAAGGTTTGTGCAAATAATAAATTAAAGATGCTATACTTCAGTTAAAATTGAAAAGACCCCATATTATGAGCTCTTTGAGAATTGTTGCATCTTCCTTTTACAAGATATATGTAAATAATACTATACATTAAAATTGCAATTTTTAAATTATTTTGAGAATTTGTTGAAAGTCATAAGATCTTTGTTTGCTCAGCCCTACGAGTATGAGTTCTTTGAGGAAGTAGTGGAGAAGATGAAAGCCAAGCGGTACACATATAGCTAATAGAAACAGCAGTTCATGAAACAATTTACAATGTGAAGGAGTTTTTTTTTTTTTTTGGATCAACTAAATATATCCATTAACAGGAAAGCAAAGCGGCACTTACAATGGATTCCAGCAGAAAATACAATGATCATAACAAACAACATTTCTAGCACATAAAACACATAAAAATAGAATACAGACAGATCGATGTCTATGATCTAGACACGAGACTTCTAGTCTAGCAAATAAAACACATAAAAATAGAATACAGACCGATGTCTATCATCTAGACACGAGGCTAAAGCCATTACTGCAAAGCACACCAAAAACAAGTTCGGCTATAGTGCAAGTCAAAGATAGAGACCAAATGCCCCCAAGTGTTGCTTGGATTCAAAACAAAGTAATGGCACCACGAAATCCATTCAAAGACAAGAAAACACAACCCACACACCCTCAGCAGCAAGGCAAGCAAGCCAATCATGTTTGTCATCGGACCACCACCACCACTGTCGGAACTTGAAACGGCACTTTGGTGACAAAGAAGAAGTTGAGAAAAAGGAAAGAGGAAAAACACAGAAACTCTAAAACTTGAACCCTCGCTGAAAAGCAGAGGTTATTGAAAGCGAGAAAAACCATCACCGAGAAGGGAGGAAAACACCCAAGGGCAGAGCCCTCCTCCCGCCCCCGTATAAGGGTGACTAATACCCATGGGAGAGGGAGGGGGACGAAGAGAGCAAGGCGGCTAGGGTTTCTTTTCTTCCTTTTTTTCTCCCTTCAAGAGAGGCTCTGGGTTAGAGAGAACGGGGAGAGTGTCAAAGTGAAGGAATTAAAAGAAGCAGAACTATCTTCGAAAGAACAGCCAAGAAGAAATAACATACCGTAGCTTATTCTTGGCACACATTGTTTGAATTGCTCTCCTTATTTTCTCTTCATCCAAAATCCGCTCTCGTTGCATGGGAATAAAGTGAGTCTCGGGCATTTTACCTTCTCCAAGTACTCCAGTTTGGGAAATAAATCCAGCAGTTGCCGCCAATCCATCTCTAATTCAATCAAGTACTTAAGACGTAGTACCTTCACTTCCAACCACCGGCCCTTTTTCTCCTTGCCTTCAAAATCTTGGAATTGACCCAGGTCGGAGAATTTACCTCCTCTGACATAGAGCTTCTCTAACTTCGTCATCTTGCTAGCGCTCAGCCATTTTGGTGGAGTCATCTTGGGGAAACACTGAAGGTCCAGTTTTGTCAGTTCCAAGGTAAGCACAGGAGGCACCAGCTCGGCTGGCGCCTCTGGGACTCTGTTCAAAGTTAACGATCTTGGCAGAAAGTTTGGGAATTTTGATTTCTCAGCACTCGGTGTTGCTGGTTCACCGCCATCTTTGTTTTTCCCATCGTCTCTATTTCCTTTAGTCAGCGCCCTTGGCAATCGCTTACCACTAATATCTCTGCTTTTGCTGTCTTCTCCACTTCCTCTATTTGGGGAGCCTGGCAATTGCTTAGAGGTAGAGGTCCCTCTTAGAGATCCTTGAACCGATTTCTTGGAAGCTTGAGTTCCTTGTTCAGTTTCATCGCGGTCTTTCTTTTTGTTTTCCTTTCTATTTCCTCCACTGTTATCTTGCTTGTCAGTTTCATCAGCCTTAGATCGTGCAGAGCCCCTTCCCCATGCGATTGTTAGCTTCTTAAGCTTTTTGTACAGATTCAAAGCATCCAGATCTTTATTTGAAGGAAAATCATCGTCACCAGTGTGAATGCTCAATTTGCGGAGGTTTGTTAATTTTGCCAAATCCACAAGATTGCAGGAGGTTTTTGGATCAGAATCTCCAACCACAAAGCCAATGAGGACTTCGAGTTTGGAGAGCAACGCAAGTCCCTTGGGCATCTGATCTAAAAGGTAACACTCCGACATGTCCAAGTGTGTCAAATTCTTGAGCAACCCAATTCCTTCTGGAATCACCTCAAGGTTGTGACAAGCCTTAATATCAAGGATCGTAAGACTCGCAAGCTTCGAAATGGACTCAGGAAGCTGCACAATTCTAGATATTCCTTGAAGACTCAAAAACCTTAGGTTTTTGACATTTTCCAACCCATCCAAAACGTTTGCATTTTTCATCTTTGAAGTTTTGGTGTCTTCAACCTCTATGTGATGCACAGCCCGTGTCTGCCACCTTCCCAAATAAAGAACATTGACGTTTTTCATCTTTGCGAACAATTCGGGTGTGAATTCAAGAATATCTTCATTAAGATTGAACAGGGCATGAAGTTTTTCTAAACACTCAATCTTTGATAACCCTTTACCTTTGCCCGTTAAGCATGCCCAGAGAGAACTATAGTCATCCTCTTTAATGTAGCCCTCATCATCAAAATTGAAGAAGTTAGCTCTCCTGGCAAGCTTAATCACCATAGAGCGGACAAAAGGTTCCATCTTGCATATGTACTCCCCATGCCTATGCTTTTCGTGCACGGGCGCAACAAATCCCTTTGCAACAAGTTTCTTAAAGTAGTCATTGGCGAATTGCTCCACAGTCGCATTGTTGTTGCTCGCTTTTAGGGGAGGTACAAACTCCTCTCCCATCCACCAGTATATCATGACCCTTTTCTTGATCCCAACATTTTCCGGGAATATCGAGAAACTAAGGAGACACAGCTTCAACTCCATGCTGAGCTCATGGTAACTCGCCTCGAATTCTTTGAACACAAGGGTTAACTCAAACGCCGCGTTCTTCGTCAAGTTAAGCTTTTGATCAAACGCAAGGTCTGCACTAGTTCCGTTGGCCTTTGCACCGCCATCCGCCCACAGATGGCTCTCGTGCTCATCCTTGTGTTGGGATGAGATCTTATGCTTTAATTTCTTGACAATTTTCTTCAAGTCCCTGTAATCTTTTTCACTTCCGGTATCTGGATTGAGCTTGTTGAACATGTCTTTCACTGTATTGATGTCATCTTGGCAAGCCGTAATCCTCTCGGATGCTTTCTCAATGAATTTCAGATCTGCTTCGACCAATCTCGAAAGCTGCTTAGGCACACTATGGCCTCCTGATGCAGGGAAACACGTAAGAAGCATTATATGTACATCAATAATAATCACAAACAATTTTCAAGCGAATCTTTATCATTAACAAACTCAACTTCCTTCCTACCCATAAGTCATAAGACCTAAAATCAAATTTTGTAATCGCAGCATATAGCAAACTATTACTAGGAAACAAAATGGAAAAGCAAAATGAAATATCAGCCAACATATCATAGTAATTCTTTTGGAACAAGTACATTAAAAAAAAAAAGGAAAGAGAAAACCAAAACCAACCAATAGTGTCACAAATTTTATGTCCTTTTCTTTGGTCATTAAGATTTTACAGGGGGCAATACCCCTGCATTACAATCTTTGTAATTTGTTTTCAATGATTAATAAAAAAAATCGCCGTTCAAAAACAATAAAGAACTAACCAAAGCATCAAACACTGAAGAAGAGATATCCAGAGAGTTGCAAGGGCTGCACTTTCGTAGGATTCACCATTGGATCCACATACAAACTCTAGCTCTAAGAGCATCTCTAGCCCTTACTCTTTTAATGGACTCTGAACCAAATTTTGAGTAAAACCCCTCTAAACACTCCATACTCAAACACATACCAGATTGAGTTTTACTCAACATTTTCACCAAATCAAGGTATACTCAAATATTGGAAGCCTTGTTTTGCTCTTCACAATTTACAACTATGCCACTTAGGAAGATTTTACTTAAATATGTGCTAACATTTGGGTTTATCCATTGGTGTACCTCATACCAAAATTTGAGCAAATATTGGGGTATGGTCCCCAATTATAGTTCTAAACACAGACATAGGTTCCAAGGCTTCCTTTCCTCTCCAAATTTGTTAACAAACCCTGCCATTGCAAGCTTATAAAGAGCATTGTGGAACAGGGGCGGCTGCACCTATAGTTGAGGGGGTTTGGGGCTCGAAAAATGAACTAAAATTTTGTATTTCTTTCTACATTTAATTTGGTTTTACTTTCATATGGTTGGCACTAAATTGTTCATACATAGCCAAAGTAAAAGAAAGGGCAAAGTCCACTTCGACCCGCTGTGGTTATCTCCATAGGCTGATACCCCCCTTATGGTTCAAAACTGACCACATAACCTACCTATAGTTTTGAAAATGTGCGGATAGACCTCCTGCCGTCATATTTTCCATCCATATTAACGGACACAATGTTGGCATATTAAGAAACAACATGTGAGCAAGATAAGTGTAGTGGAAATGGGAATGTTGAGGTGAATGTGTGGTAAGACTAGACGAGACAAAATTAGAAATGAAACAATCCGTGAGATGGTAGGTATAGCACCTATAGATGAGAAGTTGAGGGAAAATAGGCTAAGGTGGTTTGGGCATGTCTACCGTAGACCAGAAGATGCAGTAGTTAAGATAGCGGATAGGATAGCTCTAGGTAGCAATGTCACGGGGAGGGGTAGACCTAAATTGACATTAGATGCTGTAGTGCCCAAAGATATGAGTATAATGGGTTTGCGTGAACAAGTGGCCCTTAACAGAGCTCAATGTGATTCCTGTAGCCGACACTAAGTGATTGGGACGCAAAGCTCGGTTTGGTTTGATTTGGTTTATATTAACGGACACAACATTAAAAAACCATTATACCTTTATCATGTCCCTAATTCTTCTTCTTTTTTAAATCTAACCACACCATCTCCTATATAAAAAATTGAATCCAAACCGTTGAGATTGTAAATTTTGACGAGTACTATATCTATACCAAAATTCAAGTCAATCAAAAAATGAAAAGCTCATGGTGGAATCGATTTTGTCATGAAATTAAAATTTCAAATTTGAATTTACTAAAAATTAGATCACTAGGTTGTTGATGCTTAATCGATATGATTTTTTACAGAGATATTCTATTTTTTATTTAATACATTATGAGCGACTCAGATTACATTCTAGAGGCGTGTGAGATACACTTCCGTTAATATGGATAGAAAACATGATGGCAGAGGTATATCCCAAAACCACAGGTAGGTTATGTGATCAATTTTGAACCATGAAGTAATATCTGCACATAGCGATAACCACACAGGGTGAAAGTGGACTTTGCCCTAAAAGAAATCTTCCTTAAATTTGTGAGTTTATTTATAGATAATATAGCTCAAAAAACAACATAACGAAGGCCCAGTTCATTTTCAATCAAAATAAAATTGTTCATTTATATAGAGCTTTATATACAAGAATTTTATTTATGTTCGCCGCACTGGAAACTCTTTCTCCTCCTATTCTGACAAGCCCACCTTAGCTTTAGAGTCCATCTTTTTAACTACAAATATTCCGACAACACGCTAAAACCCAGAAAAGAAAAGAAATGTCACCTCCGCCGTCAGCGTTGCCGTCATTTGGCCCGTTTTCGTTGCTGCTACCGTTGTTAACTGATTTGGGTTTTGGATTTCGGTGCTTGAATTTGACAGGAAAGCACAGAGAAGTCGCCTTGGAGGATTCTGGTTGATTTGTGCCTGGTACCGGCTTTGAGTTTTCGTCGTCGTCGTTGTTGGTCGGCGGAATGGTAGAAATGGAGGAGGAAGGGGGGTCGGTGTCTTTGGCGGGCTCGATCTCGTGGGTGCTGGAGGTGGAGGGGTTATGTGACGGCAAGGAGGCGGTTTTGGTGGACATTTTTGTGGTTTGTTTTTTATGGGAGAGAGAGAGAGAGAGAGAGAGAGAGAGAGAGAGAGAGTCGAGAAGATGAGAGTGATGGGTGTTTCAAAGGGAGTGATTTCTAGAGAAGATGGGGATATCTTTGTCTAATGCCATGAGATCATCGGATCTGTGGTGAGTGCAGTGCAGTGCTTACTTGCAAAGGATGATTGGAGTATTTGGGAAGAATGAAGTCGTTGAAGAGTCAAGACCCTCACAATTTGCTTCGGGAGAAGATAGAAATGGGTGTTTGGTTCCACTACTCATTATTGCATTTTCTCATTTTCAATTTTTGGCACCTTCGTTCTAAAATGCATTCTCACATAATGTGTTTGCTGTTTTTTGGTTTAGAGGCCAAAAGTGGGAATAAACTCAAGAGGTCCTTTTTGCATTATTAGATTTTCTCATTTTGGGTTCACTTACCAAAATATCCTAACTCAAGTTAGGTATTTACCAATTTTACCCTCACATTACTCTTATCCCCTTCTCACTTGGTTGATATGCATTTATCGATCGGGGAGGGAGAGTGTAAGGTCCATATTAAGTTGTATCTTATTTTCTAGAGCATCTGTTTGATGGAAAGGATATCAATTGTGTTATGTAATTGATAGGGAGAATGTGTTAAGGAAATTAGTTTGTAAGGAAATCTTCTTGCATAAAGGATTTCGTGCATTTGCTATCTTAGAAAAAGGAAATGCAGAAATCATATGTGGCAATATGGAAGTGGCTATCTGGCAAATGCAGAAACGTTCAAAAGGTCTTCTTAGCATTCAATATATATGCGGCTTGGTTGGCTTTTGAAGGTCACGGGAGATATGAAAGTTGTTTGCTCTTGTCACTAAATATCAAGTAACATCTAATGGTGACTGGTTTTGACCTCTTGGAGTTGCACATGATTCGGTGATCATGAACCTTTCTACATAAACTCCGAGTGTTCCCTTTTAACCATTGTTCCTACTACTTGAAACTTTCTTCCGGTGGATTCTGGAAGTTTATTGGAGGACTTGTGGATTCAAGGCGTGGGGCAATCAACCACTTGGTGCGGTGTACGTGGATTCGACAAATCGATCTTTGGTCAGTTGGTGAGGATTCACGATTGTTTAATTAAGATTGTTTTGTAACTGCACAATGATTACTTTTAGTGGTTCGATTTCCTCCAGTGGTTTTTACCCTTTTTAAGGGGTTTTCCACGTATATCTTTGTGTTCATCGTTTATTATTTTCAATTCCTATTATTCTGCTTGTTGAGTATTTAGATAGCGAAAAGGGGAATTTCAATTGGTATCAGAGCGGGTCGCTCATTAATTGTTGGATTTCTTCCTAGAGCGGATCTATAGCAATAATGAACATAAACAATAACATGAATCATCCGTCGAGTCGTACACCTATTTTGGATAATGAAAATTTGACTACTGAAAATCTAGAATAAAAGCTATCATGAGGTCTGTGGATGAGGAAATTTGGAATTCTTGCATCAGAGGGTATAGCCATCCCACGAAAAAAGTAGAAGAAAACAGGTCCCTAAACTTACTGCTGAATTGTCTCGCGAGGAAAATGCTGCTTTACAGGCTAATAATCGTGCCTTGGATATTTTATTTAGTGCTGTTGATGTTAATGAGCATCATAAGAGCAAACTAGATTTGTCTTTAAAAAAAAAACCCACCCATAATTAAATTTTGTCATTATTCATACGTTTTAATACCATAATAAAGAACCAAGGGTATCATGGTAAAAACTAATCCATAATTCATTTTTATCATTCATTTACCGAACACTACTCCTGTTACAAAATGCATTCTGCACATATTATCCAAACACTCTACTCAAATTCAAAATACATTCTGATCATAATTCAAAAAGCCCAAAAAGCTAAAAAGTTAAAAATGAAAAGTCAAAAAGTAGGCTCTCAAACACCCACGTAAATGGGTGGGCCCAGATTCAATTAATTATTGAATCCTGACTCCTGCTCTAACGACTCTAATTTTTAGTAAATAAAAATTTCGTTAAATATTTGAATTTTATTTTTAATTACTTGGATTGCTTTTAAAATTCGTTTTTAATTTTAATAATCCGTCATAATTAAATTTTGGACTCAGAAATAGAATTTCTTGTATCGAACTACTTAGTCATTTTCTAAAGACAAGCGGAGTTATTTACCATGTGCATAAAACTTATTTTTGAATTACATTTTTCAGTTGGAAATCTTACTTAGTAATTTTAGTTCAATCTTAACTGTCTAGTTAGTAAAGTCAGTTACTTTACCATAACTAGTTTGTCATAGTTAAACTTGGTGGACTTTATGAATCTTCTTAAAAACCTAGTTAAACCTTTTGAACCCTGTATATATCATTGAGTAATAGAAATTAGGAAAACTATTGTCCATTGGATAATAGCATGACTTGACTATCCATCATTGTACTTTAGACTTGTCATGTCATGAATAGTGTGACATGATTGCTTGTCCATTGGGTAATAGAAAGTAGGAAAATTATTACTCATTAATTCATAAAGTGATTAGAAGTATATATATCATTGTACTTATCCCAATCCATGTGTCAATGTACTTTCCCTAACTTATAGGACAATATACTTTCCCAAATCTATGTGTTGTCTTATCTAGAATAATCTTAACATCACCATCACCTTTTACCCATTGATTAATAATTTGGATGGTAGTTATTGTCCGTTGGTCCATAGAATAAGACTTGCACATGTGAGCATAGTACTAGTCATCATGACACCTTTATGTCTTATCAAGAATAGTAATTGTCACTATTCCTCACCTTTACCACTTTGACCATTGGATAAAGAATAGTGGGAGAAGTTCTAACCTTTGGATAATAGAAATAAGATTGCCCATTGTCTAGAAAGTAGTACACACACACACACCATAGTTGGACATTCTATTACATACACAAACCTAGTCAACATTGTACTTCCTCACCCAAATCCTTAGATTGTCATATCAAGGAAGTACAATCATTCCCCACCAAATCTTGCTCTTTTCTAAGAAACCCACCCTAGCATTCAGTGGTCACATCAACATATACCAACTTTGTGGGAAAAAGAGAGAGAGAGAGAGAGAGAGAGAGAGAGAAAATTCGGAGAGAGAAAGAGAGAGAGAAGGCCGAGAGAGAGAGAGGGAGGTTCATGGAGAGGAGTTCTTGTAACGCCCCGAGTTTTGGGAACGTTAAATAGACAATTTTATTGAAAATCTAAATAGAGTCTGGCTCCATATTACATCATAATTCTCACAAGAGTGCTTTCATTCAACAAAAGGAGGGGAAAATAGGGTTCTTATCTACAGCTCAACCTGCTCTTCCATCGTAGCCAGCTCCTCGGCTTCGAAAGCCTCCAAGGTGTATAGTTCTCCATGTTCATCTACAAGGTCTGACACATTATACCAGCGTCGCCACCAATATAATATGTCAGGGTCACCAAAGGTAACACCATGAGCTACAGGAGCTCAATAGAATAATCCATACCCATTAACCCATAACTTACAAACAATAGGTCATAAGGTTAACGATTTACCACGATGTACATGTCTACTTAACAACTTAGTTAACAAAAACACATCCACATTCACTATTTAACGGCATGGGTGTCCATGATTTTTTGAGTTTCTCCTACGCGACTCATCGTAGACCGTATCTCATTTTCATTTACCAAATCAACATTTTCAAAAGCATTTTTAACACACCCAGCCTTGGTTATGCCGCTCTGGGTTTCCGAGTATTCGTACAATGGTTCCGCCGCTCCAGGTTTCCAGTGGCGCACAATTGGCATTGGCACCTCTCCGCGGTAACCATGCCACATACTACCTCGGTTCCGCCGCTTCGGGTTCCCGAGTATCCACACAATGATTCCGCCGCTTCGGGTTCCCATTGGCACACAAACACACACACCACACAATGGGCAAGTCTGGCACATTGCGGTTTCAAAGCCACACTTTATCTTTAACCCACCCTAAGTGTCATGTTTCTACTTTCTCGATTTACGTGTCTCGTTTGCATGCATAGACTTTGCAGTAGGACTTTTCACATAAGTGAACACAAGTCATTCATTGAAATCTTGAAACTAAACTAGCAAGATCATCTAACTCTATATTATTAATCATGCTCAAATTATCACCTAAAGCATATCGCCACATGTACGGACGCCCTTGGAGTGAAAACCACTTATGCTTTGTCACACATTAAAACAAGTAATTCAAGTAATTATGTATACATGCTTATAACCATCTTAAAGATCAAAGTACGATTACTTTCAATCAAGTTTATGTTTTGAAAATCCATTCTTTCTTCCTTTTAGGAAAGTTAAAAACAACACATGTTTATTAGAGTAAAAATCGATTATTCCAACATGTTCATACTTCCATTAGCGAAAATAAGTTTGTTAACTATCATACATTCTAAACCTTATAAGTGACAGATAACCTTATATACTTATAGGCGACAAATAACATTATATACTTATAGGCTGTAGATAACCTTATATACTTATAAGCGACAGATAACCTTATATACTTTAAGAAAACTTTTAGGGACATTCTACTTATACTTAAAGTTAGAGTGTAAGGATAATCTACCATTCTTCTAGGCGGTTGCTCGGTTTTAGAGATTCGATCGTCGGTTTTGCAAATCGGCGGCGTAACGGCTTCAAAGTGCTTCGAAAGGAAAAGAGATGGATTTTCTCTTCCTAGAAACAACTTTGTTAACTACACTAGGCTACTTTAAAGATCTAGGGGTGGTTTTTGGAGGTGGTTAGGTGGTAGCTCTCAAGAACTTCGAGAAACTTAAGAAAACTTGAACTTTGGTACTTAAAAAGCTTAAAATTTCGAGAGAGAAATTGGAGCAAAGAGTGAAGGTGTGAGTTTAAGCTTGGAATGGCTTGCTATTTATAGGCCAAGGCTCCCTCTCTCTCCCTCTCACCCGAAATCTCTCTCTCTCTCTCTCTCTCTCTCTCAGTATCTCATTTTTTATTCAACTTGTCATGCTTTCTTTGAAACATCAAGATTTAGTTATAGGCTTGCATGGCTAGATTTAGTACTTTGGATTGATTTGAAAAGATTTTGATGGAAGAAAGGAGGATGGTACAAGGTTTTATATTGGCAATTGTACATATAAGAACAATGGAAGATAGATTTTGCTTGGAGAAGTATATAACCCTAGATTGCAATCAAGTCAAAGTACAATGGAAAGATCAGCAAGGTACACACCAAATCCCCCTCTCTTCCTCTTTCTCTCTCTCTCTCTCTCTCTCTCTCTCTCTCTCTAGTACTAGTACTATGGAAGTGTGTGTGTGTGTGTGTGTGTGTGTATATATATATATATATATACACCATGAGGGGCGCGGAAGAAGGGATACAGTGGAAGAACATGGGTTTATCAGAGTGGGGTGTGTCGGTGAAGGAGAGGGTGACTGATTTACTTAAAGGAAAGGGGACGGTAGAAGCACAGTAACAACAATTATAACTAAATAGTAAAAGCTGAATTTAATAGTAAAAAGTGAGTGAACAGTACTATGAATAGTAAATTTCGTGAGTGAATAGTAACTGATGAATAGTAATGAATAGTACTGTGAATAGTACTACAAAAATGAATAGTAATGAATAGTAAATGCAATTTACTGGTAATGAATAGTAATACAGTTTACTGAAGTTTAATACAAGGGTAAGCTGAACAAACTCAGACTTACAGTGGATACAGAAGTAGAACTTCAATCTTGACTAAGTATAGGCACAATTGTTGAAAACCCAATACTTGTTTACTAGTTACTTGAGAAAAACTCTCTCTAAAACTTAAACTTGAAAGGAAAACTTAAAAACTTGATTTACAACTGATTTCTCGGATCCTTTTATAGAATAAGGACCTGAGATTTACGAGTGCTGAATGACTCAGCCATGTGACTAAAGTAGGTGACTGTTCTACTTTCGGTGCTAGTGGGGTAAAAGCAGAAATAATTGCTGACTGTTTCCACTTTCGGTGCAGATGGGACCAAAAGTAGAAATGATGACTTCTTTTGACTAGACTGTTTCTACTTTCGGTGCTGGTGGGACCAAAAGCAGAAATGATGATGACTTTAGGCAAATGGGTCCTGGGCATCTTGGAAGGCTGACCCATATGGGTTCCTGTGAGAAGTTGATGTAGCTAACTCTTCAGATGATGTATCATCTTCTTCTTGACTAGCTTGAGCAATTAGCTGTTGTGCTAACATTAATAATTGGGAGCACTTGGTTTTTAACTTGGATTTAGAAGGCTTGGAAGAGCTTGGTGTTGAGCGTCCAAGTCGAATAGTAGAAAAGGTAGGTGAATTTGGTTGAATCTGTGCAGTTGGAATTTTGACTGGTTGAATCTGTGCAGCTGGAACTTTTACTGGTGTTGGAACTTTGACTGGAAATTCTTCTTTGACTTGATCAATAACGCGTTGATGCTTATATTGATCCCACCATTTTACTAAATATTGACGAATGACTGTCTTGTTATTGATACCATATCGCCACTTGAAGATCCATGGAACTTTATATTTGGCCATGAATAGTAACAGGACTGGAAATTGACTAGTGTGACTATTTACTGGGTACAAAGTGGAAAAGTAATTGAGTTGGTCCATGAGTTCATTTGGTAAGAGATCAGGAATGACTCCATTTTGGTGCCACCATCGGGAGAACCAAGATGGAATTACTGATTTAAATTTATGATCAAAAGAAAAGAACCAGGAGTGAGTAAAAGACTCATTCTCATGGAGGATGACTTTGAACCACACATCAATATAATCATAATAATTATATTGAATTGGATGATTAGGGAGATTCTTGAATAGTGATGGGTGACCCCATTCATCAAGGCTGACTATGTTGTGAATATAGAGGGAATGGTAAATGACTTTATTGGGATTGACTCGGTCATTGATGAGTTTTATCACAATTGATTTATGGTGGAGGAGGATGTCTTTGTAAAAAGAAAGGTTTTTATCTGGGTGAGCAGTGATGAAATGCCATCCTGAAGGGAAAAAGGATTTGACTAATTCAATTGGGTTATGAATATTTTTGTGGACTGGTTCAATGGAGAAAAGATTAGTGGTGACTGGTTTAAGAACATATTCTGTAGTTCTAGCTGGATAAGGGAATTTGTTTTGACTAGGTTGAATAGTTTGAGTTGGACAAAATGGATCAACTGGTTGACTAGATGGAGAATTGCATATGAGTGCTGAACTGTAACTAGTCTTAGGGATTTGCCCAAGGACTTGATACCTGTTTCCACCGCTGGCTGGAGGAAGAGCAAGTTGATTTTTTGGAGCTGGGGTTGGCTTTTTGCTTTTCTCTGCGTTTTTGTCGGCCATGGCTGGGTTGAAATTCTGCTTTTGCTGCTTGGTTTAAATAGTTGAAAAGGATGTTTAAATAGTTGAAAAGGGAAAACTCTCTGGACTAGATGCTGCTGAAAAATGATTTTAATAGCTGGAAAGTAGTTTTTGGATGAATAAGAAACTTTTATGACTTGCTAAATAAAAATTCTCTGGTAAGAAAATCAGGAATAGAATTCTGATCTCCTTTAATGTATTCAATATCAAAATAAAAAATACTTAAAATTGACTGCCATCTAGCAAAGATCTGTTTACTAGCTATATTTTTAACATCTTTTTCTAAAACATATTTTGCACTTTTACAATCAATTCTGACTAAAAACTTTTGGTTTAATATATCATCCTGAAATTTTGAAATACATAAAACTAATGACAAAATTTCTTTTTTAATAGTACTGTAATTGCTCTGTGCTTTATTCCATAGACCAGAATGAAATCGAACAATTTGCTCAGGGGAAGTAGGGTTGACTTTCTGTAGGAGAATACCACCATATCCTATATCCAAGGCATCAGTTTGAATAATCTTAAAAGAATTAACTGTAGGAATACCTAGACATGATAATGTCTTTACATATGTTTTGACTTGTTTGACTATGGAGGTGTGTACTGGTGACCAAGGAGGGGGATTGTCCCTTAATCGCTCAAATAGAGGCTGACAAGTTTTCCTAAGCTCTTTATAAAATCCTGCTATATAATTTAGAGAAAATTAAATAGGCATCCTATTCAGTAGACTTATTTAGGTGTCCATCCTGGTGTATTTGAATACTTATGTTCCAATTCTCAAATTGTCATTTTGTTCCATTATGCCCTTGGTTATTAGTTATTAGCTATATTTTATTTTACATATTCTTAATTATAAGAGTAGGATGTTCCTAAATTTGTGGGATTTAGTTAAGGGAAAGCCAATAATCTCTCTTTCTCTTATAACTTGTGTTGGGTTTGAGTATATGTGACGTTTCTGCCTCTCCCCCCTCATGAAACCCTAGCCTTTCCGCCTCTTCCCTACGCCACCATCTCCGACAGCGTCACCGGCCAGACCCCATCCTCGCCTCACCAATCTCTCTCCTTTCCCTCTCCCATTTCCCTTCTTAATCGGTGGCTGCTTTCTCTTGCGTCACCGGCCAGGCCCCACTGTGTTGTTTGCTTTCTCCGGCTGCCAACTGTGTTGTTTGCATCCACTAACAAAACCACCTCAGCCTTCGTGGTGGTGGCTCATAAGAAGGCCAGGAAAATTCGGAAGGTATTCGGTGGACACAACCCAAAACGTGTTTGTTCATTGCATATCAATTACTTGTCATGTTTTCTGATTTTTGTCATGTTTTTTATTTGATCATGTTTTGTTCATCTATCTCGATTGAAACTTACACTTCCCAAAAATTGTCATGTTTTCTGATTTTTGTTATATTTTTTATTTGATCATGTTTTTTTCATTTACCTCGATCAAAACCTACACTTCTCGAAACTTGCCATGTTTTACGATTTTGTAAGATTTTTTAATTGATCTTGTCATGTTCATATAGATCGATCAGGTTTTGTCATGTTTTGTGAATTGATCATATTTTGCCATGTTTTCTGACTTACACATCCGTTTTTGTAAGAGTCATATTTTCTTTATAGATTTTAGGGGAACAAAAATATGAGAGAAGATTAGGAGAGAGAGAATTCAAAAGAAAGATTAGGAGAGAGAAAAAATTTAAAAGATTAGATGAGAGAAATGTTTGAAAGAGGAGAGATAATTGAGATAATTAGAAAATAGAAAGATTTGAAAAATTAGGAGAAAGAAAGGGTAGTTTAGGATTTAATTGAATTTGAGGATGGAAAGATAAGTATTTAAACACATTAGGATGAACACCTAAATAAGTAGTGTGAAAAGGATGGCTAATTAAGTTCCCCTATAATTTAATGATCCTAAAAATCTTTGTAATTGATTTTTGTCAGTAATTTCATCAGGAAATTTGTCACGCCCCAAAAATGGGAAGTGACCGGCCGTGATCCATGAGGCTAATCCATGGAACACGCAGCCTGAATAAATTAAAGTAGCCAAAATTCAAACGATCGCTCTTCGTTATTTATCAAACCCAAAGCCAAATATGTCTCATCATATATAAACATGGGGCACAAACATCCCATGAACCAACAATATCCAGTGATCAAATAATAATAAAATGAATCCGTTATGTGATAAATGTTTCAAATGCGGAAGCGATTATTAAATTAAAACTAAGATGAGACACCCTATGGAGGTCAACACAAGAAATCCCCGAGATGCCACCAGAGTCCCTGCCTAACTCCCCAACTTGCCTTAAAAAGAAGTTGGAATAAATCCGTCAGCTGACAAGCTCAGTGAGTAGTAAAGCATGTATAATAATACAGTTCTAAAACATGGCAAAAAATAGATTTTCACGTTAACATATTTTGGCATACAAAGGTGTACATCAAACCAACAAATAAGGCCATAAATCATTTACCAAATAGGTCTCAATGGTGATCACAAACCAATCTCCAACAAAATGGGGAACCACAATCAATATCGATAGAATCAAATGCCAGTGAATAAATGTCTCATAATTGGATCCAATATCGTATCTTAGAGTCACCACGAGTAGGCAGCCCGTGAAACTTTTCCCTAAGAACGACCCGGCAAAAGAAAGCCGTTGAGCATTAGAGTCACCGACCTAATCCGGACTCTTCTCTAATGGCCAGAGTCACCAGCACACAGAGAATTAATTTCCCTGGACTTTCCAAAATATGTTCCCAACAATATCCACAAAGTTCTCACCAAAAAAGATTATCCGAGCAATAAATAGTTTCACCAATCCGCATGCCAATTTAATATAATCAAATATAACAATGAGTTTCCAATTTCAATCATAAATTTTCCAAAACAATAATTTAAGGGATACGGGGAAGTTCGAAAATACGTAACATGCTTAACCACTCACCTGAGTCCGAAAATAATGCAATTCGAACCGCACAAAACGAGCCTAACCTGAACAAAACATCATATAGCAATATTATCACTAATTGCGTCAAGTATTATTACCTACGGTAGTTTAAAACTTCCTGGAACTATACTAATTTAAGCCTAAGAACAATTTAAGACTAATCCTACCAAAACCATTATCCAATTTCCATTCCCATTGCTATAACCTTCTGTTCAACCACGTACACCCAAAAATCCAGTGCTTTGATCCAAAAACCCAGTGCTTTGATCTCTATGCATTCCTCTTGTTGTCTCCCAACCCATTCAAAACCATAAACGCCATTCGCACACACGCACACCACGTGCACCCACATAAACCGCCACAATCCTCCAACAGACCATGGTCCCATAGCATTAAAAAGAAACCAATCGGTGCCAGTGAAACTTTTGCAAAGCTACAAACAAAATCCATTTTTTCCCTTTATTAATTCCACTGATCTACACCTCTAATAAACCCAAGTTTTGTTTTCTAGTTGAAACCCATAAACCACTGGAACATGGGAAAAGGAAAAGAGAAACAAGAATTGAAGAGGAACTAACCACTTCGGCAAATCTCCCACCAGGCAAAACCCTCTACTGCGGTTTCAATCTCCAACCAAGCAAAACCTACGACTGCGGCTTCTCTGTCCCCAAATAATAACCCTAGTCTAATATAACAACTTCCTCTAACCCACGTTCTCAAAAAAACCCTATTCCGTGAAAATATCTCCTAACGAGTAACTTTATAAAATTACCCACAAATCATGAACACCCACAATTATAGCTTATTAGTTAATTAAAATTTAGATAGAACGTAACACAAATTTATAAAATTACCATCCGGTACCACTAATTTACCCAAAATCAATTTCATAACCCAAATATTACAATCGTGTCAACAATATCCATAACGCGCACAAATTAATTAGTTGGGACCCAATCATAACACTAATTAATAACGGCTATATAACTATTTAAATAAATGAAAAAGCTAGGCTGTAACAAAATTTATCAACAAATTGAATCGCTCTACTAATTGGTATTATGGTTGATTGGTGAATATCATATCCTAAAAATCTTATTTTAGTCTGAAATAATTTAATTTTAGGAGCTGAGATGACTAATCCATTATGTTTTATGGTTTGAAGAAAAGAATTTAAATGTTTCCAGTGTTCATCAATTGAATTGGAAAAGATGAGTACATCGTCTATGTAGATTATAATAAAATGACTAAACGGGTTAAATATTTCATTCATTATGTTTTGAAATTCACTAGGAGCATTTTTTAATCCAAAAGGCATTACATTCCATTCGTAATGTCCAAATGGTGTAGTGAAAGCTGTTTTATATTTGTCATTAGGGTGTAATTGGATTTGCCAAAATCCACCCTTTAAATCAAATTTGGAGAAAATGATTGCATTCGTTAATCTGTTAATTAAATCTTTTTTTATTAGGAATTGGGTATCTAATCCATTCTAATACTGTGTTTAATGGTTTGTAATTTATGACTAATCGTGGCACGCCATGTTCTTTCTCTGCATTTTTATTGACATAAAAAGTTGGACATGACCATGGTGATTTACTTTTTCTAATAATATTATTATTGAGTGGTTCATTAATTTCTTTTTTGCAGGTTTCCATTACTTCAGGGTTCATTTGAATGGGTCTAGATTTTGTAGGGATTTGGGTTTCATTAAAATCTTTTATGTATGGTAAGGTTACTATGTGCTTTTTCCTGTGCCAAAAGGCACTGGGAAGACTAGCACAAACTTTTTTTTTAAATTTGTCTTCAAATTGTTTAATCTGTTGACTAAATAATTCATTGGTTAGTTGTTCTTCAATTTTTTTGCATTTAATTTCCTCTTGTAGAAATTTTAATTGGTTTGTTTTTTGACTTATCTTAAATTGAGATAC
This sequence comes from Rhododendron mucronatum var. ripense, assembly GCA_019656295.1. Taxonomy (NCBI): domain Eukaryota; kingdom Viridiplantae; phylum Streptophyta; class Magnoliopsida; order Ericales; family Ericaceae; genus Rhododendron; species Rhododendron mucronatum. Next base: position 328,880 of record BPLT01000227.1, on the reverse strand, counting down.
AGGGTAATTTTTTAATTGTTTTAGTTCTCTATATTCTTGTTGGTTCAAGAATTTAAATGTTACTTGTTGTCCAAATGGTTTAGTGGTAATTCCTTCTTCAGTAGTTGTAAAGGGGTAAAGTAAGCAAATAAATGGTGTTCCTAGAATTACTCTGTCAGTTAGATCTTGGACTAATACAAAAGAAGTTCGAAAACAAACTTCATTTTGGCAAATATGAACTTTGGGTAGTTTATAATTAATTTGCATTTTACTGCCATTAGCAGAACTTAATTGTGCAGTTGTTTTGTGAAAATACATAGTAGGAACCAATCCTTCTTGTATACAGTTTAAATCTGCTCCTGTATCAATAAGAGCATCAATTTCAATTTTGAAGTCACGTACTATCAATTTAATTTTAGCATACCATTTATGGTAGTAATCTTGGTAATCATTGGTATATGTATTATGCTAAGTAGATAATTGGTCATCAGATTTTCTTAATTCAGTAATATTCTTTTTAATAAGATTAACTTCATGTTTGAGGTCCTATGCTGTAGTTTCTTTAATTTGTTCTTGATTTGGGATAGTGGAGGAGGTGCTATTGGAGTAAGTAATCTTTTTACGTTTTATTTTGAAACTGTTGTAACTGTGTTAACTTTTTTATAATACTTTTCTAGGTAAATGAAAAAATAAATTTCAGTTCTGGTATCTTCCATAAATTGTTCCCATTGAGTAATTATTTTTGCTTGTCTGGATTGTGAATATTTATTAGCATAGTTTTTTCTTTTTTGTTTATTTTTCTTTGACTTAAATTCTTTGTATAATTTATCAAAATCAATCTCAAAATCTTTATGTAAAACACGTAAGCTTGGGTCAACTTCTTCAAAATCTGTTTGAGTTGGAGATCCTTGGGAGGTGTCTTCATCCTCAAATTTTGACTGTGTAGAATAACAGGGTTTACTAATTTGTGAACTTGACTCAACACCTTTTAATTTGATGCTAGGATCAAGCAAATTTTTGTCTTTCCTAGGCATGGTGACTGATCTGTCAATAGTGACTGATCTGTCAATAGTGACTGAGCTATTTGATCTACTTAATTCTCTGATTCTCAGAGGAGGGTTTGTTCTTTGTTGATCAAAACTTATTATAACGATACGATCTAGATATTGTTGAATATAATCTAGATCAATCGTGTCATTCTGGAGTTTTTGTGGGAAACTCTCATTTTCACTAAGCCAACTGGCTGGTAACTGGATATCATTCCAGGAGATGGTCTTGGGTACTTAAATATTGGCATTTGTGCTACTTTAAATAAGGACAGTTTTGTCTTTTGGCCTCTTAACTAATGCATGAATGTTCAAATTAGTTTTCATACATTTGTAATAAAGACGGTAAATTAATGCAATTGACTGGCTTCCTTCAAGCATTTGTGTGATTGTAGACACCCCATTCTGGACTGTCCGGATTAGCTCTTTTATTATCTTTGTTGCCCCGATGATGATGAAAGGTCGATAACATTGTGGGTCGATGGAAGGTCTTGAGCTTTGAGTGTTAGACTTTCCCCTTCAAACCCATTTCAAATCCCTTCAAACCCTTCAAAATCAGAGACAAGTGGCCCCCGGCAAAACCTTACCTTGCTTACGCCAGCTCTTACTTGACGTGCGCCAGGACTTTGCCACGTGTCGGACATCGACCGTTGACCCAGTTTGACCTGGCGCACGCAGGGTATATAGCTGGCGTACGCATGGTCAAGGCCGGTCAAATCACCGCTTTTCTGTCACGTGCTCGAGACTTTGTAACCACCACAGTACAGTGCAGAGCCTCCTGATCATTGCTTTCTGCAGGGACGTCCCCCTCTCTCTCCTACACTACCCATCAAGCAAGTCTCATGCATTAAATGCATGGGAGGCTCCCTCCTTAACTCAACCAGCCCCTAACCCCAGCTGACTGCCCTCATCTCAGTTCCTCTCTCCTTTATAAATGCAACCCCTTGCATTCATTTGCAAGGGTTAACTACATTCAAGAAGCCAACTCTTTCCTCTCTTCCCTCTTTTGATCTTGCTCTCCATTGAAAGAGTGAGAGATTGAGAACCATTTCACACCCCACACCACTGATCAGTCACTATACATCCTCCATCTTCAATCCTCAAAGCAAACCACCTTTCCATCTCTTGCACCAAAGGTATACCACCTTTGCGTGGCTTTCTGTTTTCAAACCCTGAGGGGAACCAGAAAGGGTTCTGGCTAGTAACTGATACTAGTCCAGGCCCCTTTCTGGTAAAATAAATCAATCGTAAGAGACAAACCATGGCGCACGCCAGCTTCATCAAGCCGTACGCCACCTATGGCTGTACGTGCATTGCTGGCGTGGGGATCATGTGTTGTCTGTTTATTTGCTTACATTTTGTCTGCTATTACCTTAGCATGTTAATAACCAGTTACTGCTTTTTGTATTTTAGAGTTGTTTAACTGTAGATTTCAATTCCCGTACCTTTCTTGCTTTATAAGGTCTCTAGGGTGCTTCTGGTCATGTTCCAGAGCCCAGATGATGTAAAGCCAAACACTGGACAACATGCAATAGTGGCGTACGGCCTCTAGATGGTGGCATACGGCATGTATGTTGGGGTCCAGTGCCTGGCCCTTACATCATAGTTCAATCCTGGCCCCCTGTTATCCCCCCACTCTGTTTATGGGGTTGCTTGTCTATTTGCCTGGCTCTTAGCCATTTCTTACATCTGTATCTGTAGATATGACTGTCTTATAAACTGCGTGGTTTGCCCTGGGTGTGCGCTGGTCCATTCCAGAGCCCAGAGGGTTGCAAACAAAGACTGTGAATGAGGAAGGGTGCTGTACGCCGGTACTTAGATGGCGTACGCAGGCCATGGTGGCGTGCAGTGGCCTTGCCAGTGCACGCCAGTATGTCGTCTGTTCACACATCTGAGAGACAGCGTACACCATTTCACTGAAGCCCTTCACAGTGCTTGTTCTCAATCTATGTTCTCATGTTAGTCTAATCCAAGCAAATCATCATCCATAAACATTTTTGTCATCATAACTGCAAGCTATTAACAGTATTAACCCCCATTAACTGCTCCCCCGCCCTAACTAGCTTAAAAATGATCAAAAGAGAGAAAAATGCAAACGTTTTACAAAATGCCCGAGTAGAGACCGATCTCCGGATTGGGCAAGAGGGGTGCCATAAAACCCTTCCCCTCTCGTAACTTGGCTCCCGAACCTCAGATATCGAAGGTGACGACGGACTAGTCTCCGCCTTTTTCAAATCAAAGCAAACGTAGCAAAGCGTTTTTGAGTTCGGTTCCTTGGGTATTCTTCCGCTAAAACCCGAGTGGCAACTCTGAATCGAAGCGTTTCGCCGCGCTTTTCCAAAAAGGGCCGCTCCCAATAAATTTTACAACCAAAATCTGGGATTTTCGGGGCGCGTGCCCACAGTGATTGCTCCAGCAGTTTGAATATTTAATGTTAATGCTTTTAGAATATTTTTGTCATTTAGGCTAAGGGGTAAATCGGGGTAACAGTTGAAATAGACTGGACCATTATGGAGGCTTGACTCCATTAATCCTAACAGACTGTCACTATAGACTATGAATCTACTGTCTCGTAAAGACAGCAGGACTGAGGAATTTAATCATTTTCTTGTAAGTGGTTTAATAGCTACTTGTATTAGTCCTACATGAATATATTTATACCTCTTTCGAGGTGGCGTTTGACTGATTGTTGACTAAGGAGAGAACATCTCTCTTCTTGTTTAGTAATAGCATAAACATGTTCAGCTGTTTTAGCTACTTGGTCAGTAGGAAAAGCATCATCTAAAAAACTTGACTTGTAAATTTCTTTTACTGGGATTTTGGGAATATTCCAATTAGTTAATCCTGTATCTAAATCTTGGTACTCATGTTCTTCTTGGTTGACTATATCCGGCAACTCAGATAAAGAAGCCATTGAAGAACTGGCTGAAGAACTACACTTAAATAATCTATTCATTGTGTTTAATCCTACAGATTCTTCTTTTAATATTTTAGCCCTAAAGATTTTTTAATTAATATTTTAATCCTAAATTGTCATGATAAACACATACCCTACTGCACACATATCCTAGAAAACTCCCAACCCCTTAACTGCCCTACCCTGGGACTTACTCACGGGGACCTTTTATAGACTCTCTAAAGTGGCCAGTGACAAGGTGGTCGACCGATGACAACCGAATTAGAATACTAACTAAAATTTCAGCAGGAGTAAAATACTCAATGAAAACTAATGAATAGTAAATGAATAGTACTACGAAAATGAATAGTAATGAATAGTAAATGCAGTTTACTGGTAATGAATAGTAATACAGTTTACTGAAATTTAATACAGGGGTAAGCTGAACAAACTCAGACTTACAGTGGATACAGAAGTAGAACTTCAATCTTGACTAAGTATGGGCACAATTGTTGACTTGTTGATCAAAAGACATGTTGATCAAAAGACATTGTTACTTGACTTGTAGACTTCTTTTACTGGGATTTTGGGGATATTCCAATTAGTTAATCCTGTATCTAAATCATGGTACTCATGTTCTTCTTGGTTGACTATATCCAGCAACTCAGATAAAGAAGCCATTGAAGAACTGGCTGAAGAACTACACTTAAATAATCTATTCATTGTGTTTAATCCTACAGATTCTTCTTTTAATATTTTAGCCCTAAAGATTTTTTAATTAATATTTTAATCCTAAATTGTCATGATAAACACATACCCTACTACACACATACCCTAGAAAACTCCCAACCCCTTAAATGCCCTACCCTGGGACTTACTCACGAGGACCTTTTATAGACTCTCTAAGGTGGCCAGTGACAAGGTGGTCGACCGATGACAACCGAATTAAAATACTAACTAAAATTTCAGCAGGAGTAAAATACTAAATGAAAACTAAGCAGGAGTAAAAACAACTTACAGATTACTTGAGTTTAATTTTTCAACAATTTCCTACTTGGCTTTGATACCATGAGGGGCGCGGAAGGAGGGATACAGTGGAAGAACATAGGTTTATCAGAGTGGGGTGTGTCGGTGAAGGAGAGGGTGACTGATTTACTTAAAGGAAAGGGGACGGTAGAAGCACAGTAACAGCAATTATAACTAAATAGTAAAAGCTGAGTTTAATAGTAAAAAGTGAGTGAATAGTACTATGAATAGTAAATTTCATGATTGAATAGTAACTGATGAATAGTGTATATATATATATATATAAGTACATAAGGTACAATATAATCTAATAGTTTTCTTAAGGCCAAGATTTTTTAATAATTAATTCTATTATGCACATGTGTACTAGTAGGCTTATATATATATATATAAGTATGTACTATGTAATCTAGGTAGATTTTCTAGTCAAAATTCTGTATTAAAATAGTCCAAATTGGCACATGTTCCATTATAATACTAGATTTTATATATATATGTGTATATATATATATATATAAGTACTATGAAATCTACTAAGATTTCCAAGTATCCAATAAACAAATAAAAGGTCAAGATTTCCTAATAAACTAATCTAATAAGCACATGTTCCTATTACATTATTATATTAGAGTACTTTAGTACACATATCTATATATAACAATATCTTTAGAAAATCTAGGGCAATAGATATATACATATCTTTAAAGATATAATCACATGGGAAATCTAGGAAGTGATTTATTTAGTAAATCCTAGTACTTGTTGGAAGATTTACTCTATTATCCAATGGATACTATTTTCCCTAGTAGTTATTGACCGATGGTTAATGGGGTGAAGTAATATCTACTTAAATAATGCTTATATGTCCTTTTAGGCCTGTGTATATATACCTATATATAACTATATAATTGTACCTAACAATCTAGCATAGATATCTTTTAATGGAAAGTCTATTGTCCAATGGATAAAAATTTTCCTAACTTTTATCGTCTAATGGGTAAAGATCCAAGATGACAAGTATGACTTGACTGACTAGTCATATATATGTATATATGTGTGTGTGTGTGTGTGTGATAATAACCTAAGTCCAAAAGGTTTCATTCGGGTTTGAAAGGTTCAAAAGGTTCAAGGAGGTTCAAAAGGCTCATCTAGGGTTAGGAGAAAGTAACTAGATGAATTGGTAGTTAGGTACCTCTAACTAATCAGTTGGAAACTAATTCTAGTTGCCAAGTAGGATTTCTAACCCAGAAATATAATTTAAAGATTTATTACACTCATTAGAAAAATATAAAAGTGCTTCTATAAGCATATTTGTCTTTAGAAAATAACTAGATTGTCTGGTGTGAAAAGATAATTTTTACAAGCCTCAAATCTAATTATGACGGATTATTAGAAATTAAAAAGAATTTTTAAAAAGAAATCTACGTAATTAAAATAAAATTCAAATATTTAACGAAATTTTTATTTACCAAAAATCAGTTACAGTTCTTGTCTCCTTTTGTGTTGTCCCATCAAGCACAATCCCAAATAGGACTATGTACTTTCAAAGACAATAAGAATATGGTAATAGTTGACTAAACTATACCTTAACCACCCTCCATCATTGTTTGGACCCGCATCATTACTTAGATTTGATTTGGAAGATAAAGGACTTGATGTGACTAGAATGAGTGTGATGTGACAAGGCATGAACCAAAATCATGAGAGGGGGAAAGAGAGAGAGAGAGAGAGAGTTTCGACAGCCATGGGGGGAGAGGGAGGCCTCATGTTTTGGATATAAATAGCCCTCCCGCACTTCATTTCAACTCACACCAATCCTTTCCTCCACCTTCTCTCTAGAAAGCTTAAGAGTTCTTACTTGTTCTTTGCTAGTTGTTTGTGATTCTTAAGAGTTCTTGAATGTCCTTGAAGTTCTTCAAGAAACCCATCCTAAGCCGCCACCAAACCACCACTCGACCACCCCCTCGACCCAAAAAGTAAGGTAGTGTAGTCAAGAACTAGTTTCAAGAGACATCCTTTCTCTTTCGAAGCTACCGGAAGCTACCGTAGGAAGTCACTCCGTCCGAAAAGCAACTCACCTTCCTGTAGCCGCCCTACCGCCAAGAAGAATAGTAGAATATCCTTATTCTATAACTCTAAGAATACGTAGAATATCCTTACTCTATAACTCCAAGAATACATAGAATATCTCTACTTACCTTCTTTAAGTATACGTAAAGTTTTCCTTTTCCGTTAAACTCTAAATATAAATGTATGATGCTTGTATGTTGAGAAATACATGAGAAACTTGAAAAGTATTTTTCTCAAAAAGATGAAAAGGAAGGGGAATATGTTAAATATATCGACTTTATTTTTCGAAAAAATATATATTGTTCTAAACTTCCCAAAAAGAAAGAAAGAACGAGTTCTGAAGGATAATAATACTAATACGTTTGATTGTAAGTATTCGTATTTTGATCTTTAGAATGGTTATGAGAACGTATACATGTTTACTATGATTTCTTGCATTACTTGTAGTTGTGTGATAAAGCATAAATGGTCTCCACTCTAAAGGCGTCCGTACATGTGGCGTTATGCTTTAAGGCTATGATTTGAGCATGATAAGTAATATAGAATTGGATAATCTTACTACTTTAGTTTCAAGATTCCGATAAATGATTTATGATTTCGTAAGTAGAAAGTCCTACCGCAGAGTCATTACATGAAAATGAGACACGAAAATCAAGAAAGTAGAAATATGGCACTTAGGGTGTGGTAAATGGAAAGACGTGTTCCAAGAAATAAAATATTTTTGAAACTATATTGTGGCTGAACGTGGTAGCCCAATGTGAGTAGGGTGTGTGTGTGTGTGTGCGCCAATGGGGACCCGGATCGGCGGAACCATTGTGAGGATACTCAGGAACCCAGAGCAGCGGAATCGAGGTTGGGTATGTAGCTTGGTATCCTCGGAGAGGAACCAATGCAAATGTGTGTCAATGGGAACCCGAAGCGGCGGAACCATTGTGAAGATACTGGGAACCCGAAGCAGCGGAACCGAGGTTGGGTGTGTTAAAATTTTGTTTTGCAAATGTTGATTTGTTAAAAGAAAAAGGTGACAATGTCTACGATGAGTTGCGTAGGAGAAACACAGAAGTCATGAACACCAACGTTACTAGCCAATGTGGATGTGTCATTGTTAAATGCTTTGTTAAACATGCCTGACTTGTACATTAATTGCATGTTATTAAGTTAAAGGGTAGCAAGTATGGTAATTGTATTGAGCCTTTTTAGCTCATAATGTTGCCTTTGGTGACCCTGACACATTATATCGGTGGCGACGCTGGTATAGTGTGTCAAACTTCATAAATGAATAGGGTGAACTCTACACCTTGGAAGCTTTTGGAGCCAAGGAGCTGGCTAGGATGGAGGAGCAAGCGGAGTAGTAGATAGGAACCCTAACTTTACCCTTCCGTATGTAAAAAAAAGTACTCTTGTGAGAAATTATGATGTAATAATGAGCATGACTCTACTTAAGTTTTCAATAAAAATGTCTTTTTAACGTTCCCAAAATTAGGGGCGTTACAATTTGGTATCAAAACTTTAGGTTCAAAACCTCGGACATGGGTAAAATGGGTAGAACCATAAGATAGTTTGACCGGTTGCATAAACGAGAATTGAGTTTAAGTTTACCGTCCCAAATTGGGTGGAATTTTGACAAAACAATCTTCGGATTGAAGCAAGGTGTGGAAATTGGCAGTACCACCAAGCTGAAAATTCCTGAACAATTGGATGATGACTTAAATCAAGAATCAATTGTGGAACCTAGAAATCCTTCCTTAGTATTAATAAAACTCTGTCTTTATAGATAACCACCTAGCCGACCTGTTAGCTCGAACTACGTGAAGTGGTTAGGAGAGATTATAGGAATTGTCCTACACTAGAATGGAGTAGAAGCAACGTAGAATAAAACTTGACAACCTGTAGGGCCATGTAGTAGGAGTATGTAGGATCATTTCAACTTGTATTAGGAAGAACCTTATCTAGGTCTCTACTTGTCATTGTAGTAGAATTCTATGCTTATGATTGTATCTCTTTTTTATCTATGAAAAACTTGCTTTGTTTTAAAGAGTACTGTTGCATATTACGTGATAAATTGCGTTTGAATGATACACCATTTGCGAAAGGAAAATTGTTTAGGTAGACTAAAACTCCCCCTTTCGATTTTACTCGTAGATGGTAAACCGACGCAGTGGATTAGGATACGAACACGAAGAATCCTCTAACGCGAACCCTAACCTAGCCTAAATCATGCAAGCATTCATCACCGCCCTGAACGCTAACCGCCAAAATCATAACGACGGACCCATGACCCGAACTCAAGCAATGAACGAGTTCTACAAACGCCGACCCCCGACTTTTCATGGAGACACCAACCCTGTCGTGGCTGAAACATGGCTGAACGAGGTCAAGATGATCCTCAGAACCTTAGGAATTACCCAAGACTGAGATCGAGTGGCCTTGGCCACTTACCAGCTGAAGGGAGAAGCCCACTACTGATGGGCCTGATGGAGGCAACCCATGACATTGCCACCATGCCTTTTGCCGAGTTCGAGATCCTGTTACTCGACAAATACTTTCCCATGTCCCTCCGCCTAACTAAAGAATAGGAGTTCCCAAAACTGAAGTAAGGGACAATGACCGTTACCCAGTACGCGGCCAAATTCGAGGAACTGTCTCGTTACGCCCAAACTGCCATCGCAACCGAGGACAAGAAAGCAAGAAGGTTTGAATGGGGGCTGACGATTGCTCGAAAGGCTGTGGTGGCTCAGACCTTTACCACCTATGCCGAGGTCGTGAAGTGTGCTCTCCGACTAGAGAGTGAGGAGGCTGAGTTCAAAACCCGATGGAGGAAGGCAACAGGCGGCGATGGTGGACCAATTCGAACCCAACCACTCAACAGCAACCGTGGGCCCTACTCTACCATGCCTTCTAACCTACTTCAGAACAACCAACCCTGGAAAGCTGCTACACTAGGACGCGGAGGACCGCAAAGAAACAGCCGAGACATAGCGACAGTTCAGTGCTTCAATTGTCAGGCTATGGGCCACTACAAGAAGGATTGTCCCCAACCTCAGAGAGAGAGGAATGGGAACTTTGGAAACCAGAAAGCTCAATAACTTGGACAGGCCAGCTTCTTGAAGCAGAACCCTGGAGGACCATCACAACAGCAGAATGGATAGAATAAGGGGAAACAGCCTATGGGAACTCAGCAAGGCACTGGAGGGCGTATCTTTGCACTACAGACTGAGGAACAAGAACAGGATCCCTCTATGATCCAAGGTACGCTACTATTATATAGTACCTGCGTACAAGCCTTGTTTGACTCTAGTGCATCACATTCATTCATATCTACTGCCTGCTTAACTACTCTAGCACTAAAAACAGAACCCCTAAGTATGAGTACGAAAGTAACGTCACCATTAGGGGTGAGTATAGCTATTAGTGTGTAAATGGTGCGAACTTGAAGTAGCCAACTTCCGCCTAACCTGCGATATTAAAAGTAATCAACATGGAAAATTTTAACGTAACCCCAGGGATGGACTGGCTATCAGCACATCGAGCGGTCATAGACTGCCATCAGAAGATGGTGACCACGTATACCCCCGAAAAAGACTCGTTTCCAATTTAAAGGGGATAGACAAACGGTGAGCTCGACGACGAGAAGATCCAGGTGGCAAAATCAACTATTTGGATGGCTAGCTAGCCTCCAGTTGGGAGAAGCCCATAGGATGGAAGTGGAATTACCACACATCGTGTGCGAGTACGCCGATGTTTTCCCTGAAGAACTTCTTGGCTTACCACCCAAGAGAGAGAGAGACTTCTCTATAGAACCCCTACCGGGAAATGACACCAATCTCTTTGGCGCCGTACTAAATGGCCCCAGCTAAGCTAAAGGAGCTCAAGACCCAATTGCAAGAGCTGTGAGACAAAGGGTTTATCAGGCCGAGTACGTTACCATGGGGAGCACCTGCACTGTTCGCAAAAAAGAAGGAAGGGACGCTTCGACTATGCATCAACTAGAGGGAGCTAAATCAAGTCACCATCAAGAAACGGTATCCATTGCTAAGAATCAATGACCTATTTGATCAATTAAGAGGAGCACGAAGAACACATTCGAATGGTACTACAAGTACTCCAAGATAGCCAACTTTATGCCAAGGCAAGAATTGCGAGTTCTATCTAGAAGTGGTTAAGTTCTTGGGGCACATGGCATCCAAGGACGGAATCGAGGTGAACGAAAGTAGAGTCGAAGCAGTACTGAATCAGAAGTAGCCGTACATCTGAAATTACCGCCAGAAGCCGATACTGCCTAAAGGCTTATTTTTCCATGACTGCAAAGGTTCTTTCAGTGCCTTTGCTAATAATATCCGAGTTTGTAGAGTACAATAGGGATTGCTTGCTGATTCCTCCCCCCCCCCCCCCCCCGAAATGAGGATGGAGTACTTATGCCTTACGATTATGGGGTCGTTCTGCTCAAGTGAATCCGTTGTTTCCTAGTTTTGGAAATGGGTTTAATATCGTTAGGTGGGAAAGGATCGTTTTAAGGAAACATCAGGATACGAGTCCGCATGATGATTTGGTAGAAGTTTTGCATTTGACGTTAGCATTTACGATGGAAACTTCATCAAAAGCGTACAACGAGGCAAATTATTCGAAGGCTGAAGCAACTTCAACCCTGTCTTATTAAGCAAGTAATGAGGCTTAATTCGATTAACAAAACATGTAGAGGATTGTGAAGGATGCCTGAAACGCTACTCCAAAATATTTCTAAGCCTTGCCGGAGCCTTTAGACAGTGGCCGTGTGATGCCAAAGCGCCTTGGGACGTTTCAAGACCAGTATAGCGACTATGTCTAGTCCGTAGTCACGCACCAATTTCGATGACAAAATTATTTTAAGGGGGATAGTTTGTAACGACCCTGATTTTTGGTAAATAAAATTTTCGTTAAATATTTGAATTTTATTTTAATTACTTGAAATTTTCTTTTAAAATTCCTTTTTTTTAATTTCTAATGATCTGTTATAATTAGATTTGAGACTTATAAAATTATATCTTTTCGCACCAAACGATCTAGTCATTTTCTAAAGATAAGTATGCTTATAGAAGCACATGTATAATTTCCTAGCAAGTTAAATAAAATCTTAAAATTTATATTTCTTGACTAGAAATCCTACGTGGCAAGTATAATTAGTTTTCAACCGATTAATTGGAAGAACCGAACTACCATTTCTCCTAATTACACTTTTCTAACCCTAATTGAACCTTTTTGACCATCTTTGAGTCTTATGAACCCATCTAAACCCTAATTGAACCCTTGGACCCTAGAAAGTAATCATTTTATTCCCATGACAAGTCTTTTCAAACCCTAATTTTCGCCAATATTCCTTTATCCATTGGACAATAAATGTTAGGAAAAATTTTATCCCTTGAATAATAGAAGTAAGTCACCCACCAAAGTCACTTCTCTAGATTTTTAGGTACTTATATATAGGTATATGTACCTCAAAGATTATTTTAAGCATGTCAACTTAGATTTCTTCTACCAACTCAAGTTATATATATATATATATATATATATATATATGTACTTTGTATTAGTGAGAGATGGAGAGTCATGAGAGAGATTTGGAGAGTACCTTGATATGATCTTCTTACATCCTTACAACCCATTTCTTTATACTTCTCCAAGTCAAATCTACCCACCATTGTCCTTATATATATACTTACTAAACCAAATCTTTGAATCATCCCTTCTTTTTTCCATCAAATCTTCCTAAAACCTAATCCAAAGTACAAAATCTAGTCATTTCAAGACCTTACTTCTTCCATTTACTCTCTACCTATTGGACAATAACTACTAAGAAAATTTTTATCCTTTGGATAATAGAAATAAGTCTTGCCAAAAAAATTCAAGAAGTACACCTAGATTTGACTAGATAAGTCAAAACCATATCCCATTAGTTTGCTACCAAAAGAAGTAAACCTAGTCATATCAACCTTTCTTACTACTATTTTCCTTTAACCATTGGTTAATAAAAGTTAGGAAAATTTTTACCCCTTGGATAAAAGCAACTAGACTTGCCAGTTTGTATTTATATTTGACAAAACAAGTCATATAGGAATCTTGAACCATAGGAAGCCCTTACTTTGCTTCCAAAAGAAGTAAGCCTAGTCATATCAACCTTACTTTCCTCTTTGCCCATTGGATAACAAATGTTAGGGGAATTTTTATTCCTTGGGTAATAGCCAAGACTTTTGCTATAAATAACACCCCATCCTTGCCATTTAACTCACACCTTCCAACCTTTCAACTTCTCTCTCTAGAAATCCTTGTATTGTTCTTTGTTCTTACTTTGTTCTTAGTGTTCTTGAGTTTCTTCTTGAGTTCTCTAAGAAACTCATCCAAGACCGCCACTAAACTGCCACTCGACCACCCTTTCGATTCAAAAAGTTTCGTAGTGTAGTCAAAGATCAAGTTTCGAGAGAAATCTTTCTCTTTCGAAGCTACCGAAAACTACCATAAGCAGTCACTTCGTCCGATAGTCAATTTACCTTTCCGTAGCCGCCCTACCGCCAAGAAGAACGGTAAAATATCTCTACTTACCTTCTCTAATAACACTACAAGAAAAATGGTTATTCCCGGCATTTTAATTAATGCCGGAAAAAAAAAATTATTACCGGCGTTTGTTTAAAAAAATGCCGGCAAAAGTCGACTTTTCCGCCAAAATAAGTACCGCCAAACTATTACCGGCATTTGTTGAAAAAAATGCCAGGAAAATCTGTGTATAATATAAATATTTTTTATTGTGCAATGTAACCCAATATGGTGGCTAGCCCAGTTGGTAGCTTCACGCGCGCGTGAGGCAAAGGTCACGAGTTTGAATCTTGGAGCAAGCAAATTCTTCACAAAATTTGAACGACATGTGGGCGCCACACAAGTGACATGTGGCGGACACGTGGGCGCCACCCAAGTGAAATGTGGCAGACACTTGGGCGACACGCAAGCGCCACGTGGGCGACACGTGAGTGCCATGTGGCGCCGATGTGGCATTTTGTCTTATATGGTACAATTTTTTTCGGCATTTGTACAAATGCCGCAAATGAGTCCAACTATTCCCGGCATTTATAGAGACCTTTCCCGGCATTTGTACCTTTACCGACACACTCGTAGACTGCATTTGTTTTGAATGCCGGTAATACTTGACAAATGCCGGTAATACTCTTTACCGGCATTTTTTGAACTTTTAGCGGCATTTATGAAATACCGAAAAAAGCAAAATTTCTTGTAGTAAAGTATACGTAAAGTTTTCTGTATCCGTTAAGTTCTAAATACATCGTATGATACTTGTATGAATGCATGAAAACTTGAAAGGTGTTTTTCTTAAAAGTTTTGAAAAGGATGGTAAGTATGTTGAACAAATCGACTTTATTTTCCGGAAAAACATATGTTGTTTTGAACTTCCAACAAAGGAAGAAAGAATGGATTTTGAAAGATAATAATTTACACTTGATTGTAAGTATTCATATTTTGATCTTTAGAATGGTTATGAAAATGTATACATGTTTACTAGGATTGCTTGCATTACTTGTGGTTGTGTGGTAAAGCATAAGTGGTCTTCACTCCAAAGGCGTCCGTACATGTGGCGTTATGCTTTAAGTCGTAATTTAAGCATGATGAAGTAATATAGAGTTGGATGATCTTGCTAGTTTAGTTTTAAGATTACAATGAATGATTTACATTTGTTTGCATGAAAAAGTTCTACCACAGAGTCTATGCATGAAAACGAGACACGGAAACTGAGAAAGTAGAAATATGACACCTAGGGTGTGTTAATGGCAAGGTATGCTTTGAAACCGCAATGTGGCCGGACGTGGTAGCCCATTGTGTGTTAAAAAACCCGCAATATGGCCGGACTTGGTAGCCATTGTGTGGATTTGCGGAAACTGCAACGTGGCCGGACTAATGAAAACTCGCAATGTGGCCGGACTTGGTAGCCCGTTGTGTGAATGGAAACTTGCAATGTGACAGGACTTGGTAGCCCATTGCGTGGATTGTAAAAACCACAATGTGGCCGGACATGATAGCCCATTGTGAAGATTGCCAATGTGGCCGGACGTGGTAGCCTTATTGGTAATGTGGCTTGGTTATCCGCAGAGAGGAGCCAATGCAGATTTTGTGTGCCAATGGGAACCCGATGCAGCGGAACCATTGTGAGGATACTCGAGAGACCGGAACAGAGGAACCGATGTTGGGTGTGTTAAAAACGATTTTGAAAATATTGATTTGGTAAACAAAAGGTGAAACCAGGGACACGGTCTACAAAATATCACGTAGGAGAAACTCAGAAAATCAAGGACACCAACGTTAGTTTGGATAAGTGAATGTGGATGTGTCATTGTTAGCTGTTTTGTCAATTATGCTTGTACTATGTGGAAATCGTTAATATTATGATCTAATGATTGTAATTTAAGGGTTAGTGAGTATGGATTATTCTGTTGAGGTCTCGTAGCTCATGGTGTTACCTTTGGTGACCCTGACATATTATACTGGTGGCGACGCTGGTATAATGTGTCAGACTTTGTAGATGATCAAGGTGAGTTGTACACCTTGGAGGCTTTTGGAGCTGAAGAGCTGGTTAGGATGGAGAAGCAGGCGGAGCTGTAGTTAGGAACCCTAGTTTCCTTCCCTTCTGAAATGAAAGTACTCTTATGGAGATTGTGATGTAGTAATGAGTCAGATTCTATTTTGAAGTTCCAATAAAATTGTCTATTTAACGTACCCTAAATTCGGGGCACTACACCTGCAACTGATTTGATTTGATTGTAACACAAAAAAGATTTTAACCTTTCCATCAAAATGAAAAAACTAACCTCGTTACTAAGGCCCCGTTCCAAAACACCTTCTTAAAAAATAAGTACTTATTTCACATTTTCAAACTCAAAAATAATATAAATAAAAAAAATTTTTTTTTTGCACCGTATAAAAGATCTCGATAAGATCAATCAAACAAGATTCGTATTGTTAGAAAAATTATTTGCATAAACATATTATTTTTGAGCTTGAAATTGCTTTCTTAAAAAATAAGTACTTATTTTAGGTTCCGAAATAGGGCCCATGTCTCTTTTTCCCAATTGAACATAAATCTCTCTTTAGCTTTGAATGGCTAAATCGGTGGCTCCGTACCTATTTCCAACCCCAATAGAGCCAAGTCTGGGCCAACAAAGAACTTTTTACTGCCTACCAACTGGAGTTGGGTCGGTAGGCGCTCCGAATCCAAGGACAGAACCAAAATTTTATTCTAGCAGTGACAAAATGTATACTAAAAAAATAAAAAGATGCATTACAATATTAATAGTCATCGGCTTCAAAAAAAAATTTAAAATAACATAACAAAAATTATAGTAAATAATGTTTGTCATTTGCACATGGAGTATGAAAAAAGACTAACTTTAATTTTGGGTATCGATAATGTTACTCCCCAAATCCCTATATGGATTTTCCAAAATTAATAACCGCATCTCCTTTTGGGAGTGACATTATAAATTTGGGAATTGGCATTATAATTAAATTCCCTTAATTTTTTAGGTTAGCTTGTTTTAGGATTAGAATGTGGAGTTTTTTTTTTTCTTAATTACACATCATCATTTATATTATTTCACTTTGGCCCATTTAATTTAATTTTAAAATAATTTTTTGGATCTTCTTGCTTGAAAAAAAAAAAGAAGATTTATTACTAGTATATACTCCCTCTGTTCCAATTTAATTCACTTTTGGGAGTTCGTATCACTTTTTAATTGATTATATCTTGCAATTTATAATATTTTAGGTTATTTTGAAAATATTGTATTATAGAACAAATCGAGATCTATCAAACAAAATTCATATTGGATATAAAATTCATTTACCAATTTAAAGATATAACTAGTTTTTTTATCCGGTTAGAATGAAACTGGGACAAGTAAATTGGGATGGATGGAGTAATAAAAAAATAAGGAAAATAACCTAACACTATATAAGTTGGGGATAATTTTTTTTTTTTCACATATAATGATTACATTTTCTAAAATTCTTGTTATGGCGGCTGCTGCCACTAGACCCTCTGATACCATCCGAACCGAAGCCAATCTTACTTCGCCGGGAGAGTACTCAATCATGGAGATGAAAGTACAATGCAGAGTACTCAATCATGGAGATGAAAGTACAATGCATCTTTTTTGCACTTTGTGATTTACTTAATATAGGGAACGCACAGGGCCTCCAAGCAAGCTTGTGCTTGGCTCACGTTCCGCGACATTAGTAGTAATCATTTTCCAAAAGACACCTTCCATGACATTAGCCATATCAACATGCCGGCGGCAACTATCATGTGGCTCAGTTGTCCCGCCAGTTTTCATGTGGCGCCATCTATGCAGGCCTGTCATTACTAGTTTGGACCTTATTCAACTTTGCTCGGCGTAGTAGTAGCATGCTCGAAATTCCGCGCACTGGGCACTGGTGTCTTAGCATTGCCTTACGCATTACAGTGGTCCAGCTTAAAGACGGTCTTTCACCCCAGTGCCCTTCGGCTGAACAGACTAGCGCCCTATTATTCAGCCCAAGTCTGCAGGGCCACCATACTATCTGATCCTATCTCCTCAGAAATTCAAGATAATAGCCCTACGTAAATCTAAAGACCTGCTGCCTTTAAGCTCCAGAAAGCAAGCAAGCAACAACTGAAATTGTATAGCTATCCCAAAGCTAACATACGAACAAGGTCTATAAAGAGTGCAACAACTGAATTTCTTTGCCTATTTATCTTCCAGAAAAGTATTTGCAGAGAACTAGAAATTCAAAACAAGCAGAAGACCACGTGATCATATTAAGTCAATACCATTCAATTTACTGGATCCCTTCCTAATAAACTAAAAGGACAAACCCTACTCCAAACTCTAGTAGACATTACAACAATGATGCACGAGCATAGTATTGGTGCATACTGTATATACATTACCAAGCAGGTCATCTTCCAATCACCCCCATACTTGAATAACTACACGATCTTTTGCAAAGGCAGCACACTAAAGGCTACATTAGGATCATGGATTCTAAAATGGCATCTACCAAATGAAAGGAAACAGATACACCAACTGAGAAATAAATTTAGCCTCTTTCCTTTACCCTTTACTTGTCCTTCCACAAATTGCTCGACAAATCTAATATCCAAACATTGTTTGGAACTCTGCTATTGGGATTGTGAGGCCAAAGGTGCAGAATGCCCGACTTCTGAAGTCCATGAACGATCCCCACATATTTGCACGACAGCGGGATCAGCAGACTTGGTTGAAATAATAGGAGGTGGGTGTAGCTCAAAGAATGCTTTGCTCCCTTCACCATATCCGCCTACGCATATTGTGTCACCCCTACCATGCCATGTCCCATCTTGGACATTGTTCATTTCCAATGTTCTAGTTTCCTGATCCAGATCACAATAACCTTAACTACCCGAGGAATATAATCAAAACACTTTGGAAGATACAAATGTTGGCAAATGTAAACCATATTGAAGAAGTCCTTTATTTGCTTTTTACCATGTTGAATTCCTATGCAATGATTTGTTTCAAACAAACCTGAGATAATGAGCAGCAAGGGCATATTAGATGGAAGACACAATCATCCAGTGGACTATCACTATCCTGCAAAACAGTATTATTGATTAATCAGATATATCATCAGGATAAACCAAATATGATAATAAAAGTTTATGGTCATTGATTAGATTTCTTAATTACTTTAACTAATGAGGGAAAAATAGACAAGACTCATCTCAATAAGAATACACCACATGCAAATGAGCAAATTCAATTCCTTGATAATGCCCGATACCAAAGTCAAAAATGGTTGTCTGAGGGTCCTGGGCTCGAGACAATATTACACTTACGTAATTGGAGATCAGTAGTTGTACTTTTACAATGCATATATGACAACACACAGGTTACAAAGAATGCAAATACAAAAGTAAAACAATTATAGGGAAAAGTAATTTGGAAGTTATCAATTCGAACGGAGTACAATCAATGACAAAGTGTAACAATAGCAGTCCGACAAACTATAATCAACGCAACCTTGGATAGAGATGCATACTCTGATGTTGAACTTTTTTCTGATCTGTGTGCGGTGAAAGCCAAGGTATGTTCCAACTGATATGGTGAAAGCAACACCCAAATACAGGAAAAAATGTCTCTTGGTCACAATAAAGGCTATACAGTTGAGAAGTGCAACGGCGGCAAGCATGACGTACACAATCCCCTGCATGGATTCAAAATGAAAAAATCAAACTTAATCAAAGCCACAAAAGAGATGGATAACTTAAGTAAAACAAAAAAAATCACTCTCCTCAGTTCCTAACAACAATTTTGTAACTGCTCTTGGGATTAACATGTACTCCTTTACCTTTCTGTTTCAGAGAAAACATTATTTTTAGTAACTTATGTAAACAGTATTGACAGCACCGACTATTACAAGCATATTCATCAAATCAGTAAAGTTTAAACTGGTTTGAAATGGATCGAGAATTTGATACCTTAACAGGGGAATCATCATGTGCCTTAAGGATATTCGGAGAAATCCAACTTCTTGTTTTTTTTTCCCCCGATGAGGGAGAATACCAACTTAAAAAACAGATTATTCATGAATTTCTGTACGTGCTGCGCGTATTTCTCCTATGTTCTGATATTGGACATCAAGGGAAACGGAAAATGAAATTACTTTACATACTAAAACTTTATGTAAAGTTGCTCCATTGTGACCTGGAGGTCATAGATTTGAGTAGTGGAAACAACCACCTCCTTGCAAGGGTAAACCCTTTCCCAGAACTCGTAATAGCAAGATCCTCGTGCACTAGGTTTGCCCTTGCCCTTGCCCTTTTATACTAAAACTTTATGTAGAGCTAAATAAAAATGGTATTTCTACAAATGTCTATAAAAACAATCGATTTATTGAACATGAAACCATCATTGCAACACAAGACTTAGCCCAGTTCGGTTTATCAACAATATTTCTTCTCATTTTCCTAACAAAAAAGTAAGAAAAAAATATGTAGTTCCTCTCACACTTTTCTTGTATATTTTTGCCCCTTTGCAACTCCAAGAGCCAAATGTGGGTTTAAAGTTCCAAAACAAATGGAAACAGAAATTGCCAAGTCATGTCCTTGACTCCTCGTGTATTAAAGTATCCATTTTTTCATCTAATTCATACACAAACTATCATGTCACAAGGAGGACGGCGCTAATCACCGGTACTAAAATCATATGGAAAACGGTTTTTCCTTTTTACACCCGAACAATACAACTGCTCATGGAAAAATACCTGAACAAAACAAGAACCGAAACCAGCTCGTCCCATGTTCTTTCCAAATCTATAGCATGGACAACTGCAAATGCACAATCTCAGTTAACATGTGATCAACAAAACTCAACAAGGCTTGAATGCTCAGTCTGGATATTTGTGAAATCCAAAATGAGGGGTTTTATCAACAGAAAACATAAAGAGGTTTGGATAAAATTTTGGAACTGGATTCGAAGATGGGTTTTAGAAGAATAAATGTCAAATCCCTCTCCTTGAAATCCACATCCATATTCACTGAGCCTAAATGTTTGTTTGTATGCAATTGCAAACATATTCTGAAGAGATATCTCCCCTTTCTACATTCTAATGTAGTAAGCCCTCAAAATCTTCCAAACTCTTAATCCGCAGTCCTCATCAAAAGTTTAGTATCTCTCTTTTAGGTGGCGCCCTTCCCTCTCGCACACAACCCACTCCCCAATTTTTTCTTCCCAAGTTTGTCCCACTAGGATTAAAAACAAAATTTGAGATGCCAAACCACTTCGCAATTGTTAATTGCTTCTCAAGGGAAAGAGAAGAGCTTTTAAGCCACTCCGTTCAATCAATCCCTTAAAGAGGTGGTGGTTCAGGCCCTTCAGGGTAAGGGTCAGGAATGGTGGGGTGGTTGAGCTCTCTTTCCTTCAGTTAATGAGCTGAGTTGTCTGACAAGTGTAATTGTTAGTCTTTGTCCCTCGTGGGAATCATTTATGATTTGGAAATGAGAGGAATGTCACCCCATCGGCTGAGAAAGAGATCGGTGGTCTATCGATTCGAGAGCTAGCCAAATAGCTTAGCTGTCACCCATCGCTCCTTTTTTATTTTTTATTTGGCTAAGCTAGAATGGTGAAGGAAATGGCGACCAAGCATAGCAACCCTCCCCTGGGCGTGACCATAGGGATTCCATACCCACGGCAGGCCCCGGAAGGGACCAAAGAGTCAAAACAACTACCACCCCACCAAGGACTAGTGAACCACAGCCGAGCTTCGCAGGAGGACCAAGTACGAGAGAGCGTCGTTAGCACGACTCGAATCCGTGACTCATGGGCACCCAAACCCCGTGGGAGTGAGCCATGAAATGGCTCACTAGGCTACAAACCCCTGGTGGTCCGTCGCTTCTAATCCTCCTCCTTGGGCTGTAGCAAATTAAAATTCAAAAGAATCCACTTCTCACTGTCTAATTGAAAATGTAATTTGGTTTAGTTTTCCTCACAATAAAAATTCATACTTCAATGATACGTTACACAGACATGGGTACGTGAATTGGGCGCGGGTATATATCTAAGAGTCGGACACCTCAAAACTGAAAATTGAGGATTCGGGGATATGTATCCAAATTAGGACACGGGTGCGGGGATCCGTTGAATAGTTATACATAAATAAAAATAAATATATTATTTATATAAATATATGTAAAATTATCTCATAAAATATTCTTTTCTTTGCACAAAACTAATTATTAAAATTATGAACGTTTTTATGGTTGTTTATATAATTGTTCTATTAATGATTTGAGGGGTTAACTATTATGTTAATAAACAAAAAGGGTCTAATGTAGTTTATACTTTATACTATAATATAATATAATATAAAGATATACAGAAATAAAGAACTTGTCAAAACAAACCACATCGATCAAAACCTTGGATCAAAACCACATCTCGGTTTGATCGAAACCACATCTCTCTCTCTCTCTCTCTCTCTCTCTCTCTCAGCTGGAGGTTCGATGACGAAGACGACAACGATCCGCTGCTCCTCTTTCGACAACGATCTGCTGCTCCTCCTCCGATGGCGGCTTTCACACATCGATCTTCAACGACGACGTTCTCCAACGACGACGAAACAAGGTTTGCCTCTTACCTCATCTTCTCCTCCCTCGTCGTCTTCTTCTTCATCATCATCAGTGAAGTCTGCTCTGCAACGTGTCCGATTTTTCCCGACGAATCTAGTACGGGATCCCACACCCGCACCCGTGTCGTGTCGACACGGGTACTTCGCCCAAAAACAGGGATCCGTGTATCATAGCTTCAATCAATAGATGAGATATAATACTTTGTGTTCCTGTGTATCAAACTAGAACTAATCAACTAACCCTACTAATAGGACTAGGCAATAATGTTCTGTTAAAAACATTTCAGACCACCAATCAATAGATGAGATATAATTCTTTGTGTTCCTGAGTATCAAACTAGAACTAATCAGCTAACCCTACTAATAGGACTAGGCAATAATGTTCTGTTAAAAACATTTCAGACCACCAAAATACTAGTTTTAAGCTCGTATTATTGGACGGAGTGTAAATGTTTGTGGAAATTCCTGCAAGAGCCTAATTGCAAACTTATTCTAAACTAGATATATCAAATTATAATAAGCTTGCCTAAAGTCTAAACCTTACGCTAACAGTTACCACGCCCATGGATCTTATTATAATGAAAAACTACCAACACATTACACATATATATAAGGCTTGCAAAACGAGGCATAATTATAAATACCATGTGAATATATTAACGAAAAATAATTTTCACACACCCCTTTTGTCCATTAGCACTCCATATTCACATGAATTACTAAACTGCCCTTGCCTCAAGTCACTTTTTCTATAGAAAATGTAAGTCGGTAATTTCATGGGAAAAAAAATGCCAATGGACAAGAGGGGAGTATTAAAATCATTTTCAGTCAAAACCCATTTCGATATTTTACACTAAAAGTTGGAAACAGATATGCCCCGATTACACCAGAAACAGATATGCCCCCGATTACACCAGAAGCATATTTCGCCCCGAACATGCTCCTCACTCTATAAGCCGGATTTGCCGGATCAGACAAGTTATCGGATTGCAAATCCAATGGAAGAGAATTTCCAGCAATTGAAACTTACAATTTCTGAACGGTCCACATATCAGTTGAAATCAATCGTACAAACATAAGTTTATTAAGTGGTAGTATTACAAATATCATGCCTTATCTCAGGGTTTGCTCATCCCTAAGATCTCAATGTTCGAAACCACTGAGGTGCTATCCGCTTTTTTGGGCTAGTCCAAATGAAGATGTGCTCCGGCTTTAATTGGACTCCCCATGGTGGAATTTGTGGAGGTGTGCGAAAGCTGACCCAGTCAAAAAAAAATTCACAGAGAGAGAGAGAGATATTTTACCAAGCGGATTGGAGAGCGACGCGGCGATCATCGAAGCAATCGAGGATTTCACCTTCCCACATCCTGAGAACACCCCCGAATTCACCACCATTACTATTATTATTATCAACATCTCCTTCGCATTCATCTAGTTTCCTCCATTTCCCTTGTTGGGTCCGCATAGCCACTGTCGAGCACAGCATGTCGAAATCCAACACCGTCACCCCCTCCAACAACTTCTCTCCCTCCTCCTCCGCCTCCCTCACCGCATCCGCCATTTAGGTCTCCCTCCCTCTCTCTCTCTCTCTCTCTCTCTCTCTATAATCTCAATCTCTGTCTAAACAAGCATTTTCTTCTTTTTCGGTTTTCTAAATCAATATTTTAATGGGGAATAACGGGGGCGGGGATGAGGTGTTGCGTTTGGGTTGATTGATGCTTTTTGGGGGTGGGGGGCGAAAGGGTTGGCGGGTAATTAATAATGGAGGGTGGGACCCGGTGATAGGGACGGTCCAGTAGGTGCCACCTGGTAGCGTTAATATTTTTGTGCTACTCCTGGCAGATAACGTGGGAAAAACAAAAGGATGTGAACGTCTATATAGGAGTTTGGATTACCTAACGATGCCATTGTACCAAGGTCAATTTAAGTAACAAAGGAAAAGAAGATTACGTAACGAGGTCAATTTTCGTTTCTCAGCAGATATGATGAGGGATGCTACGGACAAAAGGGAAGACCGATCGGCTACCGGCAGCATGCTAGGCTCAATTCGGGGCTATCGAACGGTTGATTCGAGCCGTTCAAAAATTTAAAAAAGAAATGAGTGGGATAATGCGAGAATTAATGACATCCGATGTGTGTATGTGTTCGATCCAAATACTTTATTTTTACGTTTACATATGTATATTTCGGCGCGCCGTTGGTAGCTCGTCGGTCTCCCCTTTCGTCCTTAATTTCTCGAGATATGAATCATATGATTGCCAGGGGAAACAAAATTTATAAAGAGCATCTTCATCCGTCTAAGCAAATTTTTAGCCATTTAAAAAACAAGTCAGTATTTTTAAGGCTTGATTTGGTTATATGCAAAAGACCTGTGCTATCTTTAAAAAACTGTTAGTTGATTGTCGTAGTTTCTGTTGAGCTTTTTGACATAATTTCCAAAATTATTCATGCGTCTCGACGAGAAGAATTATAAAATTTTAAAGTGTGGTCTAACGTTGAAAAGAGTTTGTTTAAAACGAGATTTTAGACCAAAAAAAAAGACTATTGTTTGATTTTTTTTTCCCTTCTTTAGTGAATTATTATTTTTTTGCTTTTGGTAATAATTTTGCACGTTTTAGCCTCCTCTCATTGAGCAACCTAAATCTAACAAAAATTCAAAAAAACAAACAAAATTCACAAAACAAAAAAAATAAAGAGTTTACAAGAATGGAGCCTTATTAGAGGATCCACATCTCTCTCGCCACATCCCTTTGAACTCTGTAATCAGGGACAGATTCAAGCGAGGTCCCGCAGGGGCACGTGCCCCCACTCGAGTTTGTAAAATAAATATTAATATTCTTAAATATTTAAATTATGCCCAATAAATTTATGATAATGTTCTAATAAAACTACTCTTGATTTTCTTTTATGATGATATTTGTCTGATCTATTTCTTGGAGTTTCACACCATCTTTCTTGTGCTAATATATCTATTTCTCTAAATTGTAAGATATAGTTTCACATATAGTCACCAATTTGTTATCATATCGATATGAATTGTATTGATTAATGAATTATGGACGTATGGGGGTAAGCTTACTAATTTGTGTATCCCCTAACACAAAATTTTGGATTCATCCCTAGCTATAATAACGAGCAAAATTCAAAAAACTGGGCTACATCAAACTCAGCTGTAACCTCGCTATTCTGCAAATTGTTAAAGCCGTTTATTGTTCTTTTATTCGGTGGAATTGTTTGCATCTGTTAGCTATACAAATGTGAATGCATTATTACTCATTAGTATTTTTTTTATAACTCCATATCCGGCTGAGTTTGCGTTCATCTCGATTAATTCTGGGACCTTGAAGTTTATGATCGAACAAACCTCTAGAAGTCCCATGGTCAAGAATATTTGGCATCCTTAGGATTCGAACATGCGATCATGGAGGATAAACACTTACGTATTAATTTTCTCAAACCCACTTGACCAAACTCCATTAGGCTATTATTACTGTTTGATGCTTGCCACTAAAGGGATTAAATTGCTTTAATAGATTTTTTCAGAATCCAAAAGTAAATATTTTGATAAAATTTTAAAAGTTTCATTTGATCTCCTAATTAATGTACGAATAGAGAGTTAGAAGAATGAAACAGTCCTAATTAATGTAGGAATAGAGGATTACAAGCAAGAATGAAATAGACATTTAAACAAAAAAATGTAAAATGTACAAAGAGAGACTATTATATATAATTAATGGAATCGTGTCAGAGAAGAAAGTCTGATAATGTGAAGTGCATATTTAAAGGTGACTTTCTTTTCTTTTCTTTTTTCCACGGAAAAAGGGAGTGATTTTATTACGAAGAAATGCTTTTCAAAGACACAGCATCATCGAGGGCGAGACTTGCGAGATATTAAGGGACATGACTCCCAAATACTCCAGTTTAGCACCTAAGAGCATATGTATCATGCTCTCTATATTTTGAATTAAATTACATATTAAAAAGTCACTTTATTACTTTAGTTATTCACTTTTAAAATGTTTATTGCATCAATCTCT
This sequence comes from Rhododendron mucronatum var. ripense, assembly GCA_019656295.1. Lineage (NCBI taxonomy): Eukaryota > Viridiplantae > Streptophyta > Magnoliopsida > Ericales > Ericaceae > Rhododendron > Rhododendron mucronatum. The sequence goes on along the minus strand of BPLT01000227.1, from coordinate 302,649 downwards.
CTATATTAAAAATATCTTATTTCAAAAATTGTTTCTTTATTCTACTACTAAAAAAAAGAGGCAGCAAAATGGAAAACAATGGAACCCACCACATTAACTCACGGAAACAAAATGGAAAAGAAAAAGAAAAACCCATCGTCTTCGTCATTCTCTCTCGTTTGGAACTTAAGGAAAAAAAAGAAAATTTAAAAATTTTCTCTTTCATTGTTTGGTTGGAAGAGAGAGAAAAAATAAAATAAAAATTTTAAGTTTAGTGAATAGTAAATTTTCTCTCTCAGTTTTATCTCATTTTCTGCCCATTTTCTTTTCTTTTCCTTTCTTTTCTTTTCCTTAGGTTCTAAACAGAGCCTAACTTTACTCTCTAATATTCAACCAGCAACCAAACCCACTTCCACAATCTCCTCTCTGTTGATCTTCCGATCAACCCCAAGATTGAACCCCTCTCTCTCTCTCAATCAACCGGTTGAAACCTTAAAACTTCCACAATCCAAAATTGAATTATAGCCCGTTGTTCACTATCTCAGCTCTCGTTCACCGAATGTTTCAAGTTTTCCGGCGACTTTCAGGTAATTCAGATTTACGACTAATTCAAGTTTGCAGGAATTATATTTTATTGGAAAACCAATGAACCGTTCCTCGTGTGTTTGAGCGAGGAATTGTAGCTCAGGTTATTTCTCATGTGATTTCCACGAGTCTGATGCGGCGCCATTTTCATCCTTTGGCTCGTTACTATAGCTTGAGATGAGAAGAAATGAGTTTGAGGTGGATGCTCTAATAGGGAGCGCTTAGTCAAAGAATATGCTATCTTATTACAAAAACGCTTATTATGAATAAATGAACAAGATGAAAATAAAGGTAAAAGATCTACACAATTAGCAAGGATAGATTAAGCTACAATTAGCAAAGGACTTTCCATCTTGATTCAAAGCCTGAAGTACCTGCCATGAGTATTTGTCATATGTATAGTCCAAAATTTTTTTACTGAAGTAGAATTTAATAGTCTATTCTAGTATTGATGTGCACACAGGCAATGTAATAAAGTAAAAATAAGTTTCTTGAATCCGGCATTTGGACTAGAGATACACGTAGTTTCAGTTGTTCAAAAGTGTTTTTAATCGTTCAGATTTGCTGAAATGATACTTTTGCAATTTAAACTATTGATTGCCAATATTAATTGTTGAGATGAAGAGTCGAATTTTAAATTCACAGTTGGACGCCTAAGAAGCCAAATCCTAATCAAAATAGGGGGGGAGGGAGGGAGGGAGGGAGGGTGACATTACCGGTTCTCTTGGAGCGGCCGTCGTCGTCGAAGCATTTGGAGCCTGGAGGTGTTCCCCGCATCCGAGGATATGCCTAGGGATTGCTGGTATTTCTCTTTTATGGCAGCAGCACCTTCACCATTTTCAACGCCCATCTTTTTTGTATTGAAAAAGACCAACAACAAACACAGCACCGATTAGGACGAGATACAAATGCCCGCATTATAAATACTCCCTCCTTCCCTTTTTTTAGAGTTCAGTATTCAATTTTGTACTGTCCCTTAATAAGTGTCCTGTAAAGTTAGTCGGTAAAAGTTGGTGCATTTTCTATTTTACCCCTAAAAGTAAATTCCATTTTGAAAAATTAGTGAGTAAAAGTGTAGTGATGATGTCTTCATAGAGAGTAAGTAGGGGAAATGGAGACAAAAATATGTAATGACGATGTCTCCTTAATAAGTTGAAATTACGAAGCATAATACTTAAAAAGGAACGGAGGGAGTACAATTAATTAGTCAATACCCACTGGGCCGAATTACAGAAACTGCCATGTCTTTAGGTAGGTTGGATGTTTTTTTCGGTCTTTAATTAGGTAAATAGGATGTGATAATGATATCATAACGCATAAACCCATACAAATTACTTACTCAACCGTTTGTTGGCTGATATGTGGGGCTTAAATTCTAGGATTTTTAGTTGGTTGTCTAGTTCTATTATTTTTCTGTTAGCAGGTGTTTAGGCTTTGGTTCTCATTAATTTCCTTGTTAAGGCTCCTTGTTGGTAGCCATTTCAGAGTCTGTATTGAAAACTCTATAAATTCTGTTTGTTTGCTCTATAAAGTGATTAATTTATCCAAATAAAAAATTGTTTAAACTCAGCGCGGGGGGGGGGGGGGGGGGGGGGGGCGGTTGAGGGACGAATGGCAATCTAAACAAGCTAAAACCCGGAACCAACGGAAAAAATAGGAGACAATAACGCCTGTCTATCCTATATCTTTTTTTGGTATGTGTCTATCCTGACTAGTTAGAATAACAATGTTTTCGACGGGAAAAATAGGAGACAATAACGACCGTCTATCCTATATCTTTTTTTGGTAAGTGTCTATCCTGACTAGTTAGAATAAAAATGTTTTCGAGTGTAATTTGGTCCAAAAGTGACTTTGATTACTTTATTGGGTGTAAATGACATTCGAATCCAAAACTTTGTTAAGTAAACACCTAAAAAGGACAACAAAAAGAATAAAAATGCATACATTAGAATTTTGGCAAATTCATTTTCTCAAAAGAGAGAGAGGTTGGAATGTGTATTCTCAAAGATGTCAAGTTTTAACGTAAACTCTAAAGAATATCACAATGTTTATTTTCTGTAGTGCAGCAATGCACTACGGAGGTGTAGGGCACTTCGGTGTGCTCAATCGAATTCTTATCATTATGATTTGAATCATTCAGCTTGTAGCGGTTGCCAAATATTAAATGTACACCAAAAATTAATTTGATCAAACACTGGTATCTAGATAATCGAGATAATTTGTTTCACAATGCATTTTTAAATTATACTACTGACTATCCATTTTCGTAGAAGTGATGTTTGACCGAGGAACTTATGATATCCGATCAATTTAATTATTTTTTTACTAACTGATTTACAGTGTTACAAATTGAATGGTTTAGATCACAATGGAATAATTTTTTTGATTGAGCAAATTGGGGCGCCTTAAAGCATCTTCAATAGGCTAAGCACATGAGGATTCTCATCACTTTGATGAGCCCAAACCCAAAAAAAAAACCATTCGCAGCAGACTAGCTCCACGCTCGGGGAATTGATTGTCTACTACAGTACCTCGCTGGTACGGCTCCCTCGCTTCGATTATTTCTCTCTCCCACTTTGAATCTTGCTACTTTGAGAGCCGGACTGCACGACAACGATGGCGGAAATGAGATCGGCGACGGAGAAATTAAACTCAACAGAAATGATGGCAGCCAAATCGAACTCGACGGTGGCAGTAGCGGCAAAATCGTTCGTATCGGTTTGTGGGTTTCGCTGTGGTTTTCAATTTGTGGGTTGTGGGTTATCAATTATTTTGTTTATTTGTGCTATCGATTTGTGGTTTTCAATTTTGTGGCAAAGAATATGGTTTTCTAAAAGGTGGTTTTCAGTTTGTGCCTGAATTGAGGTTTGATTTGGGAGATGGTTATCAACTGGGTTTTCTGAGAGAGAGAGAGAGAGAGAGAGAGAGAGAGAGAGAGAGATGGTTCAGTGATTGTCTGAATCTTTGTGGGTTTTCCGATGGGTGGAATGAGTTTAACGATAGATTTTCCAGTGGCTTTGGAAGACTGGATTTTGGGATTTATTCCCTTTGCATAGCCCAATTGACTTGGCTGTTGGGTGCCTCAATCATTTGGTGGCGAGCTAAAATAATTTTTGAGGTAATTCCTAGACAATTTGCCTAAAAACAGCTTGAGGCTGTTGGAGATGCTCTTATGGAATGAGAACGAGACTTGAGATGGGTGTGAACATTCTCATATGGTCAGAAAGAGAGTTTTCGAACCCGAGTTTTAAGGAAAACAAAAGGTAGCCCAAATGAACCGGTGCTCCCTTTACCAAGATGAGCTTCTGGGATCGATACTCACCATATGCTCCTATAGCCGAATCCGTGGTTCCCTTCCGAGCTGTCCATGCTCGGCAATGGATGGCTCAGATTTCTTCTCAGCAATACATGGTTGGACGGTTGAGATCTGTTCCACCGAGATGAAATCTAAGCAAGCTGAGCTAGACAGCTCGGATCGGGACAACACCCAACAGGATCCCCGAGTGTGGTTTATTGCAGTTTTCCCCCCTCATTTCAAGTTTTGAAATGAAAGGAAGAACTGCTTAAACCTTACCATTACAACATGATGTACTTCCACTGATCTCACAATAAACATGTCCGACTAAAACTGGATGAAAGCACACAAGACGGAACAAAACCATGTCAAAGGATGAAATTCACAGTACAACAATAGAGTGTAATTACCCACTATGTATCCATTTCATGTCTTCATTGCAGGCCTCACAAGCCCCAACCCAGAACCGCTGCCCAAATGCTTAAAATCCGTCGCCAACAAATGATCATCATGGCCTGCAAATCCTGTCCCTCCTTTCTGCAATGGAACCAAATGCCGCTCTTTACATCCCTTGTTGCAAACCAAACAAACCTTATCAACCGCCATGAACTTATCTGCACATTTCTTGCAAAACACATGACCACAAGAACTTAGGGCCGTAAGCGACAGTGTATTTGTAAGAGTAACCTTGCAACTAGGGCAAATATAGCTCTTCTCAAGAGACTTTGATTTCTTATCCTCAGAACTATCTTCAGTGAAGTAGATTGGGAATAGAGTTTTCAACTTGAGATTCTCCTTGCCTTCTGGACAGGTTGTTGTGGAGGGTGGGGCCTCCACCTTGGCAGTTGCTTCTGGGGTGGCTGAGGGAAGCCAGAATGCTTTCATGGTTCTGAGTGCTTCTTCCTCGTAAGAGGTGGTTTTGACGCTGTTTGCGCCATGGAAGCCATTCTTGTCCTTGTTGTAGTTCTTGTCGCTGTATTGAGGGACCGCACCATGGTTTTGTTGATCGAACGCGTCAAGCTCTCTGGCTTTCTGTAGCATTATCTTCTCTTCTTCCTCTTCTTTTTCTTGCTTCTGCTGAGCAACATGCGCAGTTAGCTTCCTGTCAGGCAAGAACGCAATTTTTTCAGAGCAGTGTTCACAATTACTCAAGGAAAACAGAACACACAAAAACCAAAAGGACGCCACCAACTGAGAAGTACTATGGCTAAGCTACAAATAAATTTCCCTCGAAATTCAAGGAAACATAAGAACGTTGATTCCATCATGACTTCTTTCTTTACAACTAGTCTGGAGCAAATATGAGTCTGATAAGTAGATCTCGTTCAGAGTACACAACTAGGATTTCCATGGGTAACTGACCATGTACAGGGAAGACAAAAGTCAGAATAACATAGAGCCAACAAGTAACAACCAATGGAATTGGTAATGGGTGAATTTTTTGATCTAACAGAACAGTAATTATGTCAGAATCCTTGCAGAATATGTTATTTCATCTCTCCAGCTCCACATTGTCAAGGAAATTTTTCCCCCTCGAACAGAATAGCAATCATGTTAGAATCTTTGCAGAATATGTTATTTTGTCCCTCCAGCTCCACATTTTCAACGAAATTTCTGATGAATCATCCAAGAGTAGACCTGAGTAACATTTCAAGGTGTGCAGCAAACATCCTTCTGAGATCACTATTGTTATCCTTGTATCGATGAATATTTCTTGATTGCAGAAAAGGCAGTAGATCATCCAGTCATTGTAAATTTAAAGCACAAAATATGTCCCAATTATTAATCAGCACAACGGCCCTCAAACATCCTTCAACGTATCTAAAGGGCAACAAATTACATTTCCACAGACCATGTGAGAAATATCACAAGCAAGATAAAAGAATTTACCCATAGAGTAAAAAGGTGGTAACAATTGCCAACCATGATCTTTCATAATATGCTGATGCCACATACATCAACAAACAAATATATTGCCTAAGACAAAAATCTTTTATCAGTGGTTTTAACTCATAAATATTGTCTTATCATATGACTAATATACACAGCCACCAAAATCCACGCAAATGAACATCCTGCATGGTCCCACAATTAGTCTCTGGTGGCATCACCAAGTGTGTATGGAGATGTTAACCTTGGTCATATTTATGTCGAAGATAATTATAATCAGAACTCAGAAGTATCACACGAGTTCTGTTATGTGTATGTGAGAGAGTCATTTTAGTCATAATGCTTTTGCTTCCTTCGTGTTGTGTGTTCATTTCACATTTGGTCATATTTGAAGCCAATTTTTCATGGGGAGAATAATGCTCCAAATATGCTTTTCGGTTTCTTCCAGGCCTCTTTCAAACTCTTGGTGTGTTATATAGTGCAGCAGGTTCGGTAGGAGGGAACCACGGTGTTAATTAGAACCCCTATGGAGTTGAAGGTAGACGAATAATTGGTTTGGGCAAATTGCCATGAAGAAAGGGCCACTTGTTCTTTTGGTGGCCAGAGGCATGGTCATAGCATGAGACTACAAAGCATAGTTCAATAGATTTTAATGATGACAACCAATGATAGTGCAAGGACTATCGGAAGGATGAAGTAAATCTGGACTGTTGGGTGACAGAGAATCATCTATGGGGAGAATAGAGGGGGAGCAGGTGTAGGAACCAGTCGACAATTGGGAGGTGCAGTTGAACGTGAAACTCCATTTGAAGGCTAAGCAAATACAACCGTATAATACCCATTAATCTTCTTAGCGGATCAAATTAAAGGCATCAAGGCAGCATACGACCAACGTGTTTCCTGGTTATAGAGAGCCGGGCATCTTGTTAGTCATTTTATTTGCCCTTATTTTTTATTGAGATTGAGAAAATCAGAGAACCATACTAAGAGCTTGACCACTAAACTAGGCACAAAACTCAACTCGACTAAAATCCAACATACACCTTCTCTCAAATATCCACATAAACCAAAACGTAAATATAAAAGATGAAGTGGGTTATGGTCAGAAATGTCATCTGCAACCTCCACCTCCTCTCCACTATCTAAATCAAAACCATCTACCATTCCTAATAAGCGTAATTCAAAAATAATTGGTCAAAGTTTGTTGCATAAGGTTTCACACAACAATCTTCATTAGGTTGTTGGCACAGCTGTCTGCCCAACCATATCAAACTCCACTTTTCCTCACTTAGTTTATAGCAAAGTTACTGAAAGCACAGCATAAGAAGCTCTCTCCATGTATTATTTATTTACTCCGAAGCATATTTGTTGATCCTCGTCTCGCCATTTGATAATAGAACTTGTGGTGGGCCGAACCCAGTTTGGCCACGGATTGGACCGCAGGTTGATTTGGTGGGGCTAGGCGATGAGCGTGATGGGTTGGACTTGTGCACGCGGTTTCGGCCTAGGCCCTGTGCGTGTAGTGGGTTGAGCGGAGAAGAGGTGGACCGGACCAAAGGGTTCGGCCCACCGGTGTCAGAGGCCCAGTTCGCGAGCTCAACGACCAAACCTTTGGGTCGGGCAAATGGGCCGGTTGGGCGGAGGGTCGGTTTGACCCGGGCAGGGGCTGCGTAGAGACCCCTCCAGTCGGTTCTAGAAGCTTCTAGAACATGCCAGAGTTGGGGCTAGTTTGGGCATGTGCCGTGCACACTGGCTTGAAGAGCAAGTATATTTGTCTATAAATAGGAGAGGATAAACCCTAAGAAAGGTACAAAATCTCAGACCCTACTACAGCACTCTCTTCTTCTCCTGTATACTGACTTGCTCGTTGGAGGGGCGTGAGGCGGCCAACCACCTCGTGCCTTGGTGCAGGTACACAGCGGAGCGGAGGAGGAAAGATCCAGAGAAGTTAGACGGAAACCACCACACCACAGAACTGACAGATGAGCCAAAGTTATCCGATAGACTTAAGAAAACTTATGCTAACCATCTTGCAAGCTTCCTTACTAGCAAACCCCTGAACTGACAGTCCATAGCACTACATCATCTAGTCTATTCTTCACAGTTCCTAATGTTTCCAATAACTGAGTTCATCTACACAGGCACAAATTAATAGAATTCTTCCTATTAGCAGTTGAAGCTAAACCCATCGCAATACCAACCATTTGCATCAAAATCACTATTTGCCAGACATATAGCAATGCAGCCAATACCTTCGGTTAACTCTCAGTGGGACCCAATACTGATTCATTATCGTAACACGAAATTAAACCCGATCAAAATTATCCACAGACACCACACAAAATCACATCCCCGATGAAGTGACCAGGGCTTCTAACTCAGTTGGTTGTGTACTATTACTTAGGCACTGGGAGGTTCTGGGTTCGACCTGATAAGAACAACATGGATACCCCTTGTAGTAATCTAACTTAACTAACATGCTTACATTCTATCTCGTCTGGCAAAAAAAAAACCGATGAAGTGACCAGGGCTTTTAGCTCAGTTGGTCGTGTACTAGTACTTAGGTACTGGGAGGTTCTGGGTTTGAGCTGATGGAACAACATCGATACCCATTACCATTGTAGTAATCTATCTTAACTAACATACTAACATCCTATTGGCTCGTCAGGCAAACAGCCCCAACCCCCCCCCCCCCCCCCCCCCAAAAAAAAAAAAAAAAACCGATGAAGTCGGTCAGTCAACTTATGTAAAAACAATTAACAACAATTTCAAAATAACGAAGAGATGCAAGAAGTTAACTTCAAAGCAAGACAGGTTTAATACAATCACAGCAAACCAGTACCTTTGAATGTCTTTCTTCTGAGCCAAAAGGCACTCGAGAATGCATTCTTTACAAAAGACGTGGCCTTTCTGGCAACACATGGGGTCGATCAAGGGTTTCAAGCAGAGGCAACAAGCGTCGAACGGCTTAATTGAGTCCCTCCCCAGCCGCTCCTTCTGGGTGCCGTACCCGAGCTTCCGCTTCTCGTCGTACGTGAAGAAAGCGAGGTCGTTGTTGTTCTTCGAGTGTCTCTGAGGCATCTCTCCCGATCAGTGACAATATCGAAACCCTAATTGACTGAACGCGATTTGATCGGATCGAATTGGGGTTCGAGGGATCAACAGCGAGTGATGTTTGAGCCCTAGAAATCTGCTCTGCGATTTGTATATGCGATGATGTATTTATCAACTGATTTTCCGAAAATGACCCTGTTTAGCTTCTGTAGGGCGGCGCAAAGTCAAGATTTAGACCAAACCGCGAGTCACATTATTAGAAAATGTAATTTGTATCTGAATCAAAATTCATACGATTCCATTCCAATTCAATCCGTGGCATAATTGTAAATTTAAAACGAAAAATAAAACCTTTAAAACCTGGAGTATTGATTTGAGTCTCTCTTGTCTTTACTAATACTTCAACTTCAACTCAATTTGATATGAGTCCGTATTATTATTTATTAAAGGCCGAAGTGAGATTTAAAAAAATTTACCCAAAATTTGAGTCCAAATTTATTCACCCTCTCTAAATAAAGGTGAACATTACTCTCATTTTTATTAATTATTATTCTTTTCTTTGATGTGTCTTTTTTCGGCAAATAAACGTTCCTTTAGACAACAACTCGTTGAATAATTCCCATGCTCAACTTGGCATAATACCAGAAAGACGAATTGGATTGAATTCAATGCTTATCCATGTTAAATCATAATTATATGAAAATAAATTCTTTACACTGGCAGTGTAAACATTTGTTTCGGTCAAACCAATTGCATCGTGACACATGTCAAAATAGTGGTCTCAATTAATAAACGAAAATGATAATTGTACCAACCGTGTGTAGGGAAAACGTACCGACCGGCCGCGCCGGGCCGTCTCCGGCCACCGGACGGCCAATCCGAGCGGTCCAAAAATTCTAAAAATATACACGAAAAATGGGTGTTTAGATTAAGCACCATACACGCATCGAATGCCGTTGATTCTCGCGAAGGCCCCTCAGTTTTTTTTTTTTATAGAATTTTTGGACGGCTCGGATCGGCCGTCCGGTGGCCGGAGACGGCCCGGCGCGGCCAGTCGGTACGTTTTCCCTACACATCCCGTCGGTACACATAGCATTACTCATTAATAAAATATGGCGACGTAGTGCAATACAATTAATTTGAAAAAAATAAATGTTTTTGTACTGACAGTGTAAAGAATTTATTCTCCAATTATATACATTTCTCCATTCCTTCGGCCAGTTCAACAAGTCCGTTTGTGAATCGGCCAAAGAGATGGAAATATCTACATTGCAGCTCATTTCTTCCTGACGAAAGGAACTGACCAAAGGTGTAGAAATGTATATAATTATGATTTAACAAAGAGAACTGTGAAAGAACTGGACCAAGGGATGGAGACATGTCTGTTGAATTCAATGCTTATCCATGTTAAATCATAATTATACACTTTCTTTTCTTAAGCAATTATACACTTTTCTTCATGACAAAAGAACTGCCAAATTGTGATTAAGTCACTTCTTAGGCTCATTTTTTTTTTTTTAAACATATCTCACTGCGAGGCCTTTAACATGAATGGTTCCCATTCATCATTATGAGTTACATGAGCCTTGTCCCACATGATCAACCCTCAGTTTTAATTTCTAGTGATCATAAAAATGGATTAAGAAAAATTTCACATAGACATGTATACATCCCTTCTATTCCATTTCAAAAGTGTAGTTTTAGTAGAGGATCAGTTTCAAAATTTAATTAGTTTTCCGCCAAAGGATTGCGTCAATTTCCCCAGACTAGCTTGAAAGAAATGCCATTGTCAAATCTTCTATCTGGTTTTGCTGTCTTAAGAAATACTACTACTATACTAACAAGATAATATCGATAAGCGTTTTAAAGTTATAGATCGAACTACAAACATTACAAGCAACATACACGTTTAGACTACTTTTGAAATGGCCGGTCATGACTTATCCCTCATCGTGTCATGTGGAATTCTGGTGCTGAAATTATATGAGCATATTTAATTTTTCTCGTCAAGGAGACTCTTCCAATGCCATTACTATTTTTCACACTGACGACCAACGAATCTTATTTTTTTTATCTCATCCCTAACTACACTGAAAATGTAATCAACGATTTGATAATAGTCCAAATTCTTCCTATTCAGACACGACCATCATCGTTTTCTCGATTCGCCAAAAAGAAAAGAAAAGAAAAGTGAAGAAAATAAAAACCACTAAAACCAATTTATCTAGTTTGGCGGTAATGATCTTCATACCCCTAACGTTGAAAGAGAAAAATAACAAATGATCACATTCCAAGAACTAGCAAAAAAACAGAAACAGAGCAGCTCGTGCAAAAAATTCAAAACAAAGAAGGCCTAAAACACTAGAGATGAAAGAGTCTACTACATCTTGTTCTTCATAACTTCCTCTAGCCACATTCTCGACCCTTTCATCAGGTCAGGGCTAAGTCTAAACATAAGAACACAGAACTCCATCTGATTCAAGCTCCCGTCGCCATCCAAATCCCCTTCTTTCATCATGCACATTAGCTCCTCATCACCCATTCCCTTCAACCCCAACACGGCCGCGCTATTCCTCTTCAAGCTCTCGAAAGTGATCACCCTCTTCTCCGAATCCATCAACAGCCGGAACCCGTTGCACAGCTCGTCCAGGAACCCTTCCGCGCCCAGTTTCTCCACCATCGACGGGAAGAAGTCCCTGAATTCCACACCACTTCTTGATGATGCCATTGCCTAGTGAAAATATCTGCTATTGAATTTTGGTGATGGTGACTTAAAAATTGGGTGAATGAGGGGATTAAATAGGAAAGAGTCGTAGGGGTGTGGTGCCACTGCCAACGAAGGTACGGATAAGAGGCCAAAGGGTTCGACAGGGCAGTTTTTGGTGATGGATTTTGATGGCAGTTTCAGAAGGTGAAACAGGGTTCTCTCTTTCCTAGAAATTGCATGGGAAGGTACCAATTATCTATCAGTTGGATGGTCATGGGGTGTGACGCATTTTCCTCCCAAGAATTAAACTTAGATTGGACCGAAAACTACGAGATTGCCCTTGTTTTTTTTTGTGTGTGTTTGTACAGAGGTCTAGTGCAGCATTTCAAGCGTCCGTCTCAACAATTAATAGTCCGGATTATAAAAATACTCTTTTCAAGAAGAGTTTTTTCCTCACGTGAAGAGTCTTTTCTTCCCGAGAAGAGTCTTTTAACAAAATCCAACCATTGAATACACTTGTTGGACAGTTGTGATGCTGCACTCAGGGGTGGAGCCGCGGAAGTAAAGAGAGGCTAGGTTGGGCTATAGCCCAGGTCTACTCCAAAAAACAAGCAAAAAAAAAAAAAGGGAAAATGACATACCAATGATGTATTTTGATAATTAATACCCGTCAAGGACATACTGAAAATGTTTTTAACGGGTATTAATTATCAAAACACAGCTTGGACCGTCATTTTCCAAAAGAAAAAAAAAAGGTTAATGCCAAATCCACGACTACTTCCTATAATGCCCCGAACAACCTGACTTGACAATTTTATCCTCGCCAATAACATTGAATGCTCTGTATTGGCTATTCATCTGTTTTGGTCTTTCTCTGTGCACCTCCTTCCCCCTGTTTTGAGTTTTCTCTGTCGTCACCATGTACCTCAGTCCTCACCCAACGTCCTATTTTCTCTATCATTACCCCTCGTTCTTACCCGCCGCATCGCCGATGCATAGGTCATGGCCACTAATCCAGCCCGTAACCAAGTCAATAACTTTTCGTCAATAGTTTGGTCTACTTTCAGAACACTTTTTTTCGTTTGAGCTTTTCAATGAAACTGTGCTTATCAAAAAAAAAAACACCTTTGAATAATAAGATGGAGAACTTTGGAAACCAAAGAATTAGCAAACCTTCTCAATGGTCGTGCTGATGGATTTAGGTGGCAGCAACCAAAGATAGAGGATGAGAATTTAGAGAAGGGGAAATGATGGAAAAGTATCTGGACTCGGTGTTTAGATCTTGATTTGGGTTTTTTTTTTTTTTAGGGAGCGACGAAATTTGCAAGAAATTAAAGTTGCTGACATAAGGAAAGTGATTAGATCAAAGAAGTAAACAAAAATCTGGGTTGGAAATACCTCTTTGTGGTTTCTTGTAATGAATGACCGAATGAGAGAGACGTAAAAAAAGAACGGAGAGAGAAAATGAGGGTGAATATGTCAGTGTGCGTTTGATTGTCACGGCACTAAGAGTTTTGATCGTGGCATTATAGCCGGCCAAAAAAAATTATATGTAAAATTTCAGTACAAATAATTCTAGCCCGGCCTATTTTGTTTTCAGCCTAACCACCATTCCATTGAGCCCAACCGGGTAGCTCCTAAACCCTCTCTCTTCTTTCCCAATTGACAGCTCCTAAGCCTAATCGGATCTCAATCCTCAATTGGCAGCTACAAAAAAATTTCAAGAACGGCGGGTACCGTCTCAATCCTCTTCCAATTGGCAGCGTAGATTTCTAAATGCAGAGTACTGATTGGTGTGTTTAAATTTTTACTATTTTAGTTGATGCAGAACACTAGGTGATGTGTTTATAAATCTTAAAAAGTTGGTTCTTATAATTTACTCTTTTAGGTTTAATTATACTCCGTAATGCAATAGCAAAAAAAAAAAAGAATTATTTACAGCGTTTTTTGAGATTTGTTGATGTCTAAGGGTTTTTACGGGAGTCTTTTTTTTTTTTTTTTTTATATTGTGCATGTTAAAGAAATCACTCCCTTAATTAACTCTTAAGAAATATATATTGAATATCCTCACTTGTTACAATCTGGACATTCACAATATGTGAGGTCAATGATATAATGGGGCTAGCAATATGCGCGTTGCATGGAATGGATTACAAGATTTATTTCTTAGAGATTGCCCGTATGCATGTTATACACTATTTTGCCCACTTGAAAAAAAATTAAGTTAGCCCAGGGCAAGAATCAATTAATTCCTGGTTTCGCCATTGGCTACACTACAACCTGGATTCATACCGAACCGGCTCCTCTTCAATCTATAGGGAATTGGCAGGAGGATCTTCCAATTCATTGGTCAAGATTACCCTAGTAACTCCAGCCCCAAAGCTCATCTGACATTCTACGGACACCCAATTACTTCTCAAATATTCCCCAATTACATATATAAGCGTCTTCCCTCCCGTTAAACCTGCCTCTTAAGGATTTTTTTTCATATAGCTCATGTTTTGCCATTTCAGTTATCTTATGATTTTTTGAATTATCTTGTCGTAGTGAAACTCCACAATTAATGATTCTATGTCAGTATGCTTCACGTGGATCTTATAGTAATTAGCTTCTTTATAATTTTTTTAAAATCGAATATTCAGGCTAGCTTGCGCGCACATCAACTAATTTCGAAGCCTTGAAAGTAACGACCAGACATAACTACCAGTGGCCCCAAGTAAATCTTGATTTCAACTTTCTTACCTAGAAGAACAACTGTACCAAATGAGCACGCAACGTGGAAATACTAGTCGACATGTTATAATCAAAGCACCAGTCGACATGTGAGGGCCACGGCCAACCTCTAGGCCAATTCCTTACCTATTGTTTTTATCAAAGCACTAGTCGACATGTTTCAAAAACTTGTCTGGTATGCAGTGGGTAGGGCCGGCCCAACCCCAAGATCCAAGAGGCCTGGGTCTTGAGCACCTTACAAATGTTTAATTTTTGGGGCACTTTAATTTTTTTAGTATTTGAGGTTTGACTAGGACTCTTTTTTTAGCTCAATACCATAAAAAAAATGCCCATCCAGCATGCCAATAAAGGCCCAAAAATTTAGATGACCCAAAAATTCGATGGCATTTTTGTAAATCAGAGAACTAATTGGTCCATTTTCGAAAAAAAAAAAAAACCAAAGCTCTGGCACGTTTTTTCCATTACAGCCTCAAATTGACGAAACAATTACCTTCTTGGATTCCTCGCGGCCGTAGTGGCAGGTCTGGAGCAAGCAAGAACAAGAAGGATAGGTCCGATCGGATCAACACATCTCAGCCCATCAATTCCTTCAAGAACAATTACCTTCTCGTCTATTCCCTCATGATGGGTAAACCAATCGCCGATCCTTGTTGTCAATGCATTTGCGTTACGTCTCACAATTTTAACTTCACTTACTGCAATTCATTCATTTCATGCTTCTTGTTATACCGCGTTTGATCGGATCTGAGTGCAATAATTTATGAGAATTAAGCTTCTTTTTTTAATCTAAATTTGAGGTATTTTGCCCTAGATTTGTTTGCATCGGGGATTTTGGGCTGTTTTGATGTGGTTGAAATCATCGGATCTAGGTACGTACGAAATGTAAAAGCACTTAAATTGAGCTTGATCCACCTATTGATTACGAGCGATAGGAGAATACCATGTATCTGTTTTTATTTCTTGTAATGTTGTAGATGATTTGAGACTCAATGTAGTACTATTTTCATTTATTTTCTCAACAAGTTTTTTTGGTGGTCACACAAACTATTAGGTTGTGTTTCCGTAGATGTGGATTTCAAGTGAAGGAATTTGTCATGAGGAACTTTTGCTCCTAGAAATGCAAGATGAGTAGTATTCAACTGATAGTCATGCATTGTTGAGATAAATATGTATTTGCGTATTTGATGACTTTTGTATTTTGTGTTCGTTTGTAACAATTAGTAAAACTTTATATTGGTTTGGCTTTCTCGTATTTTGATCGTTGCGGTAAAAATTGTTAAGTATTAGGTGCACACTTTTTTTAATTTGACCTTGAACACTCAAAACCCTTGAGTCGGCCCTGGCAGTGGGGGCGCGAAAAAACATTTGAGAGAGAGAGAGAGAGAGAGAGAGAGAGAGAGAGAGAGAGAATATGACGATAAAAACTTTTTCCAATGGAAATGAAATACCAACAAAACCAACAACTCATCAAGAGAGTTACAAATGTAAGCTTTGCATGAGAGTTTCATTGTTAATGCTTCGGAAAAAAAAATCTGTTTTTGGTATGGAATCATGTTAGCACGAAGCAATACATCACCCATTCGATCGGTTGACGCTGACGGAGTCAGTTTTTTTGCATAGCGGGAGGGAATATACATAACTAAAAAAATTAAAAAAAGAGACACAATAATGTGAATTTTTAGTTACTCAAAAAATACGAAGTTACCCCAATACATATAAATCTAAACACGTTTCTCATATCTAGTGCAAAAAAATAAAAACATATTTCTCATATCAATTTAGATTGCGAAAGTATTAACCGATTGTGCTGAGAACGAGGATCTAAAGATGTGCTGAGAATGAAGATCTAAAGATGTGCTGAGAACGAGCAACTCCATTGTACATATCTTCCTTAAACCGATTGTTCAATTCTTGCAATTGAGAATCGACCGTATTTTATCTAATGGATTTCACTGGTAGTAGCATGGCATGGTGTTCGACAATGTCCTTGTGGTGCTAGTTGTCCTCCATCAGCAATCGCTAGCTTCGTTAGGGCAAAACGTTGGGGGAAGAAAAGAAAAACGCAAGATGAGAGAGAGATTTGGTTTGGGGAGTCGACAGTCATTTTTTATGGTAAAATCAAATAAGGTGAAATTTAATTAGGCTTTTGCCCCCCAAAAATATAAATATTGCTTTTGGAATTAGGCTTTAGTCCCCCAATTCTTAGGAATTTAATTAGCTTTTAGCCCCCAATTCTCAGGAATTATGGCTACAGGTCAAAAAAATACTAAACACATACTCTCTTTTTTTAAACAAAAAAAATGTATGGGGGCGACCCCCCTACTAGCCCCCCTCTGGCTCCATCTGATGCGTCACAGATTCATCTCATCTATACTACGTAGTATTGAAGAATGACATTTCATGAGGAGAGCACTCAGTGCGACAAGTGTTACTTTAATCGTATTAATTCTAGAAAATATCTTCATAGGATCTTCGTTTCTAAAAGGAATGATTTCTCAAGTGAATTTATTTGATTGGTAATTTTTTATTTTCCCCTAATACCTGTACTCTTGATTTAAGTGTGTTATGAAAACAAGTGCATTTGCTAACATATCAAAACAAATAAAAAACTTTAAACGTTTTAACATTTTCTTAGTTTCTAAAGGAATCAAATCATCTGACTATGGATGTGCTTCGTCGCAATCTTACCTCTTAGAAAGGTTCACACCCCAAGCATAGACATAAGTCGTTGAAAGCATAATAACCGGTAAGACCGCAATCGTTCCCACAGAGAAATTTTCTTAAGCAAATTCGGATTAGATGTTGCGTGAAGAGTTGCGGCGTTCAAGCGGCCAACTTTTGTGTTCGAATTGAATGACGATAATTAAACTTGGAATTAAACTAGATTAGAGATGATCGAGTCAAATGAATTGATTTATCCACGACTTAGCTGTCAAATGGTGTAACGCCCCGATTTTCGGAAATAAAATCGGAGGTATTAAATATTGATTTCTAAAAATTTAGTAATTTAAATTCAAAATCCAAACCGGATAATTCTTCCTAAAGATTCGTCTATTACAAACCATTAAAGAAATACTGAAAATAGTCTTCATGGTAATAATCTAGACAAACTAACAGAGCTATCTTCTAGGATCGATACGGATTCCAAGCGTATACTGGCTCAGTCTCCATCTCCGGATTCAACTCTAGGTAGTATCGCCCTCCTTCAGGGTCCTCAGTCTTCCATTGATTTTCTGCAAAATCTGACACGGATGCCAGACAATCCGTGTCTGAGTGAAAAAGTTCACCCCGTAATATAATCCAACCCAATCACCCCTCCTTACATTACAGCTAGCAGGTAACGACATATCATCAATGCAGGAAAGTAAAATACTCATAAATCTATTCATTATCGATCGATAGCCTAACAACAAGGAAAATCTAGTTATGCCCAGACCATAACTATGGTTTGCCTATCTTAATCACCACATCAAAATCACCACGGGACTCCCACTAATTCTATCATCACAAAATATCGCTGGACCACCCGCCAGGTTTTATCATCGCAAATCGTCACTGATCGACCGTCAGGCTTTATCATCGCAAAACATCACTAACCAACCGTCAGGTTTTATCAAAACATCACTGGGCTTACTTTGCCAGGTTTTATCATCAGAAAACATCACTGACCAACCGTCAGGTTTTATCATCGTAAAACATCACTGACCAACCGTCAGGTTTTATCAAAACATCACTGGGCTTACTTTGCCAGGTTTTATCATCAGAAAACATTACTGGACTACCCGCCAGGTTTTATATCATCACTGGACTCCCGCCAGTTTCAATTCATTACTGGGCTTACTTTGCCAGTTTCAACTCAACACATCCAACTCATCACATCTCAACATCCTACCTGCAGGCAGATCTAAAAATAAACTTTCTAATTTATCCATTACTTAGCACTGTCTAAGTGAACTCTATTTGCAAACCACCCATTGTCTCTAGGTTCCAATCTAACATTCAAATCAGATATCGGTGCAATATACAGTTAAACCAAATAATAATTAAAACAAATAATCAGCAATGCAATCACACAACCTTTTATGAATGGGCCGTCACCCTTATTCTCGTATGGCCACAATATCAATAATGAAGAAGAACTTTTATAAAAATTTTAATAAAATATTTTCTAGGCTCTTATTAATTATTTCTAAATAATTAGATTAATTAAAAGCTAATTAAATACATTAATTAGATAAAAATATTAGAATAATTAATCATGACCTAATAAGAGTCCTAAAGGTCCTATATAATCAGTTGAGTATCAAAAGTTGGGTTTGGAGGTTCGAAGAATTAATTTACATGAAAACGTTAATTAAAGTGACCGAAAGTGAAGTAAATAGACAATAAATAATTGATTACAAAAATAAATGTTGAGACTGACATAATTTCATCTTTGGACAGTGAGGAGTCTAAATAAAATTATCCGGGCATTAATAATAAAGTTTATAAGATCGTAAAGTAATTTTGATTGGAATTACTTTAAAAATAATAATAAATGGTTAATTAAATAAAAAAATATTTAATTTAATAAGTTACTGTAATTGAGATTCAAGAAGTCTAAAAAAAATTAGTTGAGTGTTAAAACGTTGGTTGGAAGACCGTAATTAATTTTCGGTTGTAAACGTTGAACGATAACTAATAAATAATTTAATAAAAAGATAATTAAATAAAAAAATATGACCTTAACAAGTTATGATCTTTGAGGTTTGAAAAGTCTAGGAAAAATAGTTCGGGGGTCAAAAACGGTGTTCGGGAGGTCGCAAAACACTTTCGAAGCAAAACAGTCCAAACCGCAAGGTCTGACCGGTTGACCTTGCGGTGGAGCAGTCCAGCCGCAACCTTGCGTCTGGTTCTTGCGGCCCGCAAGGTGCGGCCGCAACGTGGCGTCCAGATTTGTTTTTTTCGTCTTTTCGTCTCGATTTTGATGCATGGGTACGTTCGGGCTATTGGGTTATGCATATAAACAATAAATATACTTAGAGGAGTGATTGGAATAGATTATAGTACCTCGAATCGAATCGAATTGATTTTTTATCGAAACTTGAAAATTTGGGAAGATGGTTTCGGGTTCTTCGATTGGGGAACTTTGGGACCGAATTGGATGACGTTCGGTGATGCTAGGGATTGTAGGAAGGTATTAGAATAATCAATTCGGGTTTCGGTTGATCGTAGGTATGAAACCCACTTTTCTCCCTCTTTCTTTCTCTCTCTAGAACTCCATGGATTGGAGCTTCGATCTCTCCGAATTTTCTCTCTTTTCTGGACTGGTGGGGCGTGGTAAATATTCTAATAAACCCTAGGGTCAGATTAATGTGGTATATATAGGAAAATTTTAAAGAGGTTAATAAATTTGAGTTCAATAAGGACTCAAATCCTTCGGGCTTTGGAATGGACGAAGTATGGATGGTTTTCGTGCTCCGAGAGGAGTTAGAGACTGGGTAGGAGAGGGAGAGATGGTAGGATTTATACGCATGCAATTTAAATAATTAAAAGTAGGATAATTAAGACTAAATAAATTTTTATTTGTATATATCTATTAGATAATTATGATTAAGATAATTTTATTATTACTATTTACTAATAATATTCTTTAAATGATATTATTAATGTTATTAATAATATTAACTCTATTTCAAAAAAAAAAAATAGGGTCAAAAATCCGGGTTGTTACAAATGGTTTCTTCATCTAACTCAAGAGTGGATCGAAACCGTCTGGATTCCACTAGGAGAATTAAAAGTTGAAAACTACTTTAAACTTAACTCAAAGCTCTGATTCAAATTGAACTCATTTAACGCAAGTGAAAGATGAAAAAGAATCGTTCGCATGCGTAGGATTATCAAGCACGTAGCATAAGGCGATATACTTCATGATCAAAGAAGCTTCCAAACCCATGATCAATACTACACATCATGTGTTTAATTCATTCAAAAATCTTGAACTTAAGCTAAAGTTTAAGAGAAACCATTTAAACCACTAAGTCATAGAGTGAACCTCACCCCATGACCAAACCTATATACTACTCACACATAGCAAAAAGAATAGAAAAAGAGTTAAGCATAAAAAACATGATTCACCAATAAAAACTAAAATAAACTTGATTTATAAGAAGATCCAAACCAAAGCTACAACATTAATACTTGAGAAAATATCAAAACACTTAAATTTACTTGAGTTGTTGAAGATTGAAAGCTTGAAAAACTAAGAACACAAAATGGAAATCCTAAAAAGCAAGAAAAAGACTTAAAGTGTAAAAGATTACATTATGGCCAAATATGGCATAAAAGACTATTTATAAGCCTTACAAATCAGCCCTACAATGGGCCAAAAAGCCCTCAAAATATCCCAAAAATATGCCTAAAGTAGAAACTTTCTATAAATGGAAGGTTGAAATATTCAGCATAAAAAATGTTGGTCGAAGGGCATTGGTACCGGTACCTATTTTTTGAGGTATTGGTACCAATCAACCTGTCTTCCATATCAGCAAAATGGTACCGGTTCCATATTATTGAGGTATTGGTATCAATGTGTGAAAACTGCAGAACAAGTTTAGCTTGGCACTTCAGGCCTTGTGGTGTCGCGACGGCTCTCCGATACTTCAATACTTGATCAACGGGTTGACGGAAGTATGCCATGTGACATTGGTCTTTTGGATACCCTCAAGGGCCATCCTCGATGCATTTGCAATGCTTGCTAAGCTTTGGCACACCCCTCGCCATTCTTATGTTGGAAATGCCTGCTACCACAGACATCATTGTAGGCTGGATAAGTAGATACATCATGTAATCTGACAATAGCCTAGAAATTTTTCGAAAACTTTTGTTCTTTTCATTGCCTTTGTCAGTATTGTTAAGAGAGCTCATGTCACGCTCTCGATTTTAAACATAAATATATAAATCATTTCGATAAAAGATGCTCGCATAAGGTAGATAATACCCAAGATGAGTTTCCCACCTACTTAGTTACAAACGAAGTCCTCAAATTCCGAGAAATACATCCTTGACACCACGGCCCAAATTAATTTAAGTACAAGTACGAACAAGTCATTAAATCACAAATGGTTTAGTCAAAAGAAATAAAAATGAATTAGTTACAAGTTCATCTTTAATCAAAGTAGGTGATTTACAAAGACGATTAAATAGTTAGACTTCGTTAGCTTCCAAAAATGTCTTCCACACTGAACATACAATGTAATGCAAGCCACTGCCTAACATTAAAACCTGAAAAGAAGGATTTTGTTGAGCTACACTAGCCCAGTAGGAAATTCTATGCCCAAGCTATATGTAAATGCGAAGAAACATGCAATAAGAGAGAATAAGTTTCATTAAAAAGACATGAGATACAAGAGGAATTACCAAGATGAACAGATGATTTAACTCTGGGATTTCGGATGTCTTAAAGATAACCCTAACCATCAACACGTCGACTAGAAGTAGCAATAATACCCATATCAACCAAACAAATAACAACAATAGTCCAATCATCTCATGACTTTTCGAATGAATGCCACAAACCACTTCCTCATTTCATACCATTCACCGTAGAACTTTATTTCATAAAACTTTCCTTTCTTTAATAGAACCTTGGTAGAATTAACCATTTATTCTCTTTTTCAACAGCCACGATCCCAAACAATAAACAATCCAAACTAAGCTTCTAAAATCAATCAAATTTCTCTTCATCCGGGGGAGACATTCAACTGTGTTACCACCCCATGCGTGATAGTGAATTCTCTTCACCTGGGAAAGACATTCAACTGTGTTACCACCCTATGTGTGACAGTGAATTCTCTTCACCTGGGTTTCCGCATTACCACACCTTGCGTTGCAGGCCCTCTAGAGTTCTCGTATTACCACACCTCGCGTTGCTGGCCCTTTATTCAAATTATCAATTCAAACACACACACACATAAGCCATCGTTCAATGTACAAGCAAACAACATATCCCAAATTCACATTGTAATACAAACTCGTAAACTTATCACATCGTACATTGATAATTAACTTATGCTCACGTTATTTGTCTAAGTCTATCACAACGTCCTTTTTCTACGTACCAAAACCACAATTGACTTCTTGAAACACCACCCGCTAAGTTCTAAACGAGAATCTTATAGAACGAGTGCCAAAGGAACCTAAGGAACTTAACAAGACGAAGCGCGAGGATACAAGTCACAATGCTACCCATTGGATCCCTAGACAAGCTCATGTCTACTCACAACACACACCACTTTATCCCTTATTGCCCACGGTACTCCTATCGACCTTACAGTACAATTCCTTAGCCAACGTCGTAGATATTATGCTCTAATGAGTGCTAAAAGACAAGATTAAACAATGAATAATTAGGACATAAGCAATCATGCTCAAGAGTGACTTAAACATATCCTAATCATAGAAGGAATCATAACACGAGTCAAAAACAACCTTAGGAATAGTCACAGACATCGGCAGATTGACACATCTCTACTCAAATGATCATAACTTTTTTTGTACAAATCGGTTTAAGGTGATTTTGTTGGCAAATGAAATCTGACTTCAAGACCTTCAAATTGATATAAAGTTTGCTTAAATCGGACCTCGGACGAGGAAGTTACGGCCGTTTGAAGTTGGGCTGAAACCCAGAAAACAAGCAGAATGTTCCAGAGAGGGGAGGGATCGATCCCTCCTCTCTTGGGGATCGATCCCCAAGGGCAAAAATCCATACTAAGTCCAGATTTGAATGAGGGATCGATCCCTCATGCTTGGGGATCGATCCCTAGGCGATTTTGGGCGATTTTCTGCAGATTTCGACAGCTTTTCGAAAGAACAAAGTGGGGAACGATCAAGGCTCAATCCAAGCACGAAATCAACTTATAAACATATAAAGTGAGTAAGAAATCCCTGCCTCAAGGTTAGAAGCTTCAAAGACGAGATCAACGATCAAGCCCTAGCATCCAAAGCTCCGAAATCTTCCAAGATCTTCCCTCTGAGCCTCACCCAACACGATACGAGCCCGAGGTTGCGTTATAGAGATGAACTATAGATGGATCCTTGAGGTTTTTGTGAGATGGAGTGGAGTTTTGAGCGAGGGAGCAAGAGAGAGAGAGAGAGAGAGAGAGAGAGAGATCGGTAGAGAGAGACGGAGAGCCGAGAGAGAGAGACGTGAGGAGAGAGAGAGATATTTTGGGGCTTTTAATCCCCTACACACACACACCTCTAATTATACCCCTATATCTCTATATTACACACATACTCCCTCAAGTTACAATCCTACATTTAAGCCCTAAATCAAATAAGCTCACAATTTTTCCATTTATTCGATATTCTAGCATTTATAAAACCTTTAAACTATTTTCGAAAAATACGGGTCCCTACAGCTCAGTAGCTAGCTATATGCCACAATATGAGGATCTCATCATAATCAGTGTCAAGAACATAATTGAGTATGATATCACAACCTTCCTCGGCCCTAAGAACCCAATCGCCTTTCTCTGAACATATTGCTTTGGCAATTTCTAAATCGTTGACAATTAGAGATTTTGCTTTCAGCTCGTCGAAGATGAAGTCTCTTAAGCCCCGTTTGATAAGTGTGTTGGATTAGATGAGATTAGTAATACTGAGTGTAATCCCAAGTGGGTGTTTGATTGTATAAGAATTAAATCATGGGATTGTGATTACCAATTTCAATCCTTTGTTTGATTGGAACACCAAGGGATATGATACAAATTATATTTTCTAATTATACCCATGGCTGAAAACCTGGGCTATGAAATTGCATGGAAGACCAGCTCACGAATTTGCAATTTTTGGACAGTTTGCAATTTTTTTGCCATCCAATCAATTTTGAGATTCTTATTGGACAACCACCCTGCATTAAACCAACATATATTTAGAATAAAGCAAGCATACATTTTTTTACCAAAAGTCCCATAAAAGAAGGAAAATGAGAAATCAATCCAAACAATGTGCAAATTACAAGATACATATAATATCACTCTTTAATCAACAGATTATGCAGCAAGAAGTAATCCAAATGGCAACGATCAGCAAGCAGTCCAACAAGAACTGCAACGTCAGTCCATGAAGAAGTAAGCAGCAGGCAAGAAGAATACAAAACATCTACTTCAGACCATCAAGAAATAGCACTTCACAAAACAACAAATAGGCAGAAGCAGCAGTCTAGAAAGCAGCAGAACTGCTATTGGTATTGAGTTAAAAAAACAATGGGCAATGTGGTCATTTTGCAGGAGGGAGCTTGGGACAGGATTAGTAATACCAAGTACCCCATGGTATTAGTAATCCGGTAAAAGTGTGGGATTATTAATCTCATCCTCTTCTCAATCCCATTCTTAGTTGGACAACCAAACAAAAAGTTAGAAAGCCCATAGGATTAGCAATCCTATCCCAAGGCCTAACTCATTTATCAAACATGACCTTAACTCCTTGGTGAACTGCTCTATCTTCGCATACTCCCATCTCGAATGTTGGTGAGGTTGAAATTCATAAATGCTAGAAAATGGTAAAATCGTCCTCAAAGAATAAGAGACAACATGTGACCATTTTACATGGTGTACGAATGGTTCAGTGGATGCGTGCTCAAAAATTTTGCTTATAAGAGAACAGACTTTGCATCGGAGAATAAGGCAATGCTTACGGAAAAAACCCTTTTTTAAATACTTATTTTTTAAATTAAAAGTGATATATTATGAAAGGATGATCTGTCTCATACAGTAAAAAATAAGTACTTAAAAATAAAAATTTTAACGAAAAGGGGCGGTTTACCTTCTTTTCACTCCATTATTTACTTTATTGCTTTCAGAAAGTCTACACTTCCAGACGGGGGAATCCCGATCGGAATCCCGATGCCCCGCCGGACACACTCCGGCCACCGGAAGGTCGATCTGACGTGTGTAAGTGGCCAATCCAAGCACTCCATTTTTGGCCGATCCAAACACTCCACTTTTGGCCGATCCAAACACAAAAATGAATTTATTGGAGTTATCTACACACGTCGAATGCCGTTTATTCTCGCGTAGGCCCACTTGGTTTTTTTTTTTTTAAATTTTTGGATGGATCAGATCGGCCGTCCGGTGGCCGGAGTGTGCCCGGCGGGGCGTCGGGATTCCTCCGTCGGAAAGTGTAGACTTTCTGTATTGCTTTTACCTCCCTCCTCCATTGGGGCCTAAATTATCTGTCCGTATATGTACTAATTTTTCAGCTTGTTGAAAAATTAGAAGATTTAGATGAACCACTAACACTTATTTGGTTGTGCTGATTTTTTGCAGATTCTGTTCAAAAAATTATTTTAAAATTATTAAACAGCTCGAATTATTCATGCGAGATTCGGAGTAGACCCCGCGTGCTAATTTGTGCACCTTTTTGGTTTCCCATAGAAGGGTCTACCGCCATTTGTGGGATCTACTATGCATTTTTTTATATAGTAATCTGAACGATTTATCTTGTAGAGCCCATAGTAGTAGTTTTCTAAAAAAAATTAGCTTAATCGGATATCGATAGACTTTAAGAAATGGAATTTTGGTTATGTAAGGCAATAAGTTTTAAGGTTTTTTTTTTTGTCAATCGATAAAAGAAATCATTTTACATTAGATATGAAGTACAGAGTATAAACTCGAGATACTATATCGATTGTAAGAGTTCATAAGAAAATCAAGTCCAACAACTCAACAAATACAAGAAATAAGCACATAGGCTAGAAATAAAGAAAGGAAAATGTCTTCAAGAAAAGAACATTGACACGCAGGTGGAGGGACTCAGACTCTTGACCTCATAGTGAGATGCAAGAGATCTCATAGTAAATGCAAAAGTCCTAGTTAACTGAACTAGCCCCAGTTGGTTGTAATAAACAAAAAAATTTAATTTTTGTCTTAACTATTGATGTCCAATCAAACGAATTTTTTTCTGCATGAATGTAAATTACTATTTTGCACAGCCATTCAAGATGAACAATGTTTCAAATTACTCACACGATGGAGTGCACAATGCATGGTGGAAATCAGGAGGTTGCCGGAAAGAATTTGAAATCAGACATACTTGTGCTTGCTAGAACTGTAGCTCATGGAGTTCTAGAAAGAAGGCCAGATGTTGGAGCGGACCGGAGCGATGGCATCTGGTCCATCGCTGATGATCCAGTGAAAAGTAGACTGGGTCGAAGGCGCAGGCGTTCCGTAATTGGGGGTGAGGAGGGCAACGCCCCCTATGGTACGGTACAGTTCGTATAGGTGTATTTTTGGGATACATACCAAATACCAGATTATGGTTAGAATAAAGTGAGTATAAATACTTTATGTTGTAAAGCCTATTTCATATTGTGATAATAAAGAACAGCAGCCGCTCTCGCTCTCGTGGACGTACCCGGTTTTGGGGAACCACATATATCTCTGTGTTGAATAGAGTGAGTATAAATACTTTATGTTGTAAATCCGATTTCATATTGTGATAATAAAAAAAAGTAGCTGCTCTCGCTCTCAATGACGTACCCGGTTTTGGGGAACCATGTATATCTCTGTGTTGATTCTTTACTGTTTATACTTGTAAATCGTGTGTATCTCTGTGTGTGACGATCTAACAGTGCTGTAATAATGCTAATGTTATATTTGCATAGTCTATTTTCTTTTTCTTTTTTTTTTTGTTGGAATTATTTTCTGGATATAATCCTTCTGTTTCTTCCTCTGAGTAACTTTCCTCTCCTCTGAATTCCTCCACCATGTCGGCGAATCCCCCTTCACCATCGTCTACATCTGGTATTTCCTTGGCAGCAGCCGAGCCTGCACTTCCCTCATGTTTTCTTTCTTTTTCCTCATATTTTTCACTTACTGTGTCTCTTTGTTTGCTTAGAAAATTGCAGGAAAATGATTGCCCTCCTAATTCCTATGATGGGAATCTTCTTTCTTTAATTTCTGAGATAGACAAAGAGTCTGATTTATACATACCCAGCAGCCCTAAAGGCTGTATGTTCGATTGGATTACTTTAGTGAAACAGGAGGAAGAGTATTGCACTAGCAATCAATCTCTGCAATTGGGTCTTTCCTACTGAATTTTACGGAGGGTTTCATGTTTCTGAGTCAAATTATTAATGACTTTTAAAAAAAATGATATGTGAATTGCATTGCTTGGGGATCTCAATGATCAAATCTGCAAATTTTACTTGGATGTTATTGCCACTTTACCCCTATTTTCCCTCTCTGCTTATAGCCTTCTTGTCCACTGTTTCTATAGCTTCTGTTGTATTTATGTGTATTTAACCCCTGTTCTTTTCGTTTGCAATTTATTTTGAGGCTTATGCCATAGTTTTTGGTGCTCTTCTGTCGTCTTAGATAAAATTTGCAAGCACATAATTGGCATTGATAATTATGTCTAGTCGCGGCTTAAGCTATTTTTAATGTCATTTGGCTATAAATTGTTGGTTAATTAGTTTTGTCGGTTTTTATGATTTATGTGATTATGATCGTATTGATAATGTGTTATTATCTGAGTAAACAGGTTGTTCATGTGTATTAGTGTTACATGTACAATTTTATGTAAATTTTGTGAAGCTTTCCTCAGCAGCAGCTGAGCCCACGTTTGCCTCAGGTTTTCTTTCTTTTTCCTCTAAACTTTTGTCTGTTTGTTTGCTTAGAAAATTGCACGAAAATGATTTTCCTACTAAATTCTATTACGGGAATTTTCCTTCTTTTGAGAGAAACAAAGAGTCTGCTTCATACATTTATGCAGCAGCACCAAAGGCTGTATATTTATTGCACTAGCAATCAGTCTATGCAATTGGGTGTTACCTACTGAATTTTACCTAGGGTTTCCTATTTCTGAGTCAAAATTATTATCCACTGCTTAAAAATGAATCTGCGAATCCCATTGATCTCAAGTATCAAATCTGCAAATTTTACTTGGATATTATTGCCACTTTACTCCTGCTTTCTCTCTCTGTTTACAGCCGTCTTTCTCCACTGTTTCTATGGCTCCTGTTGTATTTATGCCTTTGGCCACTGGCTGGGAAATGTCCTACACTCTCATGAGTGTTTTTTCTCTCCAATTAACCATTTCCACCCTCCTCTCTTTGGCATTTTCCCCCTTTTTTTTTTTTTTTTTGAACTGACATTTTCCCTCATTAAAAACTCCACTTTTGTACAATGCCTTCAAGTTTGACATCCCCAATAACTGAATATGTGATCGTTTAGTAGCTGGTCTAATTTCACACTTTGAGTTTGATGTTATAATGACAGAGTTGAGAAATCTAGAAACTAGATAATTATAATCTACACAAACCACAGACTCCAAGAATCCTAGACCTATGATGCCAGAGAAACTAGTTTAGTATCATTGGATCTAGAAGTACCTGTCCCATTGGACATTTGACTTTGTGATATCGAGCCTGCCAAAGTCATTTAACTGTTACTATTGTTGTTTTCAAGAACAGAGGTACTTGATGTAGTTAATTGTCGATATCAATTTTTTTTGCCTCCTCCTCCATTGTTGTTTAGCTTATGCATGTGTTTGTATGTAGTTGCTACTTTTTTTTTTTTATAGCTCAGGTGTCCGGGCCAACTTATGCACAGCTCGACTAATCCCGAAGGACCAATCCCATTGCTCACTTGCGGGGGTACACCTAAGAGGTTTCAAACCTGAGACCTTAGGAGGAAGCAAACTCCTAAGTCTTAGGCCTTGACCACTAGGCAAAACCCTTGCTACTCCTGACAACTATAGAATTCGTATATAGACGTATAGGGCCGCGATCCTGCAAGAATGAAGTTAGGGGCTATGTTACATAGATCCTTCATTTTGGCTCAAGTACCCGTATCAATGTGTCCAACACCCGTACTTTTTTGACACTCGGATCCTCTAATTGTTAAGATACTTACAGTAAAGGAATATCAAATTAGCTAAAAAAGCGGTATTTTGAGTGTCACACAGACAAGAAATAGTGAAATAGCAAAAACATAATTTTCTTAACCCTTTATTGTTTAAATACATTTGTAAACATAGTTTACGGTATATAATGTGGGAAAATTATGCAATATATAACCCAAACAAGAGTTCAGGACGTATCTCCATACCCATACCCAAGTTGGGGACACATATCCACGTATCCTAAGATTTAAGTTTAGAAAGGTCCGACGCTTGGACTTGCATCCGCATCCGATAATCGCACCCGAGTCCATGTAACATAGGTTAGGGGTGCGAATTTCGGACACAAGGAACCCAACCACAAACTTTGAGGGTTTGAGTCGATTACTTTTGACACAAACACGAACAAGATAGCCGTTTAATTGTCTGTGTTGACCCATTTACCCAAAATGACACGACATGTCATCTTTTGTTGTGATTGGAGTTATTTTTTCAGTATTTGACGCAAGTTCTTTTAGTTTTCATTTTCATTTTTTTTTTGGCTTATTACATAGTTTCTGGTGCACTTGTATTGTTTTAGATAAAATTCGCAAGCACATAATTGGTTTTGAGACTTATATCTAGTCGTGACTTAGGCTATTTTTTAAATGTAATTTGACTATAAATTGTTGGTTAATTAGTTTCGTTAGTTTTATGATTTATGTGATTATGATGGTGTCAAAAATGTTGTGAATTTTTTGATTAAACAGGTTGTTTTGTGTATCATTGTTACCTGTATGTTTTTATGGTAATCTTTTAAATATTTTTAGTTAATATGTTACCAACATCAATCCATAACTGACATGATTTTAAGCAGGTTGACTGGTTGAGCTAATGACACTAACCGAAATGGCACGAAACCCAAATGACTTAACTCAAACACAACAGGATGTCCACGTGTAGTGAAATAACTTTCTGGATAAAAGTATCCTAATTTTGAACCTTTTTTTTTTAGGTTTCCACCGCACCATAACCTGTATCTAGTGGTTGATATTGGTGATATATATATGTATAATATACACACACACACACACGTCTCGATGGATTTTCAGTGATAATATTATCTTCTGAATTTATTTAACCATATCAGTGAATGGCCATTCATCATCAGCGTCTTCTATCCCTACTGATGCTGTTAATTCCAAGCAAAACATGGAAGTTCAAAAGGCCACTGGTAGCCTCTGTTGCTTTCCTATTAATATTGCTGCCGCCACCACCATCACCACATCCAACACCACTCCAGCTCCTCTAGAAAGCAATGATGACAGGAACCATACTTTTCAGTTCTTTGATAAAATAGGTAAAGATATTGTCTATGTGAAGAAGGCCTATGCTGATATGAATGATTGTGGAACTGACATTAGCAAACAAATCGAAGAGGCCTCCAAAACATTCAAAAGCCTTGATGATTGGTCAAACACAGCGGAGATAGACCCACAGAGGGTCCCATTGAAGCATATGTTCAAGAAGATCTCATTGAATTGAAGAAGAAAGTCATGAAACTAAAGCAAACAATCCCATCCAAGCCCAAGCCTCGCTCCACTTCTGAATCTGATCCCCATGGAAACCATCGTCCCAATGATTCTACACACAGTGATCCTACAAACGGAATGCGACACATTGTGAGCAAAATTCTGGACAAATTGCCCAATTTATGCAAGAATGAAATGCTTGCACGCAGCTGAGTTCCAAGATTTCAAGGCACTTTACGCTGGCCTTGGTGACAAACAAAAGGTTTGTTTGTTGTGTTTTTCCGCTTTCCCGGAAAAAGAGATCATAAAGAAGACGTTCATGTTCTATTGGTGGACTGGAGAGGGTTTTGTGGCTCCAGTTAAGGGTACTGAAAAAACAGCAGAGGAATTGGCAAACGACGTATTTAGTGAGCTTATGGCAAAGGGCTTCATTGAGCCCATTTCTGAAAATCGCACTTTGGATTGTTTGGTTAACAAATGCCAAATGAATCCTTTTGTTCGTGCTGCCGTGATTGCACTTGCTAGAAGGGAAATTTTTTTGATTTTGATGCAGAGGGAAAACCTACTGGTAATTTCTCCTCTTCTTACTGTGTATGCTTATTAGCGGAAGAAAAGCTGAAGGGAGAGGGTATGGATAATGTTCACATGTTGTTCAACATTGATCAGAAAATTCTTGATTTTGAAATGCCCGAGCTGTTTTCAATGATGAATAATATCAACCTTCTTTGTTTGGGAAGGTGGCAGACCTCCCAAAGGCACCATATCGAAGTTGAGGACACCAAATTCCTAGAAGGCTTGAAAAACATGAAGCATCTCAAGTTTCTAAGCCTCCAAGGGATTTCACAAATTATGGATCTTCCTACTTCCGTTTCAAACCTCACAAATCTCACGATATTGGATATCAGAGCCTGTCCCGATCTTGAAAAAATTCCTGGAGAGATCAGCTTGCGTAAGAGTTTGACACACTTGGACATGTCAGAGTGCTATTTGCTTGTTAACATGCCCAAGGAGATTTCCACTCTCTTAGAACTTGAAGTTCTCAAGGGGTTTGTTGTTGGGAATTTGGAGGGGAAAGAAAAAGACTCTTGGACCCTTGAAGATTTGGCAGACTTGCCAAAGTTGAGGAAATTGAGCATTTTCACTGGCCGGAAAGACTTCCCTTTAGATTCTCATCTAAGGGATCTCAACCGATTAAAGAAGCTTCTCACACTAACAATAGAATGGAGAGGAGATTCACAGGAGAAATCAGAAAACAATTCTATGGCGAGAAATCTCAGTGAAATAACACCAGCTGTAGAATCTACCGAAAAGAATTCTGGCGGTGCAGATACCCAGAGTCCAGCCAATGGGGTTAATATCAGGGAAAGTTGCAATGCTGATAATAGCAGATTCAAGAGCGACACCATCCACCATGAAGTGATGCAATTGGCGTACACTGGACGTACCAACTAATTGTTTCAGAAAGACTACTACATCGAAAACAAACACAGATGCAAGCCCAGAACTTCCAACACAACCGAGAAACTGGATCTTCAGTGTTTCCCTAATATTGATGCACCCAAATGGCTAATGGATAACAAACTGAAGAAACTTTATATCCAGGGAGGGACACTACGGGGGTTACGTCAATATGGTGTTCAAGAAAAGGAGGAGTGGACAGTTGAGATTTTGCGACTTAAGTTCTTGAACAACTTAGAGATGGGTTGAAGAGAATTGATGGAACTGTTTCCGAAGTTGATTTACTTGGAGAAAGTAAGATGCCCAAAGCTCACATTTTTCCCGTGTGACGAACAGGGAGCGTGGATGGAAAAACCTGCAAAATCTAAGTGATTGTAATAACAGCAGATCAAAGTATGTTATGTGGCTTGCCAATTCTCTTCATTAAGAAACGTTTATTGTTGAGTCCTTTGTAAAATGTTCTTCTTTCAACTTCTTATGGTGAATGTTAGGAGTTGATCCTTTTTGTTGTTTTTCCTTTGAGATCATTTCAGTTGTAAGACCTCTCTGCACTTAAATTTGTGACTAGTATGTAGTAATTTTCCTCATATTATCAGGTTTTTTTTTTTTGCCAAAAGTTGAGAGGTAGTATTTATCAAAAGATTCACATGAGGGAAGGTTGGAAGTTCACAGATCGGACACTCCAATAGAAAGATCGCTTATCTACGTAGGGTGCCCGGCACTTGGTTGTTCTTCTATTCGATTTTATGGAGCAAGTTGCTGCAAGTGAGACCACCGTTTGCAGTATATCTTCTTCAGATGGCATGCATTTTCCCTTCTAGGCGGTGCCTTGTCATTCTTCGGTGGTGCATCTATTGGACGAGATCACCCCAAGGATGCCGACTTTGCTTGTCTTGTATGCAACACGTTATCTGTATAGTCGTATTGCTTCATCATTGTGCACCGGCTATACAGAATTTTGCTCTAACTTTATTTGGGGCCCACCGCTAGTGGATGGTAGAATTGATCCCTTATGTTTAGTCGGACTGTGCGTAAACTGATCCTGATTATCAAGAAAATAGCTGCACCAGTGGGTTCGCTCCAAGTCATTATATTAATGAATTTCTTGCCATATTCAAACAACGGTGCTATTGACATTGACAATGCATGCACAGTTTCTGCATAGATTTTAATGTGGGAGCCACCACCCCACACAAACAATCCAAATCGTTCATTAAACGTAAAACATTTTTTCGAAGGCCTTTGTGAAAAATCAGCTCAATCCAATACTTATATATGCTCGATCCAATCATTTAATTTTTCATTCAAATTTCACGATAATGAAAAGTTAGATGATTGGATCGAGCACCTATAGATATCGGATTGAGCTGATTTTTCAAGAGAGCCCTTGAAAAAATATTTTACATTTAATGAACGGCTCGAATTGTTTCTGTGGGACCTGTAGTGGACCCCATATTGAAATCTGTGCTGTGTGCATTGTCTGTGTGAATAGAGTTAGTGATTCTAAAAACAAGTAGTCAATCATCATTTCCTTAGTTTGAAAGAGATCAAGTATTACAATGATCTAACTGGGATTTCCCATTTTTTACTACTAACCTCCATTATAAAGTTAGGTACAAATGATTTTATTGTTCCAGCTCATTATTCACGTTAGCTGGCATCATCATGTCATAACTGCCAAGTCAACTAAACTTGCAAATACAATCTGACCTAAAATCAACCAAAATTAAATTGATATCTATCTCCAAGTGCTACAGATTACACTGAGCTGCCCTGAATTTATATTCATTTGCTTTTCTTCCAAATTCAGTAAATATTATTTCCACCTACATTTGAAAATTAAATGCTTTCAGACTCTGCTAATAAGATATGAGAACCAGTATTCTTTTCTGGACCCATCAAAGTTTTTTAGTCTGTGAATTAAATTCCCTGAAAATGATGCCCCCTTCAAATTCATTTCTGTTTTCCAGATGAAATGTCTAGAAATCCAGTGTTTGGGAAAATGGGAATTAGACCCAGAAGTACCCATAACAGCGTCTTTTTCTACTCTTTGATTTCTGTTTTCAGTTCTTTTTCATTGCTCTGTTATGGGGCTAATAACAGTATAACACAGGGCCAGATTATTAGAGATGGTGAAACAATTACCTCTCCAAGCCATAACTTTGTGCTTGGTTTCTTTAGTCCTGGGAATTCGGTATCCCGGTACGTTGGAATTTGGTATAACGAAACTGAAATCCAATCAGTTGTTTGGGTGGCAAACAGAGAAAGTCCCATTTCGAGCGAGTTTGGAATTTTAACGGTTGGAAACGCCGGTAATCTAATGGTTCTAGACGGATATGGGAATCAAATCTGGTCTACGAAATTCCCTGCTGTACCAGGGAATTCAACTTCCACCGCGATTCTCATGGACACTGGGAACCTAATTCTCTCGAGCAGCGAAATCGTCGGTGATCAAGGAAAGGCCATTTGGCAGAGTTTTGATGATCCAACGGATACGTTTCTCCCTGATATGAAAGTCTACATCGATGTCCGATCGGATGAGGGTGTTTTCACTTCTTGGAAAAGTGAAAATGATCCTTCCATTGGAAAATACTCAATGGGGATCGATCCAAGTGGGTCCCCACAGATAGTGATATGGGACGGTTTAAACCGGCATTGGAGAAGCGGCCATTGGAATGGAATAATTTTCACCGGCGTTCCAACGATGAGGACTCTCTATTCGTACGGTTTTAAGCTTATTAAGGAAAGCAGTACGTTCTATTTCACATACACATTGCCGAACGCCTCTGTACTAATGAGGTTTCAAATACGTCCGGATGGGATTGAAGAGCAGTTGAGGTGGGACGAAGGTACAAGCAAATGGAGCACTGTGCAATTGCAGCCGGGTAACGATTGCGAAGTGTACAATAGGTGTGGTGCATACGGGATGTGTAATGTGATGGAAAAACCCATATGCAGCTGCCTAAAAGGGTTTGTACCTAAGTATGAGAGTGAATGGGAGGGAGAAAATTGGTCAGGTGGGTGTGTTAGAAGGGCGAACTTAGGGTGTGGAAATATTAGTAGTAGAAATACTAGTAGTGAAATTGGGGTGGCGGAGGGGGAACAGGTAGACGGGTTTTTGAAGATCGAGGGGGCGAAGTTACCAGATTTCGCGAGCTTGGTGATGGTAGAGAAAATCGACGAATGCAGACAGAACTGTTTGAAGAATTGTTCGTGTCACGCGTATGCGTTTGTTAGCGGAATCAATTGCATGGTGTGGAGCGGGGATTTGGTCGACATGCAGCGCTTCGTTGATGGTGGAAACGATCTGTACTTTCGCGTTGCTCGTTCTGAATTAGGTAACACGAATTTTGAATTTTGATTGCTGTTAATGTAATTTCTTTAAATCTTTTGAATTTCTAGCACTAGAATATGTTTCTAACAATGTTTCTGTTCCTCTCCAAATTTAGGTAACAAAAGGAAGATTTCCAAGCTGTTGATAATTTTACTCGCGGTGATTGGAATATTCTTCATTAGTGTATCTAGTTGGATACTTTGGAGGTTCAAAACAAACTCAAAGCGTAGAATTTCAAGCAATCGGATCCCAACAATCGGCTCAAGAAGTAGAGAATATTCGACGGATTTTTCAGGGTCGAATGAGCTTGGAATTGAAGGGCAGCAACGAACTGGACAAGAATTATCGCTATATAGTTTTAGTTATGTAGCCGCTGCTACTAATAACTTTTCTGATGAAAACAAACTCGGACAGGGGGGATTTGGCTCTGTCTACATGGTAAACTTTTTTAGTCCGAGGATTAATTTATCCGAAGTACCAAACACCCTCGCCATCAAAATCAATATTCTAATTAAAAAAGTTTCCTATGTTGAGAATTATAAAAAAAAATAAAAAAATACTACTCCGTACTGATAACTTTTTATGACAAAAAAAAGCCAGCTTGTACATTTTTTAATTTTTGCAGGGAAAACTATCAGGAAGAGAAGAAATAGTAGCAGTGAAGAGGCTTTCAAGGAAGTCAGGACAAGGTTTGGAGGAGTTCAAAAATGAGATCATTTTAATTAAAAAACTGCAGCACAGAAATCTAGTCAGGATTGTAGGCTGCTGCATAGAGGGTGAAGAAAGAATGTTGATCTATGAATACATGCCTAACAAAAGCTTGGATAAATTCCTCTTTGGTTAGTTAATTTCACCGTGATCTCTTCTTTTTGTTCCTTGTTAATCGTTCCTTGTTAATCCTAAGGGCGCCGAATTATTTTTGTAATTTTCATTTTGGATCGTGAGTTATTGATTTTGGAGTGTGGCCAAATAAATTATGAATATGGTAGAGTGTTTAGGAGATATGCATAGAATGAATTTTGCAATAGAGTAGTGTTTGGAAGAATAATGTTCAAAATAGATTATGAAACGGTATTTTAAGGATAAATGCCCAAAATAGATTATAAATTGAGGAAGATAAATTCAAAATGAGAATGAAAAAGCTGGCTGATTCTCAGATTGTGCCTCTAAAGTGTAGTTTTCATAATGCATTGTGAGATTTAGAATCCATTCACACACTACACTCCCGAACAAAAAAAGTAGGAAAATGCACAACAATGCACAATCTGCCTCCCAAACGGGTCCCAAATATGAGATGTAATTAAGCTCTACTAATTTTGACAGATCAGACTAGGCAAGCGGAATTAGACTGGAGAAAGCGCAATACAATTATTGAAGGGATTGCACGCGGACTCCTTTATCTTCACCGGGATTCAAGACTTCGGATAATTCATAGAGATTTAAAAGCTAGTAATATTTTGCTGGATGAAGAAATGAATCCAAAAATCTCTGATTTTGGTATGGCCAAAATGTTTGGGAGAAACGAAAATGAAGCAAGTACAAGCCGAGTTGTTGGCACATAGTAAGTTAAAGTTTTTTTTGTACATAGGCTTAGTAATTTCACTACCTAAATTTTCACTTGGATTTTGCATATTATTTTCTAAATGCAGCGGTTATATGGCTCCTGAGTATGCAATGGAAGGCTTGTTTTCTATCAAATCCGATGTCTATAGTTTCGGGATACTACTATTAGAGATTGTATGCGGCCGGCGGAATAGTAGCTTTCATTCACCTGAATACTCAAACATCATTGGATACGTAAGTTCGAAGACTATGCTCTCTGATTTTATTGTTGACTTTTAGTTTCTATCTTCGTTTTAGTAACATTAAGGGTGAAAAGTCTCTCTAACTACTTTTTATTTCATTTATGTCCTAAAATAAATCTTCAGATCATTTACATCATTTATATATAATACAAAATATAGACTACGGGATACTACATAAACTGTGTGAGAATCAACAAGATAGCGAAACCAACAACTCAACCAACACGAGAAATAAGTCCACCGAAGGGGAGAAACAAAGAAAGCAAGGAAGAGCCCTTCTAAGGAGAAAAGCTATCGATTCTTGGCTTTAGCCAAAATTTGACCCCTTGACCTCTAAATTAGGAATGGACAAGAATGGCCAGCTGAACTAAACCTAATTGATCAATAAATTTTTAGAATTTGAAAACATCTTGTTAGTGTTTATTAATAAATGGATTGTTCTCAAAAAATTTGTCCCAGCAATTTGCGAAACAAGTCCACATTTTTCTCACAATACAACATAGTCTTACCGGCAAGAATATCCTTGTGGGATTTACATCTGTAAGTTACCTCCAACAATTGTTCCAGACAATTATTGGAGAGGATTTGGCAAATAGTAGTTTCTAATCATTGGTAATGATTGGGTACTTTTGAGCCAATTTGTTAATTGGGCCGTCCGGTCCATATATAGTATGAACCCTTTGGGGCCCTTGAGGGCCTTAGGTGAGAGTTGCCAATCTACATCTTCTAAAAGCAAAAGCAGGAAATGACAGGCCGGTCCCATTTTTTACTTGGAGTTCCATGCAAACCCATTTTTGTAGAGCTATTCCACCCAGCCCCTTTTTAAAGATGCTTTTACTGTTTTACCCTTGTCACTATTTCAACACTCCCTGAATTCACACCCCTGTGAAGAATTCACATCCCATAGAATTCACACCCCAAGAATTCACACCTTCAAGAATTCACACCCCATAGAATTCACACCCTCCAGAATTCACACCTCACCCATAAAATTCACATCTTCAAGAATTTACAATTCACACCCCACATAATTCACACCCCACCAACCGAATTCACACCACCGAGAATTCACACCTTCTAGAATTCACACCCTTAAGAATTGACACTTCCCAGAATTCACACTCCTTTGTAAAATTCACACCTTAAAGAAATTCATACCCCTAAAATTCATACATTTTCAGAATTCACACCCGTTTGCAAGAAATCACATCCCCAGAATTCACATGTCTTTTACAAAATTCACCCCCTTTGCAAAAATTCACGCTCTCAAATTCACACTCCTTTGCAGAATTCACACCCACTCAAATTACACAATTCACAATCTTAAAATAATTCAACCAAACCGAGAAAGACAATTCACACGGTAAAGGAAGAATTCATACCTTTGAAAAATACAGAATTCACACTTTTCACATCTCCCCAATTACAAAATTCACGCCCCTTATTTCACAGTTTACACCCCAAAATTCACATTCAAAGAATTCAAGACGAAACGCTCAAAAAAAAAAAAACATTCACACCATGAGAAAGGGACAAAAACCTTAAATTCTTATTGCTAATATACAGAAAGGGACAAAAGACCAAACAAAACTTAAAGTTGAAGAACTCAAATAGCCGAACACAGGTTCAAATCACTGAAAAAGAAATGAGTACATACTTGCAAATACAACTATAGATACACCACAAATTCATATCCGCCACCACCTCCTCCTCCTCTGCCGTCGCTGCCACCATGACTCCCCCCGCCGCCACGGCTACCTCCGTAACCAGCACCGCTTCCGGAGTTCCCACTGTTCTTCTTCTTCTTTACCGCTTGTTGTTCTTCGTCTTATTCGACCCAGACGAAGAAGAAGTCTCCAGCGAGAACATCGCGCGACCTGCGCGATCTCGAAGTTGGTGCGCACCTTGGACCCCTCAGCCGCCTCGCCGCTGAGTTGTAGGCGCGCGCCGCCTCCTCCGTCGTGTCGAACATGCAGAGCCAGTGGTGGCATCGCCCTATCCGGTCGTGAATCTTCGCCGATCATCTTCCTAGGCGGCCGCACTGACAATCCAAAGTGAAAGACGGTGACGGCGGAGAGAAGTGGAGCTTCGAGCTATGCTACAACGACGTCACCAGATCCGGTCCCTGGCCGCTCCCAGTAGCCATGTCAGAGTTTCTGATGGGGTAATTTGAAGACAAGGTCGAAGAGGCAACCGTAGAGACAAATCCAAGGATATTTTCGGTAGTTAATTAAAACAGGGTTTATGTGGGTAGGATTTGACATCATGTGGGGCTGGATTGGAACGTGGAGACAAAAGAGGGCCGGCCAGTCAGAAGCCGACCAACAAGAATTCCTACTAGACTAACTAAAGAGGCCTACGACCTTGGGGTTTGGGCGTTCGACCCAATGATTTCGTAGCGCTCCAAGCCTCCAAAGGTGTAGGGTTCAACTCATGTAAACAAGAGGTTGATTATTGCAGTAATTTAACAAATTAAATACTAATATGCTAACACTATTCTATCGTCTTGCAAGAAAGAGGCCAACCATTTAATGAGACTTGTAAAATTAAGAGCACTTTCAATTCAAAAAATTACATGATTTTTAAAACAAAAAATCTGGATAAAATATAGAAATCGTACTTAAAGTATTTAAGATAGTTTAAAGTGTGGAAAATTCGTTGAAGTTTCCGGTTAAGTTTCTAGTTTAGTTATTAAGAATTATAGGATACATGTTTATGTGTCTTTAAGGACTTGGGGTTGGCCACGGCCCCATTCACCCAGTATTCCATTGTCTGTGCAACTGGCTCTTGCATTATCCTCTTTCAGTCTTTCATTCATCTATTGATCTTCATTTGTGGAATAATTTTCACCTTACTCTGAACTATGCAATCCTTTGATGTTATTGTGTAATTGCTAAGTCTTGTGTTCTCGTTCTTGTGCTGCATCCAAAAGGAAATTAATTAAAGAAGAGAAATTGACAAGACACCGAAAGGGTACTGGAACAATTGATTGAGTGCTTGTGTAGTTGCAGAATAAGTACAACGAACTTATGGGTTTAACTCCGATAGAGTGAAAATTGATACCCTTCCCGATGTATTGGTGTTAAGGTAATATAAAATTTTCTATTGGTGATAAAATAACGAAAACAGACTTTTTATTTTATTTTTGAAATGACTTCAGGCATGGGATCTATGGGATGGGGGAAGAGCAATGGAGTTGATTGATCCTTCCATCAAAAGCTCATACTCCCAAAATGAAGTGATGAGATGCATACATGTAGCCATGTTATGTGTGCAGGATTCGGCAACTCAGAGGCCAAATATGTCATCTGTGGTTTTGATGTTGGAGAGTGAAAATGCCACAATATTGCCGATGCCTAGGCAGCCCACATTCACTTCAATGAGGAGATCTGGCGACCTAGAGGTGTTGAAGACATGCAATGATATTCCTTCCTCAAATGATTTGACAATCAGTTCTATCATTGGTAGATAAGTATTTTTCGATTGCGTCAGTTACACACATATTTGGCACAATCACTCATATCATAGAGGGCCTGTCATATACTCTTGGGTCTTGGCGCAGTGTGGGGTGGTTTTGAACCCGTGTAGTATGTGTGCAGAATGAGTGTCAATAGCCTTTTTACTACTTTCTCTTTCTCTCTGTTTTCCCGTCTTCCGTTGCTAGCAGCAACTCGGAGTTTGGAAGGTCGCAGACTTGGCACAAGAATTCATAACAATAGGAGGTTTATTGATGAACTTTTTTGAGAATCTTCTGGAATGGTATGTTGTTCTCCTCCTTCGTAGCGAAGGCGTGCACAACACTTGTAGGCAAGACTAAGATCCAGTTCCATTTTCTCCCAAAACTTTCTTTTTCAAAAAGAAGGTAATTTCAAATTTAAATACAACAAAAATAAAAAATATTTTTTTAATTTTTTTTCACCGTATTAAAGATCTCAATGAGATCTATCAAACAAGATCTATATTGGTAGAAAAATTATTTACATAAACACATAATTTTTTGACCTTGAAATTACCTTTTTTTTTTTTCTTAAAGTTCTCTTTTTAGAAAACTGGAACGGCCAATTACTGCAAATGTAAACTTTTTTGAGAATCTTCTGGAATGGTCGTAGACTTGGCACAAGCACGTATGCTAATGATTGATTAGCATACATTGGCATCATTTGATTGGCATCATTTGATTGACATGACATTTTTGGTTAAACATATGCTAACGATTATATGCTTATACTTGCTAAATCAAGAGATACGAATCATGTTATTCTTTTGCTATTTTCAATTGTGTATTGTGTCATATTGATATTGGAACAATTTGGTAATAATTTTTTTATTTCCAACTTTAGACAGATTTCTATTTCTAATTCTATGCACAACACATGCATTGATTTCAACTTACAATCTTGGGTTTGGTGTTTAAATCTAGTTTAATTTAGGAATAATTGGATTAGATGACAAAGGCTCGAACGCTCGAGTGTTTAAATTTAAGAATATGCTATTTAACAGATTTCTTTCCACTGCTGAGCACCTTTGTATATATAGAGAGTTGGAAAATTTTTTGACTTTTGATTTTGGTACTCCCTTTTTTGTTAACGCTACTCCTCTGCAAGAGTATTTTTGCACCAAAAATACACTTGCAGAGGAGTGACGTTAACAAGGGAGAAACAAAATCATTTCTCAATTTTTTATGTGCTTTAATAAACAGATTTCATGTTGTTCAATAAATAGAATAGAAATTGAATTATCATTAAAAAGAAGAAAATATGGGCACTAAAAGGACAGAAGGAAAAAAAAAAAAGGAAAGAAAAGAAAACAATTTCTATCTCTCGCTCTCTTTTTTAATGTCCCGATAAAGAAAAGAGAATAAATTCTATACACTGTCGGTATAAAACTCCACTTTTCTACCACCATCCATTATGGGTCTCATTGGGCGTTTATTATTGTAATATGAACCGTTCATACTAAAAGATCCACAGTATAGTATTGTCATGTAAAAAATCGGCTTAATCGAAAGTCGATAGATATATCAAAATTTGAATTTTGGTTTATAAAATAGAAGATCTGATTTTTGTCAATAATAGTGAAGATAAATTGTCAATTTTATAAAGTAAAATTCAAAATTTGATATTTCTATCGATATCCGAAATTTATTTTTTGCATGAATATACTATTACATGAGGTCTACGGTCCATATCAACAATAAAAACACAGTCGGACCGAAAAAAGCTGTCGTGAAAAAGTGAGATTTTCCACCGCTACGGAAAAGAGTTTGCCTTGT
Source organism: Rhododendron mucronatum var. ripense (assembly GCA_019656295.1). Classification (NCBI taxonomy): domain Eukaryota; kingdom Viridiplantae; phylum Streptophyta; class Magnoliopsida; order Ericales; family Ericaceae; genus Rhododendron; species Rhododendron mucronatum. The sequence goes on along the minus strand of BPLT01000227.1, from coordinate 260,146 downwards.
TTGGATAGCGTTTTAAAAAAAATTCTCAATTCAAAAAATACTCATTACTCCTACTTTCAATTATTACTAATATCTATCTTCAATTATTATTCTCATTTCTCTATCTATCTCTCTCTAATTATCACCAATATTTTCAATCATTACTCTCATTTCTCTGTCAACTCAAAACACTACAAATTTTTTTAAAAATTTCTGAAAATCTCATTCAAACACGTACTCGGCCCCGTTTGATAACGGGGATAAATAGATGAGATTCGTAAGGAGATAGGATTAGGATTGGGATTGGAAATGAGATGAGATTATTAATGAGAAGGGATTGATAATGAGTATGTTTGTTTGGGATGTGATTAGATGATGGGATTATTAATATCATGTTTGTTTGAGATGAGATTAGATGATCGGATTGGATTGATAGAAGAAATTGGTAATGAAAAGGGATTAGTAATACGAATAGGTTGGGATCGGATTACGAATACCAAGTCCCACGGGGTATTGCTAATACCCCCTAATCCCCGGATTCGGCATCCCAACGGACTAATAGTCCAAACCTATTTTGGTTACCAAACAAAGTATTAATAATCCCATGGGATTATTACTCCAATCCCAACTCCCAAACCCGTTATCAAACGGGGAAAAAGAAAACCCAATATTCGTTTTGTTTGGTTTTTTCGGACGCGAAAGAGGATTGCCGTTGAGTCACAACTCTCTCTCTCTCTCTCTAGTCTACGCCCCAAACCAAAAGGAAATCTACTCTGTTCACACCCAAAACTCAACAAGATCAGACCATACCGACTTACGCTCCTTGTTCTTCTCCGAACCCTAATCCCCCTAGGGCACCCCCCAAACCCTACAAATCCCCCATACCTCAACCTTCCCCGCCCTCCGTTCTTCCCCACGAAACCCCAGGGTTTGCGGTCGAATCGGTGGCTTCTTAAGCGGAACCTCTCGTTTCGTTTCTTGAAACCCTAGAGACATCCCAGTTTCGAACGTTTGTTCGGTTTGTGTGGTTTTTCGGCGTTGTGGTCTTGAGCATCGGTTGGATTGGGCTTGGGCTAGGGCTAGGGCTAGGGCTAGGGCTAGGGCTAGGGCTAGTGGGCCGATGCGATTGAGTGGTGGACTTTCATGCCGCCGGAGCCTTTGCCGTGGGATCGGAAGGACTTCTTCAAGGAGAGGAAGCAGAAGCAGCAGCAGCACGAGAAGCCGTCGCTGGATGCCTCACCACGGCGGCGGCCGCAGCGGCAACTTCGGTTGGTTGGGATCGGCCGAGTTTCGCAGCAGACCTACAGGTGAGTTAGTCCTTTGAATCGTTTTTTGTAACAGTTCTAGGTTATCGTTTCTGATGCTGATCCCGATTTTTTGGATTCGTGTTTTTCGACGGAAGCCCTAGAAACAGATATCCTAAGTATTTGGCTTTCTTTGGTTTTGAAACATGTGTCGTTGTTTGTGGTATTTTTTACCCAAGTTTACTTCTTTCTGATTTTGGGCCCAAGCTTCAGATCATATTTTTGCTTATGGAAGCCCTAGAAACAGATATCCTCCGTACTTTATTTGACTTTCTTTTGTAATACAAATGTATAGATGAGCTGATTGTCTTTGATTGTGATGCTTTCCCAAATCTAGGGTTTTCAGTTAACATTTTGGCCCCAATCTTAAAATCAACTTTTTTTTTTCCTTCTATGGAAGCCTTGGTGACAGTTCAGATTGAGGAATTATTTTGTTCTTACCCAGCTATTCTTCTTTTTTCTACTCTTCATGTATGCGTGTACTATCTTGTGCTGGTTTTGGTTGTTTGTTACGTTTTTTTTTACTGTGTAATCCTCTAGATCTAGAGTTTTCATGCTTGTACTCGGTTTACCGAGATCGGGGGCTTGTGTTTCCATGTGAAATTCCTATCTTTTGTGGTTTATGGGAGAAGTCATTTGCTTAAGTGATGTTATTGGTATCTTTCTCTTTTTTTAATTTTTTTCTTTGGATGTCATCTGTTGAAGGTCATGTAATCAGGGTTGGCACCTCTATTCTGAAGAATCTGGGCATGGTTTCACGCGATCTTGGTCCACGAGAAGATTATAGATGAGAGTTTCCGGCCGTCTGATACTCGTGCAGATGGAAAGTACAGCAGGAGTGGCAGGGAAAACCGGGGATCTTTCAGCCAAAAAGACTGGAAGTGTCACTCTCGGGAAAATGGTGGGTCCCCAAACGGCCCCGGCAGGCCACTTGATGCAAGTGATCAGAGGTCAGTTGATGGTATAATTACAGTGAACTCTCATCCTCATTCCGATTTTGTTAACACATGGGATCATTGATTCATTATAAGAGTGGTGGTGTCAATGGCCAGAGATTTGAAAATGAAAATTCGCTGGGATCGATTGATTGGAAGCCTCTTAAATGGGCCCGATTGGAGAGTATGTGCTCCCGGGGGTCTGGTTTAAGCAATTTGAGCAGCTCAAAGAGCATGGGTGTGGATTCCAGCGAAGCAAGGGCTGAAGCTCAGATGGGGAATGTCACTCCAGTGCAGTCCCCTTCAGGTGATGTTGCCTTTGCTTCATCAGTTGTTGCCCCATCTGAAGAAACAAGTGCTAAGAAGAAGCCATGTCTTGGTTGGGGTGAGGGGCTGGCTAAGTATGAGAAGAAGGTTGATGGACCTGATGGTATTGCAGCCAACAATGAAGCAGGTTATTGTGGTAGAACCGAACCTTCGCAGTTGCAAGTCTAAAACTTGGCTGGTACAAGCCCTAGGATTGGGGGATTCTCAGTTTGTGCTTCCCCTGCTACGCCCTCTTCAGCTCCTCACCAGGTAAAATGCATGGTTCATTTCACATCCTTTTTTGGCATTTTGTTTTATTTGGAGTTTTCTCTGCATGGCTGGAAGGAAAGATAATATGTGCAGACTAGTAGCAAATCTTGAATTATGAAGTGTGTTACTTTAGACTCATAATTGACCTTAATTTTACTGTAGAACCTGTTATTTCCATCTAGTCAACGATTGTAACAAACTAGGCATCTTTGCTTGGTGCGAAGGGAAGAACTCATTCTAGAAAGTTTGAAATGTGTTTTGAAGTCTAGTATTATAAATTTGTGCGCAGAAAGATTCCAGAACTTTCAGTTTGCAGATTAATGTCATTGTTAACTCTAACTGGACCTTTATTAACTGTGCAATATGGTTTGAAGTTCTTGATCAGAACTTGATTCATCAAGTTAGCAGACTTGTGGTGCTTGTGACGCTTTTAGGAACAATTCAACCCTTGTTATACCATATCCTATGTAGTTTATATCATTAATCTCAATGAACCTAGTGGGCCGCCAGTGGCTAGTTCTTGGTAAATGCCCCATTGCCCCCTTTCTGTAATTCTGAGAATACAAATCTACCAGCAATTGGGTGACCGCTGTACTAGTAGGTTTGATGCCCAAGTTGATTTAGAAATAAGTCAAAGAAGTCATTTTCTCCCGCAGGCCTTGGAAAAGTCGCACCATAGATGCTCCATTGTAGTATATTGGTAACCTTATTGCATGATAGCCTTGTAAGACACAGTAAGTGAATAAATTTGCTTACATGCAAATTTAATCATTCTCACATGATCATCTCTCTCTAATTAAAAGCTTTGATTAATTGCCAGCCGAAGTTTTGATCTACAGCAAGAAATCTACACTTGTCAAAATTAATCTTGATTGGCTTTGGATGAAACCTATGGTAAAGTGCCATTCCCTTTGTCTAATCCCATGGACTATACCTATGTCGTAATCGTTGGATTTTCATGGTAAATTACTTTCCGACCGACTTCAACAACATTTGTTGAAATGATTTTTGCACTTAACATTTTCTTTTCTAAATTTACACTTTTTTTTTTGTTTTCTTTTAGGATTCCGAGGATGAGCCGGCTGATCCTAGCATCATTCATGAGGAGTTGAACGACGAAGCTCCCTCCTCAGATAGAAGGCGTTATTTACCTCAAGATAAAAAGTGGGTTATAGCATTTATGAACATCTATAATGACAGTGCTACTGTTTAGGATTGCCTTGGTTTATTGTTTCAGTAGATTACACCTTTTGTGTCAACGGATTATTTTCTAATTCCACTTGTTTTTCTCAATTAATCCAGCTGGACCCTCTTGTGGCAGGCAGTGGGAGTAATCTCATCTTTGATGATACTTGGAGCGAACAATAATATTGACCAACAATAGAAAAAATGTGGAAGTATTGCCATGGAACTGGTATGTGTTAATAAGTGTATTCGTGAGCTTGCTATTCCTAGAGTTCTGTTATCATCTTCTTTGGAGTTCCATTTCATGAAGTAGTGCAAGTTGTTCAACTAATGGAATTTTGAGAGAGTTTAGGTTATCTCAAGGACTAGCGATGGACATCATGCTATGAATACTTAAAGAGCCCTTTTAGACCATTCTTGTTAGCTATCCTGCATATTTGTAGCAGTTCACCGGCTACCATTGATTTGCATTTTTGTGTAGCTTTAAGTTGACTAACCTCAATGTATTGACTTGTTTCGTGGTTAGTAGACATCACTTTCCTATATCTGCTACCATTGATTTGCATTTCCCCCCCTTGTTATGCTTCCAACTTCTCCGTGCACCAATTCTAGATCTTTTAGGGTTCTAAGAGCATCCACAATGTAATAATCAAAAGTTGCCACATCACCTTTTGGTTATCCATTTAAGTCATTGCTAAAGTTAGTAATGTAGAGGTCCACAATTTAATAATCAAAATTGGATAACCAAAACTTACTATGTCACCTTTTCGAACGACAAAAATCTAAAAACTAAAAATTGTGATAATAATTTGAATAGTTTTTTTGAAAAAACAATAATTTTAAAAAAAGAGTTTAGTGAAAATATTAGTTTTTTTTTCAAAAAGAAAACAAAATATATATATATATATATATATTTTTTTTGTGTAAAAACGGTTTTGAGAACAGTTTTAAAAAAAACAGTTTTTTTTTAAACTATTTTTTTAAAGTTTCTAAAAAAAATAGTTTTAAAAATTATTTTTTAAAAACATTGTTGAGAGAGAGAAGGTTTTGTGTAATGATGGGTTTACTTGATTGAGAAAATGTGAGGACCATTAGATTTGATTATTGGCACAAAGTTTTGATTATTCAAATGCCAAAATCTGGTAAGTTATTAAGAGGTTGCTAACTTTGATTATTACAATGTGAGCACTTTTTTAAGCAAACATTGCTAACTTTAGCAACTTTTTGATTTTGATTATTACATTGCGGATGCTCTAAGAAACAAATTATGACGTGCAAAATAACCTGCAATATTGTTTGAGCATTTCATCATAGCCAGTTCAAAGTTCAGTTTAAATTTTATATTTCATATAGGATATGACGTGGTCAGCAGCCATCACCCCAACATTGGTTTGGTTGTTATTTTATCCTCCCTTTACTCACCCTAGCGGCAGTTCAACCTCTCCTTCGCATCCATTTTCGATCTTCTTTCCTTTGCATCTTCCAAAAACTGTAGTCAATGCATCTCAGCAATTTCTAATTTTTTTCCTTTTTAGCATTGGTACGGTGTTTTCAATAGTGAAAAGAGTGATTTAACTTTCACCGAGGTTGTTTTGTGGTCCAAATTACTCCTATCCAGGCCCCATACGATAATAACAGAACGATTTTGATTCATACTTTTCGTCTTAGACATTATTGTATATGGTAGAGGCACTTGTCACTCAACTTGGTGTGGTTGCTTCTTTTTGCAGCTTTGCTATCCCTTCCACATTTGACTTAGTTTCATGTTTGACCTGCGCTTCAACTTCTAATTCCAAATGCCTCTACTATATTTGTCAGCCTTATTTATATTTGATGGAAACACATGTGGCGTTTAGCATCATTTTTTTGGTTCCATTACTTTGGATTAGTTATGGTAAGGAAATAAGTTACACAAGTAAAGTTTAATCACCATACAGATCGGGAATGATGTTGAGTTTTTTTTCTTCCTATATTGATTTTCTGTTTTAACAGTCCAGGCTTCAAGGAGCCATTGCAAAGACTGAGGGGCCATTGCAAAGACTGCATCTCGAATTTCCATTGCTGTTGGGGTTGAGTCCCAAGTGCGCTAGATCTGGATCTGGCATAGGCTTTTCCCCGAGGGATCTAATTTGTTGAAGTCAATAAGCGTGAAACCTGGATTGTTGTGGTATGGATCTCTAACTTGTGATGGTAGTTTTTCCTTTGGGCTCTCGTGTTTATCCCTTGTGATATAGTACACGTGAAAACTGCTTAAAAAAGAAGAGTATATGTACAACTAATAAGTATTTTCCTGTAGGGAAGAGGAGCTGTAATGCAATAGAAGAGTTTCGACCTTCAAGCTGGAATAAGTGAATATTTATGGGGGGGTCATTTATTTGTATTTTGTACTTTTCGGGTTGAAAGATACTTGAACACCTTGTGTACTAGAGCATATTTTAATTTTTTATTTATCAATGTATACTTCTTTATTCATTAGTGGATGCTTGTATCTTTTTAATTGTTTTTAATGATTATGATCTGGAACTAGAATTGTGATTTTTTTAAGGATAAAAGACAGAAAACTGTCATCTTTGACTTTTTAATTACGCTTTTATGTCATCTTTTGATGGTTTTAAAGCACTTTAATGACATTTTACAACTGATATGTTTTACTTTTAATTACGTTTAAAAACAATCTTCATAGTTATTTTAACATTCAGACTTTTAATTGCAGCTCCATAAATCCCGTTTAATGACACTTTTATGCTGTCATCTTTTACAATTAGTGTAGTAGAGTTAAAAGCCAGTAGCTCCCTCAGGATAATCCTTTCACGTATGAGTAGCCAGGACTGCAACTCTGCTATCTACATAACAGGGGAGGGAAGAATAATACTAATATGTTAGTTGCACAAACTATCCCAATGGCATTATAAAGGGTTGTGATTTGGTCATTTTCTGATGCTTGGTTTTTTCTTGGTGTAGGTCATTACCTAAAAGGTTCATCGGAACATTGAGGTACACATTTTTTTGGTTCAGATTTTTTCTTTCGTATTCTTTTGGGTTTTGCCTATAGTGAAGGAGGTAGACAGTGATTTTGATTTCTTCTATAATAATTTTTTCCTATCTTCATGTACTCCATTGAGCATGTGTATTCATGAACATGCTTACTCGCAACAAGCCCATTTACTTTTTGAATGGTACTAAAATAAGTTGCAACAAGTCACAACACATTAACTGATCACTACCTATTTGATAAAAAAGCCTTAGCCAAGAACCGTTTTGACTGATGATTCCAAGTCATCAATAAACCTCATTAGAAGAACATTCACCTCATAGGTTAGTTTTGGTCGTTTAGGTCGTTGGTTTTTACCTATATGGACTAGCGTTTGGCTCTCATGCTACTTATGTGAAGCAATTAGCTTACTAAGATTGTTTCCTTGGCATGCATTTGTTATTTGAAGTTGTAATCATAGTTGTCAAATCATGAATCAAATCGAGAATCGCTTTGATTCGGTCATGACTTCTATAATGCATAGAAACCTATGCTTATTGATTAGGGTAACAACAATATATACTACAAATGAAAGATTTAGGTCTAAATCAATAAATACTTTCTTCTAAATGATGATTTGATAATAATGTGGAATAGTAGGTAAGTTGCTTCTATTGCAACTACCAAGAGATGATGATTCGTAAAACATACTTATGGTTCTTTTTGTACGAAAGAGTTATAAGTGCGAAACAAACCCTTAGAAGGTCTATAGGGTTGTTATATTCAATTTATCTTCCTCATTTTTGATTCACTCTTGTAATAAATCTCTTTTTCTTATTATCTATCCATATAACATAGACAAAAAATGACGTATAACAATACTAGACCTTAAAAAAATATTTGAACCATTTTCAAACAACAAAAGAAGCAAAACAAGAGTAAAAAATGAATTTTGGAAATTTTAAGTGAATCAAATGATTCACTGATTCACTTACGATTCTCAGTTATTTCCGATTCGGCAGCCTATTCGTATCGATTACCCACTGAATCGTATCGAATCGTACGATTCTGACAACTATGGTTGTAATTGTAATGCTTTGAGTGTTGGCTTCAAAATAAGAATGGGAAGGGATGTTCCTAATATGCCAAAATTTTGGTGTTTGTTTAGTTTGTTTGTGGTCTAACCTTTTGTTGCTTTATTCTAAAAGTTTATAATTGCTCATTGATTGGTCTTGAGAAGTAATTATAAATTATGTAAATGTTCAATTTGAGGGGAGGATGAACACCACCTCCACTAAACACAGGGACAAATACTTAACTATTAGTACATGTTTGTAGAATAAAGCATAATCATTGTAAGTTATGCCTGAATTACATTTGCGCGTGTCTTCAGGCACGGACATTCGCTAATACTTTTGCAAGGTTGGGGGAGGTGGCACGTGCCATCTCCAGATCGGTTAAAACAAACAAACAAATAAATAATTAGTTTCAAATTACACGCGCAACAACTCGGGGGAAAAAGCCCTATTCCTGTTATTCGAAGTTTACAAATCTCAAAACACCAAAGCCCTTCCCAGACTATCATTGCTACTCAAACTCGCCTTTCATTAGGTTGGAGACCATCTTAGTCACCATGGCTAGTCGGAGAACATAGGAACCTAAAGTTGTGTATGATTTTCAGCCCGTTTCGTACGATTCTTTAAACTCGGATTTCTTTATTTAACGCTATTGTCCAATTCTCATCAACTAAGACTCTTAACTCCAAACTTCTCTCTCTCAAGTATAATGTTAAAGGTAGGCTATTGAATATACTTGAAACCCGCACTCAATCTGGATCATAACTTGTATTGTTTACTAATTAGTATTGATTATTCTTTTCCACTGAACCAACAATGTGACAAACAATTCTAAATAATATGAGAAGTACCAACAATCTTGTATTGTTTATTTATTCAACAATGGAAGCATAACTTGTTTTGATGACCCATTATTGACCCTCCTATCCTAACGTCTATTTTGACATGTAATTTTTTATTTTGGATTTAGTGGTGCGACTCCGATCCCGATCTTATTTGTGGCTTTGGGTCTTTGTATATATAGTTGATAACAATCTATTTTGTTTATTCACAGATTGATTCACGCTGATTTTGGGAATTGGTCCTTTGCTCATTCTCGCCTGCCACTACGGTAATACTCAATTCTTTTTTATACTCTCTAGGGAGAAAGTAGGATACCCTTGCATCCCTCCTTGACATTAAATGTGGGGAAAATGATGGCTAAGGATGTGTTTTGATAATTAATACCCACCAAGGGCATTTTCAGTATTAACAAATGTTTTTAGCTTGTCCTTGGTAGGTATTAATTATCAAAACACGTCCTGGGCCGTCATTTTCGCTTAAAAGTGTTAAGTTTGTTTTTTTGTGGTGCTTGTCAAGGGAGAAAGTGCGATGCAATGGTTTCCTCCCGTTTAATTACCTTGTATTGCTTATCTACTTAATGGTTACTCCGTCCGTTTCAAATTCTTTGTCCTTTTTCATTATTTGTCTCACTCAAATAATTGGCTATATTACCACCGATGGTGGTAGCCTGGATGGCAAAAGCCTCCTTCATTCCCAAACAAGACTTAGGTTCGAGTCTTGTCAGTGGCAAGGGAATGGGGGATTTGTTCCCTTGCCATCTTGTACCTAGGTGGTGCTGAGGTGATGGCTTGTCCTCACGGACAGTAGCTATGGCTCAAACCGAACATTCCACAGCGGATGAGAGCCCCTATGGTCATGCCCAAGGGGGGTTGCTACGCTGGTCGTCCCCTCCCACCCTTTTCCCAGTAAAAAAAACACAATTGGCTATATCTTTTAATTTATAATGTTTTTTTATATCAAATATGGATATTATTTGATAGATTTCAAATAATTTTATTAAACAAAGTTTTCAAAATTGTAAAAAACATTATAGACTATGAGATATAGATAATTGTTTGATTGAGACAAATTGTGAGAGGACCAAGAATTTGGGATGGATGAAGTAAATTTTTTTTTTAATACATGCCAAGGGAGAAAGTAGGATACCCTTGCATCCCTCCTTGACATTAAATGTGTGAAATTTATTTTGTTGTGGTGCTTGTCAAGGGAGGAAGTGCGTTGCAATGGTTCCTCCCCTCTTAATTACTTTGTATTGCTTATCTCCATCAATTCCTAATTCTTGGTCCTCTTTCATTATTTGTGTCACTCAAACAACTGGCTATATATTTCAATTTATAATATTTTTTATATCAAATATTGATATTGTTTGATAGATCTCAAATAATTTTATTAAACAAAGTTTTCATAATCGTAAAAAATATTATAGATTGTGAGATATAAACAATTGTTTGAGTGAGACAAAGTGCAAGAGGACCAAGAATTTGGGATAGAGGGACACCCTTGCATCCCTCCTTGACATTAAATGTGTGAAATTTGTTTTGTTGTGGTGCTTGTTAAGGGAGAAAGTGCGATGCAATGGCTTCCCCTTTTAATTACTTAGTACTGCTTATCTACTTCATGGTTGGTTCTTTTTTTATACTCGCTAAGGGAGAAAGTGGGATACCCTTGCATCCCTCCTCGACATTAAATGTTCGGAGCCCACTTCGTTTGTTCTTCAAAACTAGTGGAGCCCGGTAAAGAAAAATGGAGCTCAGTAAAACAAATATAGTGTCGATGGGTATAGACCCAAAAAGTGAGCATCCTAAAATTTGTACATTTAAATTTCCTTTTTCTCTATTAATTTAAGGATTAAAGAGTCATACTGGAGTGAGTGTAATCCCTTCCATCGTCCAAAAAAAATAGGGATCCTCCGTTCCATTGAACATCATGCCCCCGAGAACATTACCTGTTGCATTTCTCATGGACGCGGTTCACTTTCCTCTCTCTAACTCTCTCATACTGCTCATCATCTTCTTGGATTTACGGACCTTTTGTTAACGGATTTCTCTGTCGCATTATCAAGGTATAACCGTTCGAGCAACGGACTTCTCTATCGTATTTACCATTCGAACGATGAATTTCTCTCTCGTTATAATCATTCCATAAACGGACATCTCTCTTGCATTTTCAAGTGTTAATCATTCGAACAACAGACTTTTCTCTCAAATTAACTATTCGAACGTTGGACTTCTGTCGCGCATTATCAAGGTATAGCCATTTCAGCCACGGGATTCTCTATCGTAGTAACCATTCGAATGACAGACTTCTCTTTTGGTTTGCCAAGTCATAATCATTTGAATAATGGACTTCTCTCTCGAATTTACTATTCGAATTTTGGTCTTCTCTCTCGCATTATAAAGACTTAGCCGTTCGAGCAATGGGCTTCTCTATCCTATTAACCATTTGAATGACAGACTTCTCTCTCACATTATCAAGTCGTATTCATTTGAATAAGGGACTTCTCTCTCGAATTAGCTATTCGTACATTGGACTGTCATCTTGTGTCATCGAAACTTAATTGTTCGAGCAACAGACATATCTATCGCATTAACCTTTCGAACAATGGACATCTCTCCCGTATTAACCTATAGAACAATGGACTTCTCTCTTGTATTAATGATTCGAAAAACGAACTTCTCTCTCATTTTATAATTGTATAGCCGTTCGAGCAACGGACTTCTCTCTCGTATTAACCAATGGAACGACGGACTTCTCTATCAAAATAATCATTCGAAAAACGGTCTTCTCTGCGCATTATCAGGGTATAACCGTTCGAGCAACGGACTTCTCTATCGTATTTATCATTCGAATGTCGAACTTCTCTCTAGTTATAATCATTTGATAAACGGACTTCTCTCTTGTATTTTCAAGTGTTAATCATTCGAACAACGGACTTCTTTCTCCAATTATGTATTAGAACGTTGGACTTCTGTCTCGCATTATCAAGGGATAGCCGTTCGAGCCACAGGCTTCTCTATCGTATTAACCATTCGAATGACGTACTTCTCTCTTGCTTTACCAACTCATAATCATTCGAATAACGGACTTCTCTCTCGAATTAACTATTCGAATATTGGTCTTCTCTCTCGCATTATAAAGATATAACCGTTCTAGCAACGGGCTTCTCGATGGTATTAACCATTCGAATGACAGACTTCTCTTTAGCGTTGTCAAGTCTTCTTCATTTGAGTAATGGACTTCTCTATCGAATTACTATTTGGACATTGTACTGCTGTCTTGTGTTATCGAAACTTAATTGTTTGAGCAACAGACATATCTATCGTATTAACCTTTCGAATAATGGACATTTCTCCCGTATTAACCTATAGAACAACAGACTTCTCTCTCGTATTAACGATTCGAAATACGAACTTGTCTCTCATTTTATAATGTTATAACCGTTCGAGTAACGGACTTCTCTCTCGTATTAACCAATCGAACGACGGACTTCTCTATCAAAATAATCATTCGAAAAACGGTCTTCTCTGTCGCATTATCAAGGTATAACCGTTCGAGCAATGGACTTCTCTATCGTATTTATCATTCGAACGACGAACTTCTCTCTCGTTATAATCATTCGATAAACGGACTTCTCTCTTGCATTTTCAAGTGTTAATCATTCAAATAACGGACTCCTCTATCAAATTAACTATTTGAACGTTGAACTTCTGTCTCACATTATCAAGGTATAGCCGTTCAAGCAACGTGCTTCTCTATCGTAGTAATCGTTCGAATGACAGATTTCTCTCGCGCTTTATCAAGTCATAATCATTCGAATAACGGACTTCTCTTTCGATTTCACTATTCGAATATTTGTCTTGTCTCTCGCATTATAAAGATGTAACCGTTCAAGCAACGGGCTTCTCTATCGTATTAACCAGTCAAGTGACAGACTTCTCTCTCCCATTATCAAGGTTTATTCATTTGAATAACGGACTTCTCTCTCGAATTATCTAATCAAACATTGGACTGCTATCTTGTGTTATCAAAGCTTAATCGTTCGAGCGACAGACATGTCTATCGTATTTACCTATTGAACAATGGACATCTCTCTCGTATTAACCTATAGAACAACGGACTTCTCTCTCGTATTAACGATTTGAAAAATTGACTTCTCTCATATAATAAAGGTATAACCTTTCGGGCAACGGACTTCTCTCTCGTATTAACGAATTGAACGACGGAATTCTCTCTCAAAATAATCATGCGAAAAATGGACTTTTATGTCACATTATCAAGGGATAACCGTTTGAGCAACGGTCTTCTCTGTCGTGTTTATCATTCGAACGACGAAATTCTATCTCGTTATAATATTTGATAAACGGACTTCTCTCTTGCATTTTCAAGTGTTAATATTTCCAACAACGGACTTCTCTGTAGAATTAACTATTCGAATGTTGGACTTCTGTCTCGAATTATCAAGGTATAGCCGTTCGAGCCATGGGTTCCCTATCGTAGTAATCATTCCAATGGCAGATTTCTCTCTCGCTTTATCAAGTCATAATCATTCGAATAACGGACTTCTTTCTCGAATTAACTATTCGAATATTGGTCTTCTCTCTCGCATTATAAAGATGTAACCGTTCCGGCAAAGGGCTTCTCTATCGTATTAACCATTCGAATGACAGACTTCTCTCTCGTATTATCAAGGCTTATTAATTTGAATAACGGACTTCTCTCTTTCGAATTAACTAATCAAACATTGGACTGCTGTCTTATGTTATCAAAGCTTAATCGTTCGAGGAACAGACATATATATCGTATTTACCTATTGAACAATGGACATCTCTCTCGTATTAACCTATTGAACAACGGACTTCTCTCTCGTATTAACGATTTAAAAAATGGACTTCTCTCTCATATTATAAAGGTATAACCTTTCGGGCAACGGACTTCTCTCTCGTATTAACCAATTAAACGACGGAATTCTGTCTCAAAATAATCATTCGAAAAACGGACTTCTATGTCGCATTATCAAGGGATAACCGTTCGAGCAACGGACTTCTCTTTCGTATTTATCATTCGAACGACGAAATTCTATCTAGTTATAATCATTCGATAAACGGACTTCTCTCTTGCATTTTCAAGTGTTAATATTTCGAACAACGGACTGCTCTTTAGAATTGACTATTCGAATGTTGGACTTCTGTCTCGCATTATCAAGGTATAGCCGTTCGAGCTACGGGGCTTCTCTATCGTAGTAACCATTCCAATGACAGATTTCTCTCTCGCTTTATCAAGTCATAATCATTCGAATAACGTACTTCTTTCTTGAATTAACTATTCGAATATTGGTCTTCTCTCTCGCATTATAAAGATGTAACTGTTCAAGCAACGGGCTTCTTTATCGTATTAAACACTCTCTCGCTTTATCAAGTCATAATCATTCGAATAACGTACTTCTTTCTCGAATTAACTATTCGAATATTGGTCTTCTCTCTCGCATTATAAAGATGTAACCGTTCAGGCAACGGGCTTCTCTATCGTATTAAACATTCGAATGACAGACTTCTCTCCCGCGTTGTCATGTCTTATTCATTTGAGTGACGGACTTCTCAATCGAATTAACTATTCGAACATTGTACTGCTGTCTTGTGTTATCGAAACTTAATCGTTTGAGCAATTCGAACATTGTACTGCTGTCTTGTGTTATCGAAACTTAATCGTTCGAGCCATAGTTATCGTATTAATCTTTTGAACAATGGAAATCTCTCCCGTATTAACCTATAGAACAACGGACTTCTCTCTCGTATTGACGATTTGAATAACGGACTTCTCTCTCATTTTATAATGGTATAACCTTTCGAGCAGCGAACTTCTCTCTCGTATTAACCAATTGAACGACGGACTTCTCTATCAAAATAATCATTCGAAAAACGGTCTTCTCTGTCACATTATCAAGGTATAACTGTTCGAGCAGCGGACTTCTCTATCTTATTTATCATTGGAACGACAAACTTCTCTCTCGTTATAATCATTCGATAAACGGACTTCTCTCTTGCATTTTCAAGTGTTAGTCATTCGAACAATGGACTTCTCTCTCAAATTAACTATTCGAATGTTGGACTTCTATCTCGAATTATCAAGGTATAGCCGTTCTATCGTAGTAACCATTCCAAATGGCAGATTTCTCTCTTGCTTTGTCAAGTCATAATCATTCGAATAACGGACTTCTTTCTCGAATTATCTATTCGAATATTGGTTCTCTCTCTCGCATTATAAAGATGTAACCGTTCAAGCAATGGGCTTCTCTATCGTATTAACCATTCGAATGACAAACTTCTCTCTCGCATTATCAAGGCTTATTAATGTGAATAACGGACTTCTCTATCGAAATAGCTAATCGAACATTGGACTGTTGTCTTGTGTTATCAAAGCTTAATCGTTCGAGCAACAGACATATCTATCGTATTTACCTTTCGAACAACGGACATCTCTCTCGTATTATCCTACAAAACAACAGACATCTCTCTCATGTTAACGATTTGAAAAACGGACTTCTCTCTGATATTATAAAGGTGTAACCTTTTGAGCAACGGACTTCTCTCTCATATTAACCAATTGAATGACAGACTTCTCTCTCAAAATAATCATTCGAAAAATGGATTTCTCTGTCGCATTATCAGGGTATAACCGTTCAAACAAACGGACTTCTCTTTCGTATTTATCATTCGAACGACGAAATTCTATCTCGTTATAATCATTCGATAAACGGACTTCTCTCTTGCATTTTCAAGTGTGAATCATTCGAATAACGGACTTCTCTCTCAAATTAAGTATTAGAACGTTGGACTTCTGTCTCGCATTATCAAGGTATAGCCGTTCGAGCCACGGGCTTCTCTATCGTATTAACCATTCGAATGACATACTTCTCTCTTGCTTTACCAAGTCATAATCATTCGAATAATGGACTTCTTTCTCGAATTAACTATTCGAATATTGGTCTTCTCTTCCGCATTATAAAGATGTAACGTTTCAAGCAACGAGATTCTCTATCTTATTAACCATTCGAATGATAGATTTCTCTCTTGCATTATCAAGGCTTATTAGTTTGAATAACAGACTTCTCTCTCGAATTAACTAATCGAACATTGGACTGCTGTCTTGTGTTATCAAAGCTTAATCGTTCGAGCAACAGACATATCTATCGTATTTACCTTTCGAACAACGGACATCTCTCTCGTGTTCACGATTCGAAAAACGGACTTCTCTCTCATATTATAAAGGTATAACCTTTCGAGCAACGGACTTCTCTCTCATATTAACCAATTGAATGACGGACTTCTCTCTGAAAATAATCATTCGAAAAACGGATTATGAAGGTATAACCGTTCGAGCAAAGGGACTTCTCTTCGGATTTATCATTCGAACGACGAAATTCTAACTCGTTGTAATCATTCGATAAATGGACTTCTCTCTTGCATTTTCAAGTGTGAATCATTCGATCAACGGACTTCTCTGTAATCTTAAGTATTTGAACGTTGGACTTCTGTCTTGCATTATCAAGGGATAGCCCTTCGAGCCACGGGCTTCTCTATCGGATTAACCATTCGAATGACATACTTCTCTCTTGCTTTACCAAGTCATAATCATTCGAATAACAGATTTCTCTCTTGAATTAACTATTCAAATATTGGTCTTCTCTCTCGCATTATAAAGATATAACTGTTCGAGCAACGGGCTTCTCTATCGTATTAACCATTCGAATGACAGAGTTCTCTCTCGCGTTGTCAAGTCTTATTCATTTGAGTAACGGATTTCTCAATCGAATTAACTATTCAAACGTTGTGCTGCTGTCTTGTGTTATCGAAACTTAATCGTTCGAGAAATAGTTATCGTATTAACCTTTCGAACAATGGGCATCTCTCCCGTATTAACTGATAGAACAACGGACTTGTCTCTCATATTATAAATTGATAACCGTTCGAGCAACGGACTTCTCTCTCGTATTAGCCAATTGAACGACAAACTTCTCTATCAAAATAATCATTCGAAAAACGGTCTTCTCTGTCGCATTATCAAGGTATAACTGTTCGAGCAACGGACTTCTCTATCGTATTTATCATTCGAACGACGAACTTTTCTCTCGTTATAATCTTTCGATAAACGGACTTCTCTCGTGCATTTTTAAGTGTTAGTCATTCGAACAATGGACTGTCAAATTAAGTATTCGAATGTTGGACTTCTGTCTCGAATTATCAAGGTATAGCCGTTCGAGCCACATGCATCTCTATCGTAGTAACCATTCCAATGGCAGATTTCTCTGTCGCTTTATCAAGTCATAATCATTGGAATAACGGACTTCTTTCTCGAATTTAACTATTCGAATATTGGTCTTCTCTTTCGCATTATAAAGATGTAACCGTTCGAGCAACGAGCTTCTCTATCGTATTAACCATTCGAATGACAGAGTTCTCTCTCGCATTATCAAGGCTTATTAATTTGAATAGCGGACTTCTCTCTCGAATTAACTAATCGATTATTGGACTGATGTCTTGTGTTATCGAAGCTTAATCGTTCGAGCAACAGACATATCTATCGTATTTACCTTTCGAACGACGGACATCTCTCTCGTATTATCCTATAGAACAACGGACTTCTCTCTCATATTATAAAGGTATAACCTTTCGAGCAACAGACTTCTCTCTCATATTAACCAATTGAACGACAGACTTCTCTCTCAAAATAATCATTCGAAAAACGGATTTCTCTATCGCATTATCAAGGTATAATCGTTCGAGCAAACGGAGTTCTCTTTCGTATTTATCATTCGAACGACGAAATTCTATCTCGTTGTAATCATTCGATAAACGGACTTCTCTCTTGCATTTTAGAGTGTGAATCATTCGAACAACGGACTTCTCTATCATATTAAGTATTAGAACGTTGGACTTCTGTCTCGCATTATCAAGGTATAGCCGTTCGAGCCACGGGCTTCTCTATCGTATTAACCATTCGAATGACTTACTTCTCTCTTGCTTTACCAAGTCATAATCATTCGAATAATGGACTTCTTTCTCGAATTAACTATTCGAATATTGGTCCTCTCTTTCGCATTATAAAGATGTAACCGTTCGAGCAACGAGCTTCTCTATCGTATTAACCATTCGAATGACAGAGTTCTCTCTCGCATTATCAAGGCTTATTAATTTGAATAACGGACTTCTCTCTCGAATTAACTAATCGAACATTGGACTGCTGTCTTGTGTTATCGAAGCTTAATCGTTCGAGCAACAGACATATCTATCGTATTTACCTTTCGAACAACGGACATCTCTCTCGTATTATCCTATAGAACAACAGACATCTCTCTCTTGTTAACGATTTGAAAAACGGACTTCTCTCTCAGATTATTAACCATTCGAATGACGTACTTCTCTCTTGCTTTACCAAGTCATAATCATTCGAATAACGGACTTCTCTCTCGAATTAACTAATCGAACATTGGGCTGCTGTCTTGTGTTATCGAAGCTTAATCGTTCGAGCAACAGACATATCTATCGTTTTTACCTTTCGAACAACGGACATCTCTCTCGTATTATCCTATAGAACAACGGACATCTCTCTCTTGTTAACGATTTGAAAAACGGACTTCTCTCTCATATTATAAAGGTTTAACCTTTCGAGTAACGGACTTCTCTCTCATATTAACCAATTGAACGACAGACTTCTCTCTCAAAATAATCATTCGAAAAACGGATTTCTCTGTCGCATTATCAAGGTATAACCGTTCGAGCAAACGGAGTTCTCTTTCGTATTTTTCATTCGAACGACGAAATTCTATCTTGTTGTAATCATTCGATAAACGGACTTCTCTGTTGCATTTTCGAGTGTGAATCATTCGAACAACGGCCTTCTCTATCATATTAAGTATTAGAACGTTGGACTTCTGTCTCGCATTAACAAGGGATAGCCGTTCGAGCCACGGGCTTCTCTATCGTATTAACCATTCGAATGACGTACTTCTCTCTTGCTTTACCAAGTCATAATCATTCGAATAACAAACTTCTCTCTCGAATTAACTATTCGAATATTGGTCTTCTCTCTCGCATTATAAAGATATAACTGTTCGAGCAACGGGCTTCTCTGTTGTATTAACCATACGAATGACAGACTTCTCTCCCGCGTTGTCAAGTCTTATTCATTTGAGTAATGGACTTCTCAATCGAATTAACTATTCGAACGTTGTACTGCTATCTTGTGTTATCGAAACTTAATCGTTTGAGGAATAGTTATCGTATTAACCTTTCGAACAACGGACATCTCTCTTGTATTAACCTATAGAGCAAAGGACTTCTCTCTCCTATTGACCATTCGAAAAACGGACTTCTCTCTCATTTTATAATGGTGTAACGGTTCGTGCAACGAACTTCTCTCTCTTATTAACCAATTGAACGACGGACTTCTCTATCAAAATAATCATTCGAAAAGAGGTCTTCTCTGTCGCATTATCATGGTATAACTGTTCGAGCAACGGTTTTCTCTATCGTATTTATCATTCGAACGACGAACTTCTCTCTCGTTATAATCATTCGATAAATGGACTTCTCTCTTGCATTTTAAAGTGTTAGTCATTCGAACAATGGACTTCTGTCTCAAATTAACTATTCGAATGTTAGACTTCTGTCTCGAATTATCAACGTATAGCCGTTCGAGCCACGGGCTTCTCTATCGTAGTAAGCATTCCAATGGCAGATTTCTCTCTCGCTTTGTCAAGTCATAATCATTCGAAAAACGGACTTCTTTCTCGAATTTAATATTCGAATATTGGTCTTCTCTTTCGCATTATCAAGATGGAACGTTTCAAGCAACGAGCTTCTCTATCGTATTAACCATTCGAATGATAGATTTCTCTCTCGCATTATCAAGGCTTATTAATTTGAATAACGGACTTCTCTCTCGAATTAACTAATCGAACATTGGACTGCTGTCTTGTGTTATCAAAGCTTAATCATTCGAGCAATAGACATATCTATCGTATTTTCCTTTCGAACAACGGACATCTCTCTCGTATTATCCTATAGAACAATGGACATCTCTCTCGTGTTAACGATTTGAAAACCGGACTTCTCTCTCATATTATAATGGTATAACCTTTCGAGCAACGGACTTCTCTCTGAAAATAATCATTCGAAAAACGGATTATGAAGGTATTACCGTTCGAGCAAACGGACTTCTCTTCGTATTTATCATTCGAACGACGAAATTCTATCTCGTTGTAATCATTCGATAAATGGACTTCTCTCTTGCATTTTCAAGTGTGAATCATTCGAACAACGGACTTCCCTATCATCTTAAGTATTAGAACGTTGGACTTCTGTCTCGCATTATCAAGGGATAGCCGTTCGAGCCACGGGCTTCTCTATCGGATTAACCATTCGAATGACGTACTTCTCTCTTGCTTTACCTAGTCATAATCATTCGAATAACAGATTTCTCTCTTGAATTAGCTATTCAAATATTGGTCTTCTCTCTCGCATTATAAAGATATAACTGTTCGAGCAACGGGCTTCTCTGGCGTATTAACCATTCGAATGATAGACTTCTCTCTCGCGTTGTGAAGTCTTATTCGTTTGAGTAACGGATATCTCAATCGAATTAACTATTCAAACGTTGTACTGCTGTCTTGTGTTATCGAAACTTATTCATTCGAGAAATAGTTATCGTATTAACCTTTCGAACAATGGGCATCTCTCCCGTATTAACCGATAGAACAACGGACTTCTCTCTCATATTATAAATTGATAACCGTTCGAGCAACGGACTTCTCTCTCTTATTAACCAATTGAACGTCAAACTTCTCTATCAACATAATCATTCGAAAAACGGTCTTCTCTGTCGCATTATCAAGGTATAACAGTTCGAGCAACGGACTTCTCTATCGTATTTATCATTCGAACGACGAACTTCTCTCTCGTTATAATCTTTCGATAAACGGACTTCTCTCTTGCATTTTCAAGTGTTAGTCATTCGAACAATGGACTCTCAAATTAACTTTTCGAATGTTGGACTTCTCTCTCGAATTATCAAGGTATAGCCGTTCGAGCCACATGCTTCTCTATCGTAGTAACCATTCCAATGGCATATTTCTCTGTCACTTTGTCAAGTCATAATCATTCGAATAACGGACTTCTTTCTCGAATTAACTATTCGAATATTGGTCTTCTCTTTCGCATTATAAAGATGTAACTGTTCGAGCAACTAGCTTCTCTATCGTATTAACCATTCGAATGACAGAGTTCTCTCTCGCATTATAAAGGCTTATTAATTTGAACAACGGACTTCTCTCTCGAATTAACTAATCGATTATTGGACTGCTGTATTGTGTTATCGAAGCTTAATCGTTCGAGCAACAGACATATCTATCGTATTTACCTTTCGAAACACGGACATCTCTCTCGTATTATCCTATAGAACAACGGACATCTCTCTCGTGTTAACGATTTGAAAAACGGACTTCTCTCTCATATTTTAAAGGTATAACCTTTCGAGCAACGGACTTCTCGCTCATATTAACCAATTAAATGACGGACTTCTCTCTCAAAATAATCATTCGAAAAACGGATTATGAAGGTATAACCGTTCGAGCAAACGGACTTCTCTATCGTATTTATCATTCGAACGACGAACTTCTCTCTCGTTATAATCTTTCGATAAACGGACTTCTCTCTTGCATTTTCAAGTGTTTGTCATTCGAACAATGGACTCTCAAATTAAGTATTAGAACGTTGGACTTCTGTCTCGCATTATCAAGGTATAGCCGTTCGAGCCACGGGCTTCTCTATCGTATTAACCATTCGAATGACATACTTCTCTCTTGCTTTACCAAGTCATAATCATTCGAATAACGGACTTCTTTCTCGAATTAACTATTCGAATATTGGTCCTCTCTTTCGCATTATAAAGATGTAACCGTTCGAGCAACGAGCTTCTCTATCGTATTAACCATTCGAATGACAGAGTTCTCTCTCGCATTATCAAGGCTTATTAATTTGAATAACGGACTTCTCTCTCGAATTAACTAATCGAACATTGGACTGCTGTCTTGTGTTATCGAAGCTTAATCGTTCGAGCAACAGACATATCTATCGTATTTACCTTTCGAACAACGGACATCTCTCTCGTATTATCCTATAGAACAACGGACATCTCTCTCTTGTTAACGATTTGAAAAACGGACTTCTCTCTCAGATTATTAACCATTCGAATGACGTACTTCTCTCTTGCTTTACCAAGTCATAATCATTCGAATAACGGACTTCTCTCTCGAATTAACTAATCGAACATTGGGCTGCTGTCTTGTGTTATCGAAGCTTAATCGTTCGAGCAACAGACATATCTATCGTATTTACCTTTCGAACAACGGACATCTCTCTCGTATTATCCTATAGAACAACGGACCTCTCTCTCTTGTTAACGATTTGAAAAACGGACTTCTCTCTCATATTATAAAGGTATGACCTTTCGAGTAACGGACTTCTCTCTCATATTAACCAATTGAACGACAGACTTCTCTCTCAAAATAATCATTCGAAAAACGGATTTCTCAGTCGCATTATCACGGTATAACCGTTCGAGCAAACGGAGTTCTCTTTCGTATTTATCATTCGAACGACGAAATTCTATCTCGTTGTAATCATTCGATAAACGGACTTCTCTCTTGAATCATTCGAACAACGTACTTCTCTATCATATTAAGTATTAGAACGTTGGACTTCTGTCTCGCATTATCAAGGTATAGCCATTCGAGCCACGGGCTTCTCTATCGTATTAACCATTCGAATGACGTACTTCTCTCTTGCTTTGCCAAGTCATAATCATTCGAATAACGGACTTCTCTCTCGAATTAACTAATCGAACATTGGACTGCTGTCTTGTGTTATCGAAGCTTAATCGTTCGAGCAACTGACATATCTATCGTATTTACCTTTCGAACAACGGACATCTCTCTCGTATTATCCTATAGAACAACGGACATCTCTCTCTTGTTAACGATTTGAAAAACGGACTTCTCTCTCATATTATAAAGGTTTAACCTTTCGAGTAACGGACTTCTCTCTCATATTAACCAATTGAACGACAGACTTCTCTCTCAAAATAATCATTCGAAAAACGGATTTCTCTGTCGCATTATCAAGGTATAACCGTTCGAGCAAACGGAGTTCTCTTTCGTATTTTTCATTCGAACGACGAAATTCTATCTTGTTGTAATCATTCGATAAACGGACTTCTCTGTTGCATTTTCGAGTGTGAATCATTCGAACAACGGCCTTCTCTATCATATTAAGTATTAGAACGTTGGACTTCTGTCTCGCATTAACAAGGGATAGCCGTTCGAGCCACGGGCTTCTCTATCGTATTAACCATTCGAATGACGTACTTCTCTCTTGCTTTACCAAGTCATAATCATTCGAATAACAAACTTCTCTCTCGAATTAACTATTCGAATATTGGTCTTCTCTCTCGCATTATAAAGATATAACTGTTCGAGCAACGGGCTTCTCTGTTGTATTAACCATACGAATGACAGACTTCTCTCCCGCGTTGTCAAGTCTTATTCATTTGAGTAACGGACTTCTCAATCGAATTAACTATTCGAACGTTGTACTGCTATCTTGTGTTATCGAAACTTAATCGTTTGAGGAATAGTTATCGTATTAACCTTTCGAACAACGGACATCTCTCTTGTATTAACCTATAGAGCAAAGGACTTCTCTCTCCTATTGACCATTCGAAAAACGGACTTCTCTCTCATTTTATAATGGTGTAACGGTTCGTGCAACGAACTTCTCTCTCTTATTAACCAATTGAATGACGGACTTCTCTATCAAAATAATCATTCGAAAAGAGGTCTTCTCTGTCGCATTATCATGGTATAACTGTTCGAGCAACGGTTTTCTCTATCGTATTTATCATTCGAACGACGAACTTCTCTCTCGTTATAATCATTCGATAAATGGACTTCTCTCTTGCATTTTAAAGTGTTAGTCATTCGAACAATGGACTTCTGTCTCAAATTAACTATTCGAATGTTAGACTTCTGTCTCGAATTATCAACGTATAGCCGTTCGAGCCACGGGCTTCTCTATCGTAGTAAGCATTCCAATGGCAGATTTCTCTCTCGCTTTGTCAAGTCATAATCATTCGAATAACGGACTTCTTTCTCGAATTTAATATTCGAATATTGGTCTTCTCTTTCGCATTATCAAGATGGAACGTTTCAAGCAACGAGCTTCTCTATCGTATTAACCATTCGAATGATAGATTTCTCTCTCGCATTATCAAGGCTTATTAATTTGAATAACGGACTTCTCTCTCGAATTAACTAATCGAACATTGGACTGCTGTCTTGTGTTATCAAAAGCTTAATCATTCGAGCAATAGACATATCTATCGTATTTTCCTTTCGAACAACGGACATCTCTCTCGTATTATCCTATAGAACAATGGACATCTCTCTCGTGTTAACGATTTGAAAACCGGACTTCTCTCTCATATTATAATGGTATAACCTTTCGAGCAACGGACTTCTCTCTGAAAATAATCATTCGAAAAACGGATTATGAAGGTATTACCGTTCGAGCAAACGGACTTCTCTTCGTATTTATCATTCGAACGACGAAATTCTATCTCGTTGTAATCATTCGATAAATGGACTTCTCTCTTGCATTTTCAAGTGTGAATCATTCGAACAACGGACTTCCCTATCATCTTAAGTATTAGAACGTTGGACTTCTGTCTCGCATTATCAAGGGATAGCCGTTCGAGCCACGGGCTTCTCTATCGGATTAACCATTCGAATGACGTACTTCTCTCTTGCTTTACCAAGTCATAATCATTCGAATAACAGATTTCTCTCTTGAATTAGCTATTCAAATATTGGTCTTCTCTCTCGCATTATAAAGATATAACTGTTCGAGCAACGGGCTTCTCTGGCGTATTAACCATTCGAATGATAGACTTCTCTCTCGCGTTGTGAAGTCTTATTCGTTTGAGTAACGGATATCTCAATCGAATTAACTATTCAAACGTTGTACTGCTGTCTTGTGTTATCGAAACTTATTCATTCGAGAAATAGTTATCGTATTAACCTTTCGAACAATGGGCATCTCTCCCGTATTAACCGATAGAACAACGGACTTCTCTCTCATATTATAAATTGATAACCGTTCGAGCAACGGACTTCTCTCTCTTATTAACCAATTGAACGTCAAACTTCTCTATCAACATAATCATTCGAAAAACGGTCTTCTCTGTCGCATTATCAAGGTATAACAGTTCGAGCAACGGACTTCTCTATCGTATTTATCATTCGAACGACGAACTTCTCTCTCGTTATAATCTTTCGATAAACGGACTTCTCTCTTGCATTTTCAAGTGTTAGTCATTCGAACAATGGACTCTCAAATTAACTTTTCGAATGTTGGACTTCTCTCTCGAATTATCAAGGTATAGCCGTTCGAGCCACATGCTTCTCTATCGTAGTAACCATTCCAATGGCATATTTCTCTGTCACTTTGTCAAGTCATAATCATTCGAATAACGGACTTCTTTCTCGAATTAACTATTCGAATATTGGTCTTCTCTTTCGCATTATAAAGATGTAACTGTTCGAGCAACTAGCTTCTCTATCGTATTAACCATTCGAATGACAGAGTTCTCTCTCGCATTATAAAGGCTTATTAATTTGAACAACGGACTTCTCTCTCGAATTAACTAATCGATTATTGGACTGCTGTATTGTGTTATCGAAGCTTAATCGTTCGAGCAACAGACATATCTATCGTATTTACCTTTCGAAACACGGACATCTCTCTCGTATTATCCTATAGAACAACGGACATCTCTCTCGTGTTAACGATTTGAAAAACGGACTTCTCTCTCATATTTTAAAGGTATAACCTTTCGAGCAACGGACTTCTCTCTCATATTAACCAATTAAATGACGGACTTCTCTCTCAAAATAATCATTCGAAAAACGGATTATGAAGGTATAACCGTTCGAGCAAACGGACTTCTCTATCGTATTTATCATTCGAACGACGAACTTCTCTCTCGTTATAATCTTTCGATAAACGGACTTCTCTCTTGCATTTTCAAGTGTTTGTCATTCGAACAATGGACTCTCAAATTAAGTATTAGAACGTTGGACTTCTGTCTCGCATTATCAAGGTATAGCCGTTCGAGCCACGGGCTTCTCTATCGTATTAACCATTCGAATGACATACTTCTCTCTTGCTTTACCAAGTCATAATCATTCGAATAACAGACTTCTTTCTCGAATTAACTATTCGAATATTGGTCCTCTCTTTCGCATTATAAAGATGTAACCGTTCGAGCAACGAGCTTCTCTATCGTATTAACCATTCGAATGACAGAGTTCTCTCTCGCATTATCAAGGCTTATTAATTTGAATAACGGACTTCTCTCTCGAATTAACTAATCGAACATTGGACTGCTGTCTTGTGTTATCGAAGCTTAATCGTTCGAGCAACAGACATATCTATCGTATTTACCTTTCGAACAACGGACATCTCTCTCGTATTATCCTATAGAACAACGGACATCTCTCTCTTGTTAACGATTTGAAAAACGGACTTCTCTCTCAGATTATTAACCATTCGAATGACGTACTTCTCTCTTGCTTTACCAAGTCATAATCATTCGAATAACGGACTTCTCTCTCGAATTAACTAATCGAACATTGGGCTGCTGTCTTGTGTTATCGAAGCTTAATCGTTCGAGCAACAGACATATCTATCGTATTTACCTTTCGAACAACGGACATCTCTCTCGTATTATCCTATAGAACAACGGACCTCTCTCTCTTGTTAACGATTTGAAAAACGGACTTCTCTCTCATATTATAAAGGTATGACCTTTCGAGTAACGGACTTCTCTCTCATATTAACCAATTGAACGACAGACTTCTCTCTCAAAATAATCATTCGAAAAACGGATTTCTCAGTCGCATTATCACGGTGTAACCGTTCGAGCAAACGGAGTTCTCTTTCGTATTTATCATTCGAACGACGAAATTCTATCTCGTTGTAATCATTCGATAAACGGACTTCTCTCTTGAATCATTCGAACAACGTACTTCTCTATCATATTAAGTATTAGAACGTTGGACTTCTGTCTCGCATTATCAAGGTATAGCCATTCGAGCCACGGGCTTCTCTATCGTATTAACCATTCGAATGACGTACTTCTCTCTTGCTTTGCCAAGTCATAATCATTCGAATAACGGACTTCTCTCTCGAATTAACTAATCGAACATTGGACTGCTGTCTTGTGTTATCGAAGCTTAATCGTTCGAGCAACTGACATATCTATCGTATTTACCTTTCGAACAACGGACATCTCTCTCGTATTATCCTATAGAACAACGGACATCTCTCTCTTGTTAACGATTTGAAAAACGGACTTCTCTCTCATATTATAAAGGTTTAACCTTTCGAGTAACGGACTTCTCTCTCATATTAACCAATTGAACGACAGACTTCTCTCTCAAAATAATCATTCGAAAAACGGATTTCTCTGTCGCATTATCAAGGTATAACCGTTCGAGCAAACGGAGTTCTTTTTCGTATTTTTCATTCGAACGACGAAATTCTATCTTGTTGTAATCATTCGATAAACGGACTTCTCTGTTGCATTTTCGAGTGTGAATCATTCGAACAACGGCCTTCTCTATCATATTAAGTATTAGAACGTTGGACTTCTGTCTCGCATTAACAAGGGATAGCCGTTCGAGCCACGGGCTTCTCTATCGTATTAACCATTCGAATGACGTACTTCTCTCTTGCTTTACCAAGTCATAATCATTCGAATAACAAACTTCTCTCTCGAATTAACTATTCGAATATTGGTCTTCTCTCTCGCATTATAAAGATATAACTGTTCGAGCAACGGGCTTCTCTGTTGTATTAACCATACGAATGACAGACTTCTCTCCCGCGTTGTCAAGTCTTATTCATTTGAGTAACGGACTTCTCAATCGAATTAACTATTCGAACGTTGTACTGCTATCTTGTGTTATCGAAACTTAATCGTTTGAGGAATAGTTATCGTATTAACCTTTCGAACAACGGACATCTCTCTTGTATTAACCTATAGAGCAAAGGACTTCTCTCTCCTATTGACCATTCGAAAAACGGACTTCTCTCTCATTTTATAATGGTGTAACGGTTCGTGCAACGAACTTCTCTCTCTTATTAACCAATTGAATGACGGACTTCTCTATCAAAATAATCATTCGAAAAGAGGTCTTCTCTGTCGCATTATCATGGTATAACTGTTCGAGCAACGGTTTTCTCTATCGTATTTATCATTCGAACGACGAACTTCTCTCTCGTTATAATCATTCGATAAATGGACTTCTCTCTTGCATTTTAAAGTGTTAGTCATTCGAACAATGGACTTCTGTCTCAAATTAACTATTCGAATGTTAGACTTCTGTCTCGAATTATCAACGTATAGCCGTTCGAGCCACGGGCTTCTCTATCGTAGTAAGCATTCCAATGGCAGATTTCTCTCTCGCTTTGTCAAGTCATAATCATTCGAATAACGGACTTCTTTCTCGAATTTAATATTCGAATATTGGTCTTCTCTTTCGCATTATCAAGATGGAACGTTTCAAGCAACGAGCTTCTCTATCGTATTAACCATTCGAATGATAGATTTCTCTCTCGCATTATCAAGGCTTATTAATTTGAATAACGGACTTCTCTCTCGAATTAACTAATCGAACATTGGACTGCTGTCTTGTGTTATCAAAGCTTAATCATTCGAGCAATAGACATATCTATCGTATTTTCCTTTCGAACAACGGACATCTCTCTCGTATTATCCTATAGAACAATGGACATCTCTCTCGTGTTAACGATTTGAAAACCGGACTTCTCTCTCATATTATAATGGTATAACCTTTCGAGCAACGGACTTCTCTCTGAAAATAATCATTCGAAAAACGGATTATGAAGGTATTACCGTTCGAGCAAACGGACTTCTCTTCGTATTTATCATTCGAACGACGAAATTCTATCTCGTTGTAATCATTCGATAAATGGACTTCTCTCTTGCATTTTCAAGTGTGAATCATTCGAACAACGGACTTCCCTATCATCTTAAGTATTAGAACGTTGGACTTCTGTCTCGCATTATCAAGGGATAGCCGTTCGAGCCACGGGCTTCTCTATCGGATTAACCATTCGAATGACGTACTTCTCTCTTGCTTTACCAAGTCATAATCATTCGAATAACAGATTTCTCTCTTGAATTAGCTATTCAAATATTGGTCTTCTCTCTCGCATTATAAAGATATAACTGTTCGAGCAACGGGCTTCTCTGGCGTATTAACCATTCGAATGATAGACTTCTCTCTCGCGTTGTGAAGTCTTATTCGTTTGAGTAACGGATATCTCAATCGAATTAACTATTCAAACGTTGTACTGCTGTCTTGTGTTATCGAAACTTATTCATTCGAGAAATAGTTATCGTATTAACCTTTCGAACAATGGGCATCTCTCCCGTATTAACCGATAGAACAACGGACTTCTCTCTCATATTATAAATTGATAACCGTTCGAGCAACGGACTTCTCTCTCTTATTAACCAATTGAACGTCAAACTTCTCTATCAACATAATCATTCGAAAAACGGTCTTCTCTGTCGCATTATCAAGGTATAACAGTTCGAGCAACGGACTTCTCTATCGTATTTATCATTCGAACGACGAACTTCTCTCTCGTTATAATCTTTCGATAAACGGACTTCTCTCTTGCATTTTCAAGTGTTAGTCATTCGAACAATGGACTCTCAAATTAACTTTTCGAATGTTGGACTTCTCTCTCGAATTATCAAGGTATAGCCGTTCGAGCCACATGCTTCTCTATCGTAGTAACCATTCCAATGGCATATTTCTCTGTCACTTTGTCAAGTCATAATCATTCGAATAACGGACTTCTTTCTCGAATTAACTATTCGAATATTGGTCTTCTCTTTCGCATTATAAAGATGTAACTGTTCGAGCAACTAGCTTCTCTATCGTATTAACCATTCGAATGACAGAGTTCTCTCTCGCATTATAAAGGCTTATTAATTTGAACAACGGACTTCTCTCTCGAATTAACTAATCGATTATTGGACTGCTGTATTGTGTTATCGAAGCTTAATCGTTCGAGCAACAGACATATCTATCGTATTTACCTTTCGAAACACGGACATCTCTCTCGTATTATCCTATAGAACAACGGACATCTCTCTCGTGTTAACGATTTGAAAAACGGACTTCTCTCTCATATTTTAAAGGTATAACCTTTCGAGCAACGGACTTCTCTCTCATATTAACCAATTAAATGACGGACTTCTCTCTCAAAATAATCATTCGAAAAACGGATTATGAAGGTATAACCGTTCGAGCAAACGGACTTCTCTATCGTATTTATCATTCGAACGACGAACTTTTCTCTCGTTATAATCTTTCGATAAACGGACTTCTCTCTTGCATTTTCAAGTGTTTGTCATTCGAACAATGGACTCTCAAATTAAGTATTAGAACGTTGGACTTCTGTCTCGCATTATCAAGGTATAGCCGTTCGAGCCACGGGCTTCTCTATCGTATTAACCATTCGAATGACATACTTCTCTCTTGCTTTACCAAGTCATAATCATTCGAACAACGGACTTCTTTCTCGAATTAACTATTCGAATATTGGTCCTCTCTTTCGCATTATAAAGATGTAACCGTTCGAGCAACGAGCTTCTCTATCGTATTAACCATTCGAATGACAGAGTTCTCTCTCGCATTATCAAGGCTTATTAATTTGAATAACGGACTTCTCTCTCGAATTAACTAATCGAACATTGGACTGCTGTCTTGTGTTATCGAAGCTTAATCGTTCGAGCAACAGACATATCTATCGTATTTACCTTTCGAACAACGGACATCTCTCTCGTATTATCCTATAGAACAACGGACATCTCTCTCTTGTTAACGATTTGAAAAACGGACTTCTCTCTCAGATTATTAACCATTCGAATGACGTACTTCTCTCTTGCTTTACCAAGTCATAATCATTCGAATAACGGACTTCTCTCTCGAATTAACTAATCGAACATTGGGCTGCTGTCTTGTGTTATCGAAGCTTAATCGTTCGAGCAACAGACATATCTATCGTATTTACCTTTCGAACAACGGACATCTCTCTCGTATTATCCTATAGAACAACGGACCTCTCTCTCTTGTTAACGATTTGAAAAACGGACTTCTCTCTCATATTATAAAGGTATGACCTTTCGAGTAACGGACTTCTCTCTCATATTAACCAATTGAACGACAGACTTCTCTCTCAAAATAATCATTCGAAAAACGGATTTCTCAGTCGCATTATCACGGTGTAACCGTTCGAGCAAACGGAGTTCTCTTTCGTATTTATCATTCGAACGACGAAATTCTATCTCGTTGTAATCATTCGATAAACGGACTTCTCTCTTGAATCATTCGAACAACGTACTTCTCTATCATATTAAGTATTAGAACGTTGGACTTCTGTCTCGCATTATCAAGGTATAGCCATTCGAGCCACGGGCTTCTCTATCGTATTAACCATTCGAATGACGTACTTCTCTCTTGCTTTGCCAAGTCATAATCATTCGAATAACGGACTTCTCTCTCGAATTAACTAATCGAACATTGGACTGCTGTCTTGTGTTATCGAAGCTTAATCGTTCGAGCAACTGACATATCTATCGTATTTACCTTTCGAACAACGGACATCTCTCTCGTATTATCCTATAGAACAACGGACATCTCTCTCTTGTTAACGATTTGAAAAACGGACTTCTCTCTCATATTATAAAGGTTTAACCTTTCGAGTAACGGACTTCTCTCTCATATTAACCAATTGAACGACAGACTTCTCTCTCAAAATAATCATTCGAAAAACGGATTTCTCTGTCGCATTATCAAGGTATAACCGTTCGAGCAAACGGAGTTCTTTTTCGTATTTTTCATTCGAACGACGAAATTCTATCTTGTTGTAATCATTCGATAAACGGACTTCTCTGTTGCATTTTCGAGTGTGAATCATTCGAACAACGGCCTTCTCTATCATATTAAGTATTAGAACGTTGGACTTCTGTCTCGCATTAACAAGGGATAGCCGTTCGAGCCACGGGCTTCTCTATCGTATTAACCATTCGAATGACGTACTTCTCTCTTGCTTTACCAAGTCATAATCATTCGAATAACAAACTTCTCTCTCGAATTAACTATTCGAATATTGGTCTTCTCTCTCGCATTATAAAGATATAACTGTTCGAGCAACGGGCTTCTCTGTTGTATTAACCATACGAATGACAGACTTCTCTCCCGCGTTGTCAAGTCTTATTCATTTGAGTAACGGACTTCTCAATCGAATTAACTATTCGAACGTTGTACTGCTATCTTGTGTTATCGAAACTTAATCGTTTGAGGAATAGTTATCGTATTAACCTTTCGAACAACGGACATCTCTCTTGTATTAACCTATAGAGCAAAGGACTTCTCTCTCCTATTGACCATTCGAAAAACGGACTTCTCTCTCATTTTATAATGGTGTAACGGTTCGTGCAACGAACTTCTCTCTCTTATTAACCAATTGAATGACGGACTTCTCTATCAAAATAATCATTCGAAAAGAGGTCTTCTCTGTCGCATTATCATGGTATAACTGTTCGAGCAACGGTTTTCTCTATCGTATTTATCATTCGAACGACGAACTTCTCTCTCGTTATAATCATTCGATAAATGGACTTCTCTCTTGCATTTTAAAGTGTTAGTCATTCGAACAATGGACTTCTGTCTCAAATTAACTATTCGAATGTTAGACTTCTGTCTCGAATTATCAACGTATAGCCGTTCGAGCCACGGGCTTCTCTATCGTAGTAAGCATTCCAATGGCAGATTTCTCTCTCGCTTTGTCAAGTCATAATCATTCGAATAACGGACTTCTTTCTCGAATTTAATATTCGAATATTGGTCTTCTCTTTCGCATTATCAAGATGGAACGTTTCAAGCAACGAGCTTCTCTATCGTATTAACCATTCGAATGATAGATTTCTCTCTCGCATTATCAAGGCTTATTAATTTGAATAACGGACTTCTCTCTCGAATTAACTAATCGAACATTGGACTGCTGTCTTGTGTTATCAAAGCTTAATCATTCGAGCAATAGACATATCTATCGTATTTTCCTTTCGAACAACGGACATCTCTCTCGTATTATCCTATAGAACAATGGACATCTCTCTCGTGTTAACGATTTGAAAACCGGACTTCTCTCTCATATTATAATGGTATAACCTTTCGAGCAACGGACTTCTCTCTGAAAATAATCATTCGAAAAACGGATTATGAAGGTATTACCGTTCGAGCAAACGGACTTCTCTTCGTATTTATCATTCGAACGACGAAATTCTATCTCGTTGTAATCATTCGATAAATGGACTTCTCTCTTGCATTTTCAAGTGTGAATCATTCGAACAACGGACTTCCCTATCATCTTAAGTATTAGAACGTTGGACTTCTGTCTCGCATTATCAAGGGATAGCCGTTCGAGCCACGGGCTTCTCTATCGGATTAACCATTCGAATGACGTACTTCTCTCTTGCTTTACCAAGTCATAATCATTCGAATAACAGATTTCTCTCTTGAATTAGCTATTCAAATATTGGTCCTCTCTCTCGCATTATAAAGATATAACTGTTCGAGCAACGGGCTTCTCTGGCGTATTAACCATTCGAATGATAGACTTCTCTCTCGCGTTGTGAAGTCTTATTCGTTTGAGTAACGGATATCTCAATCGAATTAACTATTCAAACGTTGTACTGCTGTCTTGTGTTATCGAAACTTATTCATTCGAGAAATAGTTATCGTATTAACCTTTCGAACAATGGGCATCTCTCCCGTATTAACCGATAGAACAACGGACTTCTCTCTCATATTATAAATTGATAACCGTTCGAGCAACGGACTTCTCTCTCTTATTAACCAATTGAACGTCAAACTTCTCTATCAACATAATCATTCGAAAAACGGTCTTCTCTGTCGCATTATCAAGGTATAACAGTTCGAGCAACGGACTTCTCTATCGTATTTATCATTCGAACGACGAACTTCTCTCTCGTTATAATCTTTCG
The DNA here is from genome assembly GCA_019656295.1 of Rhododendron mucronatum var. ripense. NCBI lineage: Eukaryota > Viridiplantae > Streptophyta > Magnoliopsida > Ericales > Ericaceae > Rhododendron > Rhododendron mucronatum. Next base: position 226,056 of record BPLT01000227.1, on the reverse strand, counting down.
ATAAACGGACTTCTCTCTTGCATTTTCAAGTGTTAGTCATTCGAACAATGGACTCTCAAATTAACTTTTCGAATGTTGGACTTCTCTCTCGAATTATCAAGGTATAGCCGTTCGAGCCACATGCTTCTCTATCGTAGTAACCATTCCAATGGCATATTTCTCTGTCACTTTGTCAAGTCATAATCATTCGAATAACGGACTTCTTTCTCGAATTAACTATTCGAATATTGGTCTTCTCTTTCGCATTATAAAGATGTAACTGTTCGAGCAACTAGCTTCTCTATCGTATTAACCATTCGAATGACAGAGTTCTCTCTCGCATTATAAAGGCTTATTAATTTGAACAACGGACTTCTCTCTCGAATTAACTAATCGATTATTGGACTGCTGTATTGTGTTATCGAAGCTTAATCGTTCGAGCAACAGACATATCTATCGTATTTACCTTTCGAAACACGGACATCTCTCTCGTATTATCCTATAGAACAACGGACATCTCTCTCGTGTTAACGATTTGAAAAACGGACTTCTCTCTCATATTTTAAAGGTATAACCTTTCGAGCAACGGACTTCTCTCTCATATTAACCAATTAAATGACGGACTTCTCTCTCAAAATAATCATTCGAAAAACGGATTATGAAGGTATAACCGTTCGAGCAAACGGACTTCTCTATCGTATTTATCATTCGAACGACGAACTTTTCTCTCGTTATAATCTTTCGATAAACGGACTTCTCTCTTGCATTTTCAAGTGTTTGTCATTCGAACAATGGACTCTCAAATTAAGTATTAGAACGTTGGACTTCTGTCTCGCATTATCAAGGTATAGCCGTTCGAGCCACGGGCTTCTCTATCGTATTAACCATTCGAATGACATACTTCTCTCTTGCTTTACCAAGTCATAATCATTCGAACAACGGACTTCTTTCTCGAATTAACTATTCGAATATTGGTCCTCTCTTTCGCATTATAAAGATGTAACCGTTCGAGCAACGAGCTTCTCTATCGTATTAACCATTCGAATGACAGAGTTCTCTCTCGCATTATCAAGGCTTATTAATTTGAATAACGGACTTCTCTCTCGAATTAACTAATCGAACATTGGACTGCTGTCTTGTGTTATCGAAGCTTAATCGTTCGAGCAACAGACATATCTATCGTATTTACCTTTCGAACAACGGACATCTCTCTCGTATTATCCTATAGAACAACGGACATCTCTCTCTTGTTAACGATTTGAAAAACGGACTTCTCTCTCAGATTATTAACCATTCGAATGACGTACTTCTCTCTTGCTTTACCAAGTCATAATCATTCGAATAACGGACTTCTCTCTCGAATTAACTAATCGAACATTGGGCTGCTGTCTTGTGTTATCGAAGCTTAATCGTTCGAGCAACAGACATATCTATCGTATTTACCTTTCGAACAACGGACATCTCTCTCGTATTATCCTATAGAACAACGGACCTCTCTCTCTTGTTAACGATTTGAAAAACGGACTTCTCTCTCATATTATAAAGGTATGACCTTTCGAGTAACGGACTTCTCTCTCATATTAACCAATTGAACGACAGACTTCTCTCTCAAAATAATCATTCGAAAAACGGATTTCTCAGTCGCATTATCACGGTGTAACCGTTCGAGCAAACGGAGTTCTCTTTCGTATTTATCATTCGAACGACGAAATTCTATCTCGTTGTAATCATTCGATAAACGGACTTCTCTCTTGAATCATTCGAACAACGTACTTCTCTATCATATTAAGTATTAGAACGTTGGACTTCTGTCTCGCATTATCAAGGTATAGCCATTCGAGCCACGGGCTTCTCTATCGTATTAACCATTCGAATGACGTACTTCTCTCTTGCTTTGCCAAGTCATAATCATTCGAATAACGGACTTCTCTCTCGAATTAACTAATCGAACATTGGACTGCTGTCTTGTGTTATCGAAGCTTAATCGTTCGAGCAACTGACATATCTATCGTATTTACCTTTCGAACAACGGACATCTCTCTCGTATTATCCTATAGAACAACGGACATCTCTCTCTTGTTAACGATTTGAAAAACGGACTTCTCTCTCATATTATAAAGGTTTAACCTTTCGAGTAACGGACTTCTCTCTCATATTAACCAATTGAACGACAGACTTCTCTCTCAAAATAATCATTCGAAAAACGGATTTCTCTGTCGCATTATCAAGGTATAACCGTTCGAGCAAACGGAGTTCTCTTTCGTATTTTTCATTCGAACGACGAAATTCTATCTTGTTGTAATCATTCGATAAACGGACTTCTCTGTTGCATTTTCGAGTGTGAATCATTCGAACAACGGCCTTCTCTATCATATTAAGTATTAGAACGTTGGACTTCTGTCTCGCATTAACAAGGGATAGCCGTTCGAGCCACGGGCTTCTCTATCGTATTAACCATTCGAATGACGTACTTCTCTCTTGCTTTACCAAGTCATAATCATTCGAATAACAAACTTCTCTCTCGAATTAACTATTCGAATATTGGTCTTCTCTCTCGCATTATAAAGATATAACTGTTCGAGCAACGGGCTTCTCTGTTGTATTAACCATACGAATGACAGACTTCTCTCCCGCGTTGTCAAGTCTTATTCATTTGAGTAACGGACTTCTCAATCGAATTAACTATTCGAACGTTGTACTGCTATCTTGTGTTATCGAAACTTAATCGTTTGAGGAATAGTTATCGTATTAACCTTTCGAACAACGGACATCTCTCTTGTATTAACCTATAGAGCAAAGGACTTCTCTCTCCTATTGACCATTCGAAAAACGGACTTCTCTCTCATTTTATAATGGTGTAACGGTTCGTGCAACGAACTTCTCTCTCTTATTAACCAATTGAATGACGGACTTCTCTATCAAAATAATCATTCGAAAAGAGGTCTTCTCTGTCGCATTATCATGGTATAACTGTTCGAGCAACGGTTTTCTCTATCGTATTTATCATTCGAACGACGAACTTCTCTCTCGTTATAATCATTCGATAAATGGACTTCTCTCTTGCATTTTAAAGTGTTAGTCATTCGAACAATGGACTTCTGTCTCAAATTAACTATTCGAATGTTAGACTTCTGTCTCGAATTATCAACGTATAGCCGTTCGAGCCACGGGCTTCTCTATCGTAGTAAGCATTCCAATGGCAGATTTCTCTCTCGCTTTGTCAAGTCATAATCATTCGAATAACGGACTTCTTTCTCGAATTTAATATTCGAATATTGGTCTTCTCTTTCGCATTATCAAGATGGAACGTTTCAAGCAACGAGCTTCTCTATCGTATTAACCATTCGAATGATAGATTTCTCTCTCGCATTATCAAGGCTTATTAATTTGAATAACGGACTTCTCTCTCGAATTAACTAATCGAACATTGGACTGCTGTCTTGTGTTATCAAAGCTTAATCATTCGAGCAATAGACATATCTATCGTATTTTCCTTTCGAACAACGGACATCTCTCTCGTATTATCCTATAGAACAATGGACATCTCTCTCGTGTTAACGATTTGAAAACCGGACTTCTCTCTCATATTATAATGGTATAACCTTTCGAGCAACGGACTTCTCTCTGAAAATAATCATTCGAAAAACGGATTATGAAGGTATTACCGTTCGAGCAAACGGACTTCTCTTCGTATTTATCATTCGAACGACGAAATTCTATCTCGTTGTAATCATTCGATAAATGGACTTCTCTCTTGCATTTTCAAGTGTGAATCATTCGAACAACGGACTTCCCTATCATCTTAAGTATTAGAACGTTGGACTTCTGTCTCGCATTATCAAGGGATAGCCGTTCGAGCCACGGGCTTCTCTATCGGATTAACCATTCGAATGACGTACTTCTCTCTTGCTTTACCAAGTCATAATCATTCGAATAACAGATTTCTCTCTTGAATTAGCTATTCAAATATTGGTCTTCTCTCTCGCATTATAAAGATATAACTGTTCGAGCAACGGGCTTCTCTGTCGTATTAACCATTCGAATGATAGACTTCTCTCTCGCGTTGTGAAGTCTTATTCGTTTGAGTAACGGATATCTCAATCGAATTAACTATTCAAACGTTGTACTGCTGTCTTGTGTTATCGAAACTTATTCATTCGAGAAATAGTTATCGTATTAACCTTTCGAACAATGGGCATCTCTCCCGTATTAACTGATAGAACAACGGACTTCTCTCTCATATTATAAATTGATAACCGTTCGAGCAACGGACTTCTCTCTCTTATTAACCAATTGAACGTCAAACTTCTCTATCAACATAATCATTCGAAAAACGGTCTTCTCTGTCGCATTATCAAGGTATAACAGTTCGAGCAACGGACTTCTCTATCGTATTTATCATTCGAACGACGAACTTCTCTCTCGTTATAATCTTTCGATAAACGGACTTCTCTCTTGCATTTTCAAGTGTTAGTCATTCGAACAATGGACTCTCAAATTAACTTTTCGAATGTTGGACTTCTCTCTCGAATTATCAAGGTATAGCCGTTCGAGCCACATGCTTCTCTATCGTAGTAACCATTCCAATGGCATATTTCTCTGTCACTTTGTCAAGTCATAATCATTCGAATAACGGACTTCTTTCTCGAATTAACTATTCGAATATTGGTCTTCTCTTTCGCATTATAAAGATGTAACTGTTCGAGCAATGAGCTTCTCTATCGTATTAACCATTCGAATGACAGAGTTCTCTCTCGCATTATAAAGGCTTATTAATTTGAACAACGGACTTCTCTCTCGAATTAACTAATCGATTATTGGACTGCTGTATTGTGTTATCGAAGCTTAATCGTTCGAGCAACAGACATATCTATCGTATTTACCTTTCGAAACACGGACATCTCTCTCGTATTATCCTATAGAACAACGGACATCTCTCTCGTGTTAACGATTTGAAAAACGGACTTCTCTCTCATATTTTAAAGGTATAACCTTTCGAGCAACGGACTTCTCTCTCATATTAACCAATTAAATGACGGACTTCTCTCTCAAAATAATCATTCGAAAAACGGATTATGAAGGTATAACCGTTCGAGCAAACGGACTTCTCTATCGTATTTATCATTCGAACGACGAACTTCTCTCTCGTTATAATCTTTCGATAAACGGACTTCTCTCTTGCATTTTCAAGTGTTAGTCATTCGAACAATGGACTCTCAAATTAACTTTTCGAATGTTGGACTTCTCTCTCGAATTATCAAGGTATAGCCGTTCGAGCCACGGGCTTCTCTATCGTATTAACCATTCGAATGACATACTTCTCTCTTGCTTTACCAAGTCATAATCATTCGAATAACGGACTTCTTTCTCGAATTAACTATTCGAATATTGGTCCTCTCTTTCGCATTATAAAGATGTAACCGTTCGAGCAACGAGCTTCTCTATCGTATTAACCATTCGAATGACAGAGTTCTCTCTCGCATTATCAAGGCTTATTAATTTGAATAACGGACTTCTCTCTCGAATTAACTAATCGAATATTGGACTGCTGTCTTGTGTTATCGAAGCTTAATCGTTCGAGCAACAGACATATCTATCGTATTTACCTTTCGAACAACGGACATCTCTCTCGTATTATCCTATAGAACAACAGACATCTCTCTCTTGTTAACGATTTGAAAAACGGACTTCTCTCTCAGATTATTAACCATTCGAATGACGTACTTCTCTCTTGCTTTACCAAGTCATAATCATTCGAATAACGGACTTCTCTCTCGAATTAACTAATCGAACATTGGGCTGCTATCTTGTGTTATCGAAGCTTAATCGTTCGAGCAACAGACATATCTATCGTATTTACCTTTCGAACAACGGACATCTCTCTCGTATTATCCTATAGAACAACGGACCTCTCTCTCTTGTTAACGATTTGAAAAACGGACTTCTCTCTCATATTATAAAGGTATGACCTTTCGAGTAACGGACTTCTCTCTCATATTAACCAATTGAACGACAGACTTCTCTCTCAAAATAATTATTCGAAAAACGGATTTCTCAGTCGCATTATCACGGTATAACCGTTCGAGCAAACGGAGTTCTCTTTCGTATTTATCATTCGAACGACGAAATTCTATCTCGTTGTAATCATTCGATAAACGGACTTCTCTCTTGAATCATTCGAACAACGTACTTCTCTATCATATTAAGTATTAGAACGTTGGACTTCTGTCTCGCATTATCAAGGTATAGCCATTCGAGCCACGGGCTTCTCTATCGTATTAACCATTCGAATGACGTACTTCTCTCTTGCTTTGCCAAGTCATAATCATTCGAATAACGGACTTCTCTCTCGAATTAACTAATCGAACATTGGACTGCTGTCTTGTGTTATCGAAGCTTAATCGTTCGAGCAACTGACATATCTATCGTATTTACCTTTCGAACAACGGACATCTCTCTCGTATTATCCTATAGAACAACGGACATCTCTCTCTTGTTAACGATTTGAAAAACGGACTTCTCTCTCATATTATAAAGGTTTAACCTTTCGAGTAACGGACTTCTCTCTCATATTAACCAATTGAACGACAGACTTCTCTCTCAAAATAATCATTCGAAAAACGGATTTCTCTGTCGCATTATCAAGGTATAACCGTTCGAGCAAACGGAGTTCTCTTTCGTATTTTTCATTCGAACGACGAAATTCTATCTTGTTGTAATCATTCGATAAACGGACTTCTCTGTTGCATTTTCGAGTGTGAATCATTCGAACAACGGCCTTCTCTATCATATTAAGTATTAGAACGTTGGACTTCTGTCTCGCATTAACAAGGGATAGCCGTTCGAGCCACAGGCTTCTCTATCGTATTAACCATTCGAATGACGTACTTCTCTCTTGCTTTACCAAGTCATAATCATTCGAATAACAAACTTCTCTCTCGAATTAACTATTCGAATATTGGTCTTCTCTCTCGCATTATAAAGATATAACTGTTCGAGCAACGGGCTTCTCTGTTGTATTAACCATACGAATGACAGACTTCTCTCCCGCGTTGTCAAGTCTTATTCATTTGAGTAACGGACTTCTCAATCGAATTAACTATTCGAACGTTGTACTGCTATCTTGTGTTATCGAAACTTAATCGTTTGAGGAATAGTTATCGTATTAACCTTTCGAACAATGGACATCTCTCTTGTATTAACCTATAGAACAAAGGACTTCTCTCTCCTATTGACCATTCGAAAAACGGACTTCTCTCTCATTTTATAATGGTGTAACGGTTCGTGCAATGAACTTCTCTCTCTTATTAACCAATTGAATGACGGACTTCTCTATCAAAATAATCATTCGAAAAGAGGTCTTCTCTGTCGCATTATCATGGTATAACTGTTCGAGCAACGGTTTTCTCTATTGTATTTATCATTCGAACGACGAACTTCTCTCTCGTTATAATCATTCGATAAATGGACTTCTCTCTTGCATTTTAAAGTGTTAGTCATTCGAACAATGGACTTCTGTCTCAAATTAACTATTTGAATGTTAGACTTCTGTCTCGAATTATCAACGTATAGCCGTTCGAGCCACGGGCTTCTCTATCGTAGTAAGCATTCCAATGGCAGATTTCTCTCTCGCTTTGTCAAGTCATAATCATTCGAATAACGGACTTCTTTCTCGAATTTAATATTCGATTATTGGTCTTCTCTTTCGCATTATCAAGATGGAACGTTTCAAGCAACGAGCTTCTCTATCGTATTAACCATTCGAATGATAGATTTCTCTCTCGCATTATCAAGGCTTATTAATTTGAATAACGGACTTCTCTCTCGAATTAACTAATCGAACATTGGACTGCTGTCTTGTGTTATCAAAGCTTAATCATTCGAGCAATAGACATATCTATCGTATTTTCCTTTCGAACAACGGACATCTCTCTCGTATTATCCTATAGAACAATGGACATCTCTCTCGTGTTAACGATTTGAAAACCGGACTTCTCTCTCATATTATAATGGTATAACCTTTCGAGCAACGGACTTCTCTCTGAAAATAATCATTCGAAAAACGGATTATGAAGGTATTACCGTTCGAGCAAACGGACTTCTCTTCGTATTTATCATTCGAACGACGAAATTCTATCTCGTTGTAATCATTCGATAAATGGACTTCTCTCTTGCATTTTCAAGTGTGAATCATTCGAACAACGGACTTCCCTATCATCTTAAGTATTAGAACGTTGGACTTCTGTCTCGCATTATCAAGGGATAGCCGTTCGAGCCACGGGCTTCTCTATCGGATTAACCATTCGAATGACGTATTTCTCTCTTGCTTTACCAAGTCATAATCATTCGAATAACAGATTTCTCTCTTGAATTAGCTATTCAAATATTGGTCTTCTCTCTCGCATTATAAAGATATAACTGTTCGAGCAACGGGCTTCTCTGTCGTATTAACCATTCGAATGATAGACTTCTCTCTCGCGTTGTGAAGTCTTATTCGTTTGAGTAACGGATATCTCAATCGAATTAACTATTCAAACGTTGTACTGCTGTCTTGTGTTATCGAAACTTATTCATTCGAGAAATAGTTATCGTATTAACCTTTCGAACAATGGGCATCTCTCCCGTATTAACCGATAGAACAACGGACTTCTCTCTCATATTATAAATTGATAACCGTTCGAGCAACGGACTTCTCTCTCTTATTAACCAATTGAACGTCAAACTTCTCTATCAACATAATCATTCGAAAAACGGTCTTCTCTGTCGCATTATCAAGGTATAACAGTTCGAGCAACGGACTTCTCTATCGTATTTATCATTCGAACGACGAACTTCTCTCTCGTTATAATCTTTCGATAAACGGACTTCTCTCTTGCATTTCAAGTGTTAGTCATTCGAACAATGGACTCTCAAATTAACTTTTCGAATGTTGGACTTCTCTCTCGAATTATCAAGGTATAGCCGTTCGAGCCACATGCTTCTCTATCGTAGTAACCATTCCAATGGCATATTTCTCTGTCACTTTGTCAAGTCATAATCATTCGAATAACGGACTTCTTTCTCGAATTAACTATTCGAATATTGGTCTTCTCTTTCGCATTATAAAGATGTAACTGTTCGAGCAACGAGCTTCTCTATCGTATTAACCATTCGAATGACAGAGTTCTCTCTCGCATTATAAAGGCTTATTAATTTGAACAACAGACTTCTCTCTCGAATTAACTAATCGATTATTGGACTGCTGTATTGTGTTATCGAAGCTTAATCGTTCGAGCAACAGACATATCTATCGTATTTACCTTTCGAAACACGGACATCTCTCTCGTATTATCCTATAGAACAACGGACATCTCTCTCGTGTTAACGATTTGAAAAACGGACTTCTCTCTCATATTTTAAAGGTATAAACCTTTCGAGCAACGGACTTCTCTCTCATATTAACCAATTAAATGACGGACTTCTCTCTCAAAATAATCATTCGAAAAACGGATTATGAAGGTATAACCGTTCGAGCAAACGGACTTCTCTTCGTATTTATTATACGAACGACGAAATTCTATCTCGTTGTAATCATTCGATAAATGGAATTCTCTCTTGCATTTTCAAGTGTGAATCATTCGAACAACGGACTTCTCTATCATCTTAAGTATTAGAACGTTGGACTTCTGTCTCGCATTATCAAGGGATAGCCGTTCGAGCCACGGGCTTCTCTATCGGATTAACCATTCGAATGACATACTTCTCTCTTGCTTTGCCAAGTCATAATCATTCGAATAACAGATTTCTCTCTTGAATTAGCTATTCAAATATTGGTCTTCTCTCTCGCATTATAAAGATATAACTGTTCGAGCAACGGGCTTCTCTATCGTATTAACCATTCGAATGACAGACTTCTCTCTCGCGTTGTCAAGGCTTATTCGTTTGAGTAACGGATATCTCAATCGAATTAACTATTCAAACGTTGTACTGCTGTCTTGTGTTATCGAAACTTAATCGTTCGAGAAATAGTTATCGTATTAACCTTTCGAACAATGGGCATCTCTCCCGTATTAACCGATAGAACAACGGACTTCTCTCTCATATTATAAATTGATAACCGTTCGAGCAACGGACTTCTCTCTCGTATTAACCAATTGAACGACAAACTTCTCTATCAAAATAATCATTCGAAAAACGGTCTTCTCTGTCGCATTATCTCGGTATAACAGTTCGAGCAACGGACTTCTCTATCATATTTATCATTCGAACGACGAACTTCTCTCTCGTTATAATCTTTCGATAAACGGACTTGTCTCTTGCATTTTCAAGTGTTAGTCATTCGAACAATGGACTTTCAAATTAAGTATTCGAATGTAGCACTTCTCTCTCGAATTATCAAGGTATAGCCGTTCGAGCCACATGCTTCTCTATCGTAGAAACCATTCCAATGGCATATTTCTCTGTCGCTTTGTCAAGTCATAATCATTCGAATAACGGACTTCTTTCTCGAATTAACTATTCGAATATTGGTCTTCTCTTTCGCATTATAAAGATGTAACCGTTCGAGCAACGAGCTTCTCTATCGTATTAACCATTCGAACGACAGAGTTCTGTCTCGCATTATCAAGGCTTATTAATTTGAATAACGGACTTCTCTCTCGAATTAACTAATCGATTATTGGACTGCTGTATTGTGTTATCGGAGCTTAATCGTTCGAGCAACAGACATATCTATCATATTTACCTTTCGAACAACGGACATCTCTCTCGTATTATCCTATAGAACAACGGACATCTCTCTCGTGTTAACGATTTGAAAAACGGACTTCTCTCTCATATTATAAAGGTATAACCTTTCGAGCATTGGACTTCTCTCTCATATTAACCAATTGAACGGCAGACTTCTCTCTCAAAATAATCATTCGAAAAACGGATTTCTCTGTCGCATTATCAAGGTTTAACCGTTCGAGGAAACGGAGTTCTCTTTCGTATTTATCATTCGAACGACGAAATTCTATCTCGTTGTAATCATTCGATAAACGGACTTCTCTTTTGCATTTTCGAGTGTGAATCATTCGAACAACGGACTTCTCTATCATATTAAATATTAGAACGTTAGACTTCTGTCTCGCATTATCAATGGATAGCCGTTCGAGGCACGGGCTTCTCTATCGTATTAACCGTTCGAATGACGTACTTCTCTCTTGCTTTACCAAGTCATAATCATTCGAATAACGGACTTCTTTCTCGAATTAACTATTCGAATATTGGTCTTCTCTTTCGCATTATAAAGATGTAATCGTTAGAGCAACGAGCTTCTCTATCGTATTAATTATTCGAATGACAGAGTTTTTTCTCGCATTATCAAGGCTTATTAATTTGAATAACGGACTTCTCTCTCGAATTAGCTAATCGATCATTGGACTGCTGTCTTGTGTTATCGAAGCTTAACCGTTCGAGCAACAGACATATCTATCGTATTTACCTTTCGAACAATGGACATCGCTCTCGTATTATCCTATAGAACAACGGACATCTCTCTCGTGTTAACGATTTGAAAAACGGACTTCTCTATCATAATATAAAGGTATAACCTTTCGACCGACGGACTTCTCTCTCATATTAACCAATTGAACGACAGACTTCTCTCTCAAAATAATTATTCGAAAAATGTATTTCTCGGTCGCATTATCTTGGTATAACCGTTCGAGGAACGGACTTCTCTATCGTATTTATCATTCGAACGGCGAAATTCTCTCTCGTTATAATCATTTGATAAACGGACTTCTCCCTTGCATTTTAAAGTGTTAGTCAATCGAACAATGGACTTCTGTCTCAAATTAACTATTCGAATGTTAGACTTCTGTCTTGAATTATCAACGTATAGCTGGTCGAGCCATGGGCTTCTCTATCGTAGTAACCATTCCAATGGCAGATTTCTCTCTCGCTTTGTCAAGTCATAATCATTCGAATAACGGACTTCTTTCTCGAATTAACTATTCAAATATTGGTCTTCTCTTTCGCATTATAAAGATGGAACGTTTCAAGCAACGAGCTTCTCTATCGTATTAACCATTCGAATGATAGATTTCTCTCTCGCATTATCAAGGCTTATTAATTTGAATAACGGACTTCTCTCTCGAATTAACTAATCGAACATTGGACTGCTGTCTTGTGTTATCAAAGCTTAATCGTTCGAGCAACAGACATATCTATCGTATTTTCCTTTCGAACAATGGACATCTCTCTCGTATTATCCTATAGAACAACGGACATCTCTCTCTTGTTAACGATTTGAAAAACGGAGTTCTCTCTCATATTATAAAGGTATAACCTTTCGAGCAACGGACTTCTCTCTCATATTAACCAATTGAACGACAGACTTCTCTCTCAAAATAATCATTCGAAAAACGGATTTCTCTGTAGCATTATCAAGGTATAACCGTTCGAGGAAACGGATTTGTCTTTCGTATTTATCATTCGAACGACGAAATTCTATCTCATTGTAATCATTCGATAAACGGAGTTCTCTTTTGCATTTTCGAGTGTGAATCTTTCGAACAACGGACTTCTCTATCATATTAAATATTAGAACGTTGGACTTCTGTCTCGCATTGTCAAGGGATAGCCGTTCGAGCCACAGGCTTCTCTATCGTATTAACCGTTCGAATGACGTACTTCTCTCTTGCTTTACCAAGTCATAATCATTCGAATAACGGACTTCTTTCTCGAATTAACTATTCGAATATTGGTCTTCTCTTTCGCATTATAAAGATGTAACCGTTCGAGCAACGAGCTTCTCTATCGTATTAACCATTCGAATGATAGAGTTCTCTCTCGCATTATCAAGGCTTATTAATTTGAATAACGGACTTCCCTCTCGAATTAGCTAATCGATCATTGGACTGCTGTCTTGTGTTATCGAAGCTTAATCGTTCGAGCAACAGACATGTCTATCGTATTTACCTTTCGAACAATGGACATCTCTCTCGTATTATCCTATAGAACAACGGACATCTCTCTCGTGTTAACGATTTGAAAAACGGACTTCTCTCTCATATTATAAAGGTATAACCTTTCGAGCGACGGACTTCTCTCTCATATTAACCAATTGAACGACAGACTTCTCTCTAAAAATAATTATTCGAAAAATGTATTTCTCTGTCGCATTATCTTGCTATAACCGTTCGAGGAACGGACTTCTCTATCGTATTTATCATTGGAACGGCGAACTTCTCTTTCGTTATCATCATTTGATAAACGGACGTCTCCCTTGCATTTTAAAGTGTTAGTCAATCGTAGAATGGACTTCTGTCTCAAATTAACTATGCGAATGTTAGACTTCTGTCTCGAATTATCAACGTATAGCCGTTCGAGCCATGGGCTTCTCTATCGTAGTAACCATTCCAATGGCAGATTTCTCTCTCGCTTTGTCAAGTCATAATCATTCGAATAACGGACTTCTTTCTCGAATTAACTATTCAAATATTGGTCTTCTCTTTCGCATTATAAAGATGGAACGTTTCAAGCAACGAGCTTCTCTATCGTATTAACCATTCGAATGATAGATTTCTCTATCGCATTATCAAGGCTTATTAATTTGAATAACGGACTTCTCTCTCGAATTAACTAATCGAACATTGGACTGCTGTCTTGTGTTATCAAAACTTAATCGTTCGAGCAACAGACATATCTATCGTATTTTCCTTTCGAACAACGGACATCTCTCTCGTATTATCCTATAGAACAACGGACATCTCTCTCGTGTTAACGATTTGAAAACCGGACTTCTCTCTCATATTATAAAGGTATAACCTTTCGAGCAACGGACTTCTCTCTCATATTAACCAATTGAATAACGGACTTCTCTCTGAAAATAATCATTCGAAAAACGGATTATGAAGGTATAACCGTTCGAGCAAACGGACTTCTCTTCGTATTTATCATTCGAACAACGAAATTCTATCTCGTTGTAATCATTCGATAAATGGACTTCTCTCTTGCATTTTCAAGTGTGAATCATTCGAACAACGGACTTCTCTATCATCTTAAGTATTAGAACGTTGGACTTCTGTCTCGCATTATAAAGGGATAGCCATTTGAGCCACGGGTTTCTCAATCGGATTAACCATTCGAATGACGTACTTCTCTCTTGCTTTACCAAGTCATAATCATTCGAATAACAGATTTCTCTCTTGAATTAGCTATTCAAATATTGGTCTTCTCTCTCGCATTATAAAGATATAACTGTTCGAGCAACGGGCTTCTCTATCGTATTAACCATTCGAATGACAGACTTCTCTCTCGCGTTGTCAAGTCTTATTCGTTTGAGTAACGGATATCTCAATCGAATTAACTATTCAAACGTTGTACTGCTGTCTTGTGTTCTCGAAACTTAATCGTCGAGAAATAGTTATCGTATTAACCTTTCGAACAATGGGCATCTCTTCCGTATTAACCGATAGAACAACGGACTTCTCTCTCATATTATAAATTGATAACCGTTCGAGCAACGGACTTCTCTCTCGTATTAACCAATTGAACGACAAACTTCTCTATCAAAATAATCATTCGAAAAATGGTCTTCTCTGTCGCATTATCAAGGTATAACAGTCCGAGCAACGGACTTCTCTATCGTATTTATCATTCGAATGACGAACTTCTCTCTCGTTATAATCTATCGATAAACGGACTTCTCTCTTGCATTTTCAAGTGTTAGTCATTCGAACAGTGGACTCTCAAATTAACTATTCGAATGTTGGACTTCTCTCTCGATTTATCAAGGTATAGCCGTTCGAGCCACATGCTTCTCTATCGTAGTAACCATTCCAATGGCAGATTTCTCTGTCGCTTTGTCAAGTCTTAATCATTCGAATAACGGACTTCTTTCTCGAATTAACTATTCGAATATTGGTCTTCTCTTTCGCATTATAAAGATGTAACCGTTCGAGCAACGACCTTCTATCGTATTAACCATTCGAATGACAGAGTTCTCTCTCGCATTATCAAGGCTTATTAATTTGAATAACGGACTTCTCTCTCGAATTAACTAATCGATTATTAGACTGCTGTATTGTGTTATCGAAGCTTAATCGTTCGAGCAACAGACATAGCTATCGTATTTACCTTTCGAACAACGGACATCTCTCTCGTATTATCCTATAGAACAACGGACATCTCTCTCGTGTTAACGATTTGAAAAACGGACTTCTCTCTCATATTATAAAGGTATAACCTTTCGAGCAACGGACTTCTCTCTCATATTAACCAATTGAACGACAGACTTCTCTCTCAAAATAATCATTCGAAAAACGGATTTCTCTGTCGCATTATCAAGGTATAACCGTTCAAGGAAACGGAGTTCTCTTTCGTATTTATCATTCGAACGACGAAATTCTATCTCGTTGTAATCATTCGATAAATGGACTTCTCTCTTGCATTTTCGAGTGTGAATTATTCGAACAACGGACTTCTCTATCATATTAAATATTAGAACGTTGGACTTCTGTCTCGCATTATCAAGGGATAGCCGTTCGAGCCACGGGCTTCTCTATCGTATTAACCGTTCGAATGACGTACTTCTCTCTTGCTTTACCAAGTCATAATCATTCGAATAACGGACTTCTTTCTCGAATTAACTATTCGAATATTGGTCTTCTCTTTCGCATTATAAAGATGTAACCGTTCGAGCAACGAGCTTCTCTATCGTATTAACCATTCGAATGATAGAGTTCTCTCTCGGATTATCAAGGCTTATTAATTTGAATAACGGACTTCTCTCTCGAATTAACTAGTCGATCATTGGACTGCTGTCTTGTGTTATCGAAGCTTAATCGTTCGAGCAACAGACATATCTATCGTATTTACCTTTCGAAAAACAGTCATCTCTCTCGTGTTAACAATTTGAAAAACGGACTTCTCTCACATATTATAAAGGTATAACCTTTCGAGCGACGGACTTCTCTCTCATATTAACCAATTGAACGACAGACTTCTCTCTCAAAATAATTATTCGAAAAATGTATTTCTCTGTCGCATTATCTTGCTATAACCGTTCGAGGAATGGACTTCTCTATCGTATTTATCATTTGAACGGCGAACTTCTCTCTCGTTATAATCCTTTGATAAACGGACTTGTCCCTTGCATTTTAAAGTGTTAGTCAATCGAACAATGGACTTCTGTCTCAAATTAACTATTCGAATGTGAGACTTCTGTCTCGAATTATCAATGTATAGCCGTTCGAGCCACGGGCTTCTCTATCGTAGTAACCATTCCAATGGCAGATTTCTCTCTCGCTTTGTCAAGTCATAATCATTCGAATAACGGACTTCTTTCTCGAATTAACTATTTGAATATTGGTCTTCTCTTTCGCATTATAAAGATGGAATGTTTCAAGCAACGAGCTTCTCTATCGTATTATCCATTCGAATGATAGATTTCTCTCTCGCATTATCAAGGCTTATTAATTTGAATAACGGACTTCTCTCTCGAATTAACTAATCGAACATTGGACTGCTGTCTTGTGTTATCAAAGCTTAATCGTTCGAGCTACAGACATATCTATCATATTTATCTTTCGAACAACGGACATCTCTCTCGTATTATCCTATAGAAAAATGGACATCTCTCTCATATTATAACGGTATAACCTTTCGAGCAACGGACTTTTCTCTCAGATTAACCAATTGAACGACTGACTTCTCTCTCAAAATAATCATTCGAAAAACGGATTTCTCTGTCACATTATCAAGGTATAACCGTTCGAGGGTGAATAATTCGAACAACGAACTTCAATCTCGTTGTAATCATTCGGTAAACGGACTTCTCTCTTGCATGTTCAAGTGTGAATAATTCGAACAACGAACTTCTCTCTCATATTAAGTATTAGAACGTTGGACTTCTGTCTCGAATTATCAATGGATAGCTGTTGGAGCCACGGGCTTCTCCATCGTATTAACCATTCGAATGACGTACTTCTCTCTTGATTTACCACGTCATAATCATTCGAATAGCTGACTTCTCTCTCGAATTAACTATTCGAATATTGGTATTCTCTCTTGCATTATAAAGATATACTTGTTCGAGCAACGGGCTTCTCTATCGTATTCACCATTCGAATGACAGACTTCTCTCTCACGTTGTCAAATCTTATTCATTTGAGTAACGGACTTCTCAATCAAATTAACTATTCGAAAGTTGTATGGCTGTCTTGTGTTATCGAAACTTAATCGTTCGAGCAATAGTTTTCGTATTAACCTTTCGAACAATGGACATCTCTCCCGTATTAACCTATAGAACAACGGACTTCTCTCTCCTATTGACGATTCGAAAAACGGACTTCCCTCTCATTTTATAATGGAATAACGGTCCAAGCAACGGAGTTCTCTCTCGTATTAACCAATTGAATGACGGACTTCTCTATCAAAATAATCATTCGAAAAGCGGTCTTCCATGTCGCATTATCATGGTATAACTGTTCGAGCAACGGTCCTCTCTATTGTATTTATCATTCGAACGACGAACTTCTCTCTCGTTATAATCATCCGATAAACGCACTTCTCTCTTTCATTTTAAAGTGTTAGTCATTCGAACAATGGACTTCTGTCTCAAATTAACTATTCGAATGTTGGACTACTGTCTCGAATTATCAAGGTATAGCCGTTTGAGCCACGGACTTCTCTATCGTAGTAACAATTCCAATGGCAGATTTCTCTCTCGCTTTGTCAAGTCATAATCATTCGAATAACGAACTACTTTCTCGAATTTGATATTCGAATATTGGTCTTCTCTCTCGCATTATAAAGATGTAACCGTTCAAGCAACAGGCTTCTCTATCGTATTAACAATTCGAATGACAGACTTCTCTCTCGCATTATCAAGGCTTATTAATTTGAATATCGGACTTCTCTCTCGAATTAACTAATCGAACATTGGACTGCTGTCTTGTGTTATCAAAACTTAATCGTTCGAGCAACAGACATATCTATCGTATTTACCTTACAAACAACGGAAATCTCTCTCGTATTATCCTATAGAACAACGAACATCTCTCTCGTGTTAAGAATTTGAAAAACGGACTTCTCTCTCATATTATAAAGGTATAACCTTTCGAGCTACGGACTTCTCTTTCATATTAACCAATTCAACGACGGACTTCTCTCTCCAAATAATCATTCGAAAAACGGATTTCTCTGTCACATTATCAAGGTATAACCGTTCGAGCAAACGGACTTCTCTTTCTTATTTATCATTCGAATGACGAAATTCTATCTCGTTGTAATCATTCGATAAACGGACTTCTCTCTTGCATTTTCGAGTGTGAATCATTCGAACAACAGACTTCTCTATCATATTAAGTATTAGAACGTTGGACTTCTGTCTCGCATTATCAAGGGATAGCCGTTCGAGCCACGGGCTTCTCTATCGTATTAACCATTCGAACAACGTGCTTCTCTCTAGCTTTACCAAGTCATAATCATTCGAATAACAGACTTCTCTCTCGAATTAACTATTTGAATATTGGTCTTCTCTCTCGCATTATAAAGATATAACTGTTCGAGCAACGGGCTTCTCTATCGTATTAACCATTCGAATGACAGACTTCTCTCTCGCGTTGTCAAGTCTTATTCGTTTGAGTAACGGATATCTCAATCGAATTAACTATTCAAACGTTGTACTGCTGTCTTGTGTTATCGAAACTTAACCGTTCGAGAAATAGTTATCGTATTAACCTTTCGAACAATGGGCATCTCTCTCATATTATAAATTGATAACCGTTCGAGCAACGGATTTCTCTCTCGTATTAACCAATTGAACGACAAACTTCTCTATCAAAATAATCATTCGAAAAACGGTCTTCTCTGTCGCATTATCAAGGTATAACAGTTCGAGCAACGGACTTCTCTATCGTATTTATCATTCGAACGACTAACTTCTCTCTCGTTTTAATCATTCGATAAATGGACTTCTCTCTTGCATTTTCAAGTGTTAGTCATTCGAACAATGGACTCTCAAATTAAGTATTCGAATGTTGGACTTCTCTCTCGAATTATCAAGGTATAGCCGTTCGAGCCACATGCTTCTCTATCGTAGTAACCATTCCAATGGCAGATTTCTCTGTCGCTTTGTCAAGTCATAATCATTCGAACAACGAACTTCTTTCTCGAATTAACTATTCGAATATTGGTCTTCTCTGTCGCATTATAAAGATGTAACCGTTCATGCAACGGGCTTCTCTATCGTATTAATAATTCGAATGACAGACTTCTCTCTCGCATTATCAAGGCTTATTAATTTGAATATCGGACTTGTCTCTCGATTTAACTAATCGAACATTGGACTGCTGTCTTGTGTTATCAAAACTTAATCGTTTGAGCAGCAGACATATCTATCGTATTTACCTTTCGAACAACGGACATATCTCTCGTGTTATCCTATAGAACAACAGACATCTCTCTCGTGTTAACAATTTGAAAGATAGACTTCTCTCTCAAATGATAAAGGTATAACCTTTCGAGCAACGGACTTCTCTTTCATATTAACCAATTCAACGACGGACTTCTCTCTCAAAATAACCATTCGAAAAACGGATTTCTCTGTCGCATTCTCAAGGTATAACCGTTCAAGCAAACATACTTCTCTTTCATATTTATCATTCGAACGATGAAATTCTATCTCGTTGTAATCATTCGAACAACGGACTTCTCTATCACATTAAGTATTAGAACGTTGGACTTCTGTCTCGCATTATCAAGGGATAGCCGTTCGAGCCACGGGCTTCTCTATCGTATTAACCATTCGAATGACGTACTCCTCTCTTGCTTTACCAAGTCATAATCATTCGAATAACAGACTTCTCTCTCGAATTAACTATTTGAATATTGGTCTTCTCTCTCGCATTATAAAGATATAATTGTTCAAGCAACGGGCTTTTCTTTCGTATTAACCATTCGAACGACAGACTTCTCTCTCGCGTTGTCAAGTCTTATTCATTTGAGTAACGGACTTCTATATCGAATTAACGATTTGAACATTGTGCTGCTGTCTTGTATTATCGAAACTTAATCGTTCGAGCCATAGTTATCGTATTAACCTTTCGAACAATGGACATCTCTCCCGTATTAACCTATAGAACAACGGACTTCTCTCTCATTTTATAATGGTATAACCGTTCAAGCAACGGACTTCTCTTTCGTATTAACCAATTGGACGACGAACTACTCTATCATAATAATCATTCGAAAAACGGCCTTCTCTGTCGCATTATCAAGGTATAACTGTTCGAGCAACGGACTTCTCTATCGTATTGATCACTCGAACAACAAACTTCTCTCTCGTTATAATCATTCGATAAACGGACTTCTCTCTTGCATTTTCAAGTGTTTGTCATTCGAACAATGGACTTCTCTCTCAAATTAACTATTCGAATGTTGTACTTCTGTCTCGAATTATCTAGGTATAGCCGTTCGAGCACAAGCTTCTCTATCGTAGTAACCATTCTTGTGGCAGATATCTCTCTCGCAATATTTATCGAATTAACCAATTGAACGACGGACTTCTCTACCAACGTAATCATTCGGAAAACGGTCTTCTCTGTCGCATTATCAAGGTATAAATGTTCGAGCAACGTACTTCCCTATCATATTTATCATTCGAACGATGAACTTCTCTCTCGTTATAATCATTCAATAAACGGACTTCTCTCTTGCATTTTTTAAGTGTTAGTCATTCGAACAATGGGCTTCTCTCTCAAATTAACTATTCGAATGTTGGACTTCTGTCTCGAATTATCAAGGTATAGCCGTTCGAGCCACGGGTTTCTCTATCGTAGTAACCATTCCAATGGCAGATTTCTCTCTCGCTTTATCAAGTCATAATCATGCGAATAACGTACTTCTCTCTCGAATTAACTATTTGATTATTGGTCTTCTCTCTTGCATTATAAAGACGTAACCGTTCAAGCAACGGGCTTCTCTATCATATTAACCATTAGAATGACAGACTTCTCTCTCACATTATCAAGGCTTATTCATTTCTATACTGGACTTCTCTCTTGAATTAACTAAGCGAACATTGGACTGCTGCCTTGTGTTATCAAAGCTTAATCGTTCGAGCAACAGACATATCTATAGTATTTACCTTTCGAACAATGGAAATCTCTTGTATTATCCTATAGAACAATGGACATCTCTATTGTGTTAACGATTTGAAAAACGGACTTCTCTCTCAAATTATAAAGGTTTAACCTTTCGAGCAACGGACTTCTCTCTCGTATTAACCTATTGAACGACGGACTTCTCTCACAAAATAATCATTCGAAAAACGGATTTTTCTATTGCATTGTCAAGGTATAACCATTCGAGCAATGGACTTCTCTATCGTATTTATCATTCTAATGACGAACTTCTTTCTCGTTATAATCATTCGTTGAACGGACTTATCTCTTGCAGTTCAAGTGTTAATCATTCGAACATCGGTCTTCTCTCTCAAATTAGCTATTCGAACGTTGGACTTCTGTCTTGTGTTATCAAACCTTAATCGTTCGAGCAACAGACATATCTATAGTATTTACATTTCGAACGGTGGAAATCTCTTGTATTATCCTATAGAACAACGGACATCTCTCTTGTGTTAACGATTTGAAAAACGGACCTCTCTCAAATTATAATGGTATAACCTTTCGAGCAACAGACTTCTCTCTTGTATTAACCAATTGAACGACGGAATTTTGTGTCAAAATAATCATTCGAAAAATGGATTATCAAGGTATAACCATTCGAGCAACGGACTTCTCCATCATATTTATCATTCTAATGAAGAACTTTTTTCTCCTTATAATCATTCGTTAAATAGACTTCTCCATTGCATTTCAAGTGTTAATCATTCGAACAACGGACATCTCTCTCAAATTAACTATTCGAACGTTGGACTTCTGTCTCGCATTATCAAGGTATAGGCGTTCGAGCCACGTGCGTCTCTATCGTAGTAACCGTTCCAATGAATGATTTCTCTGTCGCTTTATCAAGTCATAATCATTCGAATAACGGACTTCTCTCTCGAATTAACTATTCGTATATTGGTCTTCTCTCTCGCATTATAAAGATTTAACCGTCCAAGCAACAGGCTTCTCTATCGTATTAGCCATTTGAATGACAGACTTCTGTCTTGCATTATCAAGGCTTATTCATTTGAATAACGGACTTCTCTCTCGAACTAACTAATTGAACGTTGCACTGCTGTCTTGTGTTATCAAAGCTTAATCGTTCGAGCAACACACATATCTATCGTAATTACCTTTCGAACATTGGACCTCTCTCTTGTATTAACCTATAGAACAACGGACATCTCTCTTGTGTTAACATTTTGAAAAACGGACTTCTCTCTCAAATTATAAAGGTATAACCTTTCGAGCAACGGACTTCTCTCGTATTAACCAATTGAATGACAGACTTCTCTCTCAAAATAATCGTTCGAGCCACGTGCTTCTCTATCATAGTAATCGTTCTAATGACTGATTTCTCTCTCGCTTTATCAAGTCATAATCATTCGAAAAAACGGACTTCTCTCTCGAATTAACTTTTCGTATATTGGTCTTCTATCTCGCATTATAAAGAATTAACCGTCCAAGCAACGGGCTTCTCTACCGTATTAGCCATTCGAATGACAGACTTCTCTCTCAAATTATAAAGGTATAACATTTTGAGCAACGGACTTCTCTCTCGTATTAACCAATTGAACGACGGACTTCTCTCTCAAAATAATCATTCGAAAAATGGATTTCTCTGTTGCATTATCAAGGTGTAACCATTCGAGCGACAGACTTCTCTATCGTATTTATCATTCTAATGACGAACTTCTTTCTCGTTATAATCCTTCGTGCAACGGACTTCTCTCTTGCATTTCAAGTGTTAATCGTTCGAACAATGGACTACTTTCTCAAATTAACTATTCGAACGTTGGACTTCTGTCTCGCATTATCAAGGTATAGCCGTTCGAGCCACGTGCTTCTCTATTGTAGTAACCGTACCAATCACTAATTTCTCTCTCGCTTTATCAAGCCGTAATCATTTGAATAACGGACTTCGTTTTCGAACTAACTATTCGTATATTGGTCTTCTCTCTCACATTAAAATGATTTAACCGTCCAAGCAATGGGCTTCTCTCTCGTATTAGCCATTCTAATGACACACTTCTCTCTTGCATTATCAAGGCTTATTCATATGAAAAACAGACTGCTCTCTCGAATTAACTAATTGAACGTTGGATTGCTGTCTTGTGTTATCAAAGCTTAATCGTTCGAGCAACACACATATCTATCGTAATTACCTTTCGAACATTGGACCTCTCTCCTGTATTAACCTATAGAACAACGGACATCTCTCTTGTGTTAACATTTTGAAAAACGGACTTCTCTATCAAATTATAAAGGTATAACCTTTCGAGCAATGGACTTCTCTCGTATTAACCAATTGAACGACGGACTTCTCTCTCAAAATAATCATTCGAGAAACGGATTTCTCTGTCGCATTATCAAGGTATAAGCGTTCGAGCCATGTGCTTCTCTATCATTGTAATCGTTCTAATGACTGATTTCTCTCTCGCTTTATCAAGTCATAATCATTCGAAAAACAGACTTCTCTCTCGAATTAACTATTCGTATATTGGTCTTCTATCTCGCATTATAAAGAATTAATCGTCCAAGCAACGGGCTTCTCTACCGTATTAGCCATTCGAATGACAGACTTCTCTCTCGTTACAATCATTTGATTATCGGACTTCTATCTTTCATTTCCAAGTGTTAATTATTCGAACAACGGACTTCTCTCCCAAATTAACCATTCGAACGTTGGACTTCTGTCTCGCATTATCAAGGTATAGCCGTTCGAGCCACGGGCTTCTCTATCGTAGTAACCGTTCCAATGGCAAATTTCTCTCTCGCTTTGTCAGGTCATAATCATTCGAATAACGGACTTCTTTCTCGAATTATCTATCCGAATATTGGTTTTCTCTCTCGCATTATGAAGATGTAACCGTTCAAGCAACGGGCTTCTCTATCGTATTAACCATTCGAATGACAGACTTCTCTCTCGCATTCTCGAGGCTTATTAATTTGAATAACGGACTTCTCTCTCGAATTAACTAATCGAACATTGGACTGCTGTCTTGTGTTATCAAAGCTTAATTGTTCGAGCAACACACATATCTATCGTATTTTCCTTTCGAACAACGGACATCTTTCCCGTATTATCCTACAGAACAACGGGTATCTCTCTCGTGTTAACGATTTGAAAAACGAACTTCTCTCTCATATTATAAAGGTATAACCTTTCGGGCAATGGACTTCTGTGTCATATTAACCAATTGAACGACGGACTTCTCTATCAAAATAGTCATTCGAAAAACGGATTTCTCTGTTGCATTATCAAGGTATAACCGTTCGAGCAAACGGACTTCTCTTTCGTATTTGTCATTCGAACTACGAAATTCTATCTCGTTATAATCATTCGATAAACGGACTTCCCTCTTGCGTTTCCAAGTGTGAATCATTCGAAGAACGGATTTCTTTCTCATATTAAGTGTTAGAACGTTGGACTTCTATCTCGCATTATCAAGGGATAGCCGTTCGAGCTACGGACTTCTCTATCGTATTAACCATTCGAATGTCGTACTTCTCTCTATCTTTACGAAGTCATAATCATTCGAATAACAGATTTCTGTCTCGAATTAACTATTCGAATATTGGCCTTCTTTTTCGCATTATAAAGATGTAACCGTTCAAGCAACGAGCTTCTCTATCGTATTAACCATTCGAATGACAGACTTCTCTCTCGCATTATCAAGGCTTATTAATTTGTATAACGGACTTTTCTCTCGAATTAACTAATCGAACATAAGACTGCTGTCTTGTGTTATCAAAGCTTATTCGTTCGGGCAACAGACATATCTATCGTATTTACCTTTCAAACAACGGACATCTCTCTTGTATTATCCTATCGAACAGCGGACATCTCTCTCGTGTTAACGATTTGAAAAACGGACTTCTTTGTCATATTATAAAGTTATAACCTTTCGAGCAACAGACTTCTCTCTCATATTAACCAATTGAACGACGGACTTCTCTCTATAAGTAATAATTCGAAAAAACGAATTTCTCTGTCGCATTATCAAGGTATAACCGTTCGAGCAAACGGACTTCTCTTTCGTATTTATCATTCGAACGATGAAATTCTATCTCGTAATCATTCGATAAACGGACTTCTCTCTTGCATTTTCAAGTGTGAATCCTTCGAAGAACGGACTTCTCTCTTATATTAAGTATTAGAACGTTGGACTTCTGTCTCGCATTTTCTAGGTATAGCCGTGCGATCCACGGGCTTCTCTATCGTAGTAACCATTCCCATGGCAGATTTCTCTCTCGCTTTATCACGTCATAATCATTCAAATAACGGACTTCTTTCTCGAATTAACTATTTGAATATTGGTCTTCTCTCTCGCATTATAAATATATAACTGTTCGAGCAACGGGCTTCTCTATCCTATTAACCATTCGAATGACAGACTTCTCTCTTGCATTATCAAGGCTTATTAATTTGAATACCGGACTTCTCCCTTGAATTAACTAATCGAACATTGGACTGTTGTCTTGTGTTATCAAAGCTTAATCGTTCGAGCAACAGACATATCTATCGTGTTTACCTTTCGAACAACGGACATCTTTCTCGGACATCTCTCTCGTGTTAACGATTTGAAAAATGGATTTCTCTCTCATATTATATGGGTATAACCTTTCGAGCAACGGACTTCTCTCTCATATTAACCAATTGAACGACGGACTTCTCTCTCAAAACAATCATTCGGAAAACGGATTTCTCTGTTGCATTATCAAGGTGTAACCGTTCGAGCAGACGGACTTCTCTTTCGTATTTATCATTCGAACGACGAAATTCTATGTCGTTGTAATCATTCGATAAACGGACTTCTCTCTTGCATTTTGAAGTGAGAATCATTCGAACAACGGAATTCTCTCTCATATTGAGTATTGGAACGTTGGACTTCTGTCTCGCATTATAAAGGAATAGCCGTTCGTGCAACGGGCTTCTCTATCGTATTAACCATTCGAATGACGTACTACTCTCTTGCTTTGCCCGGATCATAATTATTCGAATATCAGACTTCTCTCTCGAATTAACTATTCGAATATTGGTCTTCTCTCTCGCATTATAAAGATATAACTGTTCGGGCAATGGGCTTCGTTATCGTATTCACCATTCGAATGACAGATTTCTCTCTCGCGTTGTCAAGTCATATGAGTAACAGACTCCTCAATCGAATTAACTATTTGAACATTGTACTGCTGTCTTGTGTTATCGAAACTTAATTGTTCGAGCAATAGTTATCGTATTAACCTTTCGAACAATGGACATCTCTTCTGTATATACCTATTGAACAACGGACTTCTCTCTCATTTTATAATGGTATAACGGTTCGAGCAACGGACTTCTCTCTCGTATTAACCAATTGAATGACGGACTTCTTTATCAAAATAATCATTCAAAAAGTGGTCTTCTCTGTCGCATTATCAAGGTATAACTGTTCGAGCAACGGACTTCCCTATCATATTTATCATTCGAACGACGAACTTCTCTATCGTTATAATCATTCGATAAACGGACTTCTCTCTTGCATTTCCAAGTGTTAGTCATTCGAACAATGGACTTCTCTCTCAATTTAACTATTCGAATGTTGGACTTCTGTCTCGAATTATCAAGGTATAGCCGTTCGAGGCACGGGCTTCTCTATCGTAGTAGCCATTCCATTGGCAGATTTCTCTCTCGCTTTATCAAGTCATAAACATTCGAATAACGGGCTTCTTTCTCGAATTAACTATTCGAATATTGGTCTTCTCTCTCGCATTATAAAGATGTATCCGTGCAGGCAACGGGCTTCTCTATCGTATTAACCATTCGAATGACAGATTTCTCTCTCGCATTATCGAGGCTTATTAAATTAAATAACGGGCTTCTTTCTCGAATTAACTAATCGAACATTGGACTGCTGTCTTGTGTTATCAAAGCTTAATCGTTCGAGCAACAGACATATCTATCATATTTACCTTTCGAACAACGAACATCTCTCTTGTATTATCCTATAGAACAACGTACATCTCTCTCGTGTTAACGATTTGAAAAACGGACCTCTCTCATATTATAAAGGTATAACCTTTCGAGCAACGGACGTCTCTCTCATATTAACCAATTGAACGACGGACTTCTCATTCAAAATAATCGTTTGAAAAACGGATTTCTCTATCACATTATCAAGGTATAACTGTTCGAGCAAACGGACTTCTCTTTCGTATTTATTATTCGAACGACGAAATTCTTTGTCGTTGTAATAATTCGATAAACGGACTTCTCTCTTGCATTTTCAACTGTGAATCATTCGAACAACGGACTTCTCTCTCATATTAAGTATTAGAATGTTGGACTTTTGTCTCACATTATCAAGGGATAGCCATTCGAGCCACGGGTTTCTCTATCGTATTAACCATTCGAATGACGTACTTCTCTCTTGCTTTACCAAGTCATAATCATTTGAATAATAGAATTCATTCTCGAATTAACTATTCGAAGATTGGTCTTCCCTCTCGCATTGTGAAGATATGACTGTTCGAGCAACGGGCTTCTCTATCGTATTAACCATTCGAATGACAGACTTCTCTATCGCGTTGTCAAGTCATTTGAGTAACAGACTTCTCAATTGAATTAACTATTCGAACATTGTACTGCTGTCTTGTGTTATGGAAACTTAATCGTTCGAGCAATAGTTATCATATTAACCTTTCGAACAATGGACATCTCTCCCGTATTAACCTATTGGACAACGTACTTCTCTCTCGTATTGACGATTCGAAAAATGGACTTCTCTCTCCTTTTATAATGGTATAACCGTTCGAGCAACGGACTTCTCTTTCGTATTAACCAATTGAACGACAAACTTCTCTACCAACGTAATCATTCGAAAAACGGTCTTCTCTATCGCATTATCAAAAGGTATAACTGTTCGAGCAACGGACTTCCCTATCATATTTATCATTCGAACGATGAACTTCTCTCTCGTTATAATCATTCGATAAACAGACTTATCTCTTGCATTTCAAAGTGTTAGTCATTCCAACAATGGACTTCTGTCTCGAATTATCAAGGTATAGCCGTTCGAGCAAACGGACTTCTCTTTCGTATTTATTATTCGAACGACGAAATTCTATGTCGTTGTTATCATTCGATAAACGGACTTCTCTCTTGCATTTTCAAGTGTGAATCATTCGAACAACGGACTTCTCTCTCATATTAAGTATTAGAACGTTGGACTTCTGTCTTTCATTATCAAGGGATAGCCGTTCGAGCCACGGGCTTCTCTATCATATTAACCGTTCGAATGACGTACTTCTCTCTTGATTTACCAAGTCATAATCATTCGAATAACAGAATTCTTTCTCGAATTAACTATTCGAATATTGGTCTTCTCTCTCGCATTGTAAAGATATAACTGTTCGAGCAACGGGCTTCTCTATCGTATTAAGCATTCGAACGACAGACTTCTCTCTCCCGTTGTCAAGTCTTATTCATTTGAGTAACGGACTTCTCTATCGAATCAACTATTCGAACATTGTACTGTTGTCTTATGTTATCGAAACTTAATCGTTCGAGCAATAGTTATCATATTAACCTTTCGAACAATGGACATCTCTCCCGTATTAACCTATAGAACAACGGACTTCTTTCTCGTATTGACGATTCGAAAAATGGACTTCTCTCTCCTTTTATAATGGTATAACCGTTCGAGCAACGGACTTCTCTACCAACGTAATCATTCGAAAAACGGTCTTCTCTGTCGCATTATGAAGGTATAACTGTTCGAGCAACGGACTTCCCTATCATATTTATCATTCGAACGACGAACTTCTCTCTCGTTATAATCATTCGATAAACGGACTTCTCTCTTGCATTTCCAAGTGTTAGTCATTCGAACAATGGACTTCTCTCTCAAATTAACTATTTGAATGTTGGACTTCTGTCTCGAATTATCAAGGTATAGCCGTTCGAGCCACGGGCTTCTCTATCGTAGTAACCATTCCAATGGCAGATTTCTCTCTCGCTTTATCAAGTCATAATCATTCGAATAGCGGGCTTCTTTCTCGAATTAACTATTCGAATATTGGTCTTCTCTCTCGCATTATAAAGATGTAACCGTGCAAGCAACGGGCTTCTCTATCGTATTAACCACTCGAATGACAGACTTCTCTCTCGCATTGTCAAGGCTTATTAATTTAAATAACGGACTTCTTTCTCGAATTAACTAATCAAACATTGGACTGCTGTCTTGTGTTATCAAAGCTTAATCGTTCGAGCAACAGACATATCTATCATATTTACCTTTCGAACAATGGACATCTCTCTCGTATTATCCTATAGAACAACGTACATCTCTCTCGTGTTAACGATTTGAAAAACAGACTTCTCTCTCATATTATAAAGGTATAACCTTTCGAGCAACGGACATCTCTCTCAAATTAACTAATTGAACGACGGACTTCTCATTCAAAATAATCGTTTGAAAAACGGATTTCTCTGTCGCATTATCAAGGTATAACCGTTCGAGCAAATGGACTTCTCTTTCGTATTTATTATTCGAACGAAGAAATTCTATGTCGTTATCATTCGATAAACGGACTTCTCTCTTGCATTTTCAAGTGTGAATCATTCAAACAACGGACTTCTCTCTCATATTAAGTATTAGAACGTTGGACTTCTGTCTCTCATTATCAAGGGATAGCCGTTCGAGCCACGGGCTTCTCTATCGTATTAACCATTCGAATGACGTACTTCTCTCTTGCTTTACCAAGTCATAATCATCCCAATAACAGAATTCTTTCTCGAATTAACTATTCGAATATTGGTCTTCTCTCTCGCATTGTAAAGATATAACTGTTCGAGCAACGGGCTTCTCTATTGTATTAACCATTCGAATGATAGACTTCTCTCTCGCGTTGTCAAGTCTTTTTCATTTGAGTAACGGACTTGTCTATCGAATAACCTATTCGAACATTGTACTGCTGCCTTGTGTTATCGAAACTTAATCGTTCGAGCAATAGTTATCATATTAACTTTTCGAACGATGGACATCTCTCCCGTATTAACCTATAGAACAATGGACTTCTCTCTCGTATTGACGATTAAAAAAATGGACTTCTCTCTCCTTTTATAATGGTATAACCGTTCGAGCAACGGACTTCTCTTTCGTATTAACCAATTGAACGATGGACTTCTCTACCAACGTAATCATTCTAAAAACGGTCTTCTCTGTCGCATTATCAAGGTATAACTGTTCGAGCAACGGACTTCCCTATCATATTTATCATTCGAACGACGAACTTCTCTGTCGTTGTAATCATTCGATAAACGGACTTCTCTCTTGCATTTCCAAGTGTTAGTCAATCGCACAATGGACTTCTCTCTCAAATTAACTATTCGAATGTTGGACTTCTGTTTCGAATTATCAAGGTATAGCCGTTCGAGCCACGGGCTTCTCTATCGTAGTAACCATTCCAATGGCAGATTTCTCTCTCGCTTTATCAAGTCATAATCATTCGAATAGCGGGCTTCTTTCTCGAATTAACTATTCGAATTTTGGTCTTCTCTCTCGCGTTATAAAGAT
Source organism: Rhododendron mucronatum var. ripense (assembly GCA_019656295.1). Taxonomy (NCBI): domain Eukaryota; kingdom Viridiplantae; phylum Streptophyta; class Magnoliopsida; order Ericales; family Ericaceae; genus Rhododendron; species Rhododendron mucronatum. The sequence continues at coordinate 195,380 of BPLT01000227.1, read as the reverse complement.
GTAACCGTGCAAGAAACGGGCTTCTCTATCGTATTAACCACTCGAATGACAGACTTCTCTCTCGCATTATCAAGGCTTATTAATTTAAATAACGGACTTCTTTCTCTAATTAACTAATCGAACATTCGACTGCTGTCTTGTGTTATCAAAGCTTAATCGTTCGAGCAACAGACATATCTATCATATTTACCTTTCGAACAATGGACATCTCTCTCGTTTTATCCTATAGAACAACGTACATCTCTCTCGTGTTAACGATTTGAAAAACGGACTTCTTTCTCATATTATAAAGGTATAACCTCTCGGGCAACGGACGTCTCTCTCATATTAACCAATTGAACGATGGACTTCTCATTCAAAATAATCGTTTGAAAAAGGGATTTCTCTGTCGCATTATCAAGGTATAACCGTTCGAGCAAACGGACTTCTCATTCGTAGTTATTATTCGAACGACGAAATTCTGTGTCGTTGTAATCATTCGATAAACGGACTTCTCGCTTGCATTTCCAAGTGTTAGTCAATCGAAGAATGGACTTCTCTCTAAAATTAACTATTCGAATGTTGGACTTCTGTATCGAATTATCAAGGTATAGCCGTTCGAGCCACGGGCTTCTCTATCATAGTAACCATTCCAATGGCAGATTTCTATCTCGCTTTATGAAGTCATAATCATTCGAATAACGGACTTCTTTCTCGAATTAACTATTCGAATATTGGTCTTCTCTCTCGCATTATAAAGATGTAACCGTTCAAGCAACGGGCTTCTCTATCCTACTATCCATTCGAATGACAGACTTCTCTCTCGCATTATCAAGGCTTATTAATTTGAATACCAGACTTCTCCCTCGAATTAACTAATCGAACATTCGACTGTCGTCTTGTGTTATCAAAGCTTAATCGTTCGAGCAAGAGACATATCTATAGTATTTACCTTTCGAACAATGGAAATCTCTCGTATTATCCTATAGAACAACAGACTTCTCTTTCAAATTATAAAGGTATAACCTTTCGAGCAACGGACTTCTCTCTCGTATTAACCAATTGAACGACCGACTTCTCTCTCAAAATAATCATTCGAAAAACGGATTTCTCTGTTGCATTATCAAGGTATAACCATTCGAGCAACGGACTTCTCTATTGTATTTATCATTCTAATGACGAACTTCTTTCTTGTTATAATCATTCGTTAAACGGACTTCTGTCACGACCTGCCTTTTATTACAAATAAACTCCAAAATACCCTATATATTACGCACTTCCAAATCCCATTCTCTCAATATACAAATTTACAATACCAAAATAAAGTACTTCGCAATTCAAATTCTTACAACCCAAAATAAAAGTTTGCAAGTCTTACGAGCCAAAAATATACAAGTATTCCATTACGCTCTTAAATAAAAGACTAGAATATATCCCATGATTCTTAAGCCTTCGGATCCACCTCTGAACCTGAAAAATTTGGGTTGCAACAACATGAGCCACAGCTCGAGCAGGAAATATGCTAAATGAAAAGATATGAACATGCAAAGCTTGATACACAAAACTATATACATTTTTCCTTTTCCTTTTCCTTTTCCTTTTCTTTTTCTACATATTAGTGTTGAAAAGTTTTCCATGATTTCTTTTCCTTCAAACGTTCAAAACAATGCTTTTAAACTACTACTCAAATCAAGTCTCAAATAGAGAAAAGAACCCATACAAACCAATATGAAAAAATAGAAAGTTCATATCGCATAGCCAACTAAATCGAAAATCAAGCTTACTAAACACCAAGACATTAATATATATATGAGTTGTTCACCGATACAACCAACCAACAACTGTACTAGACGTCTCTAGCACGTGCACTTTACGGGCTACTAACCCGAAGGATGAGGCAACCTACCCCGCACGGGTTTACGGACTTTCACCGACGGCGTCACAATTGACCCGAGTAAATTTACGGACTTTCACCAACGGCGTCACAATTGACCCGAATAGGTTTACGGACTTTCACTGACGGCGTCACAATTGACCCGAGTTTTCTGGTGATCTAACTCAAAATCCTAAAACTATCGTATTCCAAAATATCTCAAATACATGGCCTTAAAGCCCAAATCAATTAAAATTCCTCGAATACTCACCCAAATCCATCAACTTCAGTTAATATAAAAATATACTCAATCTAGTCTCCACAAACACAAAAATTATTCAAAACGATTCACATATACGCAACGAGGATACAAAATCATATATCAACAAGTCCCTTTCCATAGCCTACTAATTGCATTGGGTAAAAATAATCCACCTGTTATAAAACAAAAATTGCCCATTTAAGTTACTATCTTTTCGCCAAACACATGGTGTGCGTGTCCATAACTAGCTCTTGTTCTAGTATCACTTAGAAGTGCATGAATTTCCAATTTAAAAGAAAACCCCATACCAATCAAGATCAAAAATGCCAAAACTAGTATAAATCCGACCATAGCCACTAATAACGTTACCAATCTCTGACCTAACCTCGTGTACAGTGAATATAACCAAATACAGGAACTAGGGCTTACTCTATCAATTGGTTAACTCTTCCAAAGCTCAAATTAAGTGCACACCAAGGCATATACACACCCATATTTAATCACTTAGCATAAATCCTACCTCGAAGACGAAAACCCCCCAAATGGTGAAATCCCGAAATTGACTGATTGAGATTTTGTTCGGATAGATGTGTAGCCCTTTGTCCGTAGATCACGTCTTCTTCTTGCCTTTTTGCGAGATCCTCGAGCCTTAGCTTTCGATTTTGGTGTTGAAGCACGAGGGTTTGAATGGAGTTGAGAGAATGGGAGAGAGAGAACGGGAAAGGAAGAAAAAAAAAAGGAAAACAAAGAACTCCAGAGAGTTCTTGGCTGATAAAGTGCAAAATTGCACTATGGCCCCTTCAAGAATTAAACTATTGCTCCGTCTTCTATAATGCTTTGAGTCATTACACTAACGCCCATAAAGCTAACAATTAATAATAGTCAACTCTAAAAGCTTATAAAAAAAAAAAAAAAACCTCCATCACATATGGGTCCCACGCACTCAGTCCATAGAACACAACTATATAAAAAAATTCACACATATATTCACATCTATATAAAAAATTTCATGTATTACTTACTAAATATAGTTACACACAGCCACATTAAATAAAATAAATTAATATTTGAGACGGGTCACTACAATTTCTCTCTTGCAGTTCAAGTGTTAATCATTCGAACAACGGTCTTCTCTTTCAAATTAACTATTCGAACGTTGGACTTCTGTCTTGTGTTATCAAAGCTTAATCGTTCGTATATCTATAGTATTTACCTTTCGAACGGTGGAAATCTCTTGTATTATCCTATAGAACAACGGACATCTCTCTTGTGTTAACGATTTGAAAAACGGACTTCTCTCTCAAATTATAATGGTATAACCTTTTGAGCAACGGACTTCTCTCTCGTATTAACCAATTGAACGACGGAATTTTGTGTCAAAATAATCATTCGAAAAATGGATTATCAAGGTATAACCATTCGAGCAACGGATTTCTCCATCGTATTTATCATTCTAATGAAGAACTTTTTTTCTCCTTATAAGCATTCGTTAAATAGACTTCTCTATTGCATTTCAAGTGTTAATCATTCGAACAACGGACATCTCTCTCAAATTAACTATTCGAACGTTGGACTTTTGTCTTGTGTTATCAAAGCTTAGTCATTCGAGCAACAGACATATCTATAGTATTTACCATTCGAACGGTGGAAATCTCTTGTATTATCCTATAGAAGAATGGACATCTCTCTTGTGTTAACGATTCCAAAAACGGACTTCTCTCTCAAATTATAAAGGTATAACGTTTTGAGCAACGGACTTCTCTCTTGTATTAACCAATGGAACGACGGAATTCTCTGTCAAAATAATCATTCGAAAAACGGATTTCTCTGTTGCATTATCAAGGTATAACCATTCGAGCAACGGACTTCCCCATCTTATTTATCATTCTAATTAAGAACTTCTTTCCCGTTATAATCCTTCGTTAAACGGCCTTTTCTCTTGCATTTCAAGTGTTAATCATTCGAACAACGGACATCCCTCTCAAATTAACTATTCGAACGTTGGACTTCTGTCTCGCATTATCAAGGTATAGCCGTTCGAGCCACGTGCTTTTCTATCGTAGTATCCGTTTCAATGAATGTTTTCTCTCTCGCTTTATCAAGTCATAATCATTCGAATAACGGACTTCTCTATCGAATTAACTATTCGTATATTGGTCTTCTCTCTCACATTATAAAGATTTAAACGTCCAAGCAACGGGCTTCTCTATCGTATTTGCCTTTTGAATGATAGACTTCTCTCCTGCATTATCAAGGCTTATTCATTTGAATAACGGACTTCTCTTTCGAATTAACTAATTGAACGTTGCACTGCTGTGTTGTGTTATCAAAGCTTAATCGTTCGAGCAACACACATATCTATCGTAATTGCCTCCCGAACAATGGACCTCTCTCTGGTATTAACCTATAGAGCAACAGACATCTCTCGTGTTAATGATTTGAAACACGGACTTCTCTCTCAAATTATAAAAATATAACATTTTGAGCAACGGACTTCTCTCTCAAAATACTCATTCGAAAAACGGATTTCTCTGTTGCATTATCAAGGTATAACAATTCGAGCAACGGACTTCTCTATCATATTTATCATTCTAATGACGAACTTTTTTCTAGATACAATCATTCGTTAAACGGACTTCTCTCTTGCGTTTCAAGTGTTAATCATTCGAACAACGGACTTCTCTATGAAATTAACTATTCGAACGTTAGACTTCTGTCTCGCATTATCAAGGTATAGCCGTTCGAGCAACGTGCTTCTCTATTGTAGTAACCGTTCCAATGATTGATTTTTCTCTCGCTTTATCAAGTCGTAATCATTTGAATAACGGACTTCTTTCTCAAACTAACTATTCGTATATTGGTCTTCTCTCTCGCATTAAAATGATTTAACCGTCCAAGCAACTGGCTTCTCTGTCGTATTAGCCATTCGAATGACAGACTTCTTTCTTGCATTTTCAAGGCTTATTCATTTGACTAACAGACTTCTCTATCGAATTAACGAATTGAACGTTGGACTGCTGTCTTGTGTTATCAAAGCATAATCGTTTGAGCAACACACATATTTGTCGTAATTACCTTTCGAACAATGGACCTCTCTCTCGTATTAACCTATAGAACAACGGACATCTCTCTTGTGTTAACGATTTGAAAAACGGACTTCTCTCTCAAATTATAAAGGTATAACCTTTCGAGCAACGGACTTCTCTCTCATATTAACCAATTGAACGACGAATTTCTCTCTCAAAATAATCATTCGAAAAACGGATTTCTCTGTTGCATTATCAAGGTATAACCATTCGAGCAATGGACTTCTCTTTCGTATTTATCATTCTAATGACGAACTTCTTTCTTGTTATAATCATTCGTTAAACGGACTTCTCTCTTGCATTTCATGTGTTAATCATTCGAACAATGCTTTTCTATCTCAAATTAAATATTCGAACGTTGGACTTTGGTCTCGCATTATCAAGGTATAGGCGTTCGAGCCACGTGCTTCTCTATCGTAGTAACCGTTCCAATGACTGATTTCTGTCTCGCTTTATCAAGTCATAATCATTCGAAAAACGGACTTCTCTCTCGAATTAACTATTCGTATATTGGTCTTCTATCTCGCATTATAAAGAATTAACTGTCCAAGGAACGAGCTTCTCTATCGTATTAGCCATTCGAATGACAGACTTCTCTCTCGCATCTTCAAGGCTTATTAATTTGAATAGCGGACATCACTCTCGATTTAACTAATCGAACGTTGGACTGCTGTCTTGTGTTATCGAAGTTTAATCGTTTGAGCAACAGACATATCTCTCGTATTTACCTTTCGAACAATGGACCTCTCTCTCATATTAACCTTGAGGACCACAGACATCTCTCTCGTGTTAGCGATTTGAAAAACGGACTGCTATCTCATATTATAAATGTATAACCTTTCGAGCAACGGACTTATCTCTCGTATTAACCAATTGAACGACGGACTTCACTCTCAAAATAATCATTCGAAAAACGGATTTCTGTATCGAATTATCAAGGTATAATCGTTCGAGGAACGGACTTCTCTGTCGTATTTATCATTCTAACAACGAACTTCTTTTTCGTTACAATCATTCGATTTTCGGACTTCTATCTTTCATTTCCAAGTGTTGATTATTCGAACAACGGACTTGTCTCCCAAATTAACTATTCGAACGTTGGACTTCTGTCTCACATTGTCAAGGTATAGCTGTTTGAGCCACGGGCTTCTCTATCGTAGTAACCGTTCCAATGACTGATTACTCTCTCGCTTTATCAAGTCATAAGCGTTCGAATAACGGACTTCTCTCTCGAATTAACTTTTCGTATATTGGTCTTCTCTCTCGCATTATAAAGATTTAACCGTCAAAGCAACGGGCTTCTCTATCGTATTAGCCGTTTGAATGACAGACTTCTCTCTTGCATTATCAAGGCTTATTCGTTTGAATAACGGACTTCTCTCTCAAATTAACTAATTGAACGTTGCACTGTTGTGTTGTGTTATCAAAGCTTAATCGTTCGAGCAACACACATATCTATCGTAATTACCTTTCGAACAATGGACCTCTCTCTGGTATTAACCTATAGAGCAACGGACATCTCTCGTGTTAACGATTTGAAAAACGGGCTTCTCTCTCAAATTATACAGGTATAAGCTTATGAGCAACGGACTTCTCTCTCGTATTAACAATTGAACGACGGACTTTTCTCTTAAAATAAACATTCGAAAAACGGATTTCTCTGTTGCATTATAAAGGTATAACCATTCGAGCAACGGACTTCTCTAATGTATTCATCATTCTATTGACGAACTTCTTTTTCGTTATAATCATTCGTTAAACGGACTTCTCTCTTGCATTTCAAGTGTTAATCATTAATCATTCGAACAACGGACTTATCTCTCAAATTAACTATTGGAACGTTGGAATTTTGTCTCGCATTATCATGGTATAGCTGTTCGAGCCACGTGCTTCTCTATTGTAGTAACCGTTCCAATGACTGATTTGTCTCTCGCTTTATCAAGTCGTAATCAAATGAATAACGGACTTCTTTCTCGAATTAACTATTCATATATTGGTCTTCCCTCTCGCATTAAAATGATTTAACTGTCCTAGCAATGGGCTTCTCTATCGTATTAGCCATTTGAATGACAGACTTCTCCCTTGCATTATCATGGCTTATTCATTTGAATAACGGACTTCTCTCTCGAATTAACTAATTGAACGTTGGACTGCTGTCTTGTGTTATCAAAGGTTAATCGTTCGAGCAACACACATATCTATCGTCATTACCTTTCGAACAACGGACCTCTCTCTCGTATTAACCTATAGAACAACGGACATCTCTCTTGTGTTAACGATTCGAAAAACGGACTTCTCTCTCAAATTATAAAGGTATAACCTTTCGAGCAACGGACTTCTCTATCGTATTAACCAATTGAACGACGGACTTCTCTCTCAAAATAAACATTCGAAAAACGGATTTCTCTGTTGCATTATCAAGGTATAACCATTCGAGCAACAGACTTCTCTTTCGTATTTATCATTCTAATGACGAACTTCTTTCTCGTTATAATCATTCGTTAAACGGACTTCTCTCTTGCATTTCAAGTGTTAATCATTCGAACAACGGTTTTCTCTCTCAAATTAACAATTCGAATGTTGGACTTCTGTCTCGCATTATCAAGGTATAGGCGTTCGAGCCACGTGCTTCTCTATCGTAGTAACCGTTCCATTGACTGATTTCTCTATTGAATTAACTATTCGTATATTGGTCTTCTATCTCGCATTATAAAGAATTAACTGTCCAAGCAATGGGCTTCTCTATCGTATTTGCCATTCGAATGACAGACTTGTCTCTCGCATCTTCAAGGGTTATTAATTTGAATAGCGGACATCACTCTCGATTTAACTAATCGAACGTTGGACTGCTGTCTTGTGTTATCGAAGTTTAATCGGTTGAGCAACAGACATATCTCTCGTATTTACCTTTCGAACAAAGGACCTCTCTCTCATATTAACCTTTAGGACCACAGACATCTCTCTTGTGTTAACGATTTGAAAAACGGACTCCTCTCTCATATTATAAATGTATAACCTTTCGAGCAACGGACTTATCTCTCGTATTAACCAATTGAACGACGGACTTCACTCTCAAAATAATCATTCGAAAAACAGATTTCTGTATCGAATTATGAAGTTATAATCGTTCGAGGAATGGACTTCTCTGTCGTATTTATCATTCTAACAACGAACTTCTTTTTCGTTACAATCATTCGATTATCGGACTTCTATCTTTCATTTCCAAGTGTTAATTATTCGAACAACGGACTTGTCTCCCAAATTAACTATTCGAACGTTGGACTTCTGTCTCGCATTGTCAAGGTATAGCTGTCTGAGCCACGGGCTTCTCTATCGTAGTAACCGTTTCAGTGACTGATTATTCTCTCGCTTTATCAAGTCATAAGCGTTCGAATAATGGACTTCTCTCTCTAATTAACTGATCGTATATTGGTCTTCTCTCTCGCATTATAAAGATTTAACCGTCCAAGCAACGGGCTTCTTTATCGTATTAGCCATTTGAATGACAGACTTCTCTCTTGCATTATCAAGGCTTATTCATTTGAATAACGGACTTCTCTCTCGAATTAACTAATTGAACGTTGCACTGCTGTGTTGTGTTATCAAAGCTTAATCGTTCGAGCAACACACATATCTATCGTAATTACCTTTCGAACAATGGACCTCTCTCTGGTATTAACCTATAGAGCAACGGACATATCTCATGTTAGCGATTTGAGAAACGGACTTCTCTTTCAAATTATAAAGGTATAACCTTATGAGCAACAGAATTCTCTCCCGTATTAACCAATTGAACGATGGACTTCTCTCTCAAAATAAACATTCGAAAAACGGATTTCTCTGTTGCATTATCAAGGTATAACCATTCGAGCAACGGACTTCTCTTTTGTAATCATCATTCTAATGACGAACTTCTTTGTTGTTATAATCATTCGTTAAACGAACTTCTCTCTTGCATTTCAAGTGTTAGTCATTCGAACAACGGACTTCTCTCTCAAATTAACTATTCGAACGTTGGACTTTTGTCTCGCATTATCAAGGTATAGCTGTTTGAGCCACGTGCTTCTCTACTGTAGTAACCGTTCGAATGACTGATTTCTCTCTCGCTTTATCAAGTCGTAATCATTTGAATAACGGACTTCTTTCTCGAATTAACTATTCATATATTGGTCTTCCCTCTCGCATTTAATTGATTTAACCGTCCTAACAATGGGCTTCTCTATCGTATTAGCCATTGGAATGACAGACTTCTCTCTTGCATTATCATGGCTTATTCATTTGAATTACGGACTTCTCTCTCGAATTAACTAATTGAACGTTGGACTGCTGTCTTGTGTTATCAAAGCTTAATCGTTCGAGCAACACGCAAATCTATCGTAATTACCATTCGATCAATGTACCTCTCTCTCGTATTAACCTATAGAACAACGGACATCTCTCTTGTGTTAATGATTCGAAAACCGGACTTCTCTCTCAAATTATAAAGGTATAACCTTTCGAGCAATGTACTTATCTCTCGTATTAACCAATTGAACGACGGACTTCTCTCCCAAAATAATCATTCAAAAATCGGATTTCTCTGTCGCATTATCAAGGTATAACCATTCGAGCAACGGACTTCTCTTTCATATTTATCATTCTAATGACGAACTTCTTTCTCGATATAATCATTCGTTAAATGGACTTCTCTCTTGCATTTCAAGTGTTAATCATTCGAACAACGGTTTTCTCTCTCAAATTAGCTATTCGAACGTTGGACTTCTGTCTCGCATTATCAAGGTATAGGCGTTCGAGCCACGTGCATCTCTATCGTAGTAACCGTTCCAATGACAGATTTCTCTCTCGCTTTATCAAGTCATAATCATTCGAAAAACGGACTTCTCTCTCGAATTAACTATTCGTATATTGGTCTTCTATCTCGTATTATAAAGAATTAACTGTCCAAGCAACGGGCTTCTCTATCGTATTAGCCATTCGAATGACAGGCTTCTCTCTCGCATCTTCAAGGCTTATTAATTTGAATAGTGGACATCACTCTCGAATTAACTAATCGAACGTTGGACTGCTGTCTTGTGTTATCGAAGCTTCATCGTTTGAGCAACAGACATATCTCTCGTACTTACCTTTCGAACAAAGGACCTCTCTGTCATATTAACGTTTAGGACCACGGACATCTCTCTCGTGTTAAAGATTTTAAAAACGGACTCCTCTCTCGTATTAACCAATTGAACGATGGACTTCACTCTCAAAATAATCATTCGAAAAATGGATTTCTCTGTCGCATTATCAAGGTATAATCGTTTGAGGAACGGACTTCTCTGTTGTATTTGTCATTCTAAAGACGAACTTCTTTCTCGTTACAATCATTCGATTATCGGACTTCTACCTTTCATTTCCAAGTGTTAATTAGTCGAACAACAAACTTCTCTCCCAAATTAACTATTCGAACGTTGGACTTCTGCCTCGCATTGTAAAGGTATAGTTGTTCAAGCAACGGGATTCTCTATCGTAGTAATCGTTCCAATGACTTATTACTCTCTCGCTTTATCAAGTCATAAGCATTCGAATAACGGATTTCTCTCTCGAATTAACTATTCGTATTTTGGTCTTCTCTCTCGCATTATAAAGATTGAACCGTTCAAGCAACGGGCTCCTCTGTCGTATTACCCATTTGAATGACAGACTTCTCTCTTGCATTATAAAGGCTTATTCATTTGAATAACGGACTTCTCTCTCGAATTAACTAATTGAACGTTGGACTGCTGTCTTGTGTTATCAAAGGTTAATCGTTCGAGCAACACACATATCTATCGTAATTACCTTTCGAACAATGGACCTCTCTCTCGTATTAACCTATAGAACAATGGAAATCTCTCTTGTGTTAACGATTCGAAAAACGGACTTCTCTCTCAAATTATAAAGGTATAACCTTTCGAGCAACGGACTTCTCTCTCGTATTAACCAATTGAACGACGGACTTCTCTCTCAAAATAAACATTCGAAAAACGGATTTCTCTGTCGCATTATCAAGGTATAACCATTCGAGCAACAGACTTCTCTTTCGTATTTATCATTCTAATGACGAACTTCTTTCTCGTTATAATCATTCGTTAAACGGACTTCTCTCTTGCATTTCAAGTGTTAATCATTCGAACAACGGTTTTCTCTCTCAAATTAACAATTCGAATGTTGGACTTCTGTCTCGCATTATCAAGGTATAGGCGTTCTAGCCACGTGCTTCTCTATTGTAGTAACCGTTCCAATGACTGATTTCTCTATTGAATTAACTATTCGTATATTGGTCTTCTATCTCGCATTATAAAGAATTAACTGTCCAAGCAATGGGCTTCTCTATCGTATTTGCCATTCGAATGACAGACTTGTCTCTCGCATCTTCAAGGGTTATTAATTTGAATAGCGGACATCACTCTCGATTTAACTAATCAAACGTTGGACTGCTGTCTTGTGTTATCGAAGTTTAATCGGTTGAGCAACAGACATATCTCTCGTATTTACCTTTCGAACAAAGGACCTCTCTCTCATATTAACCTTTAGGACCACAGACATCTCTCTCGTGTTAACGATTTGAAAAACGGACTCCTCTCTCATATTATAAATGTATAACCTATCGAGCAACGGACTTATCTCTCATATTAACCAATTGAACGACGGACTTCACTCTCAAAATAATCATTCGAAAAACGGATTTCTGTATCGAATTATCAAGGTATAATCGTTCGAGGAACGGACTTCTCTGTCGTATTTATCATTCTAACAACAAACTTCTTTTTCGTTACAATCATTCAATTATCGGACTTCTATCTTTCATTTCCAAGTGTTAATTATTCGAACAACGGACTTGTCTCCCAAATTAACTATTCAAACGTTGGACTTCTGTCTCGCATTGTCAAGGTATAGCTGTCTGAGCCACGGGCTTCTCTATCGTAGTAACCGTTTCAGTGACTGATTACTCTCTCGCTTTATCAAGTCATAAGCGTTCGAATAACGGACTTCTCTCTCTAATTAACTGATCGTATATTGGTCTTCTCTCTCGCATTATAAAGATTTAACCGTCCAAGCAACGGGCTTCTTTATCGTATTAGCCATTTGAATGACAGACTTCTCTCTTGCATTATCAAGGCTTATTCATTTGAATAACGGACTTCTCTCTCGAATTAACTAATTGAACGTTGGACTGCTGTCTTGTGTTATCAAAGGTTAATCGTTCGAGCAACACACATATCTATCGTAATTACCTTTCGAACAATGGACCTCTCTCTCGTATTAACCTATAGAACAACGGACATCTCTCTTGTGTTAACGATTCGAAAAACGGACTCCTCTCTCATATTATAAATGCATAACCTTTCGAGCAACGGACTTATCTCTCGTATTAACCAATTGAACGACGGACTTCACTCTCAAAATAATCATTCGAAAAACGGATTTCTGTATCGAATTATCAAGGTATAATCGTTCGAGGAACGGTCTTCTCTCTCAAATTAACTATTGGAACGTTGGAATTTTGTCTCGCATTATCATGGTATAGCTGTTCGAGCCACGTGCTTCTCTATTGTAGTAACCGTTCCAACGATTGATTTGTCTCTCGCTTTATCAAGTCGTAATCATATGAATAACGGACTTCTTTCTCGAATTAACTATTCATATATTGGTCTTCCCTCTCGCATTAAAATGATTTAACTGTCCTAGCAATGGGCTTCTCTATCGTATTAGCCATTTGAATGAAAGACTTCTCTCTTGCACTATCATGGCTTATTCATTTGAATAACGGACTTCTCTCTCGAATTAACTAATTGAACGTTGGACTGCTGTCTTGTGTTTTCAAAGGTTAATCGTTCGAGCAACACACATATCTATCGTAATTACCTTTCGAACAATGGACCTCTCTCTCGTATTAACCTATAGAACAACGGACATCTCTCTTGTGTTAACGATTCGAAAAACGGACTTCTCTCTCAAATTATAAAGGTATAACCTTTCGAGCAACGGACTTCTCTCTCGTATTAACCAATTGAACGACGGACTTCTCTCTCAAAATAAACATTCGAAAAACAGATTTCTCTGTTGCATTATCAAGGTATAACCATTCGAGCAACAGACTTCTCTTTCGTATTTATCATTCTAATGACGAACTTCTTTCTCGTTATAATCATTCGTTAAACGGACTTCTCTCTTGCATTTCAAGTGTTAATCATTCGAACAACGGTTTTCTCTCTCAAATTAACAATTCGAATGTTGGACTTCTGTCTCGCATTATCAAGGTATAGGCGTTCGAGCCACGTGCTTCTCTATCAGAGCAACCGTTCCAACGACTGATTTCTCTCTCGCTTTATCAAGTAATAATCATTTGAATAACGGACTTCTCTCTCAAATTAACTATTCGTATATTGGTCTTCTCTCTGGCATTATAAAAGATTTAACCGTCCAAGCAATGGGCTTCTCTGTCGTCTTAGCCATTCGAATGACAGACTTCTCTCTTGCATTATCAAGGCTTATTCATTTGAATAACGGACTTCTCTCTCGAATTAACTAATTGAACGTTGGAATGCTGTCTTGTGTTATCAAAGCTTAATCGTTCGAGCAACACACATATCTATCATAATTACCTTTCGAACAATGGACCTCTCTCTAGTGTTAACCTATAGAACAACGGACATCTCTCTTATGTTAACGATTCGAAAAACGGACTTCTCTCTCAAATTATAAAGGTATAACCTTTCGAGCAACGGACTTCTGTCTCGTATTAACCAATTGAACGACGGACTTCTCTCTCAAAATAATCATTCGAAAAACGGATTTCTCTGTCGCATTATCAAGGTATAACCATTCGAGCAACGGACTTCTCTTTCGTATAACCATACGAACAACGGTTTTCTCTCTCAAATTAACTATTCGAACGTTGGACTTCTGTCTCGCATTATCAAGGTATAGGCGTTCAAGCCACTTGCTTCTCTATCGTAGTAACCGTTCCAATGACTGATTTCTCTCTCGCTTTATCAAGTCATAATCATTCGAAAAATGGACTTCTCTCTCGAATTAACTATTCGTATATTGGTCTTCTGTCTCGCATTATAAAGAATTAACCGTCCAAGCAACAGGCTTCTCTATCGTATTAGCCATTCGAATGACAGACTTCTCTCTCGCATCATCAAGGCTTATTAATTTGAATAACGGACATCACTCTCGAATTAACTACTCGAACATTGGACTGCTGCCTTGTGTTATCGAAGCTTAATCGTTTGAGCAACAGACATATCTTTTGTATTTACCTTTCGAACAAAGGACCTCTCTCTCATATTAACATTTAGGACCACGGACATCTCTCTCGTGTTAACGATTTGAAAAACGGACTCCTCCCTCATATTATAAAGGTATAACCTTTTGAGCAGCGGACTTCTCTCTCGTATTAACCAATTGAACGACGGACTTCTCTCTCAAAATAATCATTCGAAAAATGGATTTCTTTGTCGCATTATCAAGGTATAACCATTCGAGGAATGGACATCTCTATCGTATTTATCATTCTAACAACGAACTTCTTTCTCGTTACAATCATTCGATTATTGGACTTCTATCTTTCATTTCCAAGTGTTAATTATTCGAGCAACGGACGTCTCTCTCAAATTAACTATTCTAACATTGGGCTTCTGTCTCGCATTATCTTGGTATAGCCGTTCGTGCCACGGGCTTCTCTATCCTAGTAACCGTTCCAATGACTGATTACCCTCTCGCTTTATCAAGTCATAAGCATTCGAATAACGGACTTCTCTCTCGAATTAACTATTCGTATATTGGTCTTCTCTCTCGCATTATAAAGATTTAACCGTCCAAGCAACGAGCTTCTCCATCGTATTAGCCATTCGAATGACAGACTTCTCTTTTGCATTATCAAGGCTTAATCATTTGAATAACGGACTTCTCTCTCGAATAAACTAATTGAACCTTGGACGGCTGTCTTATGTGATCAAAGCATAATCGTTCGAGCAACAGACATCTATCGTATTTACCTTTCGAACAATGGACCTCTCTTTCGTATTAACCTATAGAACAACGGACATCTCTCTTGTGCTAACGATTTGAAAAACAGACTTCTCTCTCAGATTATAAAGGTATAACCTTTCGAGCGACGGACTTCTCTCTTGTATTAACCAATTGAACAACGGACTTTTCTCTCAAAATAATCATTCGAAAAATGGATTTCTCTTTCGCATTATCAAGGTATAACCATTCGAGCAACGGACTTCTCTATCGTATTTATCATTCTAATGACGAACTTCTTTCTCGTTATAATCATTTGGTAAACGGACTTCTCTCTTGCATTTTAAGTGTTAATCATTCGAACAACGGACTTCTCTCTCAAATTAACTATTCGAACGTTGGGCTTCTGTCTCGCATTATCAAGGTATAGCCGTTCGATCCACGTGCTCCTTTATCGTAGTAACTGTTCCAATGACTGATTTCTCTCTTGCTTTATCAAGTCATAATCATTCGAATAACGGACTTTTTTCTCAAATTAACTATTCGTATATTGGTCTTCTCTCTCGCATTATAAAGATTTAACCATCCAAGCAACGAGCTTCTCTATCATATTAACCATTCGAATGAATGACTTCTCTCTTGCATCATCAAGGCTTATTAATTTGAATAACAGACTTCACTCTCGAATTAACTAATCGAACGTTGGACTGCTGTCTTGTGTTATCGAAGCTTAATTGTTTGAGCAACAGACATATCTCTCGTATTTACCTTTCGAACAAAATACTTCTCTCTCATATTAACCTTTAGGACCACGGACTTCTCTCTCATATTATAAAGGTATAACCTTTCGAGCAACGGACTTCTCTCTCGTATTAACCAATTGAACGGCTGCCTTTTTTTCTCAAAATAATCATTCGAAAAACGGATTTCTCTGTCGTATTATCAAGGTTTATCCATTCAAGGAACGGATTTCTCTATCGTATTTATCATTCTAACGACGAACTTCTTTCTCGTTATAATCATTCGATTATCGGACTTCTCCCTTGCATTTCCAAGCGTTAATTATTCGAACAATGGACTTCGCTCTCAAATTAACTATTCAAACGTTGGACTTCTGTCTCGCATCATCAAGGTATGGCCGTTCGAGCCATGGGCTTCTCTATCGCAGTAACTATTCGAACGACAGATTTCTCTCTCACTTTATCAAGTCATCACCATTCGATTGATGGGCTTCTCTCTCGAATTTACTATTCCAATATTGGTCTTCTCTCTCCAATTATAAGGATATAACCGTTCGAGCAACGGGCTTCTCTATCGTATTAACCATTCGAATGACCAACTTCGGTGTCGTGTTATACAGTCTTATTCATTTGAATAACGGACTTCTCTCTCGAGTTAACTATTCGAATATTGGACTGCTATCTTGCGTTATCAAAACTTAATCATTCGAGCAACAAACATATCTATCGTATCAACCTTTCGAGTGTTGGACATCTCTCCCATTTTAACCTATCGAACAACGGACTTCTCTATCATATTAACGATTTGAAAAACGGACTTCCCTTTCATATTATGAAGGTATCACTGTTCGAGCAACGAACTTTTCTCTCGTATTAAACAATTGGACAACGGACTTCTCTCTCAAAATAATCATTCGAAAAATGGTCTTCTCTGTCGCATTATCATGGTATGACCGTTCGAGCAACGAACTTCTCTGTCATATTTATCATTCGAACGACGAATTTCTCTCTCGTTATAATCATTTGATAAACGGACTTCTTTTTTGCATTTTCAAGTGTTAATGACTCGAACAACGGTCTTCTCTGTCGAATTAACTATTCAAATATTGGTCATCTCTCTCGCATTATAAAGATGTAACCGTTCGTGCAACGGGCTTCTCTATCGTATTAACCGTTCGAATGACAGACTTCTCTTTCGCATTATCGAGTCTTATTAATTTGAATAATGGACGTATATCTCGAATTAACTATTCGAACATTGGACTGCTGTGTTGCTTTATCAAAGCTTAATTGTTTGAGCAGCAGACATATCTATTGTATTAACCTTTCGAACAATGGACATCTCTCTTGTATTAACATATTGAAAAACTGACTTTTCTCCCGTGTTAATGATTTGAAAAACGGACTTCTCTCGTAATATAAAGGTAAAACCATTCGAGCTACAGACCTCTCTCTCGTATTAACCAATTGAACGACGGACTTCTCTCTCAACGTAATCCTTCGAAAAACGGACTTAATAGTTCGAACAATAGACATATCTATCGTATTAACGTTTCGAACAATGGACATCTCTCCCGTATTAACCTATAGAACAACAGAGTTCTCTTTCATATTAAGGATTTGAGAAACGGACTTCTCTCTCGTATTATAAAGGTATAACTGTTTGAGCAACGGACTTCTCTCTCGTATTAACCAATTGAATAACGGACTTCTCTCTCAAAATAATCATTCGAAAATCGGACTTCTCTATCGCATTATCAAGGTATAACAGTTTGACCAATAGACTTCTCAATCGTATTTATCATCCGAACAACGAACTTCTCTCTCGTTATAATCATTAGATAAACGGACCTCTGTTTGGCATTGTCAAGTGTTAATCATTCGAACAAAGGACTTCTTTCTCAAATTAACTATTCGAACATTGGACTTCTTTCTCGCATTATCAAGGTATAGCCGTTCGTGCCACGGGCTTCTCTATAGTAGTAACCATTCGAATGACAGACGTCTCTTTTGCTTTATCAAGTCATAACCATTCGATTAACGGACGTCTTTCTCGAATTAACTATTCGAATATTGTTCTTCTCTCTCGCATTGTAAAGATGTAACCGTTCGAGCCACGGGCTTCTCTATCATATTAACCATTCAAATGACAGATTTCTTTCTCGCATTATCAAGTCTTATTATTTTGAATAACAGACTTCTCTCTCGAATTAACTATTCGAACATTGGACTGCTGTCTTATGTTATGAAAGCTTAAACGTTCAGGCGACAGACATATCTAACATATTAACCTTTCGAAGATTGGACATCCCTCTCGTATTAACTTATGGAACAACAGACTTCTCTCTTGTATTAACGATTTGAAAAACGGACTACTCTCAAAATTATCATTCGAATAACAAACTTCTCTCTTGAATTAACTATTCGAATATTGGTCTTCTCTCTCTCACTATAAAGATGTAACCGTTCGAGCAACGGGCTTCTCTATCGTATTAACCATTCGAATGACAGACTTCTCTCTCGCGTTATCCGGTCCTATTCATTTGAATAACGGAATTCTGTCTCGAATTAACTTTTCGAACATTGGACTAGTGTCTTGCGTTATTGAAACTTAATCATTCGAGCAACAGACATGTCTATCGTATTAACATATCGAAGAATGTACATCTCTGCCGTATTAACCTCTAGAACAACGAACTTCTCTCTCGTATTAACGATATGAAAACCGGACTTCTCTCTCGTATTAACCTATAGAACAAAAGACTTGTTTCTCGTCTTAGCGATTTGAAAAATGGACTTCTCTCTCATATTATAAAGGCATAGCCGTTCGAGCAACGGACTTCTCTCTCGTTTAAACCAATTGAACATCGGACTTCTCTCTCAAAATAGTCATTCAAAAAACAGACTTCTCTGTCGCATTATAATGGTATAACCGTTCGAGCAACGGACTTCTCTCTTTGTATTTATCATTCAAACGATGAACTTCTCTCTCGTTATAATCATTCGATAAATGGACTTCTCTCTTGCATTTTCTAGTGTTAATCATTCGAAGAACGGACTTCTTTCTCAAATTAACTATTCGAACGTTGGAATTCTGTTTCGCATTATCAAGGTATAGCCATTCGAGCGACGGGCTTCTCTATTGTAGTTACCATTCGAATGACAACCTTCTGTTTGCTTTATAAAGTCGTAATCACTCGAATAACGGACTTCTCTCTCGAATTAACTATTTGAATATTGGTCTTCTCTCTTGCATTGTAAAGATGTTACCATTCGAGCAACAGGCTTCTCTATCGTATTAACCATTTAAATAAAAGACTTCTCTCTCGCATTATCAACTCTTATTAATTTAAATAACGGACTTCTTTCTCAAATTAACTATGCGAACATTGGACTGCTGTATTGTGTTATCAATGGTTAATCGTTTGAGCAACAGACGTATCTATTGTATTAACCTTTCGAACATTGGACATCTCTCTCTTATTAACCTATAGAGCAACTGACTTCCTTCTCGTATTAACGATTTGAAAAACGAACTTCTCTCAAAACAATCATTTGAATAACAGACTTCTCTATCGTATTTATCATTCGAACGACGAACTTCTCACTCGTTATAATCATTCGATAAACGGTCATCTCTCTTGGATTTTCAAGTGTTACTCATTCGAGCAATGGACTTTTCCGTGAAATTAATTATTCGAACGTTCGACTTTTGTCTTGCATTGTCAAGGGATAGCCGTTCGAGCCACGGGCTTCTCTATCGTATTCAGCATTCGAATGACAAACTTCTCTCTTAGTTTATGAAATCGTAAACATTCGAATAACGGACTTCACTCTCGAATTAACTATTTGAATATTGGTCTTCTCTCTCGCATTATAAAGATATAACCGCTCGAGCAATGGGCTTCTATATCGTATTAACCATTCGAATGACACACTTCTCTCCCTCACGTTATAAAGTCTTATTCATTTTAATAACGAACTTCTGTCTCGAATTAAATATTCAAACATTGGACTATTGTCTTGCGTTATCGATACATAATCGTTCGAGCAACAAAGATATCTATCGTATTAACCTTCCTAACAATGGACATCTCTCTCGTTTTAACCTATAGAACAATAGATTTCTTTTCGTATTAACCATTTGAAAAACAGACTTCGCTCTCATATTATAAAGGCATAACCGTTCGCGCAACGGACTTCTCTCTCGTATTAACCAATTGAACGACGGACTTCTTTCTCGAAATAATCATTCGAAAAATGAACTTCTTTGTCGTATTATCATGGTATAACCATTTGAGCAACGGACTTCTCTACCGTATTTATCATTTGAACGATGAACTTCTTTCTCGTGATAATCATTCGATAAAAGTACTTCTCTCTTGCATTTTCAAGTGTTAATCATTCGAACAACGGATTTCTTTCTCAAATTAACTATTTGAACAGTGGAATTCTTTTTTGCATTATCAAGGTATAGTCGTTCGAGCCTCCAGCTTCTCTATATTAGTAACCATTCGAATGACAGACTTCTCTCTCGCTTTATCAAGTCATAATCATTCGAATATCGGACTTCCCTCTCGAATTAACTATTCGAATATTTGTCTTCTCTCTCGCATTATGAAGACGTAACCGTTCGGGCAATGGGCTTCTCTATCGTATTAACCATTCGAATGACACAGTTCTCTGTCCTGTTATCACGTCTTATTCATTTAGATAACGGACTTTTGTTTCGAATTAACTACTCGAATATTTGTCTTCTCTCTCACATTATAAAGATGTAACCGTTCGGGCAACGGGCTTGTCTATCGTATTAAGCTTTCGAATGACAGACTTCTCTCTCGCGGTGTCAAGTCTTCTTCATTTGAGAAACTGACTTCTCTCTCAAATTAGATATTCGAACATTGGACTGTTGTCTTGTGTTATCGAAACTCAATCGTTTGAGCAACAGACATATCCATCGTGTTAACCTTTCGAACAATGGACATCTCTCCCATGTTAACCGATAGAATGATGGACTTCTGTCTCGTATTAACGATTTGAAAAACGGGCTCCTCTCTCATGTTATAAAGGTATAACCGTTCGAGCAACGGACTTCTCTCTCTTATTAACCAATTGATCGATGGACTTCTCTATCAAAATAATCATTTGAAAAACAATCTTCTCTGTCACATTATCAATGTATAACCGTAGGAGCAACGGACTTCTCTATCGTATTTATCGCTCGAACAATGAACTTCTCTCTCGTTATAATCATACGATAAATGGACTTCACTCGCATTTTAAAGTGTTTATCATTCGAACAATGGACTTCTCTCTTTAATTAACTATTCGAACGTTGGACATCTGTCTCGCATCATCAAGGTATAGCCGTTCGTGGCGTGGGCTTCTCTATCGTATTAAGTTATTAACCATTCGAATGATAGACTTCTCTATCACTTTATCAAGCCATAATCATTCAAATAACGGACTTCTCTCTCGAATATACTATTCCAATATCGGTTTTCTCTCTCGCATTATAGAGATATAACCATTCGAGCAACGGGCTTCTCTATCGTATTAACCATTTGAGTGACAGACTTCTCTCTCGCGTTATCAAGTCTTATTCATTTAAATAAAGGACTTTTGTCTCGAATTAACTATTCGAACATTGGACTGCTGTCTTGTGTTATCGAAACTTAATCGTTCGAGCAACAGAGATATCTATCGTATTAACCTTTTGAACGATGGACATCTCTCCCCTATTAAGCTATAGAACAAAAGACTTCTTTTCGTGTTAATTATTTGAAAAATGGACATCTCTCTCGTATTATAAAGGCATAATTGTTCGAGCGACAGACTTCTCTCTCGTATTAACCAATTGAACGACGGACTGCTCTCTCAAAATAATCATTCAAAAAACAGACTTCTTTGTCGTATCATGGTATAACCGTTCGAGCAACGGACTTCTCTATCGAATTTATCATTCGAACGACGAACTTCATTCTCGTTTTAATCATTTGATAAGCGGACTTCTCTCTTTGCATTTTCAACTGTTATTCGTTCGAACAACGGACTTGTTTCTCAAATTAACTATTCGAACGTTGGAATTCTGTCTCGCATTATCAAGGTATAGTCGGTCAAGCCACGGGCTTCTCGATCTTTGTAACCATTCGATTGACAAACTTCTCTCTCGCTTTATCAAGTCAAAATCATTTGAATAACGGACTTCTCTCTCGAATTAACTATTCGAATATTGGTCTTCTCTCTCGCATCATAAAGATGTAACCGTTCGAGCAACAGGCTTCTCTATCATATTAACCATTCGACTGACAGACTTCTTTCTCTCATTATCTAGTCATATTAATTTGAATAATTGACTTCTCTCTCAATTTAACTATGCGAACATTGGACTGCTGTGTTGCGTTATCAAAGCTTAATCGTTCGAGCAACAGACGTATCTTTCATATTAATCTTTCAAACATTGGACATCTCTCACGTATTAACCTATAGAACAACGGACTTCTCTCTCGTATTAATGATTTGAAAAATGGACTTCTATTAAAATAATCATTCGAAAAATGGACTTCTCTATCGTATTTGTCATTCGGACGACGAACTGCTCTCTCGTTATAATTATTCGATAAGCGGACATCTCTCTCGCATTTTCAAGTGTTAATCATTCGAACAACGGACTTCTATCTGAAATTAATAATTCGAACTTTTCACTTCTGTCTCGCATTGTCAAGGGATAGCCGTTCGAGCCACGGGCTTCTCTATCGTATTAACCATTCGAATGACGGACTTCTCTCTCGCTTTATCAAGTCCTAATAATTTGAATATGGGACTTCTCTCTCGAATTAATATTCGAATATTGGTCTTCTTTCTCGCATTATAAGGATATAACTGTTCGAGCAACGGGCTTCTCTATCATATTTACAATTCAAATGACAGACTTCTCTCTTGCATTGTGAAGTCTTATTAATTTGAGTAACGGACTACTCTCTCGAATTAACAATTCAAACATTGGACTGCTGTCTTGTGTTATCGAAACTTAATCGTTCGAGCGAGCCACGGGCTTCTCTATCCAAGTAACCATCTCTCGCTTTATCAAGTCATAATCATTCGAATAACGAACTTCTCTCTCGAATTAACTATTCGAATATTGGTCTTCTCTCTCGCATTATAAAGATGTTACAGTTCAAGCAACGGGCTTCTCTATCGTTTTAGCCATTCGAATGACTGATTTCTCTCTCGCATTATCAAGTCTTATTAATTTGAATAATGGACTTCTCTCTCAAATTAACTATGTGAACATTAGACTGTTGTCCTGCATTATCAAAGCTTAATTGTTCGAGCAACAGACGTATTTTAGTATTAACCTTTCGAATATTGGTCATCTATCTTGCATTAACCTATAGAACAACGGGCTTCTTTCTCGTATTAACGATTTGAAAAACGGACTTCTATCAAAATAATCATTCGAAAAATGGACTTCTCTATCATATTTATCATTCGGACGAAGAACTTCTTTCTCGTTCTAATTATTCGATAAACAGACATCTCTCTTGCATTTTCAAGTGTTAATCATTTGAACAATGGATTTCTTTCTCAAATTAACTATTTGAACATTGGAATTCTTTTTCGCATTATCAAGGTATAGTCGTTCGAGCCACTAGCTTCTCTATATTAGTAACCATTCGAATGACAGACTTCTCTCTCGGTTTATCAAGTCATAATCATTCGAATACCAGACTTCTCTCTCGCATTATGAAGATGTAACCGTTCGAGCAATCGGCTTGTCTATCGTATTAACCTTTCGAATGACACACTTCTCTCTCCCGTTGTCAAGTCTTATTCATTTAAATAACGGACTTTTGTTTCGAATTTACTACTCGAATATTTGTCTTCTATCTCGCATTATAAAGATGTAACCGTTTGGGCAACGGGCTTGTCTATCATATTAAGCTTTCGAATGACAGACTTCTCTCTCGCGGTGTCAAGTCGTCGTCATTTGAGAAACTGACTTCTCTCTCAAATTAACTATTCGAACATTGGCTGCTGTCTTGTGTTATCGAAACTTAATCGTTCGAGCAACAGACATATCCATCGTTTTAACCTTTCGAACAATGGACATCTCTCCCGTATTAACCGATAGAATGATGGACTTCTCTCTCGTATTAACGATTTGAAAAACGGGCTTCTCTCTCATTTTATAAAGGTATAACCGTTCGAGCAACGGACTTCTCTCTCTTATTAACCAATTGAACGATGGACTTCTCTATCAAAATAATCATTTGAAAAACGATCTTCTCTGTTGCATTATCAATGTATAACCGTAAGAGCAACGGACTTCTCTGTCATATTTATCGTTCGAACAACAAATTTCTCTCTCGTTATAATCATACGATAAATTGACTTCTCTCACATTTTCAAGTGTTCGTCATTCAAACAACGGACTTCTCTCTTTAATTAACTATTCTAACGTTGGACTTCTGTCTCTCATCATCAAGGTATAGCCGTTCGAGGCATGGGCTTCTCTATCGTATTAAGTTATTAACCATTCGAATGACAGACTTTTCTCCCACTTTATCAAGTCATAATCATTCAAATAATGGACTTCTCTCTCGAATTTACTATTCAAATATCGGTTTTCTCTCTCGCATTATAGAGATATATCCATTCGAATGACACAATTCTCTCTCGCGTTATCAAGTCTTAATCATTTAAGTAACAGACTTCTGTCTCGAATTAACTATTCGAACATTGGACTGCTGTCTTGTGTTATGGAAACTTAGTCATTCAAGCAACAGAGATATCTATCATATTAACCTATTGAATGACAGAAATCTCTCCCCTATTACCCTATAGAACAAAAGACTTCTTTTCGTATTAACCATTTAAAAAACGGACTTCTCTCTCGTATTATAAAGGCATAACTGTTCAAGCAACGGACTTCTCTCTCGTATTAACCAATTGAACGACGGACTTCTCTCTCAAAATAATCATTCAAAAAACGGACTTTTTTGTCGTATTATCATGGTATAACCATTCGAGCAACGGACTTCTCTATCGAATTTATTATTCGAACGACGAACTTCTTTCTCGTTTTAATCATTCGATAAATGGACTTCTCTCTTTGTATTTTCAAGTGTTATTCGTTCGAACAACAAACTTGTTTCTCAAATTAACTATTCGAACGTTGGAATTCTGTCTCGCATTATCAAGGTATAGTTGGTCGAGCCACGGGCTTCTCTATCTTTGTAACCATTCGATTTACAGACTTCTCTCTCGCTTTATGAAGTCAAAATCATTCGAATAACGGACTTCTCTCTCGAATTAACTATTCGAATATTGGTCTTCTCTCTCGCATCATAAAGATGTAACCGTTCGAGCAACAGGCTTCTCTATCGTATTAACCATTCGACTGTAAGACTTTGTTCTCACATTATCAAGTCATATTAATTTGAATAATGGACTTCTCTCTCAATTTAACTACGCAAACATTGGACTGTTGTGTTGCGTTATCAAAGCTTAATCGTTCAAGCAACAGACATATCTTTCGTATTAATCTTTCGAACATTGGACATCTCTCACGTATTAACCTATAGAACAATGGACTTCTCTCTCGTATTAATGATTTGAAAAATAGACTTCTATCAAAATTATCATTCGAAAAATGGACTTCTCTATCGTATTAATCATTCGGACGACGAATGTCTCTCTCATTATAATTATTTGATAAACGGACATCTCCCTTGCATTTTCAAGTGGTAATCATTCGAACAACAGACTTCTCTCTGAAATTAATTATTCAAACTTTTCACTTCTGTCTCGCATTGTCAAGGAATAACCGTTCGAGCCCCGGGCATCTCTATCGTATTAACCATTTGAATGACGGAATTCTCTCTCGCCTAATCAAGTCCTAATAATTCAAATAACGGACTTCTCTCTCGAATTATCCCTTCAAATATTGGTCTTCTTTCTCTCATTATAAGGATATAACCGTTCGAGCAACGGGCTTCTCTATCATATTAACAATTCGAATGACAGACTTCTCTCTCGCATTATCAAGTCTTATTAATTTGAATAACGGACTTCTCCCTCAAATTAACTATGTGAACATTGGACTGCTGTCTTCCGTTATCAAAGCTTAATCGTTCGAGCAACAGACGTATCATTCATATTAACCTTTCGAACATTGGACGTCTCTCTCGTATTATCCTTTAGAACAACGGGCTTCTCTCTCTTATTAACGATTTGAAAAACAGACTTCTATCAAAATAATCATTAGAAAAATGGACTTCTCTATCGTATTTATCATTCGGACGACGAACTTCTCTCTCGTTATAATTATTCGATAAACGAACATCTCTCTTGCATTTTCAAGGGTTAATCATTCGAACAACGGACTTCTCTCTGAAATTAATTATTTGAACTTTTGACTTCTATCTCTCATTGTCAAGGGATAGCCATTCGAGCCCTGGGCTTCTCTATCGTATTACCCATTCGAATGATGGACTTCTCTCTCGCTTTATCAAGTCCTAATAATTCGAATAACGGACTTCTATCTCGAATTTACTATTCGACTATTGGTTTTCTCTCTCGCATTACAAGGATATAACCGTTCGAGGAACGGGCTTCTGTATCGTATTATAAATTCGAATGACAGACTTCTCTCTCGCATTGTCAAGTCTTATTCATTTGAGTATCGTACTTCTCTCTCGAATTAACTATTCGAACATTGGACTGCTGTCTTGTGTTAGCGAAACTTAATCGTTTTAGCGACCATGGCCTTCTCTATCCTAGTAACCATCTCTCGCTTTATCAAGTCATAATCATTCGAATAACGAAATTCTCTCTCGGATTAACTATTCGAATATTGGTCTTCTCTCTCGCATTATAAAGATGTAACCGTTCGAGCAACGGGCTTCTCTATCGTATTAACCATTCGAATGACAGACTTCTCTCTCGCATTATCAAGTCTTATTAATTTGAATAAGAGACTTATCTCTCAAATTAACTATGCGAACATTGAATTGCGTTATCAAAGCATAATCATTTGAGCAATAGACGTATGTTTCGTATTAACCTTTTAAACATTGGACATGTCTCTCGTATGAACCTATAGAACAACGGGCTTCTCTCTCGTATTAACGATTTGAAAAGCGGACTTCTATCAAAATAATCATTCGAAAAAGGGACTTCTCTATCGTAATTGTCATTCGGATGACGAACTTCTCTCTCATTATAGTTATTCGATAAACGGACATATCTCTTGCATTTTCAAGTGTTAATCATTCGAACAACGGACTTCTCTCTGAAATTAATTATTCGAACTTTTGACTTCTGTCTCGCATTGTCAAGGGATAGCTGTTCTAGCCCCGAGCTTCTGTATCGTATTAACCAATCGAATGACGGACTTCTCTCTCGCTTTATCAAGTCCTAATAATTCGAATAACGGACTACTCTCTCGAATTAACTATTCGAATAATGGTCTTCTCTCTCGCATTATAAGGATATAACCGTTCGGGCAACGGGCTTCTCTTTCATATTAACAATTCGAATGAAAGACTTCTCTCTCTCATTGTCAAGTCTTATTCGTTTGCGTAACGGACATCTTTCTCGAATTAACTATTCGAACATTGGACTGCTGTCTTGTGTTATAGAAACTTAATCGTTCGAGCGAGCCATGGGCTTCTCTATCCTTGTAACCATCTCTCGCTTTATCAAGTCATAATCATTCGAATAACGAACTTCTCTCTCGAATTAACTATTCGAATATTCGTCTTCTCCTTCGCATTATAAAGATGTAACCGTTCGAGCAACGGGCTTCTCTATTGTATTAACCATCCGAATGACAGACTTCTCTGTCGCATTATCAAGTCTTATTAAATTGAATAACGGACTTCTCTCTCAAATTAACTATGTAAACATTAGATTGCTCTCTTGCATTATCAAAGCTTAATCGTTCGAGCAACAGAGGTATCTTGCGTATTAACTATTCGAACATTGGACATCTCTCTTGTATTAACCTATAGAACAATGGGCTTCTCTCTCGTTTTAACGATTTGAAAATTGGACTTCTATCAAAATAATCATTCGAAAAATGGACTCCTCTATCGTATTTATCATTCGAACGACGAACTTCTCTCTTGTTATAGTATTAGATAAACGGACATCATTCTTGCATTTTCAAGTGTTAATCATTCGAACAACGTACTTCTCTATGAAATTAATTATTCGAACGTTTGACGAATGTCCCGCATTGTCAAGGGATAGCTATTCGATTCCCGGGCTGACATTCTTCTCTCTCGCATTATCAACTCTTATTAATTTCAATAAAGGAATTCTCTTTCAAAATAATTGTGCGAACATTGGACTGCTGTCTTGCGTTATCAAAGCTTAATCGTTCAAGCAACAGACGTATATTTTGTATAAACCTTTAAAACATGGGACATTTCTCTGGTATTAACCTATAGAACAACGGGCTTCTCTCTCGTATTAACGATTTAAAAAACAGATTTCTATCAAAATAATCATTCGAAACATGGACTTCTCTATCGTATTTATCATTCGAACGACGAACTTCTCTCCCGTTATAATTATTCGATAAACGGACATCTCTCTTGCATTTTAAAGTGTTAATCATTCGAAAAACAGACTTCTCTCCCAAATTAATTATCCAAAAGTTTGATTTCTGGCTCGCGTTGTCAAGGGATAGCCGTTCGAGCCACGAGCATCTCTATCGTATTAACCATTCGAATGACGGACTTCTCTCTCGCTTTATCAAGTCATAATCACTTGAATAATGGACTTCTCTCTCGAGTTAACTATTCGAATATTGGTCTTCTCTCTCGCAATATAAGGATATAATCCTTTGAGTAATAGTCTTCTCTATCATATTAACCATTCTAATCACAGACTTTCTCTCGCAATGTCAAGTCTTCTTCATTTGAGTAACCGACTTCTCTCTTGAATTAACTATTCGTACATTGGCCTGCTGTCTTGTGTTATCGAAAGTTAATCGTTCGAGCGAGACATGGGCTTCTCTATCCTAGTAACCATCTCTCGCTTTATCAAGTCATAATCATTCGAATAACGGACTTCTCTCTCGAATTAACTATTCAATATTGGTCTTGTCTCTCGCATTATAAAGATGTAACCATTCGAGCAACGGGCTTCTCTATCGCATTAACCATTCGAATGACAGACTTCTCTCTCGCATTACCAAGTTTTATTAAT
Organism: Rhododendron mucronatum var. ripense; assembly: GCA_019656295.1. Lineage (NCBI taxonomy): Eukaryota > Viridiplantae > Streptophyta > Magnoliopsida > Ericales > Ericaceae > Rhododendron > Rhododendron mucronatum. Next base: position 166,220 of record BPLT01000227.1, on the reverse strand, counting down.
TTGAATAACGGACTTCTCTCTCAAATTAACTATGCGAACATTGGACTGCTATCTTGCGTTATCAAAGCTTAATCGTTCGAGGAACAGGCATATCTTTCATATTAACCTTTCGAACATTGTGCTCTTTCTTGTATTAACGTATAGAACAACGGGCTTCTCTCTCGTATTATCGATTTGAAAAACTGACTTCTATCAAAATAATCATTCAAAAAATGGACTTCTCTATTGTATCTATCATTCGAACGACGAACTTCTCGCTCATTGTAATATTCGATAAACGGACATTATTCTTTCTTTTTCAAGTGTTAAATCATATGAACAACAGACTTCTCTCGGAAATTAAGTATTTAAAGTTTGACTTATGTCTCGCATTGTCAAGGGATAGCCGTTCGATTCCCGGGCAGACATTCTTTTCTCTTGCATTATCAACTCTTATTAATTTGAATAACGGAATCCTCTTTCAAATTAACTGTGCGAACATTGGACTGCTGTCTTGCGTTATCAAAGCTTAAGTTCGAGCAACAGACCTATTTTTTGTATAAACCTTTAGAACGTGGGACATCTCTCTGGTATTAACCTATAGAACAACGGACTTCTCTCTCGTATAAACGATTTGAAAAACAGACTTCTATCAAAATAATCAATCAAAAAATGGACTTCCCTATCGTATTGATCATTCGAACGACGAACTTCTCTCTTGTTATAATTATTCGATAAACCGACATCTCTCTTGCATTTTCAAGTGTTAATCATTCGAACAACGGAGTTCTCTCTGAAATTAATTATCCGAACGTTTGACTTCTGTCTTGCATTGTCAAGGGATAGCCATTCGAGCCCTGAGCATCTCTATCGTATTAACCGTGCGAATGACAGACTTCTCTCTCGCTTTATCAAGTCATAATCACCCGAAGAATGGACTTCGCTATCGAGTTAACTATTTGAATATTGGTCTTCTCTCTCGCATTATGAGGATATAATCGTTTGAGCAACGGTCTTCTCTATCATATTAACCATTCGAATGACAAACTTTATCTCGCAATGTCAAGTCTTATTCACTGGAGTAATGGACTTCTCTCTCGAATTAACTATTCAAACATTGGACTGCTGTCTTGCGTCATCGAAACGTAATCGTTTGAGCGAGCCACGGGCTTCTCTATCCAAGTAACCATCTCTCGCTTTATCAAGTCATAATCATTTGAATAACGGACTTTTTCTCGAATTAACTATTCAAATATTGGTCTTCTCTCTCGCATTATAAAGATGTAACCGTTCGAGCAACGGGCTTCTCTATCGCATTAACCATTCGATTGAGAGACTTCTCTCTCGCACTATCAAGTCTTATTAATTTAAATAACGGACTTCTCTCTCAAATTAACAATGCGAACAATGGACTGCTGTCTTGCCTTGTCAAAGCTTAATCGTTCGAGCAACAGACGTATCTTTTGTATCAACCTTTCGATCATTGGACTCTCTCTTGTATTAACGTATAGAACAACGGGATTCTCTCTCGTATTAACGATTTGGGGAACGAACTTCTATCAAAATAGTCATACGAAAAATGGAGTTCTCTATCGCATTTATCATTCGAACGAGAAACTCCTCTCTCGTTATAATCATTCGATAAACGGACATCTATTTTCCATTTTCAAGTGTTAATCATTAGAACAACGAACTTCTCTCTGAAATTAATTATTCGAACGTTTGACTTTTGTCTCACATTGTCAAGGGATAGCCGTTCGATTCCCGGGTAGACATTCTTTTCTCTTGCATTATCAAGTCTTATTAATTTGAATAACGGATTCCTCTTTCAAATTAACCGTGCAAACATTGGACTGCTGTCTTGTGTTATCAAAGCTTAATCGTTCGAGCAACAGACGTATCTGTCGTATTAACCTTTCGAACATTGGACATCTCTCTCGTATTAACCTACAGAACAACGGGCTTCTCTCTTGTATTAACGATTTGAAAAACAGACTTTTATCAAAATAATCATTCGAAAAATGGACTTCTCTATCGTGTTTATCATTCGAACGACGAACTTCTCCCTCGTTATATGTCTTTTGCATTTTCGAGTGTCAATCATTCGAACAACGGACTTCTCTCTCAAATTAATTATTTGAATGTTTGACTTCTGTCTCGAATTATCATGGGATAGACGTTCGACCCCAAAGCTTTTCTATTGTATTAACCATTCGAATGATGGACTTCTCTCTCGCTTTATCAAGTCATTATCACTTGAATAATGGACTTCTCTCTCGAGTTAACTATTGGAATATTGGTCTTCTCTCTCGCATTATAAGGATATAATCCTTTGAGCTACCGTCTTCTCTATCATATTAACCATTCTAATCACAGACTTTCTCTCGCAATGTCAAGTCTTATTCATTTGAGTAACTGACTTCTCTCTCGAATTAACTATTTGTACATTGGCCTTTTGTCTTGTGTTATCGAAACTTAATCGTTCGAGCGAGCCACGGGCTTCTCTATCCTAGTAACCATCTCTCGCTTTATCAAGTCATAATCATTCGAATAACGGACTTCTCTCTCGAATTAACTATTCAAATATTGGTCTTGTCAATCGCATTATAAAGATGTAACCATTCTAGCAACGGGCTTCTCTATCGCATTAACCATTCGAATGACAGACTTTTCTCTCCATTATCGAGTCTTATTAATTTGAATAACGGACTTCTCTCTCAAATTAACTATGCGAACATTGGACTGCTATCTTGCGTTATCAAAGCTTAATCGTTCGAGCAACAAACGTATATTTCCTATTATCCTTTCGAACATTGGACTCTCTCTTGTATTAACGTATAGAACAACGGGCTTCTCTCTCGTATTAACGATTTGAAAAATTGACTTCTATCAAAATAATAATTTGAAAATTGGACTTCTCTATGTTATCTATCATTCGAACGACGAACTTCTCTCTCGTTATAATATTCGATAAGCGGACATTATTCTTGCTTTTTCCAGTGTTAATAATTCGGACAACGGGCTTCTCTCGGAAATTAATTATTTGAACGTTTGACTTATGTCTCACATTGTGAAGGAATAGCCGTTCGATTCTCGGTCAGACATTCTTTTCTCTCGTATTATCAAGTCTTGTTAATTTAAATAACGGAATCCTCTTTCAAATTAACTGTGCGAACATTGGAATGCTGTCTTGCGTTATCAAAGCTTAATCGTTTGAGCAACAGACGTATCTTTTGTATAAACCTTTAGAACATGGGACATCTCTTTGGTATTAACCTATAGAACAACGGACTTCTCTCTCATATTAACGATTTGAAAAATAGACTTCTATCGAAATAATCATTCGAAAAATGGACTTGTCTATCGTATTTATCATTCGAACGACGAATTTCTCTCTCGTTATAATTATTCGATAAACCGACATCTCTCTTGCATTTTCAAGTGTTAATCAATCGAACAACGGAGTTTTCTCTCAAATTAATTATTCGAACGTTTGACTTCTATCTCGCATTGTCAAGGGATAGCCGTTCGAGCCCCGAGCATGTCTATCGTATTAACCATTCGAATGATGGACTTCTTTCTCGCTTTATCAAGTCATAATCACTTGAATAATGGACTTCACTGTCGAGTTAACTATTCGAATATTGGTCTTCTCTCTCGTATTATAAGGATATAATCATTTGAGCAATGGTCTTCTCTATGATATTAACCATTCGAATGACAAATTTTCTCTCGCAATGTCAAGTCTTATTCACTTGAGTAGCGAACTTCTCTCTCGAATTAACTATTCAAACATTGGACTGCTGTCTTGTGTCATCGAAACGTAATCGTTCGAGCGAGCCATGGGCATCTTTATCCAAGTAACCATCTCTCACTTTATCAAGTCATAATCATTCAAATAACGGACTTCTTTCTCGAATTAACTATTCAAATATTGGTACCGTTCGAGCAACGGGCTTCTCAATCGAATTAACCATTTGAATTACAAACTTCTCTCTCGCATTATCAAGTCTTATTAATTTGAATAACGGACTTCTCTCTCAAATTAAGTATGCGAACATTGGACTGCTGTCTTGCCTTATCAAAGCTTAATCGTTCGAACAACAGACGTATCTTTTGTATTAACCTTTCGAACATTGGACATCTCTCTCATATTAACCTATACAACAACGGGATTCTCTCTTGTCTTAACGATTTGCAAAACGAACTTCTATCAAAATAGTCATACGAAAAATGGAGTTCTCTATCGCATTTATCATTCGAACAACAAACTCGTCTCTCGTTATAATCATTCAATAAACGGACATCTCTTTTCCATTTTCAAGTGTTAATCATTAGAACAACAGACTTCCCTCTGAAATTAACTATTCGAGCGTTTGACTTTTGTCTCACATTTTCAAGGGATAGCCATTCGATTCCTGGGCAGACAATCTTTTCTCTCGCATTATCAACTCTTATTAATTTGAATAACGGAATCCTCTTTTAAATTAACTGTGCGAACATTGGACTGCTGTCTTGCATTATCAAAGCTTAATCGTTCGAGCAACAGACGTATCTGTCGTATTAACCTTTCGAACGTTGGACATCTCTCTCGTATTAACGTACAGAACAACGGGCTTCTCTCTTGTATTAACGATTTGAAAAATGGACTTCTATTAAAATAATCATTCAAAAAATGGACTTCTCTATCGTATTTATCATTCGAACAATGAACTTCTCCCTCGTTATATCTCTTTTGCATTTTCGAGTGTCAATCATTCGAACAACGGAGTTCTCTCTCAAATTAATTATTTGAATGTTTGACTTCTGTCTCGAATTTTCATGGGATAACTGTTTGAGCCCGAAGCTTTTCTATCGTATTAACCATTCGAATGAGGGACTTCTCTCTCTCTTTATCAAGTCATAATCATTCGAATAACGGACTTCTCGCTTGAATTAACTATTCGAATATTGGTCTTCTCTCTCGCATTACATGAATATAACCGTTCGAGCAACGGGCATCTCTATTGTATTAACCATTCGAATGACAGACTTCTCTCTCGCATTACCAAGTCTTATTCATTTGAGTAACGGACTTCTCTCTCGAATTAACTATTCGAACATTGGACTGCTGTCTTGTGTTATCGAAACTTAATCATTCTAGCGAGCCATGGGCTTCTCTATCTTAGTAACCATCTCTCGCCTTATCAAGTCATAATCATTCGAATAACGGACTTCTCTCTCGAATTATCTATACAAATATTGGTCTTCTCTCTCGCATTAAATAGACGTAACCGTTTGAGCAACGGGTTTTTTGACCGTATTAACCATTCGAATGACAGACTTCTCTCTCTCATTATCAAGTCTTATTCATTTGAGTAACGGACTTTGTGGGCAAATGGGATTTGCCCGATCTTTCTTTCCTCCGGGAAAGGGATTCCGTTCCCCACCCTTTTTTGAGAAAGGAGAGATGCTGCCGGTTCGCGGGAGCGCTTTTGAAGCTGGACGACAAGCGCTCGCGGAAAATACAGAGTCGCCACTTGGGTTTGAAGGTCCGACACCCAAGGAACCGTATTTCGAAGCACTTGCCGCGCTGTTTGATTTGAAAAAGTTAAGGAACCAGTCCGTCATAACCATATCTGGGTTCGGGAGCCAGGTTACGAGAGGGGAAGGGTTTTATGGCACCCCTCTCGCCCAATCCGGAGATCGGTCTCTACTTAGGCATTTGCGAAAGATGTTTGTTTGCGATTCTGTTTGATTAATCAATTTTTAGCCAATTAGGGCGGGGGACCAGTTAATCGGGGATTAAAACTGTAACACGTTTGCAAGATGTGATAGATAGCATAGATGAGCAGTTTGTATAGAATGAGAACAGACTGCTGTGGGAGTTTAAACAAACTGGGAAGCCCCTGTTTTGGAGTGACGTGCGCAGGAAGAAACCAACATGCACTGAACAAGTCACTACATGTTGTTTACTTCTGCGCGCACAACTCCAAGACACACGCACGCCGGTGAGCTTAAAACCCACAACTCTTATTCTCAAACCTTCTGGGCTCTGGAAGGACCAGTGCACACCCAGGACAAACCACGCAGTTTATAGGCAGCATAATATACAGTTTAAAGGCTTAAAAGCCCTAGAAATTGACAAAACACCCCATAAACAGTGTGGGGACAGAATAACAGCCTAAATCCAAGTTACCCGTGCAAGGCCAGTCACTGGTCGGAGCAGACTATCGCGCGATGGAGTCACACTATCGCGCGAGGGTGCGCCCTGGCGCACTGTCGCGCGGTGGACTGAGTCTGTCGCGCGATGGTGCGCCCTGGCGCAGGATGGTTGCGCCCTGGCGCGGACAGACCAGTGCTTGGTTCGCATTTTCTGGGTTCTGGGACAGATCCAGAATTATCCCAGGGGTATTCCAAAACAGAAAACATGCAAATTGAACTACAACTAGCAATTTCTAACAAAGGAAAGCAGTAAACTGATTATTATCATGCTTGCAGAGTGATCTATATACACATGAATGCAAAACAGTAGGACACCAATCCCCACGCGGTCCATCTCATGCAGCATCGGAGTGTCGCGCGAGAGAGTGGGACCATCGCGCGCTGGTTCCTACCATGACGGTTTTTGAAACCTCGCCAGCTTTAGGACCAGGATTGGTATTGATTACCAGCCTTGGCCCTGCCAGCCCCCCTCAGGGATCAGAACAAAGAGCGGAGCAAAGGTAAGCTATACCTTCGGCTTTTGAGTTTGAATGGTGCTTGAGCTTTGATGTTGGAAATAGGATTTGAGGTGTTTGAGGATTGTTGAGTGTGAGAAAGTGGGAAGAACAAGCTATGTTCTTAGTAGGGACTTTGTAACCTTTCAAAAAAACAATGGAACCCTTTTAAAACCTTTGAGTTTTGTTAACCCTTTTGAAAGAGAAACAATGGAAAATGCTAACCCTTTAAATGGATGAGCAAAGGGGGTATATATAGGGAGAGGGGGCAAATCTGGTTGGAAACAGAGGCCTTCAGCTAGTCCATGAGGCCTGGCTGAGGCTGCATCGGTGGCCAACTGTCCTCCTCAGGAAAGGTCGGTTGTAGGTTGGACCGTCGCGCGATGGAGTGAGTCTGTCGCGCGATGGTGCGCCCTGGCGCACTGTCGCGCGATGGAGTGACTCTGGCGCGCGATGGTGCGCCCTGGCGCGAGATGATTGCGCCCTGGCGCGGACTAGTAGGGTTTTTGGTTTTTTGAAGTGGCTTAGGCTAGGTTAGGTTCAAGGGTTTTGCAAACACTCAAAGCTCAAACACGCTATCATTCCCAGGGTGTTCTTGATCCATTTCATCATCGGGGAATCAAAAACCGTAAGTAAACTAATCTGGAAGCCCAGATTGGGGTGTCTACAGTAGCCCCTCTTTGACGGCACTTGAAGCACCATCGACTTGGTACAAGTAACGTCAAAGAATTCTAGACACCCCTCAAGGCAGTCCAGAGCAAAGCATACAAGCAAAGTAGACAAGTAAACTTAAGGAACCTGATTAGTGGAATGGACGGGCGGTCCATTGCAGAGGATGGAAGTAGAAGTGGACGAGCGAATCGCCGCTTGTTGATCGAAGTTGGACAGGACAGGCTGTCGTTGCAGATGTGGACGGGACAGGCCGTCGTTGTTGGGGATCAAGCTATCCTCGGCACAAAGTATTCCAACAAACACGGGTAGGTCGTGTCAGGCAGGTTGAATTCCATCTGTTGGGAATCAGAGCCAATCTCCTTATCAAAGACCATCCGAGATAGAGCAATAAGCATGCTGGAAGATGCGCGTGAAGCTAGACTGATGTAGAGGTAGCCGTTGAGAGTAGGCCGAGGCGGACTCTCCTGGGGAACAACAAGTTACGGATGGGTGGACCATTGAACAAGCTATCGGACGATAATCTGATCGTCGTTGTGGATTGTATGAACGATATGGCTAAATCCCATTGATGGATTTGACAGGACCGGCTGTCGTGGAAGCGGACGGAGAGATCAATGAGCCGAGTGATCAAACCGTTGGGGCATTTGACAGAATGGGAGGATCATCAGTATAAATGATCGAGCCGTTGAAATCTGGATGGAAGGATCATCAGTATAAATGATCAAACCGTTGAAGTCTTGGACAGGAGGATCATCAGTATAAATGATCGAACCGTTGAGAAATGGACAGGACCGGCTGTCATTGATTCGAGACGGGCAGATCAGTGTGCAGAATGATCGAGCCGTTGAGAAATGGACAGGACCGGCTGTCATTGATTCGAGTGGGCAGATCAGTGTGCAGAATGATCGAGCCGTTGAGAAATGGACAGGACCGGCTGTCATTGATTCGAGACGGGTAGATCAGTCTGCAGAATGATCGAGCCGTTGAGATTGGACAGGACCGGCTGTCGTTGATTCGAGACGGGCAGATCAGTGTGCAGAATGATCGAGCCGTTGAGAAATGGACAGGACCGGCTGTCATTGATTCGAGACGGGCAGATCAGTGTGCAGAATGATCGAGCCGTTGAGCTTGGACAGGACCGGCTGTCGTTGAATCGGTTCCACAGAAGATTTTATTGTATCCTGCCATTTGAACAACGCCGTAAGAGATTTTCGATCGCATCCGTTGGCAAACAAATCGTGGACTCAGGGAGATTTCTTCGCATCCGCTGACCAACAATAACAAAACCGCAGGAGATTGCATCGCATCCTTTGGGAAACAAATCGTGAGATTCAGGGAGATTTCTTCGCATTCGCTGACCAACAATAACAAAACCGCAGGAGATTGCATCGCATCCTTTGGTAAACAAAGTCTTGATGGCGACCATTCTGGCCACCTTCCTGTTTTCAACAGTTGACATACACAATATGCAAAGATGTATACAAACAAAATGCACAAATTGAAAATGCAAATGCAAGCTAAGGGCGGCTCCTAGGAGGACAACGATGCCTAAGGACTACCACTGAGCCCCAGTACTTTACTGTCTTTTGCTTCTGAGATGCGAATCCAGATAGAGATATGTTGAGCAGGCCAGCGTGCCCAGTTGTCGTATAACGGTGTGGCATTGGGCCTGCATGCCCCTTCTTCGATGCTTGGGCGGATAAGCCCCAGAGATATGCTTTGCTTGGCCTTGGACTGACGTGCCCCTGCTGTCTCAAGAGAGTCCACAGCTTGTGAATTATAGATGCAATAGTAGCAATGTAAAAATTGCATTTTTCAGCTTAGTGACATATAAACCATGCGCTAATATCTAATTTGCATTGACAAATGAATTGAGTCGACACAGACACACATATATGTACAGACATGCCTAGCTCGAACGAAAAGGGGGAAAGAGCCCCAGGGAACAATGCGACCCCTTAAACACATGGAAAATAATGAAATTTTGGACATTAATGAGCCAAAACTCACGACATTCCTAAACAGGTGAAACTGACACTTGCGAGGTCAAAATAGCTGTACAATGACTTGCACGAACAAATAGAACCGAGAATAGCATCTCGACATAACAATGGATTGAAATCTAGAAAAATGCCACAAAGACGGGCACAAGACTCAAATGATGACACATATAGGCCCGGACTGAAACCGACACCCCCGTACAGTCACATTAGGTCTACACGGTATGACCAAACTTGACAATAGCCCCTTGAACAGGACTCGAAGGCAGTAGCTGACTGCTATCGATTGCTATACGAATTGAAAAAGTGCGCGCAGGGTTGAGACCAATGCACATAACTACGAATCAAGTGCGCGTGAACCTCAAACTAGCGCACATGACTGCAAAGCTACTGCAACTGCTCACATCAGACTTCGCTGTACTTAGAATAAACTGTGAGCCATTAGGCCTCGCCAGCATTTCGTTATGTTTTTTATGCTTAAATTCTTTTAAGGCTTTATGCTCAGCTTTGAAATTGAAGTAGTAGTTTGTAATAAAACTGAAAGACAAAAGGTTTTCCCCCTTTCAGACGCCTCCCATGCAGCTTGATCTTCGATCCTCTTCAACCTTTGATGTGTACCAAATGTCAACCATGGATCCAATTGATAGATTGTGACCGAGTCTCAAAAAGAAACTTCCTACGTATCCCAAGCTAGGGAATCAGGTCAAAACGTAGTTCAGGCCGAGGTTCACTCGAGTATTTTACCTCACCTTTTACGCTCTAACTTTTGCCTAGAACCGCCCATTCGGGTTTTCGGTCTAGCGAGCTTTCAAACATCGCCTTTACTTTTGCCTAGACCTCCTTCATAGGTTCTCGGTCTAGCAGGCTGCTTTAACTTTTGCTTGGAACTGCCCACCCTTGGGGTTTTCAGCCCAACGAGCTTCTCTCAGGGAAAAGGCTTTGTTGAATTGATCCATGCTGACCAAGGTATTTGAATTTATTGCTATCAAGATCAACGAAATGGCTGCACCCCCAGATGAAATGGATGCAAGGTCCAAAGTGCTTCAGTTGACATGCCTTGCTCCAGGCCAATTTTGAACTTTCGAACTTGTGCTTGGCGGAACGCTGTTCCTACAAATTTGAACATGGTATGAGGTGCTGGACCTTCTGAGCTTTGCTTTGTATGGTTTGGCGCCTGGTAGCAGGGGGATTCGATGTTCCTTTATCTCAGGGTCAACGTTAGGCATGTCATTTGAGAGACCCTGCCAAAACATTGATGAACTCTTCGAGCCTGTCTGACTGGACACAATACTCCTCTGGGAACAGCTTTGAATCAGTTTGAACCATTTGGAGGTCTACCTCATCTTTCAAATTTATTGAAAACTACTATTTCAATTAATAGGCTGAGCATGCCTTTTGTCTTCCCTTTCGGCGAGGGAACACATTTCCTTGGGGATGTTCCCATTGAAATCTATCCCTTCGTCGTCAAGGTCGACACAGTTTATTCAAAAGTCAGCAAAGCACTTAAAAGCAAGATAGTGCATAAAGAAAGCCCCTCGGGGTTGCCAAGTACAGCAGACTCAAAACTTCAAACGAAAGCTACGACGTGGAGGGCCAAGAGGCACAACCTCCGACTCAGAGCTAGACTTAGACAAATGCAAACGACTCTATGTCAGACTCAGACAAAACGCCAATGCAAACTAGACGCGGTTTGAAAATGCAATATTTAACAGCTACCCTTAGCTTCCACAAAAAGAGATGGGATCCAATGGATGTCTGGCCCAAGCAACAGCACTTCGGCTTCCTCAGCTTCTTCGACCAAACCTACTCGGCACTCCTTTGAACAATGGACCTCAGCCAGTCAGTCTTCTCCTTTGTAAGCCCCTCATCACTGTCAAACCAGGTGTCGGCAGTGAAGACCTCAATTGCCCAACCTACAGCCATCATGTTAACCTCCGGTTCAAACGGGATGGATACGACTGGTTTGGGTTGGCTTTCTGGGATGATATAGTGGCTAGGGTTGAATGTGGTGGAGCTCGGGTTGATTTGAGTGGAAGTGATTGATATCTGACCAACCAGAGGGTTAGCGTTGTGTTGAGGCAAGGAGTTGGAAATGACGTTGGGCTTTGGTGGAACTTGAACCGTGCCATCGTCAATGAGATCTTGAATCTCATGTCGAAGACGATAGCATGCGTCAGTGGGATGGCCAGGCATTTGGTGGAAGGCACAGAAGAGGTGAGGCTTGTAACCAGAAGATAGGACTTTTGGCGGGGAAGTTGGCGTCAAAGGTTTGAGATGCCCAGATTTGACAAGTTTTTCCATCACTGCGGATAGAGGTGCCTCAAAGACAGAGAAACTTTGAGGTTGGGTTCGGGCCCGGTAGCTTTGGGCGTTTTGAACCTGATTGACATCGGCAGCGCGATTAGAGTCGAAAGCTGGAGCATCGCTTCCACTTGTAGCTGTATTGGAGTAGTTGCTGTTACCAAACAGTGTGCTACTGTTTCCAGAGTAAGCCCTCGGCTTAGCTTTTTGTGAGGAAAACTCTCCCCTAGACAAAATTCCGCTCTGTAATGCATCTTCAATGGCCAGGCCAGAGTCGAAGAAGGTTTCAAAGTTAGCAGACGCTTGAACAAGAACCAGGTGCCTGGTATAATCTGGCTGGAGATTGCGGGAGATGATGCGAAGTTGATCCCTCTCGCTCAGGCGATCAGTCATCAATGCGGCTTTGGCTCTCCACCTCTTAACAAAATCTGCAAAGGACTCATTTGCTTCCATTTTGGTGGATTCCAACTCACGAGTAGTCATCTTGAGCTGAGAGTTGTAGTTGTACTGTGCAATAAAGGCAGCCCCAATATCCTCCCAAGTTCTTCTTTTGGAGATGTCGAGCGACATGAACCAATGGAAGGCAGGCCCAGAGAGAGTTTGAGGGAAAAGCTGAGACATGGCCTCGCTTTCCACCCCTAGCAGCTTCAGGGCAGCATGATAGCTTAGTAGATGAGTCTTCGGATCACCACTCCCGTCGAATTTAACCAAGTCAGGCATTTTGAATGTGTCAGGAAGCCTAGCATTAGGGTACAAACAGAGACGATCCAGGTCAATTCCCTCTGCACTGATCTTCTCGGATTTTGAAACAGCTTCTTCCAGTTTAGCCATCTTGGCCATAAGTGCAGCTATGTCAGGGTTTTGAACATGCCTAACAACAGCGGGGTTTGGATTTGAAGCAGGCACACGAGCCTCTCTAGGGGCAGGCTGAACAATGAGCCGGCCTTCATGGTTTGGATCCTGGACAAAGACAGGTTCTGCATGAACATCCTCATCGTCCTCGCCTTCCTCTTCCAGCACTGGAGGAAGACGAGTGTTGATAAGGTCATTCAAACGGGAGATGGAGGCATCAGTTTGAGTGGCCCTCTGTTGTATAGCAGTGATACTGTTCTGGAGGTTCATGAGCATGGTTTCCAGAGTGAGTGGTTGCGGCTAATCTACCATCGCAGGTTTTCCAATGGAGCTTGATGAAGAAGCTGAAGATGGGGAAGTCGGCAGCGTGGCTTCTTGCAAAATTGATGGCAAACCTAACTGTAGGGCGGCCAACAATGAACCTGGAGAAGCCTCCGTTGTGATTGACAAGGAATCTAGCCTGACAAGCCTTTGAACCGGATTCCGATGCAGACGTCCCCAAGTAGGTTTGGCTCTTCCTTTCGGTACTCTCTCGTTCGGTGCAATGGTTCCAAACTAGACAGTAAAGTAATTGAAAGCTCAGTGACGTTCCTGCAGCATGCTATGTACAAGAACAATGCAATGTACACATCATCGTCGGTGTCCTCCTAGACTCTACAACTACAGACAAGTCTGTCTCATGATGTTTGGACGCTACCAAAATCCTCAGAAATCTTTTCGAGGGTGTATCCTTTGAATAGATCGACTAACACTAAGAAATGTCAGAATAGTCTAAGCCTTTGGCTATTCCGTTCTTGAAATTTCAACTTTAGACTTGGAACAACTCGGTATAGATGACGCAGCACCTTAACTTTGAACGCCGCGGTGTATAGTGACTTCGCACTTCAACCTGGGTAGCGCCAGTGACACGGCATCCATACTTTGTGGTTCCTTATTTTCGGTTGAAACTTCAATCAGGCATGAGCCAAGGGCTTAAAAAGGTTTGATTTCTCAAAGTCTCGCTGATCTAAGGACTTTGAAAATAAGCAACATGCACCATCGAGATGCACGACTCTTCATCGGGTTATGATAGCGTCCTAATAGGCATAAGACAGACTCGAAAAAGAGACAACCTAGAAGCCGCCCTAAACATGCTTCTACGGAAAACAATATGTATGTACAAAACAAAGACGAGTTTGCCCCACGAATTTCAGACGTTGTCAGAATCCTCAGAATTCTTTTCGGTGATGTGTCCCTGAGTAGATCATCAGATCCTAAAAGATGTCAAAATAGACTAAATCTTCGACTAGTCCCATTTGAAGGTTCAACTTTGAATTTGGAACAACTCGGTGGTGATGGCATGGCACCTTAGCCTTGAACACGGCGGTGTATAGTGACTTCGCACTTCAACCTAGGTGGCACCAGTGACACGGCATCGCTTCTTTTGTTGTTCCATATTTTCGGTTGAATTCTTAATCGGGCATGAGCCAAGGATGTAGTAAATTTTGATTTCTCAAAGTCTCATTGAACTAAGGACTTTGCGATTGATAACGAACATTCAACAGAATGAACGACTCCTCATCGGGTCCAACAACGTCTTAGACTGCGCAAGACAAACTCGAAAGAAAGAACCACTCTAAGCATGCTCCTATGCAAAATAATGTATGTACAGTACATGCGATAGGAAAAGCAGTAACACGTAGACAGTATGGGGGTTAGATGCAAGTAATCTTACCCTGTAGGTACCTGTCTTAGTTTGAAGAGTTCTAGTGCTTTGTATATGCAAAGGCTGGCTTTGGCTTGTAACGGGTTCCTCGGACTAGAGCCAAGATATACCTCCCGCTACCCGCGTAACTGCAGAGCAACAGTCAAACGGTAGAATGACTCATCATCGTCAAAGGTTGTTAGTCATTCGGGGTCCCCGGGCTCCGGTAAACCGTGCCGGATTGCCAAAACGATCCAACGAGGCTTATCCCACATCGATGCACATGAAGATGCTAAAGAATTTGATTAATGAAATAGAATCGCAAATTCGCAAATGCCGTTTCAAATTTGGCCCTCTTTATTGACCAATACTTAGAAGAAACTACACAAGAGAACAATCGGAAAAGCCCCAGATTGGATGGCCGGACACGAGGTCCTGTTAAATCACCAATTCTTTTTTTAGCAGCGCGAAACTCACTATTTTGACAGGCTTTTGTGGGATTGTTCTCAAGCGTATCAAAATCTAAGCATAGATCAATATTGATTCGATCCCCAGCAGAGTCACCACTGTGGGCAAGTGGGATTTGCCCGATCTTTCTTTCCTCCGGGAAAGGGATTCCGTTCCCCACCCTTTTTTGAGAAAGGAGAGATGCTGCCGGTTCGCGGGAGCGCTTTTGAAGCTGGACGACAAGCGCTCGCGGAAAATACAGAGTCGCCACTTGGGTTTGAAGGTCCGACACCCAAGGAACCGTATTTCGAAGCACTTGCCGCGCTGTTTGATTTGAAAAAGTTAAGGAACCAGTCCGTCATAACCATATCTGGGTTCGGGAGCCAGGTTACGAGAGGGGAAGGGTTTTATGGCACCCCTCTCGCCCAATCCGGAGATCGGTCTCTACTTAGGCATTTGCGAAAGATGTTTGTTTGCGATTCTGTTTGATTAATCAATTTTTAGCCAATTAGGGCAGGGGAACAATTAATCGGGGATTAAAACTGTAACACGTTTGCAGGATGTGATAGATAGCATAGATGAGCAATTAGTATAGAATGAGAACAGACTGCTGTGGGAGTTTAAACAAACTGGGAAGCCCCTGTTTTGGAGTGACGTGCGCAGGAAGAAACCAACATGCACTGAACAAGTCACTACATGTTGCTTACTTCTGCACGCACAACTCCAAGACACACGCGCGCCGGTGAGCTTAAAACCCACAACTCTTATTCTCAAACCTTCTGGGCTCTGGAAGGACCAGTGCACACCCAGGACAAACCACGCAGTTTATAGGCAGCATAATATACAGTTTAAAGGCTTAAAAGCCCTAGAAATTGACAAAACACCCCATAAACAGTGTGGGGACAGAATAACAGCCTAAATCCAAGTTACCCGTGCAAGGCCAGTCACTAGTCGGAGCAGACTATCGCGCGATGGAGTCACACTGTCGCGCGAGGGTGCGCTCTGGTGCACTGTCGCGCGATGGACTGAGTCTGTCGCGCGATGGTGCGCCCTGGCGCAGGATGGTTGCGCCCTGGCGCGGACAGACCAATGCTTGGTTCGCATTTTCTGGGTTCTGGGACAGATCCAGAATTATCCCAGGGGTATTCCAAAACAGAAAACATGCAAATTGAACTACAACTAGCAATTTCTAACAAAGGAAAGCAGTAAACTGATTATTATCATGCTTGCAGAGTGATCTATATACACAAGAATGCAAAACAGTAGGACACCAATTCCCACGCGGTCCATCTCACGCAGCACCAGAGTGTCGCGCGAGAGAGTGGGACCATCGCGCGCTGGTTCCTACCATGACGATTTTTGAAACCTCGACAGCTTTAGGACCAGGACTGGTATTGATTACCAGCCTTGGCCCTGCCAGCCCCCCTCAGGGATCAGAACAAAGAGCGGAGCAAAGGTAAGCTATACCTTCGGCTTTTGAGTTTGAATGGTGCTTGAGCTTTGATGTTGGAAATAGGATTTGAGGTGTTTGAGGATTGTTGAGTGTGAGAAAGTGGGAAGAACAAGCTATGTTCTTAGTAGGGACTTTGTAACCTTTCAAAAAAACAATGGAACCCTTTTAAAACCTTTGAGTTTTGTTAACCCTTTTGAAAGAGAAACAATGGAAAATGCTAACCCTTTAAATGGATGAGCAAAGGGGGTATATATAGGGAGAGGGGGCAAATCTGGTTGGAAACAGAGGCCTTCAGCTAGTCCACGAGGCCTGGCTGAGGCTGCATCGGTGGCCAACTGTCCTCCTCAGGAAAGGTCGGTTGTAGGTTGGACCGTCGCGCGATGGAGTGAGTCTGTCGCGCGTTGGGGCGCACTGTCGCGCGATGGAGTGACTCTGGCGCGCGATGGTGCGCCCGGGCGCGGAATGGTTGCGCCCTGGCGCGAGATGATTGCGCCCTGGCGCGGACTAGTAGGGTTTTTGGTTTTTTGAAGTGGCTTAGGCTAGGTTAGGTTCAAGGGTTTTGCAAACACTCAAGCTCAAACACGCTATCATTCCCAGGGTGTTCTTGATCCATTTCATCATCGGGGAATCAAAAACCGTAAGTAAACTAATCTGGAAGCCCAGATTGGGGTGTCTACAGACTTCTCTCCCGAATTTAACGATTCGAACATTGGACTGCTATCTTGTGTTATCGAAACTTAATCGGTCGAGCGAGCCACGGGCTTCTCTATCTTAGTGACCATCTCTCGCTTTATCAAGTCAGAATCATTCGAATAACGGGCTTCTCTCTCGAATTAACTATTCTAATATTGGTCTTCTCTCTCGCGTTATAAAGACGTAACCGTTCGAGCAATGGGCTTCTCTATCGTAATAACCATTCGAATGGCAGTCATCTCTCTTGCATTATCACGTCTTATTAATTTGAATAACGGACTTCTCTCTCAAATTAACTATGCGAACATTTCAAAACTCGTAATTCAATTGTTCACCGAGTGTCCGATACATAATGGTAGGCATATTCGTATAACCTTATTAATAAACATATAATTTAATCAAAATACAATCTTCCACATATTTAAGCGATTAAAGAAAATAGAATAATTTACGAATCTCTACATTACTTCAAACATATTCCTCACCACATAACTCACATCAACCACTCGACTTCAATAACATCAATATAGTTCTCCCTAAATCTTTTTTTTTCTCTCATTAAGCAATACTACCACTGTTGTCCTACCAACATGTCATAATGACACCACCACGACAATCACCATAGCAATGACGACAACACCAAAACGCTTCTCTTTTTCTACGAGATTCCTATGTACAGTCATCTATCTCAAGCCTAGAGATCTAACCCCTATGCATAACCCTACTGTCCAATTGACTTTCTGAGACTTTCATCTAGAAGGTGCGGTGATCAAGCGCCTCTTTCAATTGGATCTCATCGACAGTCGTCTGGGTATCCAGAAGGCATGTACTATATCCCAACACCCTACCTATAACCCTCATTTTCCTAAGTCAACCTCAGCTACGTATAGTGCACTATGTGGGCTCAGCTTGCCCTGCCTATGCTCACATTCACCACCTCTATAACTATCACAACAACGACCAGTGTAGAGACCTGTAAATTCATAAAATTTATTTAAATGTTTTATAAGGAATAAAAAGGAGGAAATTGATTTAGAACTTTGAGAATTGGGGCTAAAGTGATAAAGTGTTGCATTTTAAGGGGTGAAAGTGTGATGTGTGTGTAGTGTGTATATAACTTATGTGTGTGAGAGGCAGGGAAACAAATTCCTCTTTTCCCACTCTCCCGTCCTCTCTCGGCTCTCCCACTCTCTCACTCACTCTTACCAAATTTTATCCAAACAACACAAAATCCAACCTCCAATCCTTCATTCCCTCGTGTTTTCCAGTCCGTATTGCGTTGGTTTGAGCTCGGTGGAAGCGTATCTAATCCGGTTTCAAGTTTTGGGGTTACGGCTTGGAGGATCCTTTGCTTTCGTTCTTTAATCTTGAGGTAGGGAGTTCTAACTTTCAATATATGTTTATGACTTGTTTCTTGTAGCTTGATTCTTGTTTGTGATCGTTGTTGTTGTTGTTGGTATTGTTGCTGCTGTGAAACCCATGAGAATCTGTTAAAAATCTGCTCGAAGGTCATTGTTATCGATAATATTTTATTTGTTATCAATAACACTGTGTTCCAAAGCCAAGAAAACCTATTGTTATCGATACCTCTTGCAATCGTTATCGATACCTTTGCGTTACCAAACCCAGAAATTCATCGTTATCGATACCATTGTCATCGTTATCGATGCCCTTGCGTCTGTAACATTTTTGACCAAATGGTATCGATACCTGTTGCTTATCTCCAGTTTTCACTGTTTTCTTCATTTTTCACCGTTTTAATTTCCGATCGCTTCTAACTCATCCAAACCCCTCCCAAATGATTCATAACTTGATTACTCGTACCTAATGACTTCGTTGGGTGTATCCAGGACCTTAATGCCCATTTGAACACGATTTTACGAAAATCGTTTTAAAAACCAAAGTTGGAATTGAATGCTACGAACTTGTTTGAAAGAGGATTTTGAGACTTTACGAATGCGATAAGAACATATCAGGACATCCCGAAAGGGTAAAGAGCTTGGCAGAGGACATTGGGGTCCTTTAATTGGCCCAGGGTGAGCTATATGCTCCTATTTGATACTTCAAGACATCTCGAAAGGGTAAAGAGCTTGGCAGAGGACATTGGGGTCCTTTAATTGGCCCAGTAAGAGTTTCGGCTCATGACACATGTACGAGACACGTTTTGGATATTTGGTGCTTTCTAAAGTCAAACGTTGAAACACTTGTTCGGTTTTGGAAATGAAAGGTTAGAATTGGATTGCTATCATTGCCCATTTACTGGTTTGGTTGCCCTTGTTCCTCTTGTGATTGTTCCTACAGTTCATTTGCATACATTGTTAGATTAGAGCTTTCTATTGAGCTATTGTAGCTCAAACCTTACATCAATTTCAGGTACTAACCTTGAGCTGTAGTCATGATTGGAGTGCATGGATGTGGACATTCTTTTTGGAAGCTAACATTGGAGAGTTATTAAGGCATCTTTGTTTCTATTTTTGGAAGATGTATTCGTAACTCTATTTGTAAATCTTTTGATTTACGAATATTGTAAGTACTTACCTTTGGCTCGATATTTGGTACTTATGTTGGTTTTTGAGGCCGATGATGTAGTATTTGGAAATCCTTTTGGACTTGGAAGTGTAATTGTTGAAAATGGGAATGACAAACTAGTTTGGGGCATGGTACGACCTATTATGAGGTTTTGTTTATGGAAATTCATTTATTATTATGTTTAAAATCGAGGGCGTGACAACCAACCACAATATAACCAACCACAAATGTTACCTCAATAAGTCATTACCTTTCTAAACACCTCTAGACACTTTCTAACTCAACTCCTAACATATACATTACTCTCCTTGTTCTCATACTCAACACAACTCGTATCTTACAGGATTTACTCCATGCACGTAAAACTTAATACATAATCCACACAATTCAAATAGAAACATCTCGAACATTTATCTCGTAAATCATATCAATATTCTATCTTTCTCACCACATGCTAACATATATCCTGTTTCACACATCAACACCACCACAATCACAACCACCACAATGAAGTCAAAGCCTTTAACTTCCCAACACGAGTCAACAACTCTATGTCACTCTACCATTATGCAAAATGCAATACTTTAATGATGTACAAACTCGTCTATGCAAGCACACATGTGTTTATGCAACGATTTTTTATTTTTTTTGAACCCATGAGACTAAAAGTCTCCCACGGTGTCAAGGTGTTCTAAATCTATACTCTGATACCAAGTCGTCATGCTCTCGATTTTCAACATAAATAATAATACAATTTGATATACGAAATCCTAACAGTAGTACGTGCGAATACCCCAAAATACAATAAAATTTTCGAATCCACAAATACAGTGTTCCAAGTTAAGCTTTACAATACAATACGATACAGTTCATCATACAAAGATAGACAAGTACTCTCTGAAAATAGGTTTTGAACTGTAACGCCCCGAATTTTGGGAACGTTAAATGGACAATTTTATTGAAAATCTAAACAAAGTCTGGCTCATTATTACATCATAATTCCTATAATTACACAGAGGGAGGGAAACTACGGTTCCTAACTACAGCACCGCTTCTTCTTCCATCTTAGCAAGCTCTTCGGCTCCAAAAGCCTCCAAGGTGTGCAGCTCACCCTGTTCATCTACAAAGTTTAACACATTATACCGACGTCGCCACCAATATAATATGTCAGGGTCACCAAAGGTAATGCCATGAGCTACAGGAGCTCAATAGAACAATCCAAACCCACTAACCCATAACTTACAAGCAATAGACAATAAGGTTAACAATTTCCACACAGTACATGCATATCTAACAAAACATTTAAATGACACATCCGCATTCACTATTCACTATCGTTTGTGTCCATGATTTTCTGTGTTTCTCCTACGCGACTCATCGTAGATTGTGTCTCTGCTTTCACATTTCTTTTACCAAATCAACATTTGCAAAATCTCTTTTAACACACCCAACCTCAGTTCCGCCGTTCCGGGTTTCTGAGTATCCTCACAATGGTTCTGTCATCCCGGGTTCCCATTGGCACACATTTGCCTTAGCTCCTCTCCGCGGAGAACCAAGCCATTCCTCACCATGGTTCCGCCGTTCCGGGTTCCCATGGGAACGCACACAACCTCACAATGGTTCCACTGATCCGGATTCCCATCGGAACACACACACACACACCCCCTCACATAATGCCACCAAAATTGGTCATTATGTAGTTTCAAAAATATTTCCTTCTTTGAAACACTTTTTCCTTATTAACCACACCCTAGGTGCCATATTTATAACTTCCTTGATTTTAGTGTCTCGTTTTCATGCATAGACTTCCGCGGTACGTAGGACTTTCCACATAAGTAATCATAAATCGTTCATTGTAATCTTGAAACTAAACTAGCAAGATCATCCAACTCTATATTATTTAGCATGCTCAAATCACAACTTTAAAGCATAACGCCACATGTACGGACGCCCTTAGAGTGGAGACCACTTATGCTTTATCACATAACAACAAGTAATGCAAGTAATCCTAATAACATGTATATGTTCTCATAACCATTCTAAAGGTCACAATACGAATACTTACAATCAAGTGCTAATTTTTTTTATCTTTCGAAAACCGTTCTTTCTTTCTTTTGGGAATTTCAAAAAGACATAAGTTTAACATACTCCTCATCCTTTTCATCTTTTTAAGGAAAAATACCTTTCAAGTTCACATGCATTGCTAAACACAAAACGTGAACATATTCTTCTAGAGTACGAACTTTATGCTTAGATAGAGTGGTTAGAAGTATTCTACATATACGTAGGAGTAGTAGATAGGGAAAATCTACCGTTCTTCTTGGCGGTAGTGACAACTACGGAAGGTAAGTTGACGATCGGGTGGAGTGAATTCCCACGGTAAAGCTTCTGGTAGCTTCGGAAGAGAAAGTATTTCTCTCGGAACTAGTTTTTGACTAGACTACCTAACTTTTTGGATCAAGGAGGTGGTCGAGTGGCAGTTTAGTGGTGGCTTAAGATGAGTCTTGAAGAACTTTGGAAGAACTTCAAGAACACTCAAGAACAAAGTAAGAACACTAATCTTTTTCTAGAGAGAAGTTGGAGGAAAGGATTGGTGTGAGTTGAAATGAAGTATAGGGTGGTATTTATAGCAAAAGTCTTGGCTATTACCCAATGAATAAAATTTTCCCTAGCAATTATTGTCCAATGGACAAAGAATATTGATGATAACTTTGAAATGACTAGTCATGGGAATCTATTGTCCAAGGGATAATATTTTCCCTAACATTTATTGTCGAATGGTCAAATAATATTGGTGATAACTTTGAAATGACTAGTCATGCGAATCTATTGTCCAAGAAATAATATTTTGCCTAACATTTATTGTCCAATGGACAAAGAATATTGGTGATCATTTTTGATATGACTAGTCATGGGGATCTATCGTCCATGGGATGTCCTTAGTGCTGCGTATGATTCATTGACTAAAGAGGAATTTGAGAAAAATTGGGGCAATCTCGTCAATAAACATCACTTAGAGGCCAACGAGTGGCTAAGTGGCTTGTAAGAGGAAAGGCACCGATGGACTCCCGCATTTGTGATAGATGTTTTTTGGGTGGGAATGTCAACAACCCAATGGAGTGAAAGCATGAATGCCTACTTTGATGGCTACGTACATTCAAATACCACATTGAAGGAATTTGGGGAGCAATATGAGAATGCCTTGCGTAAGAAGGTGGAAAAAGAAGACGAGGAAGATGCCCGTTGTTTTAACAAACAAATGAAGAATGTGTCCCCTTATGGTTTTGAAGATCAATTTCAAGATGCATACACACTCGCAAAATATAAGGATTTTCAAGCTCAAGTAGCCGGTAAGATTGCATGCAATTTCACTTCCATGAAGGTGGTAGATGATGGCATTTCGAAATTTGAGATTGAAGAAGATATAAAAGTTGGTGAGAAGGGAATATTGAAAACCGTTACTTTTCATGTTTGTTATAATGAGGAGTCAAAAGAAAGTAATTGTACTTGTCAGCTATTTGAATCTAAGGGGATTGTGTGCAAGCATATTGTAATGGTTTGGTCAAGAAAGAAGTTGAATGAAGTTCCAGAGAAGTACATTCTACCAAGGTGGAGCAAAAACGTGAGGAGGAGTCATACAATGGTGAAGGTTAGTTATGCAAATTGGGAACGCAAGCCCGAATGGCGTCGCTATGATTATATGTTGGTTGCTTTTCCGTAAAGCTGCCGAAAAGGCCATGGATTCCGAGGCGAAGAGTAAGAGGGTGGTGGCCAAGTTGCAAGAAGCCGAGGTGGAGAACGAAGTTTGTGAGGAGGAGTGCCTAGGCGATAGGCCTATGTCAATCAACATAGTAGATGAAATCCTAAGTTCCAAAGAGAAAAAAATACCTGTGGGTGATCCGATTAAACGTCGTCGGAAAGGGCGGCCACCGGTAAATAGGAAACAACCAAGAATTGAAAAAATTATTCGAAAGATAAAGCAATCAAGCAAGAATGGGAAAGCTAGTCGAGGCAATGTGAAGAGCATGACGGTATATCTTTCAACTTGCAATTATTAAAAGTATTTAGAAAATGTGTATTGGTGAGCTTTATAATTACACTAATGTTTTATTTTACTGGTGTAGTATAATCCAAATGTTCACACTATGGAACTCAATGAGGTTATCAAGCAAGGGAGCGTAAATCGTAGTGTAAGTATCCCTATGTTTTTTTATCTTGTTGATCATTCTAAATTTTCACATGTTACGTACTTGACAATTGGTTTTTAATTTCAGACATCCCAAATGGTTGGACCGCACGGTGGAATGTGGAGCTATGACCTTGACGAGGCTTCAACCAATTTGTAATGGAATACTTATTCTTTTTTGTATTTTTGGCAAATAGCAATACATATATTCTCTTAGCTTATATATAGAGAGGGCACCCTTATGGCAACATTAATTGTGAGTTTCATGGTTTAGTTCTACCTGAAACAAAAATTTTATTTTGAGGGTTGTGACTTTTGAGATCAATTAGTCTCTCTCAACCGTCTGAGTAACTTTGATGATCAATTGAAATGTGGCTTTTTGTGCCTTTGTGTTGTATGGGTAGCCTAATTGCCATTTACTCTCTCAGTTTGTTCACTATGATGTTCAATGAGAATTTGACTTTTGTTTTGTATGAGTAGCCTATTAGTTACAGTTTACTATCTTTGTTTATTCACAGTTGGCATGTGTCTTGTATCACACACGTAGATAGTGTTCATTTCCAAACAGGATTCTGCAAAAATGACACTTATATTGCTTCCCAATCAAACAATGCTTCCCCAATTATCATGTAAGAGACTGTAAATGCAAGCTTATAGCCCCAAAATTGAAAGTAACATAAGAATTCCAACAACATGTATACCAGAACCAATTTCATGACAGTTCATTCCATTAATTTGTAAATCATTACAAAGCACTTGTGTGAACTTTAATTCAGTGTTGCCTGCCTACTTCAGTTTTACTATTGACTCTAGTATATACTTTACATCCTACGGGGCAACAATTCAGGTTCCACTTCGTTAGTTCATGGTTTCACTAACTTCCGAAAGATACGTTCACTTCTGAAGCAAAGGCATTCTATCAGCTGCGCAAGTGGCAGCTCTCCTTTCTTTTAGGCTTCAATTCACGTAGACTTGTTTTTTTCCTGCAAACATGAAATCAACTACCATTAGAAGCAATCCCTTGCACAACTTGCAAATGAGAAAGGCCAAATTTACAAAGCCTAATATCGGTAATATGAACTAAAAAATAAGGCAGGCCTTCATCTTCCTTGTCTCTTCTTTCTACTCCAGTAAAACGGAACAAAAAGAAAAAAAAAATGGTCTGCAGTTCTCTGTTTACAAGTATAACTTGCTTCCAAAATGACAGAAATAGCATAATTTTCCATCCAAAGAATCTTCTCTGTGGGAGGTGAGACTCCTTCCCTCAGGGTCTAATCCCGAGATCAGTAGCGTTACGGTTCCGGCTTATAGCAACGAATGTCCTCGGCCTTCCAGCTTTCGTGCTTCCAGTCAAATCCTGGCTCAACTTCCTTTATTGTTGTCTTTTTTCAGGGTGCTCTTTCTGGGTCAAACCAACAGGATTAGGCTTTTTCTCAGCATCGTTAAGGAAGCTCCTGGTTTTTCTTCCTCCTGGAAGTCGAATAAGAAGATTAAAATACAAAAAGATACTAATTACATTTACGACTACAAAAAGATAGAGTACATACTTTGCTTTGGATTCTTTCTCAAATCAGAGACCAGCACATCCCATTGTAAAAAGCCCCAATTTGCAAAGAACAAACCCAAATTTGTGAAATGCCCCATTTTTTTTAGAACCCTAATTTACAAAAGGCTCCAATTTCTGAAGAACAAACCCTAATTTTAGACCCAAACAAAAGTTAAGATCTTACACAAGAGAGAAAAACGCAGCACAAAAGTTAAGATCTTACACGAGAGAAAAACGCACCACAACTGATTTGGCGTGGCGTCCATGGTGGGGGGTTTTGGGTGGCCGTCAGGTTCGCCGTGGTTTCACAAATCCGAGCTGAGCCGAGCTTCGGCGAGCTCGAGCTCGGCTCGTTTTCTTAACGAGCCCAAAACTCGAGCTTGAGCTCGGCTCGAGCCTTAACGAGCCGAGCTTAGCCATTTGCTAAACGAGCCTCTCTTAATCGAGCCGAGCCTCCCTTAACGAGCCGAGCTTTTGTCGAACGAGCCGAGCTCTACTCGGCTCGTTTAGTAAACGAGACGAATACTCGAGCTCGAGCTCGGCTCGTTTAGTAAACGAGCCGAGCCGAGCCGAGCCTTAACGAGAGGAGCCGAGCCGAGCTCGCGAGTAGCTCGGCTCACTTACAGCCCTATCTGTGCCTAATGTATGTGCCGATAGCATTATTGTTTCAGAAAGAACGCTGCTACAGGTACAGCAACGGCTGCACAGCAGCCGCGCACAGACCAGTTTCGCTCCCGTCTCGGGTTCCGCAAAGATGATCGGAGCCGTTCATTTTGTTCAAAATGCTTCGTTTAGGGTTTTTGCAAAAAATCAGCCCAATTCGATATCGGGAAGGGTCTTTACGAATCATCCAACTTTGTTTCAAAATTTAGGCTAAATTATAAAGCAAAGTTAGATGATATGTAAACACCCTTCCCAATATTGGATTGGGATGATTTTTTGCAGGGACCCTAAACGAAGCATTTTGAACAAAATGAGTGGCTCCGATCATCTTTGCGCCAATTTTGAAACAAAGTTGGACGATTCGTAAACATCCTTACAGATATCGGATTGAGATGATTTTTTACAGGGACCCTAAAAAACAAATTTTGAACAAAATGAGCGGCTCCGATAATCTTTGTTGGACCCAAATCGGGTCCAAAACGGATCTGTGCAAGCCGTTTGTACAGCTATTGTTGTACCTCTAGCACCACTGTTATTGTTTTGCATAATGATGGTATACTTGATTGATGAAATGTGGAGATAATTAAATTTGGTTATTAACAAAATGTTGATAGTTTTGATTATCACGTACCAAAATTTAATAAGTTGCTAAGAGGTTGTTAAGTTTAGTTATTCCAATGTAATATGCTTTTTGAGCAAATATTCGTAACCTTAGTAAATTTTTGGTTTTGATTGTACCACAGTGGATGCTCTAAGTAATTTGCAGGAAAGATTGGGAAAATTTCAAAAAAACCTCCAATGAATATGCGCAATGTCCTATAAGCCTCCAAACTTATCGAAATATCAATTAGACCTCTGAACTTGTCACTCCGTTAACAATTATGCCTCTGCCGTCAAATTTTTGCCATGTACAAACGGCAAACACTGACGTGACACCCTATGTTTGCAAATAGGCCTCCAAACTTTTAGAAACCTCATTTTTCCCTCTGAACTTTAACACCCTCCAATTTACACCCTTACCAAAACGACGTCGTTTTAGGGCCAAAGCGACGTCGTTTTGCCATGTTTAAAAAAAAAATTCCCAAATCTGAGTTGCCTCCTCTCTCTCCCCACCATTACCACCACCATCTTCCCGCCCTCATCACCATGCACAAACAATTTTTCTTTTTTTTTAACGTGGCAAAACGACGTTGTTTTGGTAAGATTTCTAAAGTTTGGAGGCCTATTTGTAAACATAGGGTTCCACGTCAGCATTTGCCGTTTGTACATGGCAAAAAATTGACAGCAAATGCATAATTGTTAACGGAATGACAAGTTCAGAGGTCTAATTGATATTTCGATAAGTCTGGAGGCTTATGGAACATTGCGTGTATTCATTGGAGGTTTTTTCGAAATTTTCTCGGAAAGATTGTACAAGATTGGAACTCTTGTGAAAAACCTAACAAATTGAGATCATTATAACAAAAGATGAAAGGCCAAAATTGCAGAGATTAACATCTGCAATTCAAAACCTAACTGTTGAGAAACCAGATCCCCTTTAACAGCTGCTCCCCATGCCCATCAAATCACCATCAGTAGATAGTAACATGATAATTGGTTGGTGACCGACTAACATGACTAAAAATATATTTTCCCCTTTTCTAATGGACGCATATTCGGAGTTCGAATTACATATTCCAATCATATCAGTTGAACAATACATCCTTCAAATAAGCAAGAACACTGTAATACGTACCGACTGGTTCCATACTGATTGGGGTGCTGTCAGAGAAAAGATTGGATCGAACACCTACACATATTGGATTGAGCATATTTTTTGCGATGCCCTCTTGGTTTCTTTTTCAAAATTATTGAACGGCTCGAATTCTTCGTGCGGGACTTATAGCGGACCCCGCGTGGCCGCTGTATGGGTACCTGTCAATTCCTTTAGCTTTTCTGAATAAATAATTTTTTTACAACCACAAACACCAAAGGGAATCAAATATTCAAAAAAATGAGCGAAATTCCATCTAAGGGGATAAATCCCAAGGATAAAGAGAGAAACTATGTCTCAATCAAAATATTCAAATGAAAGACTAACACACTTATTTATAGACTCAATACCAGGACACTGAAATGACATAAGTACCCTCAAAGCTACTTCATGTCTACATCATATTACCCCATTTGTTAATATGTAGATATTTCAAATCATGATTACTTTGATTATTTTCTTAAGAAACTTTAAAGTAAGTTCTAAATGTGATTGGTGCAACGTTTTATAAGTTGGAATAAAAGTTTTAGCGCTTTGGTTCACAATAGCTTGCTTCCTCCGTTCCAATTTGTTTGTCCAATTGTCGAAATTCATGTCTTTCAAAACGATACTTATATCTTATATTTTATAATATTTTTTATGATTTTGAAGATTTTGTATGATAAAACTAATTGAGTTCTATCAAACAAGATCCATATTACATATTAAAAACATTACGAATTGAAAATTATAGATAATTCTTTAAAAGGTCAAACGCTCTCAAAAAGTCAAAAAATGGACAAATAAATTGGGATGGAGGGAGTATTATAAAAGTAGAAATGTCCTGTTTGACCTTAATAATTTTATAGAAACATTCTTGAATTATGTGTTTTCCATAAAACTATGTTTTCACAGCTCCAAATAAGCAGGCAGAGCTATTGTGATGGCCCTACATATTTAATTATGGAATGAATCCCATATATATGTGAAAGAGGAATGGTCGAAAAATGACCAGTAAACAAGTCCATAGCATTATTGATATTGCACGTGCGTCCAAGAAATCTGGAGTCGAACCACAGCTCAAAGGAAAATTTCAAACATGGCCTCTAGCTGTTAAACCTTTTGTATGATTTGAACGGTCACATTGGGAAACGTGATTGCCGGGTCTGGTTGGAAAGTTGCAAATGCAATTCCACGCTCATACTTTCACATCTTTTCAAGTGTTTATCGTGTCCCCCCGCCATTTGACAGAATGTGGTAATTGGATTCCCCATGCACAGCTAGTAACAAAGCTGTTTACAGAATGTCATAGAATTTCGGATTTGTTCGCTTTGGGATCTCAAAAACTCCAATGTATGGTTCTTAATAAATTTTTTCTATTTATCTTTTTCCTTTCATTATTTTTAAAAATCTCCCTCAAATCCTAAACCAAACAGAGTATCATTATATCTATAGACCGGAACTAATGCCTTTTTCTCCTTATCTTGTTGGAGTTATTTTTTTTAATTTTTTCTTATTCAAAGTTTTTACGCGTATATTAGTTTTGTGTCAAGCTTTTATGGATTGTTGATTCGTTTCGACGAGACTAATCAGAAAATCTAAATTTTTTTACTTTTATCCAAATACTTTTGGAAAAATCCAATACAAAGCCCCCAATACCAGCTTAATCTTGGATATCTTAAAATATTTGGATAACCGATTCCTTTCATCAAGACGAAGCAATAATTCAAAAAAAATTGGCGCAAAACCAACAAACGCCTAAAAAGAAACTCACAATAATAATTTATAAATAGTTCTATCTAAAAGGATTTTCTTGTGATTTGAAATGGGGTGATATCATGCGGTGTCAAGCTTTTCATATACTTATGTCGGAAGGATCCATATTTTGTAATTAATTTGACTCGAAACAATTAACCTCAAATGTGAAGCAAAAGACTGTATAAATACAAAAAGTTTTTTAACATAAACATTTATTTAGTTGAAAGAAGTAAACATATATATCACTTTAAATTTATACTCCTATCACCCTTATCCCTAGGGTTTTAGGGTTTTAGGGAACCTTAAGATTTTAGGGTTTAGGATACCCTAAGATTTAGGGTACCCTAGGATTTAGGGTACCCTAGGATTTAGGCTTAAGCGCTTTCATAGAGCCCTGGGGTTTAGGTTTTAGGCACTTTTATAGGGGTTTTAAGATACACTTTTCTATCATAGGGTTTTACTGGTTTAGGCACTTTGATAAGGTACTCTAGAGATTTAGACATTTTTATAGGATACTCTAGAGTTTAGACACATTTATAAGGTGCCGTAGGGGTTAAGCACTTTCAGTGTTTAGGGTTTTAGGCACTTTTATAGAGTTTTAGTGTTTCGTTAATTAGAGGAGATCTGATGGGAATTACTTTCTATTTTCTGGACCTAGAGGTAAAATGTCCCAAATAGGCGCTTTCATAGGATTTTAGTATGAAAGCGCCTATTTGGGACCAAACAATGGTATCTTTCAATCTGGTTCCTGATTCTCGAACCAAACAAAGTGATTTTTGCTGCTAAAAAGTGATTATTTCTCAAAATACTTGCGTAAAAGTAAGAAAAAAAAATTATTATTTTTCTGATTTCTCTCGTCGAGACGAATCAATAACCTACAAAAGTTTACCGCAAAACTAACAAGTGCGAAAAAAATTCAAATAAGGACAAATTTCTCAAATTTATTTATTTATTTTTATGGTCAAACAGAAATTTAAGTTAACTTCATAAGAACGTAGCCTAATTCTAGATCTCGTGAATAGTAAGCATTATAGTTGGAAATGGTCTCAAAAGAAAATTCAAGGAATCCATCTCAACCCAAATTATAAAACCAACACTGATATCAATCTATATAACAACGGAGAGCGATTTTGCAAAATGTCTGTCTCACAACTGTCCTCCGTGGCATAATGGAGGGCCGTGCTATATATAGAGTTTGGTAGTGGGGAGAACGAGTTTTTTTTTCTCGAAAAACTGACACTATGGAATCAAAGGTACCAACCCTTGAAAGCTAACACTCGTCGAATCCATTCAGGTTAAAGTATGAGTTTCTTTTTGGGTCAGGTTAAAGTATGAGTTGTCTGCATGTAATTAATATTTCAAAATTTTTAAACAATTAAAAATTCCGTAATATAATTTCAATTTTATTTCCCTTATTAATCTGTTTTGGTTAAAAATAATTAATTCATGTCACGCATGTTATTATTTCGCGTAAATATTTTTGCAACCAACGAAATATTTTCTCCATAAACCGAGAACGCGGTTAACCCCGGAATATTTTTGTCATGCTGTGGTAATATTTTTAAATTTTTTTGAAATAGAAAACTGAACTGTCGAACACCGCAGGGCACGTTTCCGCATTGGAGAAAATAATTTCTTCCATTCTTTTTCACCCCACGCCAGTCAACACCATCTCTCACTCACCTCATCCTTCCCCACGCCCCTTTAACTCCTCATAATTCATCACCCTTTTCTCTCTTATCCACTGAAACTTTCAACAAACACAACACACACATTATCACCATTTTCCTTTCCACCCCTCTCCACCCTCCCTTGCCTCTCCTTTGCCACGCCATTTCCACCTCCTTTCTCAAACCACTCCAAATCCGAAATCCAAGGTATGTATGTATGTACGTACGTACGTATTTATGTATATATATCGGGGCGGTTCCGGGGACCCCTAAAATAACTCCCCCAAGTTATCAATCAAATTTTGATGATCCGAGCTGCTCAATGTAACCAGAACGTGATTTTAAGGGTATCCACAAGAAATCAGCAAAAAAAAAAATGACCGGAAAGGACTTCATCCGAACAGTTTTTTATTGAACTTTATTGAATGGTTCAATAAAAAATTGCCCAAATCAAGCCATTCCTGGTTATTTTTTTTGCCAATTTCTCGCAGGCACCCTTAAAATCACATTTTGAATATATATATTGTCCCCCACTCTCCCTAAGTATATTATTTGTATGTGTATGTAGTCTAATAATGGTGAATTTATATAAAGTTCATAAAAAATGTTGATTTTGTAGGTAACAGTTTTCTAAGGAATTTGATCGATGTTGCTGTGACTTTGACGAATTTTTGCGCATAGTTGCCAAACTTGAAATTTTATGAGATTTTAACTGACCATACCTGTATATGTCTTAGAACTTGCGTTAAAATCTCAT
Organism: Rhododendron mucronatum var. ripense; assembly: GCA_019656295.1. Taxonomy (NCBI): domain Eukaryota; kingdom Viridiplantae; phylum Streptophyta; class Magnoliopsida; order Ericales; family Ericaceae; genus Rhododendron; species Rhododendron mucronatum. Next base: position 134,600 of record BPLT01000227.1, on the reverse strand, counting down.
AATTTTATTCTAACCATAGAAATTACTAAAAATGTTTTACTATGCTGCTCTAAATTATTACACTGTGCTGACAGCACCGTCACACCTCACGGAAACGACCATATCTCGGCCTATGAAACTCAAAAACACTTTCCGTTTGTTGGGTTAGAAACTAGACACATATAGCTTCAAAAATATATGAGCCGCGTGATCTAATTCTTATACGGATCCCAAGCATATTCTGGCTCGGTCTCCACCCTTGGATTCTCTCCTGGAAGATAGTACTGGTCTACTACGCGACCCACTATTTTATCTGCAAAAGAAATCTAGCCGACATAGGGCCAGGGTACTCTGTACCGTGAGTGATGAGATTTACTCAATAGATATCCCTAAACTCATTAACGCATAACGTACAAACAACATCACAAGAAATGAAAATAAACATTTTTTATAATCAGCATAGAAACAATTAGCCTTTTACTCAGAAAAAATTCAATTAAGGACAAAATAAGAAAAAATCCCAAAAAGCTTAGGAGAACAAGGCCTTAAAAGAAATTGACAATAATAATTTATAAATAGTTCTATCTAAAAGGATTTTATTGTGATTTGAATTGGGGTGATATCATGCGGTGTCAAACTTTTCATATATTTCTGTTGGAAGGATCCATATTTTGTAATTATTTTCTCTTATTAATTTGACTCGAAAATAGCATCCGCGGTGCTCACAATTAACCTCAAATGTGAAGCAAAAGACAGTATAAATACAAAAGTTTTTTTCACATGAACTTTTATTTAGCTGAAAGAAGTAGACATATATACCACTGAATTGTGCTATAACAAGTCAAAGGGAACAAGCTTAACCACTGGTCCACTGGGTTGCGCCTCAAACATTTCACTAACCCTATCTATCCGTTTAGTATGTATTTGTGTATCATACTTTCATTTTTCAGGGATGGCTCTACTGGGTTTTTAGGGGTCCAAGCGAACCTTCATAAATTCAAAAAATATACTTAAAATTTCATTTTTTTTTATATAATTGTATTTTTCTTAATATTAATTGTCGGTACTGAATCATTCATACATAATCAAAGTAAGTGAAAAATCACTTAAGTTTGTGAGTAATTAGGTACTATAGCAAAAGTAAACAAAATAAACTAGGCCCAAAAAAATTTCTTCCACATGTAATATGTGCATTTTACATAGAGTTTTGTATACAATTTTTTTTTTTTTTTGTAATTTTGTTACCGCTGAACTAAAATTCTAGAGTCGCAGCTATATAGTGTCATGTCGTGTTGTAGTTGTGATTTGCGTAAAAAAAACATACCAGTCTTAATCCTAATGTCGTGCCATGTACGAATTAATATAAAGTGTCGTGCCCGGAAATTTCACCCGTGCTTTAAATCCGTCTCCAAGACAGCAGCATATTCATCTCCTTTCTTCGAGATAGCCAACCATACAAGTCCACCCATACTATCTGTAAAGACACATGACTGATAACGATCGAAATCGTTCACTTTTAGGCGTTTGTTGACACCATCAACCACGTCAAATTGAATACGGTTCCATACAATTTCAAACCGTATTTAAGCTTCATATAACTGTGTCAAATCGATTGCAATTTAGTGTTGCGCACTTATTTTTTAAATTCCTAATTCATTTTAATGTCATATCGAACGACATATGATTGACTTGATTTTCAACGTGATTGATATTACCGGTAAGCTCAAAAACATGAACAATTTCGATTATTATTGTACTCAGAAAAAAGCTAACAAAGGGCCCAAACTGGATCGGACTGAGGGGGAGGAAGTCGGGGCGGGAGCGCAGTCCAAAATAGATTGGCGTATTTCTCAATACAGCAGACTAATTTTGACTGTGTAAAATCAGACTTTTGTTTTGCGATTTTGTCTGTTTCTTACTACTGCCTACTGGAGGTAGTAGTACTTTATAGTCTCTCTCTCAATCATGATGACCTTTCATCTACTTATAACTCTCGAGCTGCGAGTGGCTCCACTCCCCGCCTTCGGAGCAATTCTCATCAAATTCTTCTTCTTTTTTCCTTCTGGGTAATAATTCGCATCAAATATTCAGATCTTTTCGACTAGTCTCTTCAGAAGGATTTTTTCCCAAAGATGTAATTTATCACTCCCGGCCTTCGCCAATTGTAACCCGTTTTCAGGGTCTCTCTCTCTCTCTCTCTCTCTCTCTCTCTCTCTCTTCATGTATATACATTTCATATATGTGCCTTGTTTGAAGATGGGATGTTCAATTGGGTAGTTTATGATTCTAGACTTAGGGTGCGTTTCAGCTCTAATTTTGGAGTACATGCTAATAGCAATAATCAAGTTGTTTCGCTATGTGAGGAGAATGACCCGACAAGAAATTCGTGAAAACAAAGGCTAAAGTCCATTTAGTTCAGCGAAACGCCCCCAAACATTGAAGTTTGGAGGACTTCATGGATTTAGTGGGTTAATTTGGTGTTTATTCATTTGATTAACAGATCCATATTAAGTTGGAGTTGTGGTTTTTCGCATTGTTGTTATCGGAGTCATGCTGATTATTGGTTTGGATTGCTGAATTTGGATCCTAATGAATGGTGTTACAATTTTTAAATGGTTTTAATTCAGAGTTTTGGTTCGGTTGTGTTGGTAATAAGCTTAATCAACTGCTAAATCTGGCTGCACTGTTTTCTGTTTTCATGCTATCATATGAATCTGACTCTGTAATTTGTAGGTGTTACTGTTCTTTTTTATTTTTTTAATTTTGGTTTGTTGGGGATTGTTTGAGGTAGTGGTTAGGGAGTTGTTGGTGGAGGCGAAGGTGGAGGCGACCAGTGGTCCAGGACTGACCAGGGCAGTTGGCCTTTTTTTTTTTTTTTTTCCTTATACGGAACTGATTGCGCCAAACCCCAACTTTAGGACGGGCGGCCACACTGGCCGGGTGGTTGTTTGACGGTGGGGTGGAGAAGGGCGTTGTTAGGAAAACCAACAAGAGTAGGGCTACATGGATAACTGAATTAAAATCCTCCAAAACAAGAAATGAATCAGTTTACAAAACGAAAATTGATATCATGATACTCCATGTTCATTTTTGTTGTTGGTTTTGTTTTTGCGTGTCTTTTTGTTGGTTCTATTCAGAACAATCAATTGTATACCAGTGACTTGTACTACTATTCATTAGTTAATCAGAGGCCTTTCTAACATGGTGGCCAGAATAAATTCAGGGGTTCTGTGTAAACTGTATTTTTTCCTTCTGGTTTTCTAGACCTTATGCTCACATTTTTTAGAATTATAGAACCTTTATATTGTTAATGTGGGTGCATCGGATTAATTACGACACCAAGCCCAATGGGCTTTTCTCCCTTTTCAGAAGATTAAGTTATACGGTATAATAGATGGGTGGATTTTTCACTAGAAGAAATGTGTCAATTCTGTCTCTGTATAGCAGCTGTGGGAATTCTCTGAAATGTTTGTTAGAGATTTCCTTCTTTTTTACTCCGAATATAATAGTTTATGTTTCCAGAAACAAAAAGTGTTTTTTATGGCAGCATCTCAAAATATCCATCGGAGAATATTATAGCCTGCATAAAATTGCAGTGCATGAAGCCATGGAACCGAATGACTTATTTAGTAACCCTTGTTGAGTGGACAGAATCAACTGCTTATGTTAAGAGGAAAAGGAAAATGGCGACGATCATTATTGTTGTGTTATGCACAGTTATTGGGATGATTATGGCTGGCATGGCTGGGTACTATATTTGTCAGTTGAGGAAGGCAAGAGCTAAAGGTACAAGGGTTCTACCAGCTCTACTATTTGTTTGTTTGTTTTTTTTTTTAATGTTTTTCTTTAATTGCTTGATTTAATAAGTCTCTTGAAATCGAACCCATTTGATATGCGTAAAACATTGTGATACACTTTATAGTAGGTTCTTGTGATTCCCTTCGGAATGCTGATCGTTCCAGTTCGAGCAATGCAGCATTCCCTACATTTTCGTGGTATTCTTGTTTAGATTACATTATTGCAATGTATCTCTTTCAAGTGACGAATCCAGCTTATTGCCATTTTTTGAAGTGCTTGTGTAAAACATTATGAGCAATTTTGTTAAAATTTTGTCTTGCCAAAGCTCCACTTGCTCAATTTACTTCGGCCATATAATTCATTATCAAAAGAAGCAAACAATACAGGATCTTTGGGGCACACTGCAGCATAAACAGGGAGACAAAACCGGCAAGAAGACCTTGCCAGTCCTAACCAGCCTAACAACCCAAAGAACTAAAAATAGCACTAGAAATATTACACTCGTTGCGAACCATCCTATTACAAGAGAGAATTTAATATCTAATAGCCCCTTCAATCTTGGAAACCATAGCCCTTGTAGCAGGATATTACAATCTATAGCAGCAAGAGACAGCTTCAACACATACATGTTTTTTTCCTGCTTGCACCTATCCAGTTCAGCTCATCATTGATACTCAGGGAAGCTCTATCTGTATGATTTCCTTGATCTGTCTTCGGCTTCAATTGGATATGCTCAGCAGCTCCAACAAGCCCGTCAGTCTTCTCCATGTCCAAGTAGCAAATGGACAAGCAAGATATAAGTGGCAACAAGATTATTTACCCCCACTGTTCAGGACAGTCATTAGCTTGAATAACTCCCCAAGCCTTTAACCTATCCATGGAGGAAAGTCTTCCTGACATTGTTGGCCACTGAATGAAACCCCATCCATGACGTTGATGGGGAAACCAAGCCACTTTCCCCCTAGGCACAATAGGATGAGAATGTATAAGAGCATTCCAAGCATATCTTCTAGAGTAGATACCATCAGCATTCAGAACCCATTTGATGTTAGCCCATCTCACCTGTATGAGGCAAAAAACAACCTTGGGTATGGGCCATGAGAATAGCCCTGGGCCAACTCCAGTCTCCTTTATGGATTATAGAAGCCACCTTTGCATTTGCGGACCTCCCCAAGATGATACACAACCCTATCCACAAACCTTTGAAACAAGGTACAAGGGGGTGCCATTGAAAAGTGGAAAGACCATCTCCAATCACATATGATCCGAGTATGACATCTTATTAGTCCATTACTGTATTGTGGCCATAATTTTGTCTCGAAGCTGTCTGCAATCCTCAGCTTTGAGTCTTGTAGCAATCAAAGGAGGAACTGGAATACTCTCATTTGTTTTTAAGTATGTTACACATGACATTTTTCTCCAAGGAAATTTGTTTAGTAAATTCACTCTCATTTGAGGATGTACTATATGTCAAAACATGCATTTTAAAACGTAAGTCATTGTATAATGAAAACACTGGAACTAGGGCTTTTCCAAAGAATTGCATTTCCATGAAACTTCTTCTAGTTGTCGGGTTTGTAAAGCTTGACTCCGTTTGGTTTGTCACTTTGCGGACTATATTACCGTAGTTGGTGATGTAAAACCCTAGTCTATATTTTACTGTATGCAGCAGTCGAGGTACCCTGTACTCTCTTCTCCATTCGATACGTAGGGAAAAGCTGGTGTGACATTTGGATGTACCCAAATTGGGGGAACCACGTAAATCTTTAAATTATTCTTTCTGGGTATTTTGCTTGATTATTCTTCATGTGATTGTTTGTGTGTGGAGTTTTAGGTCAAAAGCACAACATTGGTTTCACTTGTTTGGGTCCAGAATTTCTGGTTACCTTTTTATATAATAGAGATGAATTCATTTAAGAAGTGAATTATTTGGACACTCTTTATCTTTTGAATATTTCCCCTGGGCTTCGTTGCCTTCACGCGAAAACACGTTAGTATTGCTAAGTAAAAACTAATCAATATAATTGGCATTGACAGTACAATAATAGTTCCTTTCTTATAAAACAAAATGCTGTATTTGGAAATACATCGGCCCCGAAGCTCATCAGGCCACTCCTTGTTTGTTAGAACATAAAATCTTGAACCTTTTGCTTTTGTTGGTCTCACAAATTTCTGCATGTAACAGCTCGACAAGAAAACAGTTTCTCCATCAGTTCCAAGGAGGAAAGTCAGCAGCATGACCTTGATTTACCTGTTTTTGATCTGGGCACCATTTTTTCTGCCACTAACAAATTCTCTTTTGGAAATAAGATCGGAGAAGGTGGTTTTGGCCCCGTTTATAAGGTAATTATCCCATTACATCACTGTCTACTGAAGACTCATATAGGGGAAGGGGAGAAGTATTTTCTCCTTTTTAGTATTGCTTATGCTTTGGAATGTAATTTGTAGGGTGAATTGCCTAATGGGCAAGAAATAGCAGTGAAGAGGCTTTCACAGAGTTCTGGGCAAGGCATAAAAGAGTTTAAGAATGAAGTTAATATGATTGCCAAACTTCAACACCGCAACCTTGTTCAGCTCCTCGGATGCTGCATTCAAGGAGAAGAAAGGATGCTAATTTATGAGTTCCTGCCTAACAAGAGCTTGGACAACTTCATATTCGGTCTGTGCAAACTTGACATATCTCCATAACTCCTTTTGAATCTACAATTACCGTTCCTCATCCATTTTTCACATCTCGTATCTCCATCTGGTATCTGATCTATTACCAAAATCTGTGACCCCGTTCGTTTAAGAGTTTTGGCTTTTGGATTCTAATAATTATCCTATTTCTCTCCAATTATTACTCTCATTTTTCTCTCTATCTCTCTCCAATCACTACCCCTATTTCTAATCATTACTCCATCCAAAATCCCAAAACGAACGGGGTCTGTATGTTGCTGCGTGATTTATGGAACTGGTAGGGAAAGGAAAAGAAAATATTACAGAAAATTAATTGTGGTGTTACTTGGGAAACATGGAGACGTCGAGAAACAGATGCAAAACTTGATATACCTCTTCTTTCCCGCACGTGGTACCATTAACAAAAATTTTCTTCTTATGGGAGAGAAATACAGAAAAAATGGTATATCATTGGCCTTGCATATCTCTTTCCTCAGTATTTTTTGAACACCAAGAAGAGTAGTGTGATGCTTAGCAAAAAAAAAAAAAAAAATTTAAAGCTCAGCAAAAAGGAAAAAAGAAAAGAAGAGTAGTGTGATGGAGGTATTCGCAGCATAAAGTTTTGATTATACTTTGTTGCTGTCATACTCAGATCAAACCACAAGGAAGCTGCTACCATGGAAAAAGCGCTTCGACATCATTATTGGAATTTCGCGAGGACTGCTTTATCTTCATGAAGACTCGAGATTGAGAATCATTCACAGAGATCTCAAAGCAAGTAACATCTTACTTGACAACGAGATGTACCCCAAAATTTCTGACTTTGGCATAGCAAGAATATTCGGAGGCGACCAGACGGAGGAAAAGACAAGAAAAATAATGGGAACTTAGTAAGTGATCTTAGCATATAGCTTAACAAATATGTTTGTATATTTACAAATGATTTTGATGCTATCTTGGCATGCAGTGGTTATATGTCTCCAGAATATGCAATGAGTGGTCACTTCTCTGTGAAGTCGGATGTCTTTAGCTTTGGTGTTCTAGTGTTGGAGATAATAAGTGGCAAGAAGAATTGGGGCTTTTACCACCCCGATCACGACCTCAACCTTATAGGCTATGTAAGTGTGCAAGAGCTCCCTTTTGATTCTAATATTTCAATTGTTTCGTATCAAATAATTACATTAATTTAGAAACTTGCCGCTTAGCAAAAAAAAAAGTTTAGAAACTTGCCTCAGACCCAGTCAAAAAAAGTGCATAGATGGCTGAATTTTACAGGTTGTGTTGGTAGGTTTCATTTCTTAGGTTTCAGTACTTGGGAATCCTAGCCTTTGATGCACTTTCTATGGCCACTTCTGTGCCTCGTTTCTGGTTCTCTGGGATTAAGATTACTCTTTGAACTTTCAATCGTATTACTAAAAGAAAGATACCAAATTTGAATTGGTCTAGGCATGGAAATTGTGGAATGAAGAGAGACCTCTGCAACTAATGGATAAAGAGTTGGACTCGTCGATTTCCACAGATGAAGTGGTGAGATGCATTCAAGTGGCCCTTTTATGTGTACAACAGCGCATGGAAGACAGGCCTACAATGTCCTCTGTAGTTTTTATGCTGAGTAATGAAAGTGCAGTGCCTCAAAACCCCAAAGAACCAGGTTTTTGCATTGCAAGCTTTTCCCTGAAGATTGAATCTTCTTCAAGTGGACAAACTACTAGCACTGCTAATGATGTAACCATTACAGAACTGACCGGGCGATAAGGTTTTGGATTTGTTCCTATATTTGTACAGTTATTAATATTCTTTATGTTAAGAAGAGAACTAATGCAAAGTGCATTTTGGTTTTCAGTATGTTACAAGAAGCCTTGTAAGAATTTTGAGTTGCTTGGAAACTAATTTTTAAGCCTGCTAAATACCCTTGGAGTGGTTTATTGATATCACTGTTATTGTTAGAATTTTTATATTGCTGTGGATGTTCTAAATTTATTTATTTATTTTATTGATCGGCTTTTTGGATGTACTAGTTGCTTCTTGTTACTATGCTATTGATGCCATTTGCTCTTGAACACCCAATGACTAACGATACTGTTTGTACGAAGAGTCAACTAGGTTTTTGTACATCAAATTTTCTCTGCACTAGCAGATTTTTTCATGCTGTCAACCTTTGGGCTAGGTGCCAGAGAGAAATCTCTTGAGAATCCCTTGGTCCCAGCGTAGATGATATACCTTTGACTAGATCAAGGAGGGGAGTAGTCGAGATACATGTAGGTTGGCCAAACACACACTTGACCATCAAAAAAAAGAGAGTGAGGTAATATACTCATATTTCATATCTTCTGCAGAACATGACCAAACAACAACAACAACAAAGAAGAAGAAGAAGAAGAAGAAGAAGAAGAAGAAGAAGAAAATACAAAACAAATCACCCTTGCCTGAAACTTGATTCATGGAGAAAAGCTTCATCTAACAATGTCTCAGCCCCATTAATCAACTGAGGGCTCAATCTGAACATCAGAACACAAAACTCCTTTTCATTCAAGGCCCCATCACCATCCAAATCTCCTTCTGTCACCATACCCTCCAGCTCTTTATCACTGAAATCTTCTAACCCAAGAAAAGCAGAGTTCTTCTTGAGACTCTCAAATGTGATAAGCCCCTTTTCAGAATCCATCAATAGCTTGAACCCATTGCATAGCTCTTTGATAAGTCCTTCCCCTCCTAGCTTTTGAGCCATAACTGGCAACAAGTCTTGGAAATGGGCCACCCTTTTTGCTTCCATTTTCCCCCTAAGAGTTATAATCAAAGAGGATAAATATACCAATACACACACACACACACACACACACACATATATATATATATATGTATATAATATATGATATGGTTGTTGAGATTTCCAGGAAGGAGAGACCATAGATGCCAACCCAAGGCCAGGCAGTGATTCCTAGAATTGTCTCTTTCTTTTTCTGTTTGTCTTCCCATATTTTCATGGAAACTTCTCAAAAAATTAAGTTAATAGGGAGACCAAGGCAAAGGACATTTGCTAAACGGGCCCGCCATCCCTCATAAAAATAGTCAATTTTAATTGGTCATAGAACAGTTGAGATTGACAGCGGCTTAGCTAAGATTGTCTTTTTTAGCTCAGCTTATTGCAAGTCAGACAAATGGTGCCAAAATAACAATGACAATGTCAGTCATTTTTAAGTTACCAAAATAATAAAAATAATTATGTCAAAGTCATTTTCTAGCTGGTTACCGTGTTATTTTGTCCAAAATAGCAAAGTTGGTACACCAGTGCAATGTCATTTTGGCATAACTATATTTCTCCCCCCTTCGCAATCACATTTCCCGTACTTTGTACTTTGAAGGTGGTGCGACAAGTTTGACAATTGACATCAAGAATTATATTATCAAAATTTACATAAATTTGAAACAAGGAGAAGCCGGTTTTGTCTGATGCCAAATTTTGGCGACGAGGACGGATTTGCTATTCTACGTAGAAAAAGTTCCTTTCAATAGACGGCAACATTGAAAAATTATGAGAATCACATCAAAAGGACGCTACACCCATATAAATTATCTATAAGAGTTTGTAATAACTAACCAAATAATGCTACCATTAAACATGATCAGATCTCATTTTTTGTAATGGAAATTCTAATTTCCAAGATGTGCCTTTCCAATCAACTTAATTTGCATCGATTCTGTTTTTGGCGAACCATGGAATAAAAGACAAACGGCTTGGAACATCGATGCTTAACAAAATGGAATGACCCCCATTCGATATTTTTCAGATCTAGAAATGAACAATTCCAATTTTGCAAAAATCATCAAAATGAATTCGGGATGATCTCGTTGCCCCATTTGGAGAGAGAGAGAGAGAGAGAGAGAGAGAGAGAGAGAGAGAGCATCAGCTTCATCAAAATCTTCGACGAGGTAGTCAGGTCAGGTGAACTAGCTACGCCGGCATGTAATACCTGCACCGTAACTTACTAAACGCCTTTATACTTCCATCAGGAGACCAAGTAGTATTTTCCTTTCCCATTTGCAGATGATTTTTCCTTCCTATTTCCAAAGGGCTTTCTTTGAAGTTACATTTGCCTTGGAAAATTTCCAACCTCGCAATGGTCAAATCTATGGCTTGAAATTCAGGTCAAAGCCAATGGATAGACTGAATCAACAAAGGAGTTCATGGCAAATACTAATGGGAAATAATTACTCCCCAAATCTCATAAATTTAGTTCAACAATGCTAAGGACATAGATGTTCGTACACATATCTAGATGTGTCCTAAACCAATCAACGTGTCAGCTGGCTCCATATTTACCTTCTATGACTCATGTGCTGACGTTCATCAAACTATTCCGGACACATCTTTATCCAAATCTGCACATAAACGTTTGTGTTTAACATTGTTTGTCACTTCGTCTCAAATTATGGAACGACTAGAGCATAGGCAAAGCCATTCAAGGACTAAGAGAGGCATGGCCCCACCCACTTTTTTGCTATTTACCACCATATAAATATATATTTCTAGTCCATTTTAGAGAACGGTGCATTTTGCACATAAAAAATAATTTATTCGCATGAATTTTTTTTTTCTAAAATTTTCACACCAACTGAAAGAGCTCATTGAGAAGAAAAATTGGTGTCATTTTTTTTAAAAAGAAAATCACATCAATACATTATTTTTTGCATGCAAAATGCACATTTATCCAAAAAGGTGAGCAATTTGGGACATGAGGAGTATATATATGTATATAAACTTCTTTTAGGGTGATATATAAGGGTTAAACAACTTTGGAGGTAAATAAGTAAACTTAAAAAATTAAAAGCTAATTTATCTATTTGAGACTCTCATCTCCCCAAAAATTTAACAAAGAAAAAGTTTTCTTTATACTTTCATTTGATTTGTACCCTCTCTCACTCTCTCTCCTTATGAAAATCTAGTTTGATTAAATTAAATAATCATCAATTAAAACTAGCAAATTTATAATTTATATCACAAGCCAAAGGTTTTTCTTTTTCAAGGTTCGGCCCCTCCCAAAATAAAATGCTAACTGCGCCTTTGGATGAGAGTATGGATGATTGAAAAAGAGGGCAAAGGCCTATTATGTTCAGGCTGCAATGGGCTTTTGGGAAGTTATTGACTGAAGCAGTCTTCCTTTTGGTTGAAAATTGTGGGTTATATTTTAAGTTGGACTAAATCTGTTAATTAAACTCAGTTAACAGGATGATGAACTTCCTATTATGGACTTTTTAAGGACAATCAAACGCTACTCACACTTCTCTCTGTCTCTATTCGTTGCGGCATGCAAGGATAAATGAGTTTGAATAAAGGGGCTAATGATATATGAACAATTTAATTTTTTTCATTGTCTGATCTACTCAGCAAACTCTATAAATAGAAATTTGAATGATTCATAACCCAACGATGAGATTTTGATAAAACATACCCAACTCACGCTATTTCTCCGCGGTGTGATAGCACACTATGGGAACCCCTTATCGCACTATGATAGCGAGGGGGCGAAGAGAAGGAGAGGAGGAAAAAATTAGTGAGGTTAGCCTGTGCTCTTTAATCAACGCTCCAGGAGTACAAAATTGTTCATAAATCATACTCCCTCCGTTCCGAAATGAAGGTCCATCTTTCCTTTTTGGGTTGTTCCAAAATGATGGTCCTTTTCCAAAAATGGAAGGAAAAATTTGGTGATTTTCCAAAAATGTCCCTCATAGGAGAATATAAGTATTGTAAAGTAGGTAAATATAGGGGTAATGGTGGAAATGATAGGTATTGTAGGTGTAATGATTGCATGTCCTTTTAAATAGTTGGAATTCCCAAGAGGGACTCTCAATTTGGAACGGAGGGAGTACTAGTAAGTTGTGTGGATGGATGGAGAGAGATTTTACTTTTTCTTTTTACTTCAGGGAGGGAGAGAAGATGAGAGTTGAGAAGGATAATTATTAGTGTTTGGACCCAGCCACTAATTGGGCTTTAGATATCTAATTGGGCCTCAATTAATGAATTTTGGAGACCTAAATTACTGAATTAGCCTCTTCGATTTGGTTTTTTTTTTTTTTATACTTAAATTTGGTGGCCTCTAATTTAGATTCTTTTTGGGTAGTGGCCTTGTAGGCCGACGTCTAAAATAGAGCCTAATTATTTGATTGTACCTTAGGGTTATAAGTGCGATTATCTGTGCGTGTTTTGCTCTCTGATTTTTGGGTTTCAAAGAGCATTTCACACAACTATAAATTGGTATTTGATTGTGTTTTCTTTTCTAGACCATGACTTCTCATCCGCCGCCAGAGTCTTCCTCTGTTAATCAAGATGATAATTTTGAACACTAAAAAATAAGTAAACTGTCTCGGGCTCCGCTTAAACGGTTAAAATCTCCGGCATGGGATCATTTTGATCAGATGAAGAATAACGACGACTTTGTTGTAATGGTAAAAATTATGCTGTCGGGGTCAAATAAGAATAGGAGTATAGGACAACTAACTTATTGGCTCATACGCCTACTTGTCCCAAAAATCCATATAAGGATGCGATTTAAAATTATCCAATATGGGTCTTTTTTACGTGTTATACGTGTTGATAATGTAAGAGCAGTTGAAGATAACTGCCACGTATAGAGTTGCCTGTGTCTCGGCTCGTTAAGGGCAAAAAAATTGAGAATAAGTGTAAAATTGTAAGGATAGAAGTTGTAATTCATACTTCTGAATTAGCATAACCACCTGCAACCGTGGCTTACCCGGTTCGACCAACCCCCACCGCCACCACAACCCCCTCAGCTTAGAACGAATCGTTCGACCGTCGTGAGCGGCTAAGAATACTCCACCACGCCCATTGATATCTTTGAGATTTCAATTCTTCACGCAACCGTCTCGGAAGGTCTCTCTCTCTCTCTCTCTCTCTCTCTCTCTCTCTCTCTCTGGAAGATGAATTGAGGTATACTCACATTGTGTATGATTTGATCAGATCTATGTACTTTCTCTCGTTTTATCCTCGCTAAATCAGGAATCCCTTGATTTGAACGGATGGGTATTATTGATTAGTTTCATTGGTAGGAATCAGAGGAACGGTAAAGGGATTTTCTTGGCATTGGAGATTGTGTTTGTGGCCTTTTGGATGGAAAATTTTAGAAACCACTTATAGAACTGTGAGTCAATGGTACTGGATTAAGAAAATTATTCTTGTCAGGAGCAAGGACAGAATTTAGTTGGCATTCTTCTGCTATTCAATATAAGAATTTGAGGTTTCAGAATAAATCCGTGCAAGGTTTAGGATATCATGATTCAATATGCCTAAATTGTTTTGGGTGATCTGTGATCAATGTAATCGACAAAGCTTTTACTTTTTAGGAGCGGAAGGGAGTTGGCTGCCCTTTGCTCTTCATGATTGATTGGAGCTTGTTCTTAGTTCTTGGATTAGGCTTCCGTATTCGCTATTGATTTTGGGTATAGACAAGAATTGGCAATTGTATGAACAAATTTGTGGGTTTTTTTTTTTCCTTTTTTGGTTTCTTGATTTGTGGAGACTTGCAATTTAAAATGATACAGTATGGGCCTTTTTTACGTGTTGATAATGTAAGAGCAGTTGCAAATGCTGTAACTACGAGGTAAATCCAGTAGTGATAATCGTGGTGGAACCTCAGATAATCCAGCTGAAACCTGTTTCATTTTGGTAATTTTTTAGCTCGAGCTGAAATTTTGGGTATACGATATCCTGGTTCTTGCACTTTATCAGATGCATGTTTGGTGATGTGGTTCTTATCTGTGCTTTTTTTGTTAATTATTTCCAAAGCCATTAAAACATCTGGTAGAAAATTATAATAGCTCAAACTTTACATGGATGATAATTGCTTAAACTTTACATGGATGTGGACCCTAATAGCATGCTCACTTGAACAGGGTTCTTCGTCGTCAATTGTGGAAGAGATCCCAACAGGGAAACAGTTTTCCATCAGAGATGTCTTCCAGATGCGTAAAATGTCAGAGTGAAAGCGGCATTTGCTAAATACAAATTTCCCTTATTCTTGACGAATTTGAGTAAAGTTGGTCACAACTTCTTCAGTGCAAGTGGCATTGAAATGGAAAGTGATGTCGGTGAAAGCACTTCCCCAACTCAACCGAAATGGAGAAAAGTTGCATACGGAGGAATGCAACTTGGGTTTGAAGACACTTACCAAAAAAAAAAAACTTGGGTTTGAAGACAATCACACTGACGAGTCGTTCCTTGAAGATATGGTTATGAACGCCAATGTTGTCAAACGGAACATGCTAAAGGTGATGTTGGACTCAGTTTCCATATCCCAATACCTATGCATTGTAGCTCTAGTGGTCATTGTTTGGACCCTCACACTTAGGTCGTCCATTGATGCAAATTCTCTCTTGCTTCTTGACCTAATCCTTCTTGGATTAGGTTTCTTTGTTCTACTGTTAACTGCCGAAATGCCCTCATTTAATCTTCTTCTCAATTACATTCTCAAATTCTCCTTTTTCATAACTGGTTTATACGTTTTGTCTCCTATCTACCACACACTTACCCGGTCTATAAGCTCAGACTCCATATGGGCACTAACAGTTTCACTAATCACTCTCCATCTCTTCCTCCACGACTACTCTGGATGTACTGTAAAAGCTCCAGGGGCTCCAGAACGTCCATCATTTATGAGCAATATCTCATTAAATGCTTCTATTGTTGCCTCTCTTTTGATAGCTTCTCGTCTTCCGTCGAGGCTTCATGTTTTTTCCATTGTGCTGTTCTCCTTGCAAGTTTTCCTCTTTGTTCCTCTGGTTGTCTATTGTATCAAGAAGTATTCATTTCCATTTCACCTTATGTTCTCGGTAGGGTTGATGGCTGTCACTTTGGCTTTTGCTTATAGGTTGCATAGACTGGTTTTTGTGCTATTGTTGAGTTTGTTTGTTTTTGTCAATATGGTCTGTCCTTATTGGCTTATAAGGATACAGGAGTACAAGTTTGAGATCAATGGTCCTTGGGATGAAGCAAAGCTCTGTTTTAACATAACAGAGTGAGAAAATTTCCCGCCTAGCTTCGATCTTTTCTTCTTTCATGTAGCTTACTAGCTCTGCAATTTAGCAAGATTGGTCCTTGGTTGTCACTCTATTGTTTGAACGGAATCCTACTGAAGATTTTTGAAGATTAATGAGAAGTTCAGTTGCACTTCACTTGTTCCTTTTGTCATTACTCCTATATTTTGTTTTATCATATTAATCCTATTGTTATCAATTGTTTTTTTGAGCTACTGCCTTTATCCTGAGTTTTGTTCTTGAAATGTGAAGTGGCAGGAAATTGGCTCTATGCAAGTGGCTCATAGAGCTAAAATTGACGAGGGGATTGTTATCTGGACTCTGGAGTAATTCCTAAAGTGACCAAATGGAGCTAACAAATGTGCAAATTGTTGTTATCTCTTGTAAAATCTGGCACTGAAGTGAACAAAAAGATATGGGGATGTGGCCAAGTCCAATAGACTGAACAAAGGCTGACCAAAAGGTTGTTCAGGCTTCTGTAGAAGCCATGAGAGCATCCACATTTAACTCTAGAAAAAAATGTTTGTTATATGACAAAAAGTGTTAAAAGTGAGACCCAAAAATTGTGTGTTAGAGAGTTATTAGGTAGGAAGTGACCATCTCTGACTCCTCTTCCCTCTCCTCTCTGCATATACTCATAAAACAAACAAACGAAGAAGAAGTTGACTCCCAGATCAGGTGGTCGAGATGTAATGGACGCTTCATTTGGCGAGGGTTCAAACTTTATCCCGCTCCTCTTTCCCCTAATATACTGTACAGTAGATCTTCTTGAATTAAAAACTAAAAACTACCGACGGAAAGGCTATATGAATGCTAAGTAGATGTAAATTTACATTAGCTAATTGTTTACGAAGCTAGTTACTATTGTTTGTGTTGGGACTTAGTTGGATGATTTACCTGGAGAATCTGCTCTTTTCACCAGTGTGGAGTTAGTGGTTGACCATAACAGGCCGATGTGTTTTTTTTTTTTTTTTTTTTTTCAAGAAAGCAATTAATGTGGTGAGCGGCTATGTTCGTTTGGATGTTTTATTTTGTTTTCATTTTGTTTTTCAATCATTACCTTACTTCTTTTTTCAATCATTACCCTATTTCTCCAATTATTACTTTCTCATCTCTCTCTATCTCTCTCCAATCATTATCCCTATTTCCAATCATTATCATATTTCTCTTTCCACCCACTACCAAAACTAAACTAAACTAAACTCTCAACCAAACAAAGATGTGTTTTTACGAGAAATTATTTTTGCAGATTTTGAGATTCTAGCTTTCCGAAATCAGTTTGGAGTGTTCACCGAAAATTCAAAAAAGAATAAAAATATCAATAACAAATACAGTAGTGTTTTGGTACTATAGCTGGCTAGAAAATGATTTTTTAACTTTATCTACCATGTTTTGATTCTAACAATAGGAGAAAATGATTTTTTAACTTAATTTACCATTTTGGCTTTTTAACTTTTGGAAATGTAAAACCAATGATGTGATGTGTCGTCTTCACCAATTAAACCTTCTTTTTCAAATGAAGTTGTGTCTTCCAATCTAAGAATAATCCCCTGTTTCCTTTAATTAGGAAAGTTTGAGATGTATGTGCCTCCAAATCTCATAAAAGTTGGCATAAACTTATAAATCAAGCTGTGGATATATACTTGATCAGATAAAGAGCAATTGTAATGAAGGGACAAGGGGTCCCTAGGGCTCCTCAATACACTCTATCGAGATTTTTGTTGAATCGTTCCATTTGTAGAATTTATTGAATATTACTACAGTTTTACTAAAAATCAAGTTAATCGAACCTTATTAACCATATGGATGAGATAGATTTATGTACAAATGATATTATAATTGTACATCTGTTTTTTGGTAAAATAAATGCCGACCGACCAAGGGGCTAATGATATCTGATCAATTTGATATTTTCTTCGTATCATCTACCTAGCAAATTTTACAATTTGAATGATTTAGATCATCACAACGATGAAATCTCGACTAAACATACCGACTCACACTACATCCCTGTATTGTATTAGCAGCCCTAAAGGGTCCCCTCGTCTGGAATGGAGGAAGCAAATTTTTGCACTAAATATGTTTTTAGACGCATGACTTATGTGATAAAGTTGAAGAGTCAATAGGACTAAGTGCGGTCTAAGGGATTCTTCAAAATTTAAAATATTGTTACTCTTTTTAGGCTTATATTGCGATCCACGTTTTTGGATCTCTATGTATATTCCTCTTCTCAGAGAGAGAGAGCGAAACGAGGAATCTATTTCATTACTTGGTTTCAATTCCATGAATCGAAGAGAGAGAGAGAGAGAGAGAGAGAGAGAGAGAGAGCAATAAGTAAAGTGAACTGGGAATGTACCCAAAAATGTCAAAACTCGACAGTCCAAATTTGTAGAGAGAGAGAGAGAGAGCAATAAGTAAAGTGAACTGGGAATGTACCCAAAAATGTCAAAACTCGACAGTCCAAATTTGTTTCAAATTGGATACTGTGCCTATAAGATAAAAGAATACTTGTACTCCCTTTATATTCCTTTTTTGTTATTCACACTCTCTTTTTTATTTTTAAGTGTTGAAAAAGTGTGTATATATATATATATATATATATATTTTTTTTTTTTTAAAAGACAAAAAAAAAAAAGTGTGAATAAGAAAAAGACTGTGTGAATATCAATTCCCATATATTTTCCTCTATTTCTTTTTACCATCCCTACGTGGATCTATAATCACCTCTTATAAGTGACTTGTGAATGGAAAAGAAAAAGGTAAGGGATTTTCCTTCACAAAAGAAAAGGTATGTTACTATGTTTCCCTGTACCGACTCCACCTCGAACCGAATTTAACTCTGGTCAAGATAGGTCCTGCAAATATTCAACCTGATTCGAATCAATCTTCAAAACTTTTACCTTGAATCGATCGATCGAACCCGAACCAAAATCACCCCTATCTAAGGGAAGTTTTCCAGTGCCGGATGGGCGCGGGCCACATGGTGCCGAGCACGATCTTGACCGTCCAAACGTGTTTTGGACAGCTTAGATCTGTTTGGGTATTTTAGTGTAAAATTACCAAAATACCCCCTCAAGCCCAAACAAACCTGGGCCATCCAAAATACGTTTGAATGGCCGAGATACGTGCTCGGCACCATGTGGATCGTGCTCACCCGGCACTGAAAATTTTCTCCCTATCTAAACTACATGATGCCATCAGATCGAAAAAAGAAAACCACACAACGTTGTGATGCAATGAATACGTATGCATTATGCACCGGAAAATTTAGACGTCCTAGGATTTTATTATTTATTTTTTGAAGATAGATTTAAAACGATGTCGTAGTCAATTTCTCATCTAATTTGTTTGGCAAATCATGCATTACATCATCCGAGATTAAAGAAAATTGGCGTCAACTTATCCTTGGAGTTCGAAGTTGCAAAGTAGTATATTATATACTTCCCCCTAAAACCAAGCACGGATGGATAAGCTCGGGCAACCCGTCTACCCTTGTTAATCAATCGAAAGTTAAATAATTTTTAAAATACTAATTAGATTAGTATTTCGGAGGAGGAATTGAACTCGTGACTTTCTTTTGATTCTAGCACCAAATTTGCACCCGTGATGTCGTAGTAGTTCTTTCTAATAATGTTGAAATTATATAAGTTTGCCTAACCAACATCGTGCATTTTGAACAATTCAGCACCTGGCAAACCAAGCGTTTTAGTAAAAGTGATGTACAAGATTACTAGTAGTTTTGGTAAAAACAGAAATATCCTAGAAATATCTTAGTTTGACGAAACACACACATATATGTGTGTGTATGTGTGCAATAATAATAATTTCTATGCCTTTTTTTCTCATCATTTTAATTGGAAAAATTAATATCGTTCTTCATATGTTTCAATTTTTGTTAATGTTCACCCAAATACCTTAAAATCTTGCGTTCATCTTGTCTAAAACTAAAGTTAGGAGTACAATAAGTAGAGAATTTAATAATTTAAAAACTATGGTAGACTTAGCTTTAATTGGTGTCTTTGAAAGAATAACATTTTATTTTGGAGAGCGATCCTTTTCCACCATTCCGGATTCTCATTTGGGCTCTTCTTAGACCAACTTCGACTGTGGAAAAAGAATTACGGATAATTTTTTTTTTTTTTGAAAAAAAATTTCTTGTGTTACACCGGATCAAACTCATGTGTATTGAAACCGTAGCCATCATTTGTCGATGGATATATTATCAATGTGATTCTTAACACGATTGATCTTAATGATGAACTCTAAACAAATAAACTGCTCCAACGAGAGCCGAGGAAAAAGTGGAAAAACTGGAGAGGACCTTCTCCGTCTTATTATTATACTAGCGGATGTCTGCACCTAAAGGCCCGGACAAACCAAATCATATAGGAGTACTACTTTTTTTTTTTTATTAGCCGTTTTATTTCTTTTCTGAAATGCCAACTTCTGTGATGTTTCCATATCTTTTTGGATATATACGGCCGCCCAAACTGGATGATGGTTGCTCACTGTCAGCCATACGTCATTTTTATCAATAGGAGATCATTGAAGACGAAAATAATAACACTAGGCCTTGGGCAAATGAAGGGTTCAATGCTGATTTTGCCACTTCCACTTATGTTAACGCCACTTCTGTGCACTTACAGGTGAGTGACGTTAAAAAAAAAGAGTGACAAAATCATTTTCCAGAATCCAATAGATCTGGTCTCATGCAAAGAGGCCTCTAGCCGTTAGGAGAAAAGAGATGAGCTAAGTTTTCTTAGGGACAAATCTTCCTGTGAAACTATTTTTAAATTGGCAAGGAGATTACTTATTTTTTAAATTGAATGTGATGTATTGTAAGAAAATGATCCGTCTCGTAAAATAAAAAATAAATATTTAAAAAATAAGAGCCTTAGTGAAATGGAACCTAAATAGATCTGAAAGGTAGATTTGGAAGAGGAATTGTCAAGGCTGGCTGCCATAGTAAAAAACAAAGCTAGAGAGCTAGATTTCTTGTACTTCCATTTCATCTATGGATATTTGGAAGAGCAATTGTCTTTTCAAGAATGCACGTAAGTCAATGGATATGGGGAAGACCTTGGACACTAATTTAGAGGGGGAGAAGCTTTAGCTTAAAGAAATTTGTTCAAATGGAGGAGGCCAGAATAGCTGATAAGATTAATGCTCCTTTTTTTTTATCAGTAAAGAAATGTTTTCATATCATTAATAAAAATTATACAAAACGGAAATCATGTAGTGATACACCAGGGAGCATTATGCTCAAATGATAGCACCTCACCTATCACTATACCTCATTTCATAATTTTTAAAAACAGATTAAAGGGAAAAAAAAATACCCAAAAGTTAGTAGGCACCAATAGACACCCAAAAGAAAACCAGCCCAAACAAATGAGTTAGGCCCAGACACCTGAAAACCAAAACCCTAACAGCAACCAAAACCCTAACCCTCCGAACAAAACGTAAATCTAACAACAACCAAACCCGCCGCCTCGCAAACCACTGAAACCTGCAACCCCAAACAACTCCGGCTACCAGCAAGAACAGCCGTCCAACAGCCCTAACTAGCCACAAACCACCACCATCGCATAGATGCACGCTCGCGCGTGCCAACCACTGGACAAACTGGAACACCATGGACAAGGCTCCATCTCTATGGTCATTTTATCAACCCATCACCTATTAATATTTTCCAATCCAATTTCATATACTATATCCACAAATAAACTAAATATTTTCTTCGTTTGATATAGAGAGTCTCATACTCTCTTGCCATTTTTCAAATAAAAAAAATAACTACTTCCATGTATAATTTTTTGAACTTTTCACACTATATTAAAGATTTCGATTAGTACTTTAATTTGGTGTGAAAAAATTCAAAGAATTATACACGAAAGTAGTTGATTTTTTTATTTGAAATATGGCACGACTTTTCGTAACGAACTCTCAATATGGAATCAGAGGGAGTAATACATTGGCAAATTCATCTTTCTCCATCTTATTTTCCTAATTAATTTACATCTGGATCTATTACAATATTCAAGTTCGGGGAGCATGAACACCAAGTTATATACTATATTGAAACCAGTCTTACAAGGGACAAGAAAATTTGTTCATCCTGCTAATGGACAGTGGAATGGATCCGCAATGTGTAGTGGAGCGAAATATCCGAAAGTCCATAAGGTTCAAAAGACTCAAGGGATTTGATATGGTGTTCCTGACCAGTTAGTTGTCTCAGTTCATCTGTTCCACAGGGAACCTTGACACGTCGGTCGTACATGTTATCCGAAGGATAAAACGCCACGAGGGGCTTAGCCGAGCTTCAAGCCCTTTCCGAAGGATGATATACACGATTCGTTCGGATATGATCGTTGTAACTTCACGTTCGTTCGGTGAAGTAATTCGCCAGATCTCGTTCCCTCGGACACGTTGACTTCACTCGGAGACCGCAATTCCAGACCTTCTAGAAGCTTCCAAAGAAACGTGGGAAAACCTCTCTGATAAAGGATGGGACGTCTTTGATTGATGTGACCCCCCTTATTCTGACTGGGCGGCTCCCCTTCTCCCAACAAGCGGCATTCATTTAATGCTCCTGACTCGTGACGTCATCCGAGCGTCACCGAGCACGTGGGTGACTGAGACAACCTGTTCTACACACTTTCCTTCTTCGCCTATAAATAGAGGGAGACTTCCTCCAAGAAAAAGGTTCAGTTCTCTCAACACTCTTCTCCCTCCTAGCATATATTTTCTTACCAAACTTCTTCCCGGCTCCTCTTTTTTGACTAGAACGTCGGAGCTTCTTCCCGGAGGAACAACCCCCTCCGGTTCTGCAGGTACACGACATCCGGTGCCACATCACTCGGTTCAGAAGGGTCAAGATAGAGGAGAGGAAATCAGCCCCCCACAATTGGCGACTCTGCTGGGGACGTTATCAACCTAGCATCGTGGATCTGATTTCGATCTCCATCTCGACTCCACTTCAGTCCTGTTCTCCCACACCCTCACCTTCTTATGGCTCAACACATCCCCCCTCCCGGCCCAGAAAACTTCACTCTGGGGTTGTCCAGATATGGATCCATCAACCATGAACAAGGGAACACAACGCTCCCACACCAGTCAGCCTCTCGACGGCTTTCATTCCCACCAACGGAGCTGGATATTGCCCTGGCGGAGCAAAAACGCCAAGCAGCGGTGATAGCCATGCTACAACAACGTTTAGAAGAGCGGGACGGTAACCAACTTGTCACTCCTGTCACTATACATCCAGCCGGACCTAGCCAACCGACGAGACGCCGAAAAAGAAGCAGACGGCCCCACCATGCCAGAACTACGGACTTGGCGTCATCCGAGAGACGAACTGTTTTCGAGCGTCTCGAACACGATGCTCGGCCACAACAAGCGGGCTCACGTCCGCGGCTGGAAAGTATAGTCCGAGCGGAAAGCACTCGATCTTCGGCAACCCATTCCACGGCTGCGACGCGTCAAGCGGCGACGTCGGGCCAAGAGCGACGCTCATCCAGACATTACTCGGATTCGAGAAGAGGGAAGCAGCCAATGGATCTGAATGATTCGCCTCGGCGAAGCTATCACGGCGAATTCCCTGCGCAATCAACTCCGTCAAACCGAGATTCCGAACGGCATGAAGACAGACGGAAAACCAAAGGAGCTCACGGTCACCAAAAGCTTGCCAGTCCTGATGGACGCTCGGAACGGGCGAACACCATTACCCTCTATGATCAGTTTACAGGGCTTCCAACCGTGTATCAACCGGTGTCTGGTCCAAGAGAACTTCGGACAGCTCGGCTAGAAGGTTCCAAGCAAGCCATGGAATTAACAAAGAACCACGCGGAGAGGGGATACCACACCGAACGTCCAAGACAACATCGTCATGAACGTCGGAGACAACCAGAACCTTGCCAGGCCATGCAGCCACCGGTAGTAAAGCCCACTGTTATCGCTGAAGATAATTCAAAACTCGGGAAGGCAAAAGCTTCCCCCTTCGTGGAGGCAATACAGCAAGAGCGACCCCCGGACAGATTCGTGATGCCGAAGCTCAAGCGTTACGAAGCTAAGGAGGACGCAGTCGCGTTCGTCTGCCGCTTTCGACAAATGATGAGCCTTCATAACTTCTCCGATGCACTTATGTGCAAAATCTTCCCCCTCTCGTTGAGCGAGCCAATCATGCTCTGGTACAATCAGTTGAAACCAAAATCTATCACATGTTTCAACGAGCTTGAGTTGGAATTCACAAAGAGGTTTGTGACCAGCAACGTTCAACCGAAGACTCTTTCAATGCTGGTGAATATGCGGAGGACCTCGGGAGAAACCCTTCGGCTATACACCGAGCGATACTGGGAGGTATATAATCTTATTCCTGATTGCGATCAGGGCGTAGCTGCTGAATCGTTTATGAACGGCCTGGATCCAAATTCAGCAATGTTTCGGGATCTCTCGAGGAATCCACCAAAAAGCATGGGGGAACTAATGACCATTATTGAGAAGGATTGCGTGCATGAGGAAGCAATGGCCGAACGTCATGTTCCGAAGGTAGCAGAAACGGTTAAGGCACATCCTGTGGCTCGAAAGCAAGTGGCCAACGTCGGTCGGGCCTCGAAGGTAAATCAGCCGAGTAACCGTAATCGACCCCCACAGCACCAGCAGCATGTGGTGCAACAAAAACGGGAACCAAGGCCAGACGAGTACGTTGCCGAGCAAACTACATTTACGGAGCCCATTTACAAGCTTCTCTCCATCATCAGAATGCTCCCATTCTTCTCTTGGCCTGCAGGGTTCCTCGGCACAGCTGGCCAAGGACCTGGGATGTGCTCATACCATAAAGAGCGAGAACATTACACGACCAAGTGCCAGCCATTCAAAAAGTACTTGGAGGAGCTTGCCGCGGCTGGACATCTCAATCCTTGGATCGACACTCGGAAGAGTCCACTTCCGCCCCCACCTCCACTGCTCGGTGGCCATGTCAGTGTAATTCAGGGGGTCGCTTCGGAGGAACGTGTATCCGAGCTACAGACGGAGATCAACACGGCCATCGCCGCTTTGTCAGTTTGCAACATCGGTACTTCGGTCAAACGGAAATTTGAAGGTCCGAACTGTGGCGGCCCAATCACTTTTACATCTGAAGATTTGAAAGGAGTTCAGGAGCCACATACCGATGCCCTTGTCGTTACAGTGATCATTGACAAATCCACTGTCCAACGGGTGTTGATTGATCAGGGAAGCTCGGCGGATGTGATGTTTTATTCTATTTTCAAAAGTCTCGGCCTGTCCCCGAATCAGCTTTGACCAGCAACAGCACCACTCGTTGGGTTTACAGGTGCACCGGTTTGGCCACTGGGTGCGGTCAACCTCCTTGTGAGGGCCGGTTCCCGAGTGATTGATGTCGAATTCATAGTGGTTAGCTCTCCTAGCCCCTATAACGTCATCCTCGGTCGAGCCTGGCTACACGGGATGCAAGTCGTGGCCTCAACCTACCATCAAGTCGTGAAGTTCATCGGATGGAACGGAAGACAAGAAAATCTCCGAGGAGATCAAGTGCAGTCCAAGAAATGCTATATCAGCACAGTCACGACGAAACAGGGCTGCTTGGAAGTACAGTGTGTGGAGAGTGGGGAAATTGATGTGCTCGAAGATGTTGGACTTCCGGCCGAGTAGAGGTCAGCCGAGGAACTTGTTCGCATGCCTATCTCGGAAGATGGCGCCCGGTACTTTCTCATCGACAGTTCTCTGACTGAGGAGGAGCGGAACGAGATGTTTGACTTCCTCATGCGGCACATTGAGGTCTTTGCTTGGACCCCGCAGGAAATGCCGGGTGTAGATCCCTCGTTTGTAACCCATTCTCTGAACGTCGATCCAAATAGGAAGCCAGTGGTGTAGAAGCTTCGGCGTTCTTCTGCCCTTCATGTTAAGGCTGTGATGGCAGAGGTGGATCAATTGCTGGAGGCAGGGGCAATAAGAGAGATACTTTACCCCACTTGGTTGGCTAACCCCGTTGTGGTTCCGAAGAAAAATGGAAAGTTGAGGGTTTGTGTGGACTACATGAACCTCAGTGATGCTTGTCCAATGGATAGGTTCCCCCTCCCTCGGATAGAACAGATGGTGGACGCAACTGCAGGGTGTGAGCGGCTAAGTTTTATGGATGCTTATCGAGGATACCACCAAATCGCCCTCGCCCAAGACGATCAGGAAAAGACGGCTTTTATCTCGCCTCGGGGCGTCTATTGCTACAATGTTGTCCCGTTCGGATTGAAGAACGTCGGGGCTACCTTTCAACGAGCAATAACGTCCATGTTCCCTGGGATGCTCGGACGAATTATGGAAGCTTATATCGATGATTTAGTATGCAAGAGCAAATTCGCTCGGGATCATCTTCAAGACCTTGGAGAGGTTTTTTCCGTCCTGAAGAAGCGAAAGCTGCGACTTAATGCGGAGAAGTGTGCGTTCGGAGTCAGCTCTGGAAAATTCCTTGGTTACATGGTTAGTCGCCGAGGCATAGAAGCAGATCCAACGCAGATTGATGCCGTACAAAACCTCCGAGCTCCCATGACAATCAGGGAAGTTCAACGTCTTACTGGAATGGTAGCGGCATTGAATCGGTTTATCCGACGTTCGGGTGACCTCTGTCGTCCGTTCTTCCAAGCCATCAAGACGAGCCGACGAAGGTTTGTGTGGATAGAGGAATGTGACCAGGCTTTGCAATCTTTGAAGGATTATCTGTCACGTGCTCCTCTCCTTGTGAAGCCTCATGCCGAAGAAGATCTGTATCTCTACCTCGCAGTCTCGGATCATGCCACCAGTTCAGTGCTTGTTCGGAAAGAAGGGATGGAGCACCAACCTATCTTTTACTCGAGTAAGACGATGACGGATTCTCAGACTAGGTATCTGCCTATGGAGAAGTTAGCATTGGCTCTCGTTTTGTCTAAAACGAGCCTTTTGCCTTACTTCCAATGCCATAGGATCGTGGTCCTTACTGAGTTTCCTCTCAAAGCGGTGCTTCGGAAGACAGATTCCTCTAGTCGGATTCTCAAGTTCGCTCAAGACTTGGCCAATTACGACATCCAGTTCAAACCTCGGACGGCTATCAAGGGGCAACCGTTAGCCGACTTTTTTGCCGAGCTTACTCCAGGCTTGCAAGACGAAGCTAACGCCTTGGCTCTTGCGGAGACCGAAGCTCAGCTAGCTGATACCGAGGCCAACATGGAATGGATTCAACAGCCAACCGACGCATGTCGATCGAGATTTACGCTCGGCAAAAGACGGCCTGCCCATGAATGGAATTTATTCTCTGGAGATGCTTGGCGGATGACTGTAGATGGAGCGTCAAACGTCCATGGGGCTGGGGCTGGAGTAGTTCTTGTATCGCCCGAGGGAACCGTGCACGAGAATGTTGTCTCGATCGGTTACCGGGCGACAAACAACGAAGCCGAGTATGAAGCCTTAATTGTTGGGTTGCAACTCGCCCTTCGGCTTGGTGCAGATTCTGTTCACGTATTCTGTGATTCTCGGCTGATTGTGGGCCACTTGAATGATGACTACCAAGCCTGGGATGAACGAATGAACGCCTACGTCAGCCACGCCTTGGCCCTTCTCAAGCAGTTTGGACATGTGGAGATTGAGTGGATCACTCGGGAACATAATGCACATGCGGACGCCCTTGCAGGCCTCGCTTCGGTGTATCGAGCCTCGGGCAGTCGCACGGTCGTGTTTGACGAAATAGACACTCCGAGCTTTGAACCCTCAGACACTCCCGTCGCGGCCATATCACTCGGCTCCAGCCAATTGGATCCTATTGTGTTGTATCTTCAGAATCAAACGCTGCCTGCAGACAAGAAGGAAGCTCATAAGATACGATGCCGTGCCGCCAATTACTTTCTGGACCCCAATGGGCACCTCTACCGACGAACATTCACAGGTCCTGACTTGAAAGTGGTATATGAGAGCCAAGTGGAAGGCGTTCTAGATGAGCTTCACTCGGGTAGTTGTGGGGCTCACTCAGGAGGGCAAAGTATGGCACATCTAGCTCTGACTCAAGGATACTGGTGGCCGAAGATGGTGAAACAATCCGAAGACTATGTGAAACGCTGTGTTCGGTGTCAGAAACAAGCATCCCTTATTCACCAACCAGCATTTCCACTCAAGATGATAACGAGTCCTTGGCCTTTTGCAGTCTGGGCTTTCGACATTGTGGGAAAATTGCCCAAGGCCCCTGGGGGCTTTGAGTATTTGTTAACTGCCACGGACTTGTTCACTAAGTGGGTCGAAGCCAAGCCAATGGTGAAGACGACTGCAGGTGACGTGGAACGGTTCATTTGGAAGCATATCGTCTCGAGGTTCGGAGTTCCATATGCTATTCTTTCGGACAACGGATCACAATTTGTGGCTGCTGCTCTTAAGGCATTTTACAAACAACGAAAGATCACTATCCAGAATTCCTCGGTCGCTTATCCACAGGGCAACGGCCAGGCCAAAGCCTCAAATAAGACCATCACTAGGGGGCTTAAACGTCGCTTAAACAGGAAGCTCGGATTGTGGGTTGAAGAACTTCCTCATGTCCTGTGGGCCTATCGTACTATGCCTCGGCGTTCCACGGGACGTACCCCGTTTTCAATGGCCTACGGCATGGAGGCCGTTCTCCCCCTATCTACGTTGATTCCAACAGCTCGTACGGAACATTTCAACCCAGTGGCTAACAATGCACTCGTGGGTTCTGAATTGGACTTTGCCGAAGAACTTCGCGACAATGCTAACCTCCGGCACGCTGCGTATCAACAGGAGGTGGCTAGGGGCTACAACAAAAACGTTCGGTCTCGGCCATTCAAAGTCGGGGATCTTGTTCTTCGGATGGTTGTGGAAGCAAACAAACTTACGAAGCTTAAGGATCCCTACGAAGGTCCTTACCGAGTAATCGAGAAGATCGGTCATGGGGTTTATAAGCTGGCTGAGATGGATGGTACTCTCATACCTAACCTTTGGAATGCTCAGAAGCTCCGGAAATTCCATGGCTAGCTGTTATTTCCTGTCCTGCTTTTCTCCAGTTTTGTATTTTTAGTGAACTTTGTAAGCCTTTGGGCCATTGTAATCGAAGTATCTTTTCTTTATCTTGTTTGTTTTCTTTAGGTCTTGGGCATTTCACCTAGCCCATTTTTAAGCCGTTGGGCTCACAATCGTATTCGTTTGGGCGAAATCCTCATAGCCCTCGCCGTCATGTTCACTCCGAATTACAACACGTTTCCCTCGGATACTCTCTCGTTTACTATCTGCTTGGATTCCCGCCTCTATCCTTCGGAAATCCTCGCAGATAGGGGACTATTATCATAAGGTTGATGAAATGCGAACGAAAACATGATGGAACAATTTGCAATTGCAAGTCCGATTTGCAAATTTGCGAGTTAGAACATTACCGAACGTCACAATTAATTTACGAGTAATAAACTGAACAAACATACTTGAAACAAGTTAAACAATTTCTTCACATTTCAAAATGTGCAACGATTGATTGTTTTATGCGCCAGCTGTACCAACTGGTACAGCCTTGTTCCAAAACAAAACAAAACAACAAAAGAGCGGAAGCCTTGTTCAAGAGCGGAAGAAAAACAGAGACAAGTCCTTCTCAGGGGGCTTCCTTCGGGAAGAGCGGCAAGGTCGGGTCATCTGCAGGGGGAACTGGAGTGGTTGCAACCTCGGTGGATGTATTGGCGGGTTCTGCGACAGGGTCAAGTTGTGGCTCGGCTCCAAGTTGCCCACCCTCAGTCTGCTGCGCTTCGGCTAGACTACGAGGTGGGACCTCAACAAGCATCCTCCGCTCATCGTCAGCTTCCACCTCGGCGTCATCGAAGCCTGTATTGTAACCCAGCATAAAGCTTGCTTTATGCTGTTCTTCGAGCATCTCTGCCTGGGCCTCAGCGAGTTCTTCTGCCGCAGCTTCTTCGGCCTCGTAGTACCCCCTGTTGTATTCCTTCTCCAGCTCCACCTTCATCTCCTCCCGCTGAAGAGCTCTTCCTTCGGCCAGGCCCTCATTCTTCCCCTCCAACCTGGTTTTTTCAGCAGCATCTTGCATGCCTTTTACCAGATCGTTGAGGTTGAACACCTGAGCCTCGAGAGCTTTGCGAGCAGCCTCGGACTCTTCCCAGCTCTTTTTGTATTCTTCAGCTGCATCTTTATTGACTTGCAGAGATTGCAGCAGCTGCTTCCTCTTCTTCTCATGCTCGGTGAGATGGAGATTCACGCTCATGATCGATTGGGAAGCCTGAGAACGAAGAGCGTATTGATGTTAAGTAAAGCAGAAGGAAACAGTGAACTGTTATAATCAAAACGGCTTACCCTTGCTGCATGATAGTAGTATTCGGTGAGGGCGGCTTTGAGCGAGGGTGGCGATTGGATGTCCCTCGGCAAGCCCACCCCAGACAGGAGTGTCAGGGCGAGGGACGGATCTTCCCTCAGGCTGTCGGACTTCAACACCTGCTTCTTATCAGCGGTGACGAAGCTCGGAGCCCAGGGGATGCTCTCTTCACTTGTCTATTTCCCCTTGGCGGCAACTTCCTCCAAATCTCCAGCATCCGCGCGCACTGTCTTTTGTTTCTTGCCAGCCGGAGCTTCCTTCGGCGACGGAGGAGCTGGAGGGGGACGTTTTTGAGCTGGAGGGGGTGGCACCTTTTTACTTGGAGCCGAGCCTGAGGCTCCTGGAGCTCCTGTTTTCTTTGAGAGACCCTTGACTCTCTCTCTCTCTCTTTTTCTTCCATCTTCTTTTGGAGCACATCCTTCATGCTGCGTGGAGGCATGATCCCTTCTCCTTCGGGAGTTGATCCTTCAGTGGGTTGGCGAACGAGCCCTCGTAAAGGCCTGCTCTCGCTCGGTTGAAGTTCTTTGGGAAGATCTTCGGCAGGAGCTCCCTCTTTGTCCGCCTCCTTATTTCGGATGCGCCCCCCGTATGTTGCTTTGTATTCGAGGATCGTGGGGGCGTCTCTTTCCTCCGACGGGATGGTTAGAAGGGTGGAGGCGAGCTTGCAGTTCCTTGCGGCTCGAAGTAGCTCCTTGTTGATTCGTGTTGTAGCTGTAGAACACAAGAGAATGAAGCAATCAGTCCGAAGAACATTTAGTATTACTATACAGCGAGTAAAGCAATTCAAAGTAGAGTGAATATGATTTCTTACGGGGTCCTCCCCTGCGTGTAGCAACCTCGAATTGCCCGACTCTGTCGGAAGATACTGATAATTACCCCGAACTTCGACATAATCCGAGGCCCATTTTTCAGAATCATACATCCCTTCAGGAATGATCTTCGCCATATTCCTTCGGGAACACAGGTAATAGCGGGAATACCTGATGTTCCGTGACATCGTGTAATTTTCAAAAATATGATGGGCTTCTAGTGGATACATCTTTAACTGGGCAAGCTTTATTATGGAATGAATGATGCGGTAGGAATTGACGCTTAGTTGGCAAGGGGTCAAGGAGAAAAGGTAAAGGATTTCCCTAAGGATCCTATGCATCGGAAACCTTAGACCACATTCGGTAATGGCCATTAAGGGGACTGTGATGTGTTCATCACTAAACCTAATCCGAGGGCCAAGTACCGGTGTAATGATGACGTCGTCCGGGATTCTGTAATCCCGTCGGAAGGCCCTCATTCCTTCTTCACTTTCGAAGGATTTCCAATAAGGACAGGGGTCCTTTCCTGTTCGGTCAGGAATGACATCAGGGTCTAGAGGGACTATCTTCCTCTTCTTCTTTTGAGGTTTGGATGAAGTTCCAGCAGCACCTTTTCCACCCCTGGCCTGGCTCGACGAAGCCGAGGCTGCACCACCTTCGACAATGTCTCTGTCGGATTCCGTTTCCTCGGCTTCCTCGTCACCCTCATCTTCACCCGTCGGGTTACCTTGTTCTCTCTCCGAAGGATTTCCTTCTAGGTCGATTATTTGACTTTCTGGAGGCATCGTTCGGAGAGGAGTGACGTGCGCGGGGATTTCAGCTCCTGCGGAATCTCCAGAACCCTCGCTCTCAGCACGAACGCGGTAACTCCGAGCGAGATTAGAGATAGCGTCGGAGATTGCGAGGTTCGAGCCCCCAGCGCCTAAAGCCGCGCTGTCTACCGAGCGAAACGACTCCCCAGACGAAACTGAAGCCGAAGTATCCATACCTAAAACAAAAGTGCAAGGGGAAAGACCGTCAGCGAGTTGCATGGTCGAATCCTAATGTGCCTACGTTCGGTGCAGTGGGATGTCCGACCGATTGAGTCTTCCAAGAGACGGTTAGTCAAAAGAGAAGTTCGGGTGAGAATTCTAAGTATGAAAAAAAAAAAAAACACTTATGTGTGTTCGGAAGAACACTTGAACATCATCAACTCTCTCTACAATGCACAGGCCCAAAACCCAGGCGAAAGGCAAGAAAAACAACCCCGAAAGCATATTATGACAACTGGAATGCAATAAAAGTGCAAGAAAACAGAAATATACCTGGAAATCGAAGAAAAATCAGGGTCAAAGGCTTCAAAATCGTCGAAAATCTGCAGATGGCTTGAGTTTCTGGGGATGGGGATCGCTGGAACTGCTTAAACGTCAGAGGGGAGGAGAAAAAGTGAATTTCTCTCTCCTCTCGTCGCCTCTTATACCTAGGGCGGAATTCGAAGCATCGCTGAGCCCCTAGCCATAGGATTTGGACGGGAGATTGATGTGACCGTCGATGGGTGACACATGGAGGCGTGCGGGGTGCGCCGTATCGACATCCAATGACGGTTGGACGCGTGGTCTCTTTTGAGACTGGCGGTTACAGAAGCATTAAATGAAAGGTACAGACCTGATGATTCAACATCTTTCTGACGTCTGACGTCTCACTTGGTACTGACGTTCGGAAGGTCCTGCCAATGGTCCAGCTTCGGTTTCGGTTTGTTCTTCGGCCACTACTGAGTTTTCAACTCCTCCTCCCATTCCGAAGCTTTACAGCTATGGAAACAGGAGTTGAGGGGCTATTGTAGTGGAGCGAAATATCCGAAGGTCCATAAGGTTCAAAAGACTCAAGGGATTTGATATGGTGTTCCTGACCAGTTAGTTGTCTCAGTTCATCTGTTCCACAGGGAACCTTGACACGTCGGTCGTACATGTTATCCGAAGGATAAAACGCCACGAGGGGCTTAGCCGAGCTTCAAGCCCTTTCCGAAGGATGATATACACGATTCGTTCGGATATGATCGTTGTAACTTCACGTTCGTTCGGTGAAGTAATTCGCCAGATCTCGTTCCCTCGGACACGTTGACTTCACTCGGAGACCGCAATTCCAGACCTTCTAGAAGCTTCCAAAGAAACGTGGGAAAACCTCTTTGATAAAGGATGGGACGTCTTTGATTGATGTGACCCCCCTTATTCTGACTGGGCGGCTCCCCTTCTCCCAACAAGCGGCGTTCATTTAATGCTCCTGACTCGTGACGTCATCCGAGCGTCACCGAGCACGTGGGTGACTGAGACAACCCGTTCTACACACTTTCCTTCTTCGCCTATAAATAGAGGGAGACTTCCTCCAAGAAAAAGGTTCAGTTCTCTCAACACTCTTCTCCCTCCTAGCATATATTTTCTTACCAAACTTCTTCCCGGCTCCTCTTTTCTGACTAGAACGTCGGAGCTTCTTCCCGGAGGAACAACCCCCTCCGGTTCTGCAGGTACACGACATCCGGTGCCATATCACTCGGTTCAGAAGGGTCAAGATAGAGGAGAGGAAATCAGCCCCCCACACAATGGTTAATCAAGATTTGCGAAAGATTTGCGAAAGCTGACTCGAATACTCAGAATTGTCAAAAGTAAAAAGAAGTAAAGAAAAGAAATGGGGTCAGTATTTGTTAGAGTCGACTTAGCACATGGTGATGTCTGTGGAGTGGAGGGCTCATCAAGGATTAGTTAACCATGTTTTTTAAAGCAACGGGAATCTAGCTCTATGGCATGTATATAGTACTAGTACAAGGGCAAGTTAATTTATTAGTTTAGTGACAAATGACAATTAATCATCTGGAACGTTGACATTTTAATTTCTTATGATGAACGGGCCATGTCGTAATTGGTAGCTCATAAAACTTTTGGCCAACATCTTTTGATAGGCAACCTTGGGGACCATGTCCGGCCCGTAAACAGGCGATTTTGTACGTAGTGGGGTCAAATGCATGTCAAGCGTCATTGAGAATTTGATCAAGTTTGGTAATAGTAAGTGGCAAAATTTACCGGAGATTTAAATGCCTTGTTCTCTCCACTTTTTAAAAAGAATTTTTCAAAAAATACCTCATAGATTCCCTCTACTTGTAACATTTATCTCTTTATCTCTCTCCACTTATTACATCTACTATTTTTTTTTTAAATTCAAAAACCAAACCAAACACAACATTACTCTCTAGTCCATTATTCATATCTTGAAACCTATTTAGGTCCATCCAACTATTTTGATATTATTTAACTCTCTGGCCACATCATCGCTTGAAACTTGGCCGGAAAAGTCGTCGGTGCCGAGGTTGGTTGCTTGCGACCGGCACTGGAGATGGGTTTCAAGGTCCATCCAACTATTTTGATATTATTTAACTCTCTGGCCACATCATCGCTTGAAACTTGGCCGGAAAAGTCGTCGGTGCCGAGGTTGGTTGCTTGCGACCGGCACCGGAGATGATAACCGGTAGAAAAGAAGATATTTGACCGATTAAGAATAAGATGTTGACTGGTGATTGTGACTATTTGAAAAAAAAAAATAATAATAATAATGGTGATACTACATACAGATATGATTTTTAATAGAAATATGGACTTTGTGTTTTGTCAATAACATCAACCGATAATGCCGTATGTACAGATCTGTTCTCAATATCATGCCAACAACACACATATGGTTAATGTGGAAAGCCGGACTCTGTATTACAATTTGTCTAAATAAAAATTTGAATTCAATCGTCACACCTAAAACATTTGTCTCAAACACAAGGCCAATCGCGTGTGTTTAGTAACCTTTTCAGCATTCAGTTTTTTTTTTTTTTTTTAAAAACTTGAAGTAGAAACATATATTTTTTTATATATAAAAACAAAAACAAGAAACATGTTTGGTAATATTTGTGTTTCTCAGGAAAAAAAACTGGGAAAAACCTCTTTTTGTAGTTTCTATAGTTTACAAAAACTCTAAAAAAATTCATGAAAAACAAAAAAGTAGAAACTTTTTTTTTAATAACAAATTTTCACTTTTTTGGTAACAAGTTTCTACTTGACAAGTTTTTTTTATTAGTTTTCAAAAAAGTAAAACCAAAACAAAAAACTGAAAATAAAAAGTTACCAAACACCCCATGGTCTTTGTTTTTTTCCTTTTTCTTTTTTTAAATAGCTCAAGTGTCTAGGCCAATCGCTTAGTTTTTTTTTTCCCCCTCTAACCACGGTTAACAATTTATGAGGTTTACCGAGCCACGTTTCCAGTCACTTTCAAACCTTCCAATGACTTAATATGAACGGGACGATTCAAGAGACAAAAAAAAAAAAAAACACCTAAAAAAACAACCCAAATTTCAATCTCATAGTTTTCGATCAAATTTTTATGATCCGAATCGTTTAATGTGTGCAGAATGTGATTTTAAGGGTGCTCGCGAGAAATTAGCAAAAAATATAACCGGGAAGTTCTTGTTTTATATAGTTTTTAATTGAATCGTTCATAAAATATGAGCTAAAAACTGTTCAGATCAAGTTCTTTCAGATCATTTTTTTTGCTGATTTCTTGAGGGTACTTTTAAAATCACGTTCTGATCATATTAAGCGGCTCGGATCATTAAATTTTGATTGGAAACTATGAAGTATTTTTTTAGATATCTAATTAGTTGTCCCGGAACCGCTCTGTAACACAAATTCTCTCTCTAATTCTATCAAATTTTCAATTCACTTATATTAATAGCGTTACATCTACCCAATGAGTGTTGAAACAGCTAAACCCAAACAAATAAAAACGAAACCAAAGAATAGTTCAAAGAAAAGCTATCTTTGCGTGATAATCAATACTCACCTCAAGATGTGACCCTTAATCACTCATTATGCCAACAACGCTCGGCAAAACCCTTCCGATGGTTGTCAGTACCTTTTTTTTTTAATTTTTTTTATAACTTAGATATTCAGATCCGATTAAACGTATCTCAACTAATCCTGAAACTCAATTTCATTACTTACTTACGGAGAGCCAATTAAAAATCAAAGCGACTAACCCTAAATAAGTTGATAGCACTTAACAGATGTCGAACCTGAGATCTTAAGCAAGCTCCTAAGTTCCAGGCATGCACTATAAGGGCAATTTGGGAACTGGAAAACAGAAAAGCAAAGGTGACTTAAACAAGTAAAGTATTTACAGCTGCTTAATACTCCTCCAAAAAATAGCATAATCGTGATGATGGGGTGACATCAACTCTCTAGCTATTAGCCCGTTAAACAGGGATTATTCAAAGCACCTTGAAAAACCAGAGAGCCCTCGGCCTTCAAAATTGATTTCTCCGCTCCTATAAATAGAGAGAAACCCCTCCCCCTCTCTTCCTTCATATCCTCTGTCAACGTTGACGTTTCACTCACCAAACAGAACTTCTAAACAGAAACAAACTCTTCCAATGGCCACCAAAGTCTACATTGTGTATGCATTTCTCTCTCTCTCTCTCTATCTCTCTCTCTCTCTCGATATAATACTCTGTTTTGATTCTTGCTCTGTTGAATATGTTTGATCTCCTGTCTGTTGGCTTTATAGTCTAGATAGATTTTAGTTTTACTCTGTTTCTTATTTAATTCGCAAACATTGCTGGGGTTGACTTAATTCTGGAGGCCTGGAGTCAAGGGTTTGCTCCGTCTTCTGCCTTAAAGTTCCTGATGAATGAAATCTTTCTTTTCCGCTCAAAAATAAAAAACGCCTTGAGTTCGAAACTTTTGGCGATACAAACTTCCGTGGGGTGTGTGTATACGAAAACTTCGTCCTGAATTGCTCCATCTTATATATGCCTTATGGGCTAGTGAACATTGAGATTCATCGTATCTTAGTAAGCGGTGTACGCAGTGGCGGAACCACACTATGGCAAGCGGGGTCACGCGACCCCGTTGCGTTCCAAAATACCCCTAGAGCAGGTATAGTTTTGAGGAGTATTACGTAATTTTGCCCAAAAGATAATATTTTTGCTCTAAAGATTCCAAAAAATTATATATATGATAGATATTTGACCCCACTGCAACCAAATTCTGGATCCGCCCCTGGGTGCACGTAAACCATACCCAAACACCTTGAGATACACTAATTCGTTTTTTCAAATAAAGAAAATCATAATTACTTCTTTCTGTTTGTCTGTACATTTCATTTGTATATCTCCAAATGTATTTTCTGATTCGTATTCGATCTGTATTGTCCTATGAGATTCTTTTGATTATAAAATGTCTTTACTAGGGTT
Organism: Rhododendron mucronatum var. ripense; assembly: GCA_019656295.1. Taxonomy (NCBI): domain Eukaryota; kingdom Viridiplantae; phylum Streptophyta; class Magnoliopsida; order Ericales; family Ericaceae; genus Rhododendron; species Rhododendron mucronatum. The sequence continues at coordinate 97,690 of BPLT01000227.1, read as the reverse complement.
CCGGTTGACTCTGTAGTTAAAATAATCTAGTACTCCAAAAAAAAAAAAAAAACTACTGCCCCTTCCCAATGTTCTTTATTTATCTTTCATTCGGGCTCTAGTCCAGTTTTTATCCATCGTCCCGTTTGGATGCGGGATAAGAATTGGGGGTATTAGTTAATAAGGGGGGATAAGATAGTATGGGGTATTAATTAATAAGGGAGGGCCCACCTTGATGTGATGTTTATGGAGGGGGATTAAATAGTAGGTTGTTTGGATAGAAAAAGGGGATTAAATAGTACTTCGTTTGGATAGAGGATTAATAGGGGTATAAGAAAAGGTGGAGAATGTAAAAAGCTGTCAAATGACCATTTTACCCTTGTGCAGTGTTAAGTTAGATTATTCATTATGATAAATATAAAATTGTAAAAATTAATTAATTTTTCATAATTAAACAATAATTATTTAATTCAATAATTAATTAATTAATTTAATAAGTAAAAACAATTAAAATTCATTTTTTAAAAGAGAGAGAGAGAGAGGGAACACATGAGCACACATGGCACACATGCACATAATAATTTCCTTTGTCTAACCTCGTTCTTATCTACTCTGCGTAAAAGAGAGAGAGAGAGAGAGAGAGAGAGAGAAGAAGAGGAGGAGGAAGAAGGATAAGAAGCAACAGTAGCAACAGCAGCTACGAGACAACAGCAGCAACAACAGCTACGATCACTAGTTTGATTCCATCCTCTTTCCGATCTGTTCTCGTTTTTCTTCTTCTTCTTCTTTTTCTTCTTCCTATTTTTTGTTCGGTCACTCCAGAAAACAAAACCCAGCAAATTGGGGGTTGGGAGCAGGGGGATAAGGAGGGTTAAAATCGTCCCATTTTCAGGGGATTAGGGGGGATAACTTAATAATACCTCAAACCCCAGCCATAACTTAGACCCCCGAATCCCCCCTTCTCCGGTCTTAGTTAAGGAGGAGGATAAACCAGTACCCCTCAGTTTGTGGCATCCAAACGCGGGTAAAGCGTGGGCCCGGGGTCTTATGCAGGGGGGAAAACTAATCCCTCCTCCTATGGACTCATCCAAACGGGCCGTAAGGGTCATCATTTAGCCCGTGGCCCGTTCGAGACCCGTCTAAAACCTGCTCGGCCCATCAGGCTTTTACTTGGCCCGTAGTTTGTAATGGGCGGACTCGGACCTATAAACGTAGGCCTGGCCCGTGAGCTCGCCTGTGGTACCCGTCCAATAGCCCGCCCACAGGCCCACCCATTAGCCCAAAATCCCACAAAATCCTTTCTTTTTCCCTTGCCCAAGGAAATTTAAGCCCGCCCGATTTTTGGCCCACTAGCCCGTGGACTGGGCTTAGGCTTCAATTTATGGTAGGTAGGCCGGCCCGCAAAAAAATAACAGCCCGATCGGTTTGGCCTGTGGGCAGACTTGGATAGAGACTTGGCGGGCTGGACCAGCCCAGCCCGATGATCCTTAATCGTCTAGTACTATTGGATCATTGTATGCCCATGGGCCCATTCCAGGCTCGCTACAGTGATATCAACTATTCGATCAATTTGTTGTTCTTTTAAACAAGCGTATCCATGGAAAAATAAATTGTAGCATGATCAAACAATTTAGGGTTTACGTGAACAAAATCCATTAGTGCAAGGTACAATTTGATAGAGAATTGTCAATGTAAGTTTAAAATAATATTTTTGCCCATTTTTTTAATTGTACTATTGTCGATTAGCTTCATGTGAGTAGGCCTGTCAATAAGCCAGATCCGATCCGGATCCTATAAGACCCAAATTCGATAAGACTTGAATCCGATAGTGGTAATTCGGATCCGAAAACCTTTTTACTTCAAAAATTTTAGCAAAAAAAACAAATTTTTCCGAAAAAAAATTTAAAATGAAAATACAACTTCTTAAACATTTTTTTTTCGAAGTAAAAAATTTACTTTTTTTTTAAAAAAAATTAAAAAAATAAAGTTCAGATTTGGATTGATAACGGATTTAATCCGATCCGATCCGTGTTTGAATTACCGGATTCGAATTATCGAATTTCGGATTGACGTTATCGGATTCGGATCCGGATTGAATCCGACCCATTAACAGGCCTAGATGTGAGTAGCAGGCATATTCCATTTCAGTATGCCTGTCAGATATATATCAAGTCAAAGCTTTAGATTTATTAATTTTTGGAAGCTGTAAATGGTTCTCAGTTGTTGTAGAAGTTGAGTTAGAGGTATAAAATATAAAACTACTCATTTTTTTAACGGATACTCTCTCCATCCCATAAAGTTAGTCTCTACGTAATATGTACTACATGCAATTTTTTAATTTAAAAAATGACACAATTTTTTGTGCAATATGGATCTTATTTCATTGATCTCATCGATGCGATCTTTGAACAACGCCAAAAAATCAAAAATTGTATGTAATTTCGTATGGGACTAACTTTATAGACGGAGGGACCGAGGGAGCTACTCCGTACCTTTTGAGTGTATTTTACTTTGATTTGATATATTCTGCATTTTCCCCCATATCATTGGATAATGGAAAATGTGTTACTGTTGTTTCAGTTACTACTCAATGTACGGACATGTTGCAAAACTAGCAGAACAAATACAGAAAGGAGCTGCATCTGTGGCAGGAGTTGAGGCAAAACTGTGGCAGGTTTGGATTTTCATACTTTCGTACCCGAATTTCCCAGAAATTAGAATCTATTAAGTATCGTCGTCGTAACTGTATCGGTGATGAAATGGGACAGGTGCCAGAAACACTTCCTGAGGAGGTTCTAGGAAAGTTGGGTGCACCACCGAAGAGCGATGTGCCGATCATCTCACCACATGAGCTTGATGAGGCAGATGGGCTAATTTTTGGATTCCCCACTAGGTATGGAATGATGTGTGCCCAATTCAAGGCGTTTTTCGATTCAACTGGTGGCCTTTGGAGAACCCAAAAGCTTGCTGGGAAGCCTGCGGGCATTTTCTTCAGCACGGGCTCTCAGGGAGGCGGTCAAGAGACTACCGCGTGAGTTCATTCTTGCACATCTCCCTCTTTTCTATGGTTTTTCTTTTTCTTTTTCTTTTTCTGTTTACAGTTTTCGAAATCTTGCTTCGCCACATGTTTTCGAAAATAAAATTCAATGAAAACTTGTGAAACGACACGCTAGGCAATTGGACGAAACTATTACTGGGACATGAAAATTGAAATGAGAACATGTTCCAAGTGACGGTGTGCAAAACTAATAGAAAGCGGAACCACGTCCACCGTGTCTACAAATAAAAATGATCATCTTGTGAACAAAAGGACTCATCTAAGAAAACTCAACCAATACAATATAGACATTGTTGCCTAATTCAAAATATGAAAAGAAAACGAGTCGTGTTGTAAAAACTTTCTTCGTTATTCGCACAGATTAACTGCCATTACTCAGCTCGTTCACCACGGAATGATCTTCGTGCCAATCGGCTACACATTTGGAGCCGGAATGTTTGAGATGGAGAAAGTGAAAGGTGGTAGTCCATACGGTGCCGGAACATATGCAGGGGATGGCACTAGACAGCCTTCGGAGCTCGAACTCGAACAAGCATTCCACCAAGGAAAATACATGGCTGGCATTGCTAAGAAATTCAAGGGATCTGCTTAACTTCTCACTACCGGTCACCAAACAGTTCCATACTTCTTGGCATTCGATAATTGCGATTTCCTTCTCTTTTTTTTCTTCAGAATTTTCGTTTTGCAGTCGTGTCAATTTAATAAGTGCCTTAGTTTACCTAAGAGTGCATTGTTTTTCAAATACAGTAGTCTATTATGTTTTTTTGTTGATTTTCTAAGTTCTCTTTGTATGAGAGTATGCGCCGTAGAAATGTGATCGATCCCGCTATTGTTTCTACTCGTGCAAGGTTTATTTTCCTCCTCAAATTTGATCTTCAAGAGTTTACTGTGATCATGTGAATCCATTTAATCACTCTCATCGTCCTTTTTCTTGATATATTCCTGAAATTTCAACTTTTTAAGAAGGCATACGGATGCGTTTGGAAACTTAATTTGAACTCTCCAAAAGTGGACTTCATTTTGAAATTTAAAGCAGAAATTTTTAATCTTGGGAGCTATCACATCTAGGGTGCATTCAGAATGGGGCATGTGGGGTCACAGACTCCACGTTATTTTAGGAATTTTTTTTTAAAGTTAAGGAAAAAAACAAAAGAATAGTACATTAGAAAATCAAAACGCATATGCACATTTGCACCGGAAAAGTCAATTTTCTCATCCGCACTTTGCCGTAGCAAGGCCACTCGGTTCATCATGGTTGTTCATCTGCATCCGTAGCCGGCTGTAATTGTAGTCGAACGATTATTAATTTTCATCTATGAATATTGTGAAGAATCGGTTGCAAAATAGGTTGAGTAATTGGTGCCGTCACAATAAAGAATTTTTTTTAAGGTATGAAGAATTAGTGCCCTCACAATAGAGAATTTAGATGATGAACACATCGAGGCCTGCAATATTATAAACATATCAGATTGTTAACTAATGTGGTGGCGGGTTTCATTGCATCACATGAAGAATCACACGAGGATTTGTCGTATGGGAGGTTCAATAATGTTGTCAATCATCTTTATCAATCAATTTGTTGAACTTGCTTTCTCAATTAAAAAAGATAGAATACTGGATACAACATTCCAATTGAAGGATCCCACTAGTATCTACTTGTAAATCCCTGGTTGGGCTTCTTTGGGATAAATGTTTGAGATGCAACTTTGCAAGAGAGAAGAAATTAAAGTAAACTTTTGTACCAAATACATTTTGATGACTGTGGCAAGTTCAAGAGTCCCTCGGAGCAAGCCAGGGCGGATTCAACATGTGAACAAGGGGTCACGTGCGCGGTGCGCCCTGTGGTCAACATGTGAACAAGGGGTCACAATCAAACACCCCAACACCCCTTCGAACATTTGACCCATGTGGTTATCGCCATATGGTTTAAAATTGACCACATAATCTACCTGTAGTTTTGAAAATGTGTAGATAGATCTTCTGCCATCATGTTTTTTATCCATATTAACGGACACAACATTAAAAGACCGATATACTCTCATCATGTCCCTTGATTCTTTTCATTTTTTAAATCTAACCACACTAATCCAAACCGTTGATATTGTAAATTTTGATGAGTACTACATCTATGCTAAAATTCAAGTGAATCAAAAAATGAAAAGCACATGGTCGAATCGATTTTGTTATGAAATTAAAATATAAAATTTGAATTTACTAAAAATTACTCCCTCCGTCCTTTATTTATAGTCCAGTATTTTATTTTGGGCTGTCCTTTAATAAGTGTCCATTTTGTAAAGTTAGTAGGTAAAAGTTGGTGAATTGTCTATTTTGTCCATAAAAGTAAATTCCATTTTGAAAAGTAAGTGAGTAAAAGTGTAATGATGATGAGTAAGTAGGAAAAGTGGAGGAAAAAAATTGATGTGAAAGGCATAATGATGATATCTTTTTAATAAGTTGGAATTACGAAGCAGGACACTTAAAAAGGGACGGAGGGAGTAAATCACCGGGTTATTAATGCCTGATCGAGATGATTTTTTTACAAAGATACTCTATTCTTTACTCTATATTTAATACATTATAAACGACTCAGATTACATTCTAGAGGTGTGTGAGATACACCACCGTTAATATGAATGGAAAACATGACGGCATGGGGTCTGTTCGCACATTTTCAAACCACAGGTAGGTTATACAGTCAGTTTTGAAACATGAGGAAGGTATCAACACATGACGATAACTACATGGGGTGACAGTAGACTTTGCCCTTTTTTTAAAATAAAATAAAATAAAAATCCCGAAATAATTGCTGAATGGCCAATACAATACAAGTGAAAATTAACTACTTGGACCCATACAATACAGGGGCCACAATGTCTGGAAAATTATTCGGACCTTAGAAGTTAGATATGCCCGAAAGAATCAAAGTTTACATCTGGAAATGCGCCAACAGGATTTTAGCAGTCAAAAGTAAACTGGCCTCCCGGCATCCGCCAGCTATCCAATATGTGCCATCTCTGTGGCAATGAGGAAGAAACCATGGAACACCTCTTCTGCAATTGTCAGTGTTCCAAGAACGTTTGGAACGGTAGTGCTTTTCCGGTTTCTTCGCTGGCCATCACTTTGCATTTTGAAGGACTGGCTTATGGACTGGATCATTAATTTGTTTAACCAGATCATCCGCTGACACCGAAAGGGTTTTTACCTTCATCTCTCTTCTATGGGCAATCTGGAAGCATATATATATATAAATCAAAAGGTCTTCTCCGACTCCAAATCTCCATTCGTTGTAAGCACGGCCCTGGCCATGGCTTCAGATAATGCTCTCTGGTTCAAGAGAGCTTCCCTAGCTCTGGATTGGACATGAAAAGAAAGGAGTGCTTCCACAACTCAACAATTCTCTTCTTTCTGTCACAACGCAAGTCCTCTGCAATTATTTAAACTTAATTATTTTTATTCTTCGGTTACAATTAATTTTTGAACTAGTCTTTAGGAGGGAATTTGTTAAGATGATAAAAGTCATTTCTCATTCTTCAAAATTAAAGGGAGAAACTCAACCAATAGAGCTTATGAGTTATGACAGTTGCTTTGTCCCTTAGATGGATTTTATGCTGACATGAATCTTCAAATTTGATGTAATATCATTTTGTTAGAGATGCTCATCCCACTTACCAATATGCTCATTCCACTCTATATGCTCACATGAATCTTCAAATTTGCTTTGTCCCTATCCAAACTCATTTTTGGTGGACATACCTCTATCTATTTCTTTTGTCCATTCCTGAGGAGTGACTATTCAATGCTTTTGAAGCACTGTCACGTAATGCTCTAGAGGTCTTTATCACAGTACATTTATGTAGGGTCCATATACTTAGTCTTGGGCCCCAAGTGAATATGTGGTAATAGCACCACGTGGCGGTGCTTCAAGAGCAAGTAATAATCTTCCATTATTCCTGAGTTAATATATAATTAAATCACCTTTTAATTTGTTGTAAATGAAAAAGAAAAGGTATAACGAGAAGGAAGGTATAGTCCTGTTATAGTCATGTACAGTCGAGTCCGATTTCGGACCGTTGTGGGCCTCTCCCGGGTTCACAACAAAGATTAGAATAGTTTATTTTACAGAGCTTGCCGAGTATGTCATCCACGTAAAAAATCAGCATGATCAAACATCTATAGGTGCATGAATAAAATATACTCTGTATTTGTATAAGGATAAAATGGGAAGTTATGAGTTTCAATTTATTTTTTGTCATTGTATTTTTTTTGTACAAATCTGTTTCATTCATGTACCTACGATGTTCTTTTGTTTTTTTGAATACAGTCAATTCATTTCATAACAAAGCCCGAAGGCAATACAGATTTCATCAAAAGATACAAGAATGAGCCAAAACTACCCAGATTTAGACACAGGTACCCCCTGCAGAAGCAAGACCGGCGAAATTGCCAGACGAGAACCAATCTAGATCTAGATAATAGAGAATCCCAAACGGACTGGACCCCAGCTCAAACCCGAGAAGCGCATATGAAATCTGGACGGTTTCACAGTCGTGATACCAGCACCCGTTGATGAACCTGCGGATGGTGTACCTACGATGTTCAATCAAGCTAAATTTGTACTCAACAAGCTTTACAAAATGAACGATTCCAATCATTATTGTGGATCCAAAATAGAAAGGGCCCACAATAGCTCAAAACTGGACATGAATATGAGACCCTCTAGTAATTTGCCAATAAAAGCTATGCTTTCAAAATTCGGATGGAAATTGAAAGAAATCTTATACGTAATTGAATCTGAACGGTATAAACCTGTGACGCAATGAATACGAATGCATGACACACCATAGTATACGGAATATTCATCTTTTATATCATGCTGGTCAATGGAAACATCCTGCGGATCTCAAAAAAAGGAAACATCCTAGTATGTGCCGTCGTCAATTGCTCCTCTGTTTGTTTAACAAAAGAGAGAATATGGAGTAATTAATAAAATTTAATGCAGGCTTCCTCAGAAATTAAATATTGGGGTCAACTTTGCTCTTTCGCCTCAATCGAAAGGGGAATGATTTCTTACCCTCTTTCTTGGTTCCCTCGAGTCTAGTTTCCGGTTGTTAAGGGCTTGTTTGATAACATAAATTCAACATTTAAAATTAAATTAATTAAGTAATAAGTGATTCAGTCGGTTTGATAACCACATCTTACATTGCTTAACAAATTAAGTACCACTTAAAATATAGGCCAAAAAGTTAAAAAAAATTAAGTAGCTTTGAGCTACTTAATTCTGGCTGAATTTGTATGGACTTACATTCAACCATCATACTACCACCACAACCACTCACATCAATACCTCCACCACCATTATCACCACTCCACTACCACCACCCCCACGACCACCACTACTCTTCCACCACCACTACTCCACCACATCATCACCACTAGCTCTACCATTCCACCACCACCACCACCACCACCAGCTCTACCACCACCACTTCCTCCACTACCACCACCAACTCCACCACTCTACCAACACCACCACCACTTGCTCCACTACCACCACCACCACCAACTCCACCACTCTACCACCACCACTCCACCACCACCACCACCACACCAACACCACCGTTCTTATCAACATTTCACCACTACACCACCACTTCCACCACCAATACCACTCCACCACCACCACCACCACATCACCACCACCATTCCACCACAACCACCACCACTACCATCACTACATCACCACCACCACTCCACCACCATCATCACAACCATCACTGCCACTCCACCACCACCACCACCACCACTCTAGCCACCACTCTACCACCTCCACCACTCCACCACCACCTCCACCACTACACCACCACCACTGCTTCACCACCACCACTCCTCCACCGTTACTAGAAGTATATTGCGACTGTTAATAAATTAAGAAAGAATTGGAATAAAATTAATTCATCATTTTTTTAATTCAGTACTTAATATATTTTATCAAACAGCTTTTCAGCTTAAAAATTTCAGCATTCAGTTTCCAGTACTTAATTTTTCAGTTTGCAGTTTTATCAAACAGCCCCTTAGTCAACGGCATTGGCTATTGGTCATTTGTCCACAAAAGAATTAGATTTCAATCTATCTTGGAGGTTTTGAATTTATTCCATTTCTATATCGAGTGGCATCTGATCGTTTATCTCAGCATGGATTGTTCAGATTGAATCTAAGCTATAAAGATCTGAACCATCCATTGCTCGATCAATATTCAAGCAGTCAATTCCCGATATGAACGGTCGTATCGGCTGCTCGGCACCGTTGTGCTTGGCAACATCTCCCCAATCCATCCGAGCAAAAAAAAAAAACATCTCCCCAATCCTTCTTTAGTTGTCAGTTTTGAGATATATTTTCAAATAAAAATATTTTATCAATTTGCCAATTTTTCTGTCTTTAGTCAATTTTTTTTTAACATTTTAACAAACTTTTTGACTTTCGAACAAAAGTACGCTATATACATGCAAAAAGTAAAAAATAAGAAGAAAAATTATTAAGAAAATCACTATGAATGAAAAAAAACGGATGAAGAAACAGTCAAAAATTTTGGAGAGAATATTTCTAAGATAGAACCAAAGAAAGTGAAGCACTTCGAATTTTTTTTTGAAAGAGAATATTTTTTTCTGTTTAAACACCAATTTTTGTGACGTTGAACCGGCTGCCTAAACTGGAAGACCGTTTCTAACTAACATCAATGTGTCTTTTTTTTTTTGAATGCTCAATAGTAATCGTAATATTTTTTTCAATTTAATCACGTATTTGCAAAATAATAATATTCATGATAAAAAATATCAACCAACACCAATATTTGTTCAACTATGTTCGTGCATATAGTACTTTACCCTTACATTTTGACGTCACTTGTCATGGAAACATGATATCAAAGACTTTTTGAGATTTAATTCTTCGGTTGTCAAAATATTTTCTATAAAAAGTACTAGAAGAGAACAAAGTTAATTTTCGAAGATCACTTTACAAAGTAATTGGTGTCCTCGCGTTCAAATCCTAGCTCCGTCTTCTCATCTAAGCATAAAAAATTTTAGGTCGCATTCGATATGGCACATCACTAGAAAGAATATATCTAGACTCATTTTGTGTCTAGATATGTCTAGTCTAGGCAGGGCCGGTCCAAGGTATTTGGATGCCCTAGGCTAAGTGGTTGAATAATGCTCTACATAGAAGAAATTTTTTTCTGTAAAAAGATACTTTAAAAAAATACCATATCAAGATTTGAACCCAAATGAGTTTGTATTATAATTGCACACAGAAAATCTATATACTTATCTAGGAATGAGTGCCTCATTTGTTGTTCAAAATGTGGAGGCCCAAGGTGGTGGCCTCTTGGGCCTCCCCATTGGGCCGGCCCTGTGTCTAGGTTGATTCAGAAAATAAGTAAATAGACAATAAGCAATAACCAATGATAATCGAATATTGGTCCCTTAATAATACTGTCGCGGCTAAAATTTTTATAACAGTGTGCGTGGAGGTACTTTGTTGCAACCGGTGCTAATTCAATTTATTTGGGTTTCTAAATTTTTCTTTTGTATTTAATTCTTAGTGAAAGTGAATCAAATAAAAAGAAAAAATTCAAACTCTAGACCGCTTTACGGTGAATTCCAAGCAATCACTATGAATATATGCAATAAATAGACAAATCGACTAGTTTTGCACAAGTAAATGTTCTCCATCTTATTGTTCTAAATCTGCAAAATAAAAAAATATTACTCCCTATGTCCCGTAATCTTTGTTCTGTTTAATAGTCGTGTCATTTTTCAATTTAGAAAATAAAGTGATTGCATGCAATTTAAATATTTTACCCCATTTTCAGAAAGTAAATGAAATATTTAATATTGTGCAAAAAAAATCATATGATAATGCAAAAATATACTTTATGATTTTTTTCTGAAAAATGACACAACTTCACCAAAATGACAAAAATATAAGATGGTGGGAGTACTATTCAAGTTTTTTTTTTTTTTTTGTTTTCAAAATGGTAATTAATAACTTTATTGATAGAAATCACAGGGACATAAGATAATCACCTAACAATAGCATTCGTCCTTAATCAAATGACTAGAAAGCCACAAAGGAGGGAGCCTGATCAGAGAGGGAAACATCTCGGATCTTTTATAGGTTACGAAATCTCCCAACTATAGACTGCCAGAGGGCCATGCCCATTCGTACTCCTACATAAGAAATAAAACTCACATTGACCAAACATCGATCCGTAGCAATGAGACTGGCAAGCCAATCGATCTAATCTCGTACTATTCTGGTTGGGGGGAGTTGCAATTCGCAATTATAAATTTTAAAATTACTCTTACAAGGGATAAGAAAATGTTGTATTTAAAATCACTCTAAAGCCTGCTCACTCCTGGTGCCGGCCTCGATATTTGGGTTGGCCAAGTACGTCCGACCTCACGCTTGGTTGCTCACTTAATATTAAGTTACAAAAAATAGCAAGACATACAAGTCAAAAAAAAATTCAATGTTACATTTTGCTTTTAAACTAGCTTGAATTTATATTACTTCCAAATCAAAAGATAACCCCAGTTATATTGCTTTATGATTACCACGATCTGATTCAAAGTAAACAACTTTTCCTTGCATTTCTTGAGGCAACTTCTTTGATTAAGCCATCATACTTTAACTTATTCATGTACTCATTTTTAATTGAGATCACAACAAATCTACTAAATCTCTCGTGTGAAATGAATGTCCGAATGTAAGTTTCTACCTACTTCAACTGAGAAAAATTATTCTCTGCCGAAACAACTGTAACAAGAATATTCAACTATATTAATAAGCAACCACATACCATTTGGAAACTACCATCTTCCCAATAAAATCTTATAATCAAACAATTGAAAAACACATCTGAACGAAATTTGAACTTAATTACACTAACTCTCGAAAAATTAATAAAGCAAAAATCATTTTTAGCAAAAACTCCTACTAAGGTTAAAATTAAAAGAGTAAGATTAATCAATATAGATATTTTAATGTCCATATGAGGTAATGTAATAAAAAAAATACAAAAGTAAAATAATTTGACCAACACATAAAAAGATTTATTACAACAAAGTTTAATAAACACTCTAACTTTTAATAGTAGAAATTCCATAAAAAAATTAAATGAAAAGAAGTAAATGAAAAGAAGTAATAGTAGGAGGCTTAAGTAAAGTTTTAAAAAAAATGTCTTATAGAAAGACAAAGATGAATACATAGTGACCATCGGTAAAATTAAAAGAGAATTAGTATACTAAGTGGAACTAAAATTGATTCATCATTTATTTTAATTCAGTATTTAATATATTTATCAAATAGCTTCTTAGCTTAAAAAATTCACCATTCAACTTTTAGTTTCAGCTTCTTAGCTCAAACTAAGTGCGTTTGCAAGAAATTTTTATACACATTTTGAGATTCTAGCTTTTCAAAATCAATTTGGATTATTTGCGAAAAATTCTAGATAATCCTAGAAATTTGGATTCTGAAAAGTTAAAAATATAAAAAAATTCTCAAAATTTCAAAGCTGAATTTAGGTAGCTTTTGGGATTCTGCAACACAAATTCTCTATACCAAAAACGTTAATAGTATCAAGTTGCTCTTAAAATGTTTACAAAATTATTTATTTTGCTTAAAAAGAAACGATAAGAAAAATAGTAGTAGCTGTTTAATTCTAATTTTAAGAAAGAGAAATGCAACACGAAAAGATGACATAATCAGGACGTCGAGGACGATAGGCATGACATCAACTCTCGGATAATTTTGGAGTGTTTGCAAAAAATTCTAGATAACACAAATTCTCGGATTTTGAAAAATTAAAAAAAAAGAGAATAAAATTCTAAAGCTGAGTTTAAGTAATTTTTGGGATTCTGCAACACAAATTGTCTATATCAAAAACGGTAATTATATCAAGTTACTCTTGAAATGTTTAAAAATTTAGTTATTTTGCTTGAAAAAGAAACGATAAGAAAAATAGTAGTAAAAGCTTTTTAATTCTAATTTTGCAACACGAAAAGATGGCATAATCAGGACGATAGGCGTGACCATGACGCATGGAAGGACGGAAGGATTAGCACATTAAACTACTACAGTCTTATTCAAATTCAAAGCGCTTTAAAAAACAAACAAAGGCAGGCTCAACTTGATTAAAATTGACTCACCCTGCCCTATATATACACAATCCTCTGTCAACATTTCACTCAACAAACAAAGCTTCGAGACAGAGAGAGAAACACACAAGCACTCTTCCTATGGCCACTAAAGTCTATATTGTGTATGCATCTCTCTCTCTCTCTCTCTCTCTCTCTCTCTCTCTCTATATATATATATATATATATATATTCACAATAGTTTTGATGGAGTAGTACTCTGTTTTGTGGGCTTTCACTTTCTTGATCAATCTGCACTTCTTTGTTTTCTTTGATATTGTTTCATGTTTGGTTTTATAGTCAACAATTTAGTTTTAATTGCTTCTTATTTACTATCCAAACATTGTCAAATCGGAATTTGAAGGTGGATACTTAAAATGAGACGTGAGGGAGTAGTAAATAATGGTCCATTATATATAGGGGCGGAGCTATGTTTGGCCCGGGAGACCCCAGGCCCCCTGAGGTTTAAAATTTTTATTTTGTATATATCTGATTTTGAATATTATAGATAATTATTTGTATATAGCTACTCATAATCTTTAATTTGGATTTGATTTGATAAAAAAAATCAGTTATTTTACATTCTCATATTTCATTTTCTTTTATAAGTAAAAAATAAGCACGTGACTATTGAATAGCCTAAACCAAAAAATAAAATGATTGGTATACTTTAACTGCATTAGGGTAGAATCATTGCAATATACAAAAGTAATGTATTGGAAGGGAAAAAAAACTCTACGATATAATAAACATACGTTGTGATAAAAATTATGTCTATTAATGCCAGGTTAATCGTGATGATGGGGTGACATCAACTCTCTAGCTATTAGCCCGTTAAACTGGGATTATTCAAAGCGCCTTAAAAAAACAGAGAACCCTCGGCCTTCCAATTGATTTCTCCGCTCCTATAAATAGAGAGAAACCCCTCCCCCTCTCTTCCTTCATATCCTCTGTCAACGTTAACGTTGAACTCACCAAACAGAACTTCTAAACAGAAAGAAACTCTTCCAATGGCCACCAAAGTCTACATTGTGTATGCATTACTCTCTCTCTCTCTCTCTCTCTCTCTCTCGATCTCGATCTCGATATAATACTCTGTTTTGATTCTTGCTCTGTTGAATATGTTTGGTCTCCTGTCTGTTGGCTTTATAGTCTAGATAGATTTTAGTTTGACTCTGTTTCTTATTTAATTCGCAAACATTGTTGGGGTTGACTTAATTCTGGAGGCCAGGAGTTAAGGGTTTGCTCCATCTTCTGCTTTAAAGTTCCTGATGAATGAAATCTTCCTTTTCCGCTCAAAAGAAAAAAAAAAAAGGCCTATCATTGGATAATGGAAAATGTGTTACTGTTGTTTCAGTTACTACTCAATGTACGGACATGTTGCAAAACTAGCAGAACAAATACAGAAAGGAGCTGCATCTGTGGAAGGAGTTGAGGCAAAACTGTGGCAGGTTTGGATTTTTATACTTTCGTACCCGAATTTCCCAGAAATTAGAACCGATTAAGTCTCGTCATCATCGTAACTGTATCGGTGACGAAATGGGACAGGTGCCAGAAACACTTCCCGAGGAGGTTCTAGGAAAGTTGGGTGCACCACCGAAGAGCGATGTGCCGATCATCTCACCACATGAGCTTGATGAGGCAGATGGGCTAATTTTTGGATTCCCCACTAGGTATGGAATGATGTGTGCCCAATTCAAGGCGTTTTTCGATTCAACTGGTGGCCTTTGGAGAACCCAAAAGCTTGCTGGGAAGCCTGCGGGCATTTTCTTCAGCACGGGCTCTCAGGGAGGCGGTCAAGAGACTACAGCGTGAGTTCCTTTCTTGCACATCTCCCTCTTTTCTATGGTTTTTCTTTTTCTTTTTCTGTTTACAGTTTTCAACATGGAACATGTTTTCGAAAATAAAATTCAATGAAAACTTGTGAAACGACATGCTAGGCAATTGGATGAAACTATTACTGGGACATGAAAATTGAAAGGAGAAGTAACATGTTCCAAGTGACGGTGTGCCAAACAAATAGAAAGCGGAAGCATGTCCACCATGTCTACAAATAAAAATGATCATCTTGTGATCAAAAGGACTCATCTAAGAAAACTCAACAATACAATATAGACATTGTTGCCTAATTCATAATAGAAAAGGAAAACGAGTCGTCTTATAAAAACTTTCTTTGTTATTCACACAGATTAACTGCCATTACTCAGCTCGTTCACCACGGAATGATCTTCGTGCCAATCGGCTACACATTTGGAGCCGGAATGTTTGAGATGGAGAAAGTGAAAGGTGGTAGTCCATACGGTGCCGGAACATATGCAGGGGATGGCACTAGACAGCCTTCGGAGCTCGAACTCGAACAAGCATTCCACCAAGGAAAATACATGGCTGGCATTGCTAAGAAATTCAAGGGATCTGCGTAACTTCTCACTACCGGTCACCATACAGTTCCATACTTCTTGGCATTCGATAATTGCGATTTCCTTCTTTTCTTCAGAATTTTCGTTTCGCAGTCGTGTCAATTTAATAAGTGCCTTAGTTTACCTAAGAGTACGTTGTTTCTCAAATACAGTAGTCTACTATGTGTTTTTGTAAGTTCTCTTCGTATCAGAGTATGCAGTACAGTAGAAATGTGATCCCTCTATTGTTTCTACTGGTGCAAGGTTTATTTTCCTCCTAAAATTTGATCTTGAAGAGTTTACCGTGATGTGAATCCATTTAATCACTCTCTCACCGTCCTTTTTTCTTGATCTATTCTTGGAAATTTGAACTTTTTAAAGATGAACTCAGCCGTCCGTAGCCATTTGCAACTGCAGTCGTACGATTATTAATTAACAACCATGAACATTGATTTAGAACGCGTGGAGGCCCAATTTCATGATCAATTGGACCGGTCGAAGCCTCGGAAGCCCAAATGTTGTTTAATTGCAAATTATATGATTTGGCAACTTTCGGACGAGCTCGGATCGGGCTGACTTATTTTCGCGCTGCGATCAATACTCACCACCCTAGTTCGTGACTGATGGTATTTTTCGGCCAAATTTCGTTTAGACCTCCAATTGGACGTTTTTGCTGTTTTAAGAAATATTTGTTTCGTTAATAACTTTTAGCGTATAATTCCGTAGCAGTTGATTCATTTTGGGAAAGTCATGTTTTTCTTTCATTTTTCCAATTTTATTATTTTCCCCAAATTTTAGGAATTTTCGTTTTTGAGTTAGGGTTTTGCTAGGGTTTCGTCTTTTTTCTATAAAAGGGGTTGTAACCTAATGTTTATGTAGCTTTTATTCAATATTATTCAGAGTTTCTCTCTACTTTTCCTTGTGCGCAAGGTTTGCTCGTGGATTCAAGTTCTATCTAGTTTCGATTACTACGCAACTAATCTCTTTGTTATTTCCGCTACGTCAAACATTGTGCAAAATCGGTTGCAAAATAGGTTGAGTGACAACGGTTGAATAATACCTTCGTGCTATATGTGCGTGTATGTGGATCGATATGGATGTGTTGTTGATGGAAGCTTAGTGAGACAATCACACTTTGATCAAGATATAAAAACTCGATAGCTAGCTAGTGTGACAGTCCACTGGGCAAGGAAGATAACTAGTTATAGTGTAATGTTCATTCTAATTCCTACTGGCTTCAGACAGTCTCATTCAATGACTATTACTGTACGTAATTCCTTAACTACTTGATCAAAGTCACCACTGCTGCTGCTGCTACTTTCTTGATCATGACTCCTCCGTCCTTGCATTGCTTTTCTTCAATGCCATACAGCAACCTCCAAGACCAAATTTCCACCACTTGCGGCCCCCGCTGCGATGCCCTCCTTCACCATGACCCTGTCTGTTGCCGCCTCTATCTGCTCCATCACCCTCTCTGTCGTCACCGCCTCGATCCATGTTATCACGTACTGCTGCAGTCCCTGATTCAGTCTGATCACCATGTCCTGTCACGAATCCAATGAGAAAGTGACGCGAGTTCATAGAAGGCTGTAGGTCAGCTTTGTAAAACCTAATTGTATCTCCTTCTCCCAAATTGCGCTCAGTGATGAATTCCTCCATCATAAGCTGGAAAATACCCTCAGTGATGAATTCCTCCATCATAAGCTGGAAAGTACCTCGACAGCACACAATCTTAACACAATGTTGACGGTTGCGATCATCAGTAAAATAAAGCCTCTCCATGTGATGTGTTTCAGCTGCTGGGATTCCAACTGCAGGGAAATGATTGCTGACTTCTTCCGCTGGAATGAAGAGACTTTTGCGCTGGATGCCCTCATTGGTCAACGGCAGCTGAAACAACAAATTCTCAGGATTGAATTCATGGATGATCTCAGCATGTCTTCTTTTGACAATTTCAAACAGGAAACGGTCATTATCATAAACCGGGGAAGGTTTGTAGAAACGAATCACATCCCCAACTTCCAAATGGTACAACGTAACAAACATCTGCCAAATGCCATCCACGACGAAGCAACACTCAGACTTATCATAGGTCAGAAACATAAGCCAATCGGTGATTCGAGCTGGGTCTGAGATATGCTGCATACGTATCTTCTCCTTGTAAGTTTGACGATCGGCCAGAGAAGGGAAATATTGCAATGCTGAT
Source organism: Rhododendron mucronatum var. ripense (assembly GCA_019656295.1). Taxonomy (NCBI): domain Eukaryota; kingdom Viridiplantae; phylum Streptophyta; class Magnoliopsida; order Ericales; family Ericaceae; genus Rhododendron; species Rhododendron mucronatum. The sequence goes on along the minus strand of BPLT01000227.1, from coordinate 79,858 downwards.
TCCACAGGAATTAGGAGCCTGCCTCGAGTAACATCGCCCTGAGTCACCAACACTTCAAAGAGAAAAAATACCATCTTATCACCGACTTTGGTTGGTGAGCCAGAAGACAATAAAGATCTGCATAAGAGAAGAAGAAAAGCAAGTGAGCCCATTGACCATGGTAATTGGCAGAACATTACAGCTTAGCTTAAAACACATCAAGGCTAAATTTAAGTGACGACAGAAACCATGAAATATTCACCAGATCTCCTGTCTACTGATCTTCATGGAGAAGAAATAAATATTCTCACTTATCGATGTGACTAACAGTTGGGTTCATGGAAATCTATTTAGCACAAGTTGTCCATGTACACGAAACAAAACAATCTGTTCTTTCCAAGAGAACGCAAGAACGATGTAGCTTCTCTAGGGGTTTCTTAATAACTTCAATTGCTGACTCCGAATTTAGCTTCTTTACTTCATTGTTTTCTTTCCTTCGCGTTCCATCCAAAAGAGGCAAAATAATCTGTTCTTCCAAGAAAACCCAATGGTAATGTAGCTGTGATAACGTTCTTTAGGGGTTTCTTAATGATTTCAATCACTGAATCCACCCGCACATACAAAAGCACCTGATTTTCCAGAGCTAATATATATGTACTCTAGCCCCCGAACATTGAACAAACCCAACTAATTATTCCACTGTCAGAGATGGTAGAACACATTACAAGAAAACAGAAGGATTGAAAAGAGAAACCCTACTGATGACACCATCAAACTACACATGCTATTTGCACGCAAGTAAAGCATATCATTATGTAGGCATATATGCATATATCAAAGTGTGTGTGGATGTATTAACCCTTAAATACAAATGAGTTTTCTTGGAAAATAACAAGCGTCACTATGTCAGTTGCTTACCCCAACTCTATTTCTATTCCGGGTTCCTCCGTAGTCGAAATTTCTGGCGCCTTTCCATGTGCGGAAACTGTTGGTTTAGATGAGGACGATGTATGTTCTTCTAAGGGCTTCTTTCCTTCTCTGGGTGTACCAATGCCGGACGATGCATGTTCTTCGAAGGGCTCCTTTCCTTCTCTGTGTGTATCGATGCCTCTGTTTTCAGACATTTTTCTTGATGCTTTCTTGAATATCCGGAGAGAGAGAGAGAGAGAGAGAGAGAGAGAGAGAGAGAGAGGGCTTTGTTCTGTGGAGGTGGGGGTGACTATGTAGGTGTCAGTATATGAGCCTTTATAAGGCAGGCTAATAACGGTTATTGCAGTTATAAGTTGTAGCACTTATCCACTTGGGATAATAGGATACAGGATCCTGTACGTATCCATTCCTTGCAGGTGAGAGAAAATTGAATTTTAGAATCACATGAAAATATTAGAATTCTAACATGAGTATTTGCAAATCTGATTACAGAAGAATTAAATTCATAGGTGTAGGCCATTTCTTTTCAATTTTGAGGAATTTATGGAATTGTATTTGTTGAGGCCTAATAAGTCACCTATTGCGCATATGACAAAAACGTTCACCAATAGTAAAAGAGTTCAAAAGTTAAAAGCAAAGCATAAAGCGACAATTGAGAGCGAAAAAATTCACAGAAAATTCGTGTCACCTAGGCTGACTTCAATTGTAACTCCTTATCAAAGAGCTAATTAAACAAGGTAGTAAGAAAAAAGGATTACACAAACCTCCATGAACAAGAAGGACTACACAAAAGAGAAAACAAAGCTCCTAAAAGGAGCAACACAGAAACAACAAATAGACAGCCCAACATCAGGAATCAAACTGCTGGTGAAATACTGTTTTGATCGGCATACTGTTTTGATCTTTGCCGTTTAAATTATCAACTCATAAGTTCGAATAGCTCCCATAAGTTTAGTTGGTGCATTCGTATCTTCCATTGGAGTCCAAAACCCAAAAAAAAAAAAAAACAGTGGAGCCAAATTTGCCCTCCAAAACTCATTGCATTAGCTTATAATTTCTGGGTCCGTCATGAAAAGAAAAAGTTCAGAAAAAAGAAAGAAGAAGAAGAAAGAAACCAAAACTCCAAACAGTAGTTGTTGATTATGATTGAGTTTTCACCCATTCAAAAAGGACAGAGAAATGCTTCGATGTTATCACAATCAGAGTGTCATCGGCAATCTTCGGTAAACACTGTTCACTATCTTCTACAGAGCTAGCTACTACTAGAAACTACCATTTCGTCCTTCCGTCTACCTCAGGAATTTACATGGAGAATCTGTAATCAAAATTTCGTTGAATGACTATCCTTACATACTTGGTCAAAATCGCCACTGTTGCTACTTTCTTGTTCATGACTCCTCTGTCCTTGCATTTCTTTTCAACGCCATACAGCAATCTCCAAAACCAAATTTCCACCTCGTGCGGCCTCCGCTGCTACTCCCTCCTCCGCCATCACCCTGTCTGTTGCCGCCTCTGTCTGCTCCTCCCCCTCCACCATCACCCTCCCTGTCACTGCCTCGATCCGTGCTATCATTTACTGCTGAAGTCCTTGATTCAGTCAGATCACCACGTCCTTTGACAAATCCAATAAGGAAGTGATGCGAGTTTAAAGAAGGCTGGTCAGCTTTGTAAAACCTAATTGTATCCCCTTCTACCAAAAATTGCGCTCGGTGATGAATTCCTCCATCATAAGCCGGAAAAGACCTCGAAAACATGCAATTTTCATGTGCCATTCACCGTTCCGCTCATCAGTAAAGTAAAGCCTCTCCATGTGATGTGTTTTAGCTGGGATTCCAACTGTGGGGAAATGACTCTTTACTTCTTTCGTGGGAATGAAGAGACTTTTGCACAGGATGTCCACATCAGTCAATGGCAACTCAAACAGGAAATTTTCAGGGTTCAATTCGTGGATGATCCCCGGATACCTTCGTTTGTTAAGTTCAACCAGGTAACAGTTATTGTAGCAAACCGGTAAAGGTTTGTAGAAACGAATCACATCCATACCATCAAAAGGGTTCCACAAAAGAAAACTCTGCCAATTGCTATCCATGACGAAGAAACACTCCGACCTAAGATATTTCAGTGTCATAGACCAACCTCTGTTTTGAGTGTCTGTGATCTCTATCTTCTCCTCATAAGTTTCCTGACGATTGGCTAGAGAAGGGAAATATTTCAAAGCTGCTTCCACACGAATTAGGAGCCTGCCTAGATAATTACTCGGAGTAAATAACACTTCAAAGAGAAAATTTCCAATATTTTCTCCAACTTTGGCTGGTAAGCCAGAAATCATAGCAGTTCTAGATCTGCATAAGAGAAGAACATAGTGAATAAGCTCATTGACCATGGAAATTGGCAAAACAATAGCTTAAAACACATCAAGCTCAAAGTTAAGTGAGTATAGAAAACATGAAACAATGACTAGACCTACTGATCTCCATTAAGAAAAAAGAAAGATCTATGATCCTTCAACCTTTATTTGTTATTTCTCAACATGACCACCTGTTGGAATGATTGATATGTGGAGAGATTTTACCAAGGGAAAGGAAAACAAAGAACTAATTTTAGCTTCTTTACTTCGTTGTCTTCTTTCCTTTTTCTTTCACTCCAAACGTAGCACATGTTGTCTATGTCCATGAAACAAAACAATCTGTTCTTTCCAAGAAAACTCAAGATTAATGTAGCTGTGATTAAACTTATCTAGGGATTTCTTAATAATTTCAATCAGTGAATCCATGCACACAAAAGCACCTGATTTTCCTGAGCTAAACATGCACTGTAGCCTTGAACGTGCAACAAACTCAATTAATGACGTCTATCATTCCACTGCCAAAGAATCAAAGATGGTAGAATAGAGGTAAAAACAAAAGCTTGAGAACCCTAGAATCTGTATGGGAGGAAAGAAAACAGAAGAATTAAAAAGAAAAAATCCCACGGATAACACCAATAAACCACACATGCTCTTTGCAAGCAAGCAAAAACATAACATAGGTATGGCATATATGCATATCAAAGTGTCTTTGGATGTATAAAACCTCAAATACCATGAGTTTTCTTGGGAAAGAACTAGAATCTGGCGCTTACCCCAACTCTAATTCTTCTTCAGGTTCCTCCACATTCGAAATGTCAAGCCTTCTTGTACGCTGAAGACGATGCATGTCCTTCCCTAACATTTGAGATGAAGGCGATGCATGTCCTTCTAAGGGCTCTTTCCCTTCTCTGCTTGTACCAATGCCTCTATTGTCAGACAAAGGTCGAAATTAAGTGAGTACAGAAACCATGAAACATTCACTAGGCAGAAAAAGAAAGATTTGGAAAGAAGATCTATGATCCTTCACGCTTTATTTGTTTGTTTTTTCTTGACATGACCAACTGTTGGGATTGTGGATATGTGGAGGGATTTTACCAAGGGAAAGCAAAATGGTTAAGAAACCAAAGAAACAAATTTAGCTTCTCGACTTCATCATCTTTTTCCTTTTTGTTTCACTCCAATCGTAGCACATGTTGTCTATGTCCATGAAACGAAACAATCCGTTCTTTCCAAGAAAACCCAAGATTAATGTAGCTGTGATAAAGCTTCTCTAGGGCTCTCAATGATTTCAATCAGTGAATCCACGCACACAAAAGCACCTGATTTTCCTGAGCTAGTACATGCACTGTAGCCCTTCAAGAATGAGCAAACTGATGAACTGAGGAATTTTACCATTCCAATGTCAAAGATGCAAGAAAATAGAAGAAATACGAATTGAGAAAAAAGAAAAGGAAAAATACCCACCACCACCCGCACAAAATCACCTGATTTTCCTAGGCTAGTACATGCACTCTAGCCCTTGAACGTGCAACAAACTCAATTAATGAATTCTATTGTTCCCAAGTCATAGATGGTAGAATACAGGTAAAAATAGAAGGTTGAGAACTTAAGAACCCTAAAATCTGTATGGGAGGCAAGAAATAGAAGAATTGAAAAGAAAAACCCCACTTATAACACCAATAAACTACCCATGCTCTTTGCTAGCAAGTAAAAACATAACATAAGTATGACACATATGCATATCAAAGTATCCGGTGATGTATAAAACCTCAAACACCATGAGTTTTCTTGGAAAAGAACTATCCGGTGCTTAGCCCGACTCTAATTCTTCTTCGGATTCCTCCACATTCGAAATGTCAAGCCTTCCTGTACGCTGAAGACGATGCATGTCCTTCCCCAACGATAGAGATGAAGACAATGCATGTCCTTCGAAGTGCTCCTTCCCTTCTCTGTTTGTATCAATGTCTCTGATGTCAGACATATTTCTTGATGCTTTCTTGAATATGCTAAGAAGTTCTAGAGAGAGAGAGAGAGGGGGGGGAGGGAGGGAGGGAGAGGGAGGGGGCTTTGTTCTTGGAGTGGGTTGGGTTAGGTGTTGTGGAGTATGAGACTTTAGAACCCAGGCTAAATAACGGTTGTTGCAGTTATAAGTAGTAGCCCTTATCTACTCGGGGGCTTTTATCATCTTTCCCGAACAACCACAAACCGTTACTTAAAACGGGGATAATACTAGGATATCTTGTACATATCCTTGCAAATGGGTATATCCTAACCGGGACAATAAGATTCAGGATCGTATTTATATCCACTCATTGTGCTAAAGGCAGACAAATTGAAAAATCCAAAAAAAAAATAGTTTTTTTTTTTTTTTTTGCCCTATAAGCACCACAAAAAACAAAAATCCAATGTATCACGAAATCCATTTAATTACCCATAAATCCCTCAATTAAGAAATAAAATTGGAAATCCAAACGTTTTCACTTCTCATCAGTTCGCCTTTTTTCTTTTTTCTGTTTTTCTCTTCTGGCGCTTCTTCTTCTTTACCGTCGTGTTGAATTTCACAGTAGGGAGAAGCCTCTCCGGCACCACAAGCTGGCCTATTTCGGTGGCGGTCGGTGGTCTACCCGGTGACATTTTGCTTCCAACGAAAACCCTAATATCGTCAATTGGGGTCGTCAATTTCTAATGGTGGGCACTACAGAGAGAGAGAGAGAGAGAGAGAGAATCGTAGCTTGCATGAATCGCGTTTATATGCCAAAATATGGTCGCGTTTGCAAAGCGCGAGTTTTGTTTATTTATACTTCGTACGTTGAACCTGCGAAGTGTGTTTAACACAGTCATTCAACATTGATAATCAAATATGAACTTATATCAGGTTTATTTAAACAATCTGAATCGTTCATGTTGTACAAATTATCAAGAACCCTAAACCTAGTGAAATTCATTGTATTCGAAAATGAGGAAGTATCTCATCCCAAAGTAAAATTAAGCTTTTGCATTTATAATGATGAGTTAGGTTACATTGAGTCAAATCCAAATAACTTGTTAAAGACCCAGAGTGCCAGACGACCTTGATGACAGACGTCGTTTCCGATACGTGAACCCAAAGGACCACAAGATCAATACGCTGCCGTTTAATATTTTTTAGGGACTTCACAGGTTCAAGATGCGAAGTAAATTCTCAGCAGTCAATCGAAAATTTATGGAATCTTTTTTGTTTTTTCAATGATCTGAATCATTCATATTGTATAACTCATTGGAATGTTTGTTCCAGTGAAAACTGGTTTTGATAAAATGCGAAGTAGTATCTCATCGAAAGGAATTAGAAGGGATCTAAGCTTATATTGTTGAGATTGGCCACACTAAATCAGACCCGAGATACTCGACCACCTTCACGACGACGTTGTTTTTATTACTCGCCGGCTTGAGGATGGACTACTCGCTGCTTGTGTTGTGATCGACTAGAAGTTTAGAGCTTTTGGACTTTCCACTCAAGGGCTCTCAAGATTAGCCAAGATGCGTGTAATCTGGGCGTAACCAGGCGCCCTGATTATGAAACAAAGAAAAGCACCCACAGTGCAACATGGTCATGAATTTTTGTTTATAGTTTGTATATCTATAATAAAATGGTGACAAAATGGCTGCTTGATTCGTATTTCCCATTTTTTAGTTCTTCGTGACATTTGGTGATGTGGGTTGTTGGGCATGGTGCGTCTTTCAATCTTGATTTTGTATAACCTTGAACCATCAACATGGTACTATGATTTATTATTATTTTTGGGTCTGGTTTGTCAAGGGTTCTTTATCTATAATGATAATGATGATGACCATGCATATAAAAATGGCTGCTTGATTCCTTAATTTCCTTTTCCCGGTTTTCGAGTTTGTGACTTGTGTGGTTTAGTTTTAAAGGGTGCGGACTGTGATTTTTTTTTTGAGGATCGGCTAACATTGGTAGGTTTGAGTAGATACTTGAACGAATGATGTCGGTGAGAATGTATACTAGTCGAGCTGAGTAATGGATTTTGCAAGTTTCACTTGAAAATTTAACCAACTTTTAAAAGTATGTTCAATTATTCTTGGTTTGAAAACTTGAGAGAGAGAGTGTGTGTTCTAAAACTGCTGAGAAACAGTAACTGCCCTAAGTTCTCTACTGTCCAACGAGTCCAATTAAAATTTTTTTTTTTTCTGTTGACAATCTCAGACGAGTCTAATTTTTAGCAAAAGTAACCTTGTCAACGAGCCCTTTAATAGAAACGGCAAAGATCATTGATGTGGGACTCAATGAAGTTCATAAGAGTACTATTTAACTTGAAGGGATGCTTAGTTTCATCCCTCTTCACTACCATTTGACAATAAGACCTTCCATAATGACTTTACAAGCTTTTTTTTTTTTTCTTTTTTAAGATCAAATCCATCATTCTACTAATTGCATGGGTCAACAAACCTAGAACCAAATTGTGTCTAGGGTGCCTTGACTTATCTAACTGGTGCTCAGTTTCTTAGTTTAGGTCCCATCCATTAGAACCAAATTGTGTCTAGCAGCTCATTGCTTTACCAACTCCAGGCAAAAATATCAAAACTCAAGGCAAATGGAACCATCATTTAGACGCTGCCTCCTCAATTTCAGACTAATATTCCACCAAATAGACGCCTTGCAGAAACAGAGTGATCAATGTTCACAATGCCAATCCATTTATGAAATCAAAAAATCAGAAATATGTCTACCCACAGCTAATACTAGGACCTTGCTTTCTTCCTATTTACCTCAAAATTTTACAAGGGAGCTCAATCAATCAATTTCTTGCTCTTTGCTGCTCTTTCCTGGATCTCTTTTCTTCATGACACACAGCAATCTCCAAGAGGAAATTTCCTCGCCTTGCGGCCACCGCTGTGTTTCCCACCTCCACCACCTTGTTTTATGGGATTCCTCGACTGAGTCGGATCAGTCTTAGAAGCCGCCGCTTTTCTCACCAACTCGACAAGGAAGTGCAGCGTGTGTAAAGGCCGGACGGGTTTATAAAACCTAATCACATCCCCATCTTTCAAATTTTTGTCAATCACAAAATCCTCCTCCAGTACCAGCATGTAGGTATGACTAACGAAAAGGATTTTCTTGAGCCAACTCTTGTTCTGAATATCCGTAAATCGCATTATCATCTCATTCCGAGTTACATGGGGAAAATGCTTCCTCACTTCTTCCGTTGGAACAACAAGCCTCCTGAACGCTATGCCATAATGGTTCAATTCTTGCTGAAACAAGAAATTCTCAGGCTTGAATTCTGGAGCACTGCTGCCAAAATCGACAAGGAAATGGTACGGGTGTGCCATCGGGACAGGTCTGTAGAAACGAATCATATCAGTAGCTTCCGTTTTGAACATCTGAAAAGTCTCCTTCCACAAATCGCCTTCATGCACCAAGGCGCTTTCTGAAACATCAAACCTCATTAATAAGTTCAAATGGGTATTTTCAGGGTCAGTAAGTTGTATGGTCCTCGAGTAGTTGTTTCGACGGTTGGCAGCATTGGCTAGAGGAGGGAAGTAGGGTAATATCAAATCTAACGGAATTACAAACCTCCCCTGTTCAAAATCACGCTGAGTCAACCTCATCTCAAACAGGAAAATCCCCATGTTTTCACTAACTTGGGTTGGGGTAGAGCTCATAGTCTCCTGATTTCTTGATTTAACAAAATTAACCAGGACATCAGTTTCATCTGAAGGTAGGACATCAGTTTCTTCAGAAGGTTGGACATGTTTGTAAAAGCAAATCACATCCATAGCTTCCAAACTATACCTCTTAACAAACAACTGCCACCAACCGCCTTCCATCTCAAAGTAGCTTTTCACAGGATCAAATAATAGTGTTACCGGACACCTGAGGTTTTCTGGGTCAATTAGTCTTAGATTCATCGATAAAGCCCTTCGACGTTTGAGTATAGGATAGAAATGCTCGAATGCTGGCTCCTCTAGAATTAAAAGCCTGTCCTCTTCGACATTGCTTTGAGTCAACCTCATCTCAAAAACAAAAATTCCCATCTTTTCACCAATTTGGCTTGGCTTAGCAAGCAATGGATCAGCACTATCACTAGCCGTGGATGATTCTTTGCAAAGGGAGGAATAAAGAAATAAAGGCTAATTGACACAAAATAGGAGTTAGATGAAACACATTTAGTCGTAATTAATCATTTGACTATTGATGTATTCAAAAGTTGTATTAATCTTTGGGAAAATTTCATGTAGGCACCCGACCTTTCACACAAATCACACATAAGCACCTGACCTTTCTTAAATTTCATATAAACACCTGAACTTTCTAAAAATTCATCAATTCAACACCTGACCTTTATTAAATTTCATATAAACACCTGAATTTTCTAAAAACTCATCAATTTAACACCTGACCTATATTAAATTTCATATAAACACCTGAGCTTTCTAAAAACTCATCAATTCAACATCTACCATCACCATTTCGTCTAAAACCAAACGGGAAAAAAGTTAAGTGCTCTAATTTTTTATTTGTTTGAACCAGTGCGAAGATCTTATTTTTCTGATCATTTTATTTAAAGAATCATAATTAATTTTTTACTCTAAAGCTCTTGTTAGTTTGTCTTAAGAAAGTCATAGAATCAAATATCTCTTAGGGCTAACTAACGAGAGCCTTAGAGTCAAAAATTAATTATGATTTTTTTAGGATAAAATGATCAGAGAAATAAGATTTTTACACCGGTTTAAACGGATTGAAAATTAGAGCAATTAATTTTTTAACCATAATTTTTAATATATAAACGATCTATACATGGTTGAAAAATTAATTGGTCTAATTTTCAATTCGTTTCAACCGATATGAAGATCTTATTTCTCTGATCATTTTATTTGGCTCTCGTTAGTTGACCCTAAGAAATATTTGATTCTACGACTTTCTTAGGGCTGACTAATGAGAGTTTTAGAGTCAAAAATTAATTATGATTTTTTAAGATAAAATAATCAGAAAAATAAGATCTTCACACCGGTTTAAACAGATTGAAAATTGGAGCACTTAATTTTTTTAACCATATATTTTTAATATATAAATGATATATACATGGTTGAAAAATTAATTACTCTAATTTTCAATCCGTTTAAACCAGTGCGAAGATCTTATTTTTCTGATCATTTAATTCTAAAGAATCATAATTAATTTTTGATTCTAAGGCTTTCGTTAGTTAGTCCTAAGAGATATTTGATTATACGTCTTTCTTAATGCTAACTAATGAGAGCTTTAGAGTCAAAAATTAATTATGATTCTTTAGGATAAAATAATCAGAAAAATAAGATCTTAGCATTGTTCCGTTTGGTTTTAGACGAAATGGTGATGGCAGATATTGAATTGATGAGTTTTTAGAAAGTTCAGGTGTTTATATGAAATTTAATAAAGGTCAGGTGTTAAATTGATGAGTTTTTAGAAAGTTCAGGTGTTTATATGAAATTTAATAAAGGTCAGGTGTTGAATTGATGAGTTTTTAGAAAGTTCAGGTGTTTATATGAAATTTAAGAAAGGTCAGGTGTTTATGTGTGATTTGTGCGAAAGGTCGGGTGCCTACTTGAAATTTTCCCTTAATCTTTCCATTGAGAAAAAGATAGACAAAAACAAAACCACGATCTCTCCATGAAACTTTCTCTTCACATGAAAACAAGGCTATGTTTGGATATAACCAATTTCTGGAAGAATTTATCAAGGGAAATGAAAAGGATGAAACTGATCTTTGGTTTCCCTATCATTTCTTTTCCCTCTAAAAGATTCCTCCACAAATACATGATCAAAGCACACTTTTAACTATCTAACACCCCTCTAACTATCTACGCCAACATATACATGAGTTGTTACATGCCTGTGTAGATGATAGAATTTGTCCTTTCCGAGAAAATCCAAGAAAAATGTTGCAGCAATTAAGCTTCTATCTAGTTGTTGTTACTGTTATCTCTCACTGATACAAAAGTATCACCCGAATTTGGCATTCTAACCGCCAGATTGGCCTGCGTGTAAGGTGTTTATGGGAAAGGCCAAATGTAGGCCCCAAAGATCTCATGAATTTTCAGACCTAACAAATGAAATCCAAACCATGAAACCTCAAACCAATTAGTTGAAATTAAAGGGTCACACATTTTAAAAGAGGAAGAAACCCTAGAAACTCTGTTTGGTTGGCGAGAAAATTCAAAAATAGAAATGGAAAACCCTACAGACACCCTGTACTTGTGTATCCCAATTCCAAACCAACTGCTAATGTTCTTATGTAAAAGTAAAAATCAGGATTATTACATTTATTCACATTCAAATGTGCAGCCATATATTAATATCTCAAACGAATTAGTCAATAAACCCAAACGTCACAACAAGTTTTCTTGGTGAAGCATTAGTGTCAGGTGCTTACCCTGTCTGTTTTTTCTTTCCAGAATACACTTCTAATGTGATCTCTTCAACAATCTCCCCTGTTCCTTCTTGCTTCTGCTCGTGTTGAACATCTGAATCCGCTATTCTTTTCGCTTTTGGATCTCTTCTATGACACAAAACACGACATCAACCAGGAAATAGGCATAAAAAATCGGATAACAAGTTCAAGAAATCAGTAATCAATACCCTTGAATGTCTATAATGGTGGTGAGGAGTGAGGTCATCAAACAAAACCCCCCATAGTATATCAGGTATTCCTATATGATAGCCAACTACTATTTCTTTTTGCATCAAGTAAAAAGAACAGTATGTACTGTATATACAAACGCCAAACGCGCATGCGTATGAAGATACCCACAAGATAATAATCAAATGAAACCCTAATGATGGCGAGTTTTCTTGGTAAAGAACAAGTGTCAGGATTGCTTACCCTGGATCTACTTCTTCTTTTCCGGATTGCTTCTCAGCCATCTTGGCAGTAGTAAACTCTGTTGGAGATGAATACAATTCAACTCCTAATGAGAAATCTCCTAGATCATTGCCTTCTTCGTCATCTTCTGGGTCATTCTGCCTCCCTTCTATATGTTTTGTTAGGATAAACACAGAAATATACGTGGTTTCCCAAAATTGGGTACGTCCACGGGAGCGAAAGCTGTTCTTTATTATCACAGTACGAAATAGGGTTTACAACATAAAGTATTTATACTAACTCTATCCTAACCCTAATCTGGTATTTGGTCTGTATTCCAAAAATACCCCTATACAAACCGTACTGTCCCATGGGGGGGGCAACGCCCCAATTACGAAACGCCTGGGCCTTCAGCCCAGTCTACTTTCACTGGATCATTAGCAATGGGCCAGATGTCGTTGCTTCGCTCCGCTCCTCTATGCTCCAGCATCTAGCATTCTTTTTAGAACTGTATGAGCCACAGTTCTAACATGTTTCAGCCCTGAGCTTGCAGACATTTTTTTTTAAGCTTTCTTGAATGTGTGACGAGTTAAAGGATGAGAGAGATCAGAGATGGGTTTCTTGTTTGGATCTTGTTTGGAGGTGGGGTGTATCTTTAGTTACGGGAGATAATAGATTTTGATTGCTATAGACTAACAGAAGGCAGGGGTTGTACGGTTATAAGTAGGAGCACTTATCTATTTGGCGGCTAGCTAGATCATCTTTCCGGTTTCCCCACTTCCAAAGGTGGAAAAAGGGTGTTCCAAAAAAAAAAAAAAAAGGTGGAAAAAGGAGAGTATAAAAATGATCATTTTTTACAACGTATCCAAAAATTTTTATTTTTTTAAATTTTTCTGGAACCACCACTTGTCCTCAAAGGAGAAAACAAATTCAATTGACCCCAAGAATTAGTCCGGTTGGTTGATGGGTGATGATCAGAGTTAATTTTTGAGGATCGAAATTAATTTTTGAGGTGAGAGCACAAGAAAGTATTTTTTTTTATATAAATTTTCGAGTCTCACGTGGAAAGCAAGTAACGAAGTAATTCTTTATGAACTCTCTATCCTCGCAGGGATAGCTTGCTTTGAGCGGTTAGTTGAGATGCGCATCAGGTCATCTGGACACCCCTCGAATCAAAATAAAATTGTGCCACGCAATCAATTTCATTACTCAACAAGTACTGTGCAATTAACATAATTCAGATCACTGGACCTGGGAATCGTTATGTAAAATCACAAACCTTTTTCACCTAGGGTAAAATATCTACTTGCCCCTTAAACTATCCAAAAAATAATTACTTCATCCTTAAACTATCAATTGCACACACTTGCCCCTTAAATTATCCAAAAAGTATTTACTAAGGACAATTCATGTTTTCCATCCATCGAACAAACAGAAAATTTAGTTGATGGCTATATATGTCATTTTACGTATCAATACATGTATGAATATGTATCTCCTTCCTCCCTATGTACAGTCCCCACCATGTTTTGTTCCTCTCTCTCTAGACACTCTTAGAACCATTTTCGAAAGACCTTAGCAACACACCTGCTCAATGACTTCATCTGGGCTTACCTATTTTCACTCTGAAAACTCTCTGTCTGCTTCACCATTTGCTAAGTTGGCCTCACTTTCATCTTTCATCAATCTCATCAGAGACCTGCCAATTGCCAAATTCTTTATCATGCTAGAATTGAACAAACAAGCAATCCTATACGCACTTGTTATTTATACCAGGCAAACCCAAAGCCTGAGGTGGTATTGACACTAAAAAGCTAATCTGTATTTTCATTGATAGCTGATTCTTCGATTCCATTTACTGGTTCACAATTGCAAAATCAAGGCAGCAAATTTACTCAAACTGAATAGAAAAACATACTTACATTTCGGTTTTCTCACGGTGGGAACTCTCAAGATCCATGCCATCCTTAATCCGTTCAAAAACCTTCTAGTATGAGTTAGGGTTTTCATTCGGCTAGAAACCCCCCAAATCGATTTGGGTCTCTCTCTCTCTCTGTGGTCGCATTGGATCGGCTGAGAATGATTTTAGGCGCTAGGGTGTTAGAGTTTTCAGGTAAAGTCTAAAATAACCCTCTCAAAATTTTGGGCAACATTGTTTTAGAAATTTTCCGTCCAATTTATGAGTTTTCCGTTTGTTCAATGGATGGAAAACGTGAAATGTCCTTGGTAAACATTTTTTGGATAGTTTAAGGGGTAAGTATGTGTAATTCATAGTTTAAGGACGAATTAAACATTTTTTGGATAATTTAAGGGGCAAGTATATATTTTACCCTTTTCACCTATCACACCCTAGGAATTGAATCTTCTCCACTGGGAGTGTTTTCCCATTAAATTTCTTCCTCTTTTTTTTTCTCTTCTGTCGATTAGAGCGCCTCTCAGCCGTTGCTCTCTCCGGCGCCACAACCATCCTTGCGCCTCCATCTGCGGCGGGCGGCGCGATGACATTTTGCCTCATCAAAAAAACTCTAAGCCCTAATTTATATGCTGTGAGATTATAGCGACGATCGAAGCTCTGTGAGTAACTTTGCTATGGGTTTTCCGAAGTTTGTAGCATGAATTTGCGCAGAGAGAGAGATTCCTACGATCACGAAGTGCCATGATCAGAAATTTTGAGCTATTTTAAGGCACAATCTCCAACAGAGACGGATCTCGGCTTATGGGGCCAAGGACCTAGGTAGGGTCGGGGTTTTTTTCTTCAAATTTCGATATTAATATTAGTTGTATTTTGCTCGAACACATAGATATTGTCTTTTGTATTGAATGTTATTTAGACATTTAAATGCTTTAAAATGTGTCTATTTAGGGTCCCAAAACCCAACCTCTCTCTTAGCTCGGTTTCTCGTAAGCTTTCCCTTCAATTATTAGTCTAATTTTTCTTATCCCTCTCACTCATTACCAAGAAAACTTTCCTCAAAATCTAAACCGAAAAAACTGTTAGATTCCCAAACCTTGAAATTTCAAAATCTTGTTCTTTAAAGGTTCGGCCCTAGCGCTTAAGAAATCCTGGTTCCGTTCCTGATATCTTGCTTGCTGCGGTAAGTATTTTAGGGTCGCAAAGTGAAAATGAGACATAGTTGAGGGTGGTTTATTGTAGTTTATTCTATGAAAATTCAGAAGATGTTTTGTGTCATTTTTTTGTGTTGTTGCTACTTTTGTTGTGGAAATATTATTGGCTGCAACCTGCAAATTATAATTTTTTTTCAGTCAAAAGTAGATTAAATACCATCAAGATAGACTTAAAACATGATGATGAATAATCAATCCTTCTGTCTCAAAAAGATTGGCCGTTGGCTTAACGAGAACTTTAAAAAAATATTGCCAAAATTTAATTCAAATTTGTTTTTTCAATAGGTTACTAAATATTCATGAGTTCTTTTATTTTAAAAAATTGAAATTTTTTAAACCAAATTCTATCATTTTTAACTTATATTTTAAGAACCAAACAATCTTTTTGAAATGCTAATAATTAGTTTGATTAGTCTCATCTTAGCCATGCCTAGCCCCACCTCCATTCCCTTTCGGGTAGCAAAAAAATGTCAGATATTTATTCTTTTTTGGGATCATGTATTCTGATTTCAAAATAATGACTTTTCTTCATTTTTTTAAAAAAATATCCAAAATTTAGCTCTTTTAGCCCACCTTTTCCTCTTGTCAATATGAACCAATAATCCATAAAATAAAATTGATACAAAACTAACAAATGCAAAAAAAAATAAAAAATTTAAATAATGGCGAAACAGAAAAATGCCCGGACTTTTTTGACAAACTAGGCCTCAGTCCTCAGTTCCAGCCAATTTGGCTACTGGGCCTTCATCATTGACCCATTATTTCACCTGCTCTTAAAACTTATGACCAATTTCACTACTTCTGTTTCATGATCAAGAAACCTACCATCTGATGATGCCTGCTTAGATTTGGCTTATCTAACTGGTACTCATTCGTTCAGATTTAATAGTCCTTTTTTAGAAATCGTGTTATTTTTTAATTGATTATATCTTTTCATTTATAATGTTTTACGTGATTTTGAAAATATTGTATTATAGAACTAATCAAAATCTATCAAGGAAGATCCATATTCGATATGAAATTCATTATGGATTCAAAGATTTAATCCGTTTTTGAACCGATTAAAATAGAAGTAGAGACAATTAAATTCGGACAGAAGGGAGTACTTTGTTCCTTGGTTTTAGGTCCTTCATTAGTTAGTTAGCTCGTTCCTAACAATAATCCCCCATTTTGCCACTTAAGTACAGAGTGTTTTTTTTTTTTAAATTTGGAAGGGCAAGAAGTGTTAGTAGTTGTTACTTTAAGTCAGGGTTGAGCCCGAGTATTGTGCATGAGAGTATAATTCTTTTGAATACGCATGTCATGCACATTTCTGTCATATATTTTCAGGTCATGAACACTATTCTTGAAAGAAAAACACATGCTTAAAAAGTCCAAATAAACCAATGAGTAGCAAGCCCTATGTGTCTATACGATAATACGAACCAATCGAGCGTCGTACATGTCATTATATATGACTACACTATACTTGTCCTAACAATAAATTTTATGTTTCTGCAGATCTTCTCTCCTCTGTTTCAAAATTCAACTTAGTTCAAGAATGAATAAAAGAGCTAGCTAGCAATCCATTTACTTAAAAACAAGCAAGCAGTTAGAAGGCCTTGAATCAGTGACAGTTAGGCACAGTAACTAATGAAGTTTCACGACCGGAACCAGGGACCCTCACTATCCGAGCCGTCCGTTTTAGCAATCAAAGGTTTTAGATATCTCGGCAATGGAAGGCTCAGTCTGCGAGAGCCGAGATGAAATCTTAAGCTTGATGGTGGTTGATGACTACAAGAATAGTATTGCCGGATGCTATATGTCACTGAGCATATAGCATCATGTTCAAGGCCAAAAAAAAAAAACCTAATGAAAAATCTGATGATGCCTGTTTTGCTCTAACTTGTCTAACTGGTGCTTAGTTCATTTGTTTAGGTCCTTCCATTAGTTAGCCCATTCATACCATATAGACACTTGACAGAGAAACCAATAACCACTGTTCAATATAACGATGGATATATCGAATTCATGTTCCGATGGTTGCGTCCCCAAAAGCCGACACCAGTACTACCCTTTCTTCCTAATTACTTCAAGAGTTTACAAGGGAGCTAAATCACCACTGCTGCAACTTTCTAGTTGGCGCGATAAATCTTTCTCACCGAGCCAGTTTTCTGCCTCTTGGGGCGGCCCCCACTGCTACCACCATCACCTTGTCGCTTGTCGCGTCCACTTATTCCCTTCTCATTGCCTTTTCTGTTGCCGCCTCCACCTGTTCCATCTCCATCATTATCCCCATCGCCGTCTTTTGCTGCAGACCCCGATCCTTGGCCCGGCTCCAACATCTGGCCAGCTCCTTCCGCAACTTTGATAAGGAAGTGTCGTGAGTGCAAAGGCCAGGCAGGTTTGTAAAACTCAATCAAATCCCCAACTTTCAAATTGTTCTCAGTCACAAATTTGTCGGACAATGTCATCATGTGATGCACGGTGGTAGGAGTAGGAGCAAGGATCATGGTTACGGGCCACTCATTGTCTTGGGCACCAGTAAAATGCAATCTCGATTTTCCAACACTTTCAGAAGGGATTCCAATAGCAGCGAAATGTCTTACTTCTTCTGTAGGAATGGAAAGCAACCGCACTGTATTGGTCCAATGGGTGAAGCTCAGCTGAAACAGTAAATTTTGAAGCCTGAATTCAGGCACGTTCATATTCTGCTGATTTGTTCTTCTGATAAAATCAACCAGGAAATGGTTTTTGGGTGCACCCGGGACATGTCTGGAGAAGAGAATTGCATCCAAAGGTCTCAAACCGTTACGGTTAACATACTCCTTCCACCAATCGTTTGCTATCACGAAGGCACTTTCCACGGCAAGAAACCCCACTTCGACGTCAGAACTTAGGCCTTCAGGTTCGGTGATTTGAATATGCTCCACATAAGTGTATCGGCGATTCAGTAGAGGGGGGAAATGGTCTGATGCCAGTTCCCTTGGAATTAAGAGCACATCCATTTCGTCGTCTCCCTGAATCAGATAAACCTCAAACAGAAATACTTGTTCAGGGCCTTCATTGGCAGGATGTTCTCTGCATTGGAGATGAACACATGATCGATAAGGTGTTTGTGAAATATAGATATCAGAATGAAATCAGCATCTTTACTTGAACATCTTTTCTTTTTCGTTTTCTCGCATTCTTTTCCTCCGTAAATTACTTTATACCGTAATCCAAACACACCCTAAAGTAGCATCACTATAGAATCAGTTCTATCCAAGATTACCCAAGAAAAATTGTTGTACGATTAGTCTTCTCTTTGGGCAATCGTAAGAGTTTTATTCAAAGAAAAAGAAGGTATCTGGTTTTGTAGAGTTAATACACGAAACATCATTAACATTCAACAAAGATTAATCGCTGAGTTTACGATTCCAATGGGTGTAATGATCCAACTACAAATTTCACTTAATTAGAAAACGAAGACACTTGAATCTATTTTCGGGTGGCGATCATGTAGTTCAAGAATGAAAGGTAGAAGAACGCCCGCATTGTGCCCTGTATTAATTTCTGCACGATCGTAACTCGGTAATACGGTTCTTTGCATCAAGTAGAGAAATCAGTACAAACTTGCGTAAATGTGAATGCATGCATCGGTTACCCGCAAACAAAAAGATCAATAGTTGAAGAAACCCTAACATCGTGAGTTTTCTTGGCGAAGAACAAGTGGAAGTAACTTACTCTGCTGCCGCTACTTCTTCTTCTTGTTGCTGAACATTCAAATCCCCTGCATCAGCACCAATGTCTATGTTTTCAGCCATTTTTCTTGTTTCTTTCTTGAATATGGTTGAGTAGTTGAGAGAGAGAGAGAGAGAGAGAGAGAGAGAGGCTTTGTTCGTTTCAGGTGGGGAATGAAATCATGAGAGTGATGACTGCCGAGATATATATATAGCTTTTGTTTTCTGTGAAGCTTTCAAGAATCAAGAAATTAGAACGGTTATAACGGTGATTCTAGTTGAAACTTGCAGTTAAAACGGTTATACTGAAAAGTGATCTTTTGAGTAAATTACCCAATTGATTGAATAATTCGTCAAAAGTTTATGTTCAGTACAGAAGGTTTTATAAACAATTGTTTGCAATCTTATTTTTGTACTAACAAAAACTCAACATAAAGAAGCATTTTAGAGGATCTTTTATCATCAAAAATATTTCACAACATTTTCCTATGTAGTGTGTGACACCACCGTTCTGTACACGGTACTGTACGTGCACATCCGGACCGTTGATTGTAGCAATCAACACGCACAACACCGTGCAATCCAGACACATTGATTGCCGAGACCAACGGTCCGGATCTGCACAACATCACCCCTGAGAGGAGGGAAACGCTTTAAATTCTAATGCAAGGCAAAAACAATTGTGGGAGTTTTACCTAATCATTAATCTCAGGGACATTGAACTAATGGAGTTGCAAGTGCAAGTTGGCTCCGACGCCCCGGCCAGGTATGAAAAAAATAACATTTTAAGGCCATGAGTCGATGACAATTTGGCAATGTAACTTAACTGAAAAATTAAGCACAATAAATTTTTGGGAATGACTTCGGTGTCCCCGGTCATTTTGGGGACACCGTAATTTTTGGCATAACATAATCCTTACAAGCATAACAAAAATCATTACAAGTATAATAGAACTATAACATGGCATAACCAAGGCATAACCAAAAACCAATCAAGGCATAACCAAAAATCAACCAAGGCATAACCAACCAAGTTATGCCTTGTTATGGTTTTAGTTATGCTTATAATGGTTTTGGTTATGCTTGTAATGAATTTGGTTATGCTTATAATGGTTTTGTTATGCCAAAAGTTACGGTGTCCCCAAAATGACCGGGGACACCGAAGTCATTCCCTTTTCCTAAACAAAATACAACTTTCTCTTATTCTCTCCCTCACTGTCTCTCTCACCAAAGTACTACAACGCATCTCTCTCTCTCTCTCTCCCCAATGCTTGAAGCACAATGGCTCAGCTCAATTCACGATTTCCTTTTTCCTACAATCGATTCATTCAAAGCGCGAAGGCTCGTGCACGTCCATGTTGTATAGGGTTTTCATATACTCGTTTGTGATTTCTAGGGTTTTTCAATTTGATTCAGTACATAATTTTTGTGTATTACTACTATGGACACTTGGACTTGGGTCCAGAATTTGAATAACTTGCGTCTAACTGGACATTGAGGAGAATAAAAAATTCTGAATTTTTGTGTTGTTTGTTTCTAATCATGGAGACGAGGCTCGTGATAGAATAATTAAACAATGATCGTTGAAGTGGGGAAATTGACAAGTTTCCAACTGTTGTGATTGATAAATGAGACCTCGAATCATCTTTTTAGTTTGATCGGTATCAATAGGCATGTAAATAAATTGTATTATATCTGTCCCGATAAGATTGTTATGTCCGCAAAATGAGAACTTAAAAATAATGCGTTTGTCCAAAAAAAAATTCTAAGTTGTTGGTCGGGGCCTGCTGCCCCTTGGATGCAGCAGTGTTAGCAGTGCCCCCATGCGACACCGTTTTAGTTCCAAAAATTGATACCTGTCTTCACCCCTCTTTTGGTTACAAACAATGATAACATAGGTCAAAATCAGGCTAACTTCGTCTTGACTACCTGAATTATCCACAAATAATAAAATCATGATGAAAACACACACACACACAAAAAAAAGTTTACTAAATAAGGAAAAAGTAAACCTTTTTTGAGTGTGTAAAGTTGTGTGTGGTTTATGTTGTGTGTGGTTTACCAATGAGGGATTGGTTCAGTGGTGGAAATTTGAATTTTGTTTGACAAGACCCAATTTTGAGCCCTTATTAGAGCTATAAACATATTCTAAACACGTAATTAATCAAAAATTTATGCCATCCTATCAAAAAAATAAAAAAAGTCAACAAATTAAAGAGTACCATTCACTTAATTTTGGTGAAATACCCCTTAATTAGTTTTAGTCGTGGTGCGCTTAAACTGGTCCAAATATTAAGTTATCAAAAAATTATAATAACTGCTATAATTAGTTAACCTGACAGAGAACGATGTGCCCATCGTAAAGGAAATAATTCAAGGGATCCAAATGAGTTTGGATCGAGGTACAGTGTGTATCTCTGATGCAGGCCGATATTTTGATTATTCTAGAAATATAGGAATCTTAATTTATTATTGGGCAAATTTCACTGACCTCCCCTGAGGTTTCTGACACGAACAGAAACCTCCCCTGAGGTTTCTGAAATAACACTGCCCTCCCCTCCTTTACCTGAAAATACCAAGTGACCCCCCTCTCCGTTAATTGCCGTTAGAAAATGGATGGAAAAGATTATTTTTCTCTCCACCCACTACTAAAACTAAAGTAAACTCCCAACCAAACAAAATCGATGTCATTGTACTATATTTTTTACAATACCTATACCACTCTCACCAGACTCTTTACCCCTCATATTTATAAAATATAAAATACAAAAATCACTACACTTTGTACCCGTTTAACTTTGAAATTTTGTCCTTATTTAAAAGGTTTCACATTTGCTAATTTTCTATCAAGCTTTTTTGAATTATTGGTTCGTCTTGACAAGAGGAATTGAAAATGTAAAAAATTAAGACTTTTACCAAATATTTTGAGAAATTCAATATTTTGGATAAAACTAAGAATTTTATATTCTTTTGATTCCTCTCGTTGAGACAAACCAATGTTCCACAAAACTTAACACAAAACTAGCAAATACGAAAAAAATTCAAATATGGATAAAAATAAAAAAAGCCTAAAAATCACACAAACAAGTTCGCATGAAAAAATTCGAATATGAACAAAAACTAAAAAGCCTAAAAATTTCTCAAACAAATCCCGTAAAAACCAAAAAGCAAACTATTGGCAATGGAGGGTATGAGCTTGTTGATGGGATTTTTAGACTTTTTGATTTTTACGGGGTTTGTTTGTGAGATTTTTAGGCTTTTTGATTTTTGTTCATATTTGAATTTTTTCGTATTTGCAAATTTTGCGTTAAATTTTTGTGGATTATTGGTTTATCTCAACAAGAGAAATTAAAAGAGTAAAAAAAATTTATTTTTAACCAAAATATTGAATTTCTCAAAATATTTGGTAAAAGTCTTAACTTTTTACTTTTTCAATTCCTCTTATCGAGACAAACCAATAATTCAAAAAAGTTTGATAGAAAATTAGCAAATGTGAAACCTTTCAAATAAGGACAAAATCTCAAAGTTAAACGGGTACAAAGTGTAGTGATTTTTGTATTTTATATTTTATAAATAAGAGGGGTAAAGAGTCTGGTGAGAGAGTATAGGTATTGTAAAAAATATAGTACAATGACATCGATTTTGTTTTGTTGGGAGTTTAGTTTAGTTTAGTTTTAGTAGTAAGTGGAGAGAAAAATAATCTTTTCCATCCATTTTCTAACGGCAATTAACGGAGAGGGGGGTCACTTGGCATTGTCAAGTAAAGGAGGGGAGGGCAGTGTCATTTCAGAAACCTCAGGGGAGGTTTCTGTTCGTGTCAGGGGAGGTCAGTGAAATTTGCCCTTTATTATTTTGAGTTTAGCATTTTAGTATGAATGTTTTATTTTAGTCAAGGTAATTTATAAATATTTAGCTTTTCTAGTTTGATTTGATCTAGTATTCCTATTTTGAATAAGTTTCTTGGTCAAGAAAAATTAGGATTGATTTTATTTCCTTATGTTTATTTTTCTTTCTAGATTTTAAGAAAGCTAGGTTTAGAAATTCTATTTGTATAAATAAGGTTGTAAGCCTTAGGACTAAGAAGTTGTTTTATGATTTGATTAATGAATAACGAGATTTATCTCATTATTGTGTGTTTGTAGAGGGAGTACCTCTAGTTCATGCTTATTCGTGATTATCCTTGTTGCGCGTTCTTTTATTTCGACACACCTCGCTGTATCAGTTGGTATCAGAGCTCTTGTTCCAATCCTAACTATAGCCGGAGGACGTGCTGGAGGTCGAGGTAAAAGAGGAGGTCATACAGCTTATGTTGATGAAGTCTATGAGCAAGATGATGCTGCTTGAGATGCTCGAATGGAGGATAGGTTTCAACAACTTGAACAGCAGATGGAGGAGGCATTTGGAACGCTGACTGATCCGATTGTTGCCTTGTTTGTTGGTGGAAACCCGTCTCGCCATCGTTTGATTCAACCTCGGTTTTCGAAAGAGGAGGAGGTGTTGGATGATATTTCTATCACCAAACCTTTAGCTGGTTATCATCAGTCGTGGGGGAGGAAAATGGTGGATGCATCTACCATTGAGTGGCCATTCGCATCAAATGTTATTCTAGATCCAGTTGTGGATTGAAGTAAACCACCAATTTTTGACAAAAAACCGGAGAAAAAAATTACAAAAGAAGAAAATTATAAAATATTCCAAAAAAAGATTACATTATTGGCATTGTTGAAAACCGACAAAGTGCAGTTTCTTAATCATCGTGCATTAGGCGGAAGAATTTCAATTCATGATTTTTCGATAGGTACTGCTACCATAGTTACGTTGTTGATGCGGCTAGAAAAGATGGTGGGTAAATCCAAGGTCTCAAGATTTCAATTTCCAGAATTTAATGGTGTTGTGCAATTGGATGATGATAATATGGTGGAGGAATCATTAGCTTGCCTAAATGCAGCCAATTTGTTCGTGCTCTCTGGAGTGGGCAAAAAATTAATTCGATTCTATTTTTATGGAAAGCTAGAAGATGGTGAAGTTGACCAGAATTCTTGTTTACAGTTTGGGTTGGGAAAAATAAATTTAAAGTACAAGATTCATGCGAATAAATTTCGGCATATTCAACTCTATAAACTCGAGGACGAGTTTTTTCAGGACAGGGAGAATGATGTAGGATGAAAATTAAAGTAATATAATAAATAGCTTTCTCTTGTTTTCCTTATTTTGATTTTAGTAATTGTTAGGGAGTTTCAATTTTAGGAATAAGTGTTCTAAGAAGTATTTAGTTTCCTAGTTTGTTTTGAATTAGCATTCCTATTTTGTAGGATGCTTGGTCAAGAAGAATTAGGATTGACTTTGTTTCCTTATGTTTTATTTTCCTTTTTCGGTATTTTAGGAATGTTGGCTAGATTTAGGAGTTTTACTATTATAAATAAGGTTGTAAGCCTTAGGGCTAAGGCAATTGTTTATTGAATTAAAGAAAAATTGAGAGTTTTCTCATTATTGTGTGTTCAAAGAGGAAGTACCTCTAGTTCATACATATTTGTGTTTATATTTCGAAGAGATAATCTTTAACATAAGTAAGTTTGTGATCTCTTCTTGCAACTAATTTCGTAAAAGAAGGTTGCGTTGCATCAGTTAGTATCAGAGCTTGCGCTTAATTCTGGATCATGGCGCGACAAGGAGTTCATTATGGTCATTATGCTGTTGCCGAAGATGTGTATAATCAAAGTAAACTATTCGGACCTTAGATACGCCCGAAGAGTGAAAATTCTATCAGCCATAGGTGGAAACCATGGGATTTTCACCACCGCATGTGAGTCTCACAAGACTTTTTTTGTTACAGTCTGAACCATTCAGCTTGTAGAACATATAGAGTAATATACCTATGAAAAAAATCAACTTGATTGGAAATTGATAGGTATATCAAAACTTGAATTTTGGTTTACAGAATGGAGGGTCATAAATTTTGAAGTATTGTTTATGGCAGTCCATTTCCTAAACCGAAATTCAATTTTTAATATACCTATTGATATCCAACCAAGCTTATTTTTTGAGTGTATATACTATTATGTAGACTCTACAAGATGAACGGTTCAGATTATAATAAAAAATGCTTATTGGCACCCATAACGGGCTGTGGTGGAAAACCAAAGGTTTCCACCTATGGTGCAAAGAATTTTAACTCATGCCCGAAAGAATCAAAGTTTTCGTCTGGAAATGCGCCAACAGGATTTTAGCAGTCCAAAAGTAAATTGGCCTCCCGGCATCCACCAGCTATCCAATATGTGCCCTCTCTTCTGCAATTGTCAATGTTCTAATCAGAACGTACGTCTGGAACGATAGTGCTTTTCCAGTTTCTTCGCTGGCTATCACCACTAATTTCATCTTCAAGGACTGGCTTATGGTTGCATCATTTGTTTAACCAGATCGTCTGCTGACACCGACAGGTTTTTTTATCTTTATTTCCGTTAGACTTGTCTCACATCGCTTATTTAAACCACTTAAGCTTTATTAATATATTTTAGAGGCTACTCCACCTATTGCCAATTAGTTTTAGGTTAGAAATCTCCAAGACATCTAACATGGTGTCAAAGTTAGGCCTTGGGTGGTCTCACCTCTCATAGGAAAGTCTTTGTCGTCTCTGTCGCCCGAGTCAATCAGTCAGCTCCTGATTTATTGGTTTGTCACCCCACGTGCATCCTGGCTACACGTGAGGAGGAGTGTTAGACTTGTTCCACATCGCTCATTTAAACCACTCAAGCTTTGTTAATATATTACTCCCTCCGTCCCATAATATTTGTCCGATCCGCAAAACGGAGACTTAAAAATAATACTATTTTTCTAAGAAAAGTTGGGAAAAAATTCAACAACTTACTAGATCTCGACGAGTTCTTTTAACTTGTGAAAAAAATTTGAATTTTTTTTTGAAAGAAATGCATTATTTTGTAGTCTCCGTTTTGCGGACCGGACAAATATTATGGGACGGAGGGAGTATATTCTAGAGGCTACTCCACCTATTACCAATTAGTTTTACGTTGAAAACCTCCAAAAAGGGGGGAAAAAAAAAATCTTAAAATTTCTCTTCTTGGAATCTCGGTTCTTTGTAAGCATAATGCTCGGGAGGCTCTCAGGGAACTTTCCTAGCTCTGGAATAATGCTCGGGAGGCCCGCAGGGCCCAAATCCCGAATCCAAATCCCAAAAAATCATTCTTTTATTCTCAAACACTATCCACCAACAACCATTGTTTAGCCAACAACGTTTGGTGACTCTAAAATCTGGATCGGGCATGGAAAGAAAGGAAACCCTTGGAGTGGACTGGGTTTCTGTGACATCTCTCGTGATGAATCAACAACTCAACGATTCTCTTCTTCCTGTCATAACGCGAGTCCTCTGCAATTACTTTTTCAGGCTTTATTTTGGATATTTCCGAAAATATTTGGGTAAAAATCATGATTTTTCGCTTTTTCGATTCATCTCTTCTATACGAATCAATAATCCATAAAAGTAACGCGATTTTTTTTTGAATAAAGACAAAACAAGAAAAAGGCCCAAAAATCTTAACGGAACTTAGCCTAATTGGATCTGAACGGTATAAAGTACTCCCTCCGACCAAATTTAAATGCCCCTTACATTTTTTCATGCATTTTTAAACCCCCCAAAAATATACTTCTACATATTATTTTTTTATTCCTTACACCAAATTAAAGTGCTCATTATAATATGAAGAAGTATATTTTTTGGGGGTTTAAAAATGCACAGAAAATCGTATGAGACATTTAAATTGGGACGAAATGCGTATAAACCTGTGATGCAATGAATACGAATGCATGCCGCATGCACCAAAGTGTTTGTACGGAATATTAATCTTATATATAGTTATATAAATGGAATATTTAACATCATAGGATGTGCCGTCAACAACTTCTCCTCTGTTTAACAAAAAAAAAAAAACATATATAATATAATTAATGCATGCATCCTCGGAAATTAAATATTGGGGTCAACTTTGGCCGATCTGGGCAAACGCTTCTTTAAAAGCAGAGTAACGAATTATCAAAAATTTAATAGATATCCAAACCACTGTTGTAGACTTGACTTGTATTGGCCTCGTTAGAAGAAATCAAATTTCATATATATATATATATATATATATATATATACAAAAATCTTCAAGTAAGGACCTTAAAATGAGGACCTTAAATGCGGACCTCCCATTTTTCACCTTTCCCGATCTGTTTTCGATGATTCGAGCCGCTCAATGTGTTCAGAACATGATTTCAAGGGTACCCGCGAGAAATCGGCAAAAAAAATGACCGAGAAGTGCTTGATTTGAGCAGTTTTTATTTGAACCGTTAGATAAAAAGCAAACAAAAACTGCTCGGATGAAACCCTTTCCGGTCTTTTTTTTGCTGATTTCTCTCGGGTACCCATAAAATCATGTTCTGAACACATTGAGCGGCTCGGATCATCGAAATTCGATCTGGAAAGAGAAGTCCGCATTTTATTAAAATAAGGTAGTCCTTATAAGAAGGGGATTCATATATATATATATATATATATATATTGTGTTTAAACACTAATTCTTGTGAATCTAGACTCATTTTGTGTCTAGGTCAGGGTTATAGATACCGTTCCGTACCGGTCGGTACCGGCCGGTACGTCCCGTTTCAGCACAAATCCGGTACCCTTGACCTCCATTTCCGTCTCGTCCAACTTTCCGGCTGATCTCGCACAATTCCGGCGTACCGGGAGAATCTCGGCCGAGATGTTGTTTTCGGGAATTTCGTCTGGTATTTTGCAGATCACGACCATAGGCTTTTACATGTGTGCGTCTCTGTCAAATCGCAACACAGAGAGAGAGAGAGAGAGAGAGAGAAGACTGGGGGTGGGGGGGGGGGGGGAGCTTTATACCTGTTTTGCCTTCAGAGAAAGAGAAGCTCGTCGTCTGTCGAGTTGTGGCCGATCGGAAGTTCGAGTCGAAACCCTCGCCACAGTTGTCGTCTGTCGAGAAAGGAACAGGAGAAGATGGAGAGAGAGAGAGAGAGGGGACAGAAGTCACAGAAGTGCATTGAACGTTTCCCATCCCATTTCGTTTCTTTTGAAACTTACACCACGATTTAGACACGTGTAGGGCCATTCTGAAGACATATCACTGAGGCTGTGATCTTGATTTCTTTTTTTTATAATTTTAAAAGGGTTTTTGGATGTACGTGTCATATTTCATATTTTTTTTGTAAGTAATTCTTTCATAATTCTTTATATTTCAGATTTAAAAATTGGAGTAGGATGGATTGTACTCTATAAAAAAAATTATTAATATATAATTATATGTAAATAGTAGCGCTAAATCCGAAACGATATCCGGTATGTGACCGGTACCGATACGTACCGTACCAGTAGAAAAACCGGTACCCTCACCGAAACGGTATTCAGAACATTGGTCTAGGTATGTGTAGGTTCATTCAGAAAATAAGTAAATACTAGAAAATAACCAAATAATCAATGACAATCAAATATTGGTCCCTTAATAATACTTTCGCGTCTACAAATTTTATGAGTATAACATTGCACGTGGGTATACTTTGTTGCAACTGGTTTTTTGTATTCAATTTTTAGTAAAAATTTCATTTTCAAATAAAAAGCGAAAATTCAAATTCAAGACCGGTTTTATGGTGAATTCCTCCAAATTAACAATCACTATCAATATATGCAATAAACCGATAAATAGACTAGTTTTGGACAAGTATATGTTCTCCATCTTACTGTTCTATTCTGAAAAATAAAAAATATCTCCCTAGGTCCCGTAATCCTTGTTCTATTTAATAGTCGTGTCATTTTTTAATTTAGAAAATAAAGTAATTGCGTGCAATTTAAATATTTTACACCATTTTTAGAAAGTAAATGACATACAGTATTTAATACCGTGCCAAAAATCATACAATAAAGCAAAAAAATCACTTAATGTTTTTTTTTTTCTGAAAAATGGCACAACTTCACAAAAATGATTAAAAAATAATAATAATAAAGATGGTGGGAGTACTATTCTAGTGTTTTTTTTTTGGGGTCAAAATGGTAATACTTTTATTGATAGAAATCATAATAATCACCTAAAAGTAACATCCGTACCTTTAATCAAATAACTATAAAGCCACAAAGGAGGGAGCCTTTGAGACGTAAACATCATGGATCTTCTATAGTTACAAAATCTTCCAACTCCAAACAGCTATAGAGCCACCCCATTCGCACTCCTACACACAAAAGAAAATTCACATTGATTATGAAAGACTCACACTAGTTAAAACTCAAACATCCGTAGCGTAGCAGCGAGACTTGCAAGCGAATCAATCTAATCTTGTTCTAGTACTATTCTGGTTGGGGGAGTTGCAATTCGCAGTACGAATTCTAAAATCTCTCTGACAAGGGATGAGAAAATGCTGTCATTATTAGGGACCCGGGGCCTCTGCTGCCCGGAGGGGCGCAGTAGCGCCTACCCAGGCCCAGAAACGGCGCCGTTTGATTTAATAACAAAATTCAAACACCCAATTTGCAATCCTATAGAGCTGCAATCCTATAGAGCAGAAACGTGATTATGAAAGCTCTAAAGACAAAATTTGATTATGTCTCTTTAGAATAATATGATCAAAATAATAAGATCTTCACACCCGTTCAAACGGATTAAAAATTGGAGTACTTAATTTTCTAACTATATTTTTTAATAAAAAAATGGTCTCAAAAAATTAAGTGCTCCAATTTTTAATCCGTTTGAACGGGTGTGAAGATCTTATTATTTTGATCATATTATTCTAAAGAGACATAATCAAATTTTGTCTTTAGGGCTCTCATAATCACGTTTCTGCTCTATAGGATTGCAAATTGGTTGTTTGAATTTTGTTTTTAAATCAAACGGCGCCGTTTCTGGGCCTGGGTAGGCGCTACTGCGCCCCTCCGGGCCGCAGAGGCCCCGGGTCCCATTATTAGGCTTTAGTTTCCAAAAGTGGATAACTTTTGATTTTGTTTGATTGAGAGTTTAGTTTAATTTAGTTTTGGTAGTGGGTGGAGAGAAAAATAGGGTAATGATTGAAGAGAGATAGAGAGAAATGAGAAAGTAATAATTGGAGAAATAGGATAATGATTAGAGAAAGAAATAGAATAATTAATGATTGAAAAACTAAATTAAAACTAAATTAAAATGTGAACCGAACACAACCGTCTTTTTATTGTGTACACTAATTATTCACTACCCCCATCACCAGTACTCCGCCACTACCACCACCACTCTGCCCACTACCACCACTATTACTACCACCATCACTCGATCGCACCATCGTCGCTCCACCACTACTGCAAACACTCGGCCTCCGCTGCCATTAGTGCTACTTCCTCCACTCCACCACCGCCTCCACCACCATCGCCACCACAAAGACCACCACCATTCTACCAAAAGCACCACCACCACCACCACCATTACCACTAGCACTCCCCAACCTCCACCATCGCTCCCACCACCACCACCAATTAATCACCCATTCCACCACAATCACCACTCCCATAGCACACTGGCCACCACCAGTACCACTCCACCAGTACCACCATAATTAGCTCTCCACCACTGCCATAAATGCATAGTGACCATCAGTAAAATTAAAAGCCAATTAATATACCTAATAGAACTAAAATTAAATCATCATTTATTTTAATTTATTATTTAATATATTTACCAAACAACTTCTTAGCCTAAAAAAATTAGCTTTCAGTTTCAATTTTCAGTTTAATCAAATTCAAACATCACCACCTAAGTGCATGTTTGCGAGAATTTTTTATGCACAGTTTGAGATTCTAGCTTTTCAAAATCAGTTTGAGCGTTTGCAAAAAATTCAAGTTAACATAGGATTCTCGGATTCTGAAAAGTTAAAAAAAAAATTCTCAAAATTCCAAAGCTGGGTTAGGGTAGTTTTTTTAATTATATCAAGTTATTCTTTAAATGTTTAAAAATCTAATTATTTTGCTTAAAAAAGAAACGATAAGAAAAATAGTAGTAAAAGCTTTTTAATTCTAATTTTAAGAAAGAGAAATGCAACACGAAAAGATGGCATAATCAGGACGACAGGCGTGACAACGGCTCTCCCCATGACGCATGGAAGGACGGAAGGATTAGCACATCAAACTAATTCAAATTCAAAGCGCTTTAAAAAATAAAACAAGCTGGCTCAACTTGATCGATATATTAATTTGCTCACCCAGCCCTATAAATACGCAACCCCCTGTCAAAATTTCACTCAACAAACAAATCTTCGGGACTGAGAGAGAAACACACTATTAGTCTTGTAAGATTAATGAAATTTTTTTTCCGTTCGAAAAAGAGAGAGAAACACACAAGCACTCTTCCTATGGCCACTAAAGTCTATATTGTGTATGCATTTCTCTCTCTCTCTCTCTCTCTCTCTCTCTCTATATATATATATATATATTCACATTAGTTTTGATGTTGTACTCTGTTTTGTGGGCTTTCACTTTCTTGATCAATTCATGTTTGGTTTTATCATAAGCAATTT
Source organism: Rhododendron mucronatum var. ripense (assembly GCA_019656295.1). Taxonomy (NCBI): domain Eukaryota; kingdom Viridiplantae; phylum Streptophyta; class Magnoliopsida; order Ericales; family Ericaceae; genus Rhododendron; species Rhododendron mucronatum. Next base: position 48,392 of record BPLT01000227.1, on the reverse strand, counting down.
AGTTTTAATTGCTTCTTATTTACTATCCAAACATTAATTGTTAAGTCAGAATTTGAAGCTGGATACTTTAAATGAGATGTGAGGGAGTAATATATAATGGTCCATTATATATAAGGGCAGAACTATGTTAGGCCCGGGGGGCCTGGATCCCCCCGAGTTATAAAATTTTATTTTGTATATATCTGATTGTGAATGTTATCGACAATTATTTATGTGTAGTTACTTATAATCTTTCATTTTGATTTGATAAAAAATTCGGTTATTTTGCATTATCATTTCTCAATTTCTTTCATAAAGTAAAAATTAAGCACATAATGTTGAAGTAGCCCAAAAAAAAAAAAATTGTATATTTTAACTACATTAGGCGGCTAGAATCATTTCAATGTAGAAACATAATATATTGGAAAGTAAAAACTTTATGATATAATAAGTATACGTTAAGCATCCCCCGTAGGTCAAACTTTTGGTTCTGCCACTGATTATATACCATTGAAACTTCTTCTAATCCATCAAAGTGGGACAACCGTTGAGTTACTAAAGCTAGTCACAGGGTTCAACTCCCGTTAACGCCAAAAAAGAAACCTAGTATTGGGATACTTGGCCAAATTATTTTTTTTGAATTTTTTTTTGCTGTACTCTGCATTTTTGTTCAATATACTATTGGACAATGAAAAATGTGGTATTGTTGACTCAGTTACTACTCGATGTACGGACATGTTGCGACACTAGCGGAAGAAATAAGGAAAGGAGCTGCATCTGTGGAAGGAGTTGAGGCAAAACTATGGCAGGTTACATTTTTTATTTTTATTTTTCTTTCCATCAGGTTTTTTCCAGATTGATTGATGAGATCTCTCATAACTTTCTTTCAATTCGTCTATGAGAATCTTCGAACGAGTTATTTTCAAGCCTTGATTAGCTTACGTAGACGACAAGCATTTTAGACCGAAATTCGGTGCAATAATATCGACTGATGGTGATTCAATACATCAGTCACTTTCGTCCCAAAAGTTTCGGCCAAACAACGATTTTATATCGTTACAAAGCGGCTGGTGGAAATTAGAACCGCATCACATGACGATCTATATTGTCAAAATGGAACAGGTGCCCGAAACGTTGCCTGAGGAGGTTCTTGGAAAACTGTCTGCCCCACCAAAGAGTGATGTGCCATGCATAACACCAGATGAGCTTGGTGAGGCAGATGGGCTTATTTTTGGTTTCCCTACTAGATTTGGAATGATGGCTGCCCAATTCAAAGCATTTCTGGATTCAACTGGTGGTCTATGGCACACCCAAAAGCTCTCTGGAAAGCCCGCGGGCCTTTTCTATAGCACTGGTTCTCAGGGAGGCGGTCAAGAGACTACCGCGTGAGTTCTCTTTTCCCTTCTCATTTGTTTTTGTTTTTGTTTTTTGCTTCAACATGGAAACCTTGCTTCGCAACATGTTTTCGAAAAACCTTTTTGAAGAAAAATTATGAAACAACATGCTATATGGAATGATAAATGATATTTATGCCTCAATTTCAGAATAAATGTGGAAAGTTTAAAACAGAGTGTTAATGTTGCCCCCTTGAACAAAAAGGCTCATCTAAAGTGAACTCAGCAATACCAAATAGATATTGTTGTCTAATTCAAAATAGGAAAAAGAAAAGGACTCATCTTTGTAATACTTTTCTCTATTAATCGCACAGATTAACAGCCATTACTCAGCTTGTTCACCACGGTATGATCTTTGTGCCGATTGGCTACACATTTGGAGCTGGAATGTTTGAGATGGAGAAGGTGAAAGGTGGTAGTCCCTATGGCGCAGGAACTTATGCAGGGGATGGCTCCAGACAGCCTTCTGAGCTCGAACTTGAGCAAGCTTTCCACCAGGGAAAATACATTGCTGGCATTGCTAAGAAACTCAAGGGATCTGCTTAACAGTTCACTAATAGTCACCATACGATTCTACTTCCCGGCATTCAATGGTCGCAATTTCCCTTTTTTCTTCAGCGTTTTCATTTCAACCGTGTCAATGAAAATAAGTACTGGCTTAGTATTCCTAAGCGTACATCGTTTTTTAGATACATTAGTCACGTCTGTGTTATTTTTGGTTTTGTAACTTCCTCATTGTATCAAATTATGCACTCCAGAACTTGTGATCCATGCATTGTTTCTTAGTGCAAGGGGTGTTAAAAAAAAAAACCACCTGACTTTGACCGACCTTAAAAAACCAACCAATTTTTTCTGGTTTCCGTCAGTTTCGGTTCCAGATCATAAAAAAAAATTAATATTCGGCTCGGTCTCGGATGCCTGGAATTTTAAGTGGGCCTAACCAAACCAAAGAAAAATTAAATGGACCGACTAGGACCGTACTGAGCTGACTATACAAAATCATGGATTTTTATATTATGGGTAGTTATAATGCCAAAACTGTTTTTGTTGGTGCCAAAATTCCAATGCATAAAAGTCTTGTACATTGCACATGGTACAAGCTTTTTGTGCACTAGAGTTTTGGTACCAACAAAAATAGTCTTGGCACTAACAAAAAATAGTTTTGACATTATCATTTCCCTGTTATATATGATACATTAATTTGGTTCGTTCATTTATTTTGTGTTTAATCTTGACCATTCATCCATTTGGGACCATTTGGATGGTATGGGTTTATTTGAATGGTATGGGTTTGGACGCATTGGCCCACTGTCAAGTTTTAAGAATGGACCCAACTATGGCCCGTTTTGGACGGACCAAAATTCCTGACTGGACTGAATTGAACTTAATTCCGGTCCGGATCAATCCTGAAAATATTCAGAACAATCCTGAAAATATTCACCCGAACCAACTGAACTTGAACCGAAACCACCCCAAAAAGACTCTTTTCCTCCTAAAAGTTGCTTTTGAATATTTTACTGTTTTGTTCGTCAAAAAAAAAAATATTTTACTGTTGGACTTGAAATCAATCAATTACTCCATGCATTCCTTTCTGTTCCATTTGGAAGGATCAAACTTTTCGCGATAATTCAGTTAGCCTTTTTTTCTATTTAGCTAAATTATCAAAAATTAAAACTTTTAGGGATCGACAGAGAATTATTGCACCATAGAGTTCTTAACTTTTCAAAAATGCCATTCAATGTGAAATTAAGAGAAAAAGCACTTTTATACTCTTCAATACCGTTACGGGTTACATCAAAACAAAATAGAATGGTAGATATAGAGCATGTACACCAAGGAACATGTATATTAGCTACTCAACCGTTCACTTTTTTCATTTTACCTATTCAAATCTCTCTCAACCGGCCCCATACCAATACTCTCTATTATCAACTCTATACTTACAAAATACTACAAAATATTATTCACAGTACTATTCTCTCTCTCTCTCTCTCTCTCTCTCTCTCTAAGTGTGTGAAAAATTAGAACCCCAAACCCACAAATTGTGTGTACCATAAATCGATGTGATGCAGAACGAGATTTTTATTGATTTATGCCTTTCCAGATAACTATTTACCAAAATATATCTTTTTTCAAACTATTTTTAAAAATAGTTCAAAATGCACATTCCATGTGCATCACGCATATTCGATGTGCATTATCCGCGCTGGTATATACGGGCCGGGCCAGCTGGATATTGATCGGGTCGTTTCCGTACCAAAAATAATTAATAAAACGAAACAATTACTACTACTCAAATGAATAGTGAAAAGTATTCCGAGTATCGCTCCACAGGGATTATAAGGCTGAGTTGCAGTTATTTCAATTAATTTCTATATTAATCCGAGAAAAAGATTGATTGATTATTGATTTCTTAAAACTATTGAACTTAAATTAAAGACGATAGAAAAGTAGAAAAGAATTCCTAGGAAAAAGCTCTAGGGTTTCGAATCCACTCTTTCCCCTCGTAACCTAAATATGTTTCGATTGTAGGTCATATATTCGAATCAATCCGGATATCGTAGGATTGCAAGCCCTAGCGATATCCCCTAAAAATAATTTATGAATCACCAATCAGCATGGACTATCTCCGCCTAGCACGGATCGTCTTACCAGCACGACTCGTCTTACGTAGTATAATCCATCTAACCAATTATCACAAAACAATTAAAACCGTTGTATGAACGTGCATAAAACCTAGGATTTCATACACAAGATTTGCCGGAAAAAAGTAATATCATAAATAAATCCTTAAAAGTCATACAACCATGATTCGAATAATAAAACCTAAATCAAAACATAAAAGGGTTACTCAGAGTTCGAGCTTCATCTGCACCCTAGAAGAGGGTTTAGCCGGCCATTGGAAAGCGAGACTTGGATGATGTTTAATCCATAAATTAGAACAACGAATCCCTTTCCTATCGCTGCCGTATGCACGAAGTGCTTCCTGGCCGAAACCTTTTTTCCCGTCCAGAACTGACTGCCGAAGTCAGTAGGTTTCCAATGCTTATATAGGATTTCAAGCATTAATTACATTCAGCCCCCTTGAACTTCATGCTTTAGTAAATTAACAATCTAACTTTGAAGCATTCTGCGCTTTAATCCCAAACTTTATTAAACTCTTCTTTTTATCCAATATTTTGGGCAATGAGCTCGATCAACCTATAAATAAAATAAAAGCAAAATAAATATCAGATAACAAATATAAATAACTAACAAGTGCAGTTTGGAGGGCCAAAATATCAATATTTCGGCACTTATCACGCCCCCCAACTTACACTTTGCTAGTCCCTGGCAAAGAAAAGAATAAAAAAAACTAATGAAGACAAATTAAAATAGATAGTTCTTTTAAACCCCCGGGCGGCCCCGGTAGGACGAGTGAAGTCTCGTGAGGGTTTTCAGCAGTGATCACCCACAAAACACCGTGAATCCCCTTACACGGAATCCACAACCTGCAAGTAACTCATCAGTCTCTCAAGCCAAGGCACAAAGTCATTGTATAGGTATAATAGGCAACATCAGTTCAAAATGCTATGAAGACATGCATATAAACCATGGCACCTAATTTAGCGTGTGTGAACACTTGGACTTAGTCACCAATGACATGCCATTCAAAGTTCTCTCCGGACCGAGCTTCGACTTCAATTCTCACAGTGTCATACACTCACAAATAAAATCGCTCGAAACAAGATGCATTATGAACTCTCAAGTGTGCGGTTTGGAAGTTATGTAATTGAAAGCAAAACACTTCGCACACTATGACACGAAAAGAACGTTTAATATGGTGGACACATGGTCTCATGGATAGAACACCAAGCATTGGAACTCACTCTCACATCCTTCAATCCACTTCCCATCACCCCAAAGATCAAATAGGACTTTAATTTTGGTTGTAATGTGGGGTAAGGAAAAATATTTCAAGGTTAGGGTAAAATATCAAGTGTCCGAGAATAGGCAAACATTTTCTTTTCTCTTTTCAACTCCACCTTATCTCTTCTTCTAACCTTTCAACATTTTTCAACCATAAAGCACAATTCTTTCTTTTCAAATATATTGGTGCTCCTTTATGCTTCTTTTTCTTCTCTTCTTTTTTGTAGTATTTCATTTTTTTTAAGGGACACCACCAATTCAGGCACAAAAATTCACAAACTACCCAAAAAATTTACCTTTACATTCTTGCCTTTCTCCAAACACAATATGGAAGGTAGAGCTAACCAAGAAAAGGCTAATCGTGTAAGGCTCAAAGTGGCTCGCAAGAGGTAAATGTGAAAACAAATGAACGAACCGGCTCAAATAATAACAAAGATGGCCTATAATCCTCTCCAAGGGGTGAATCATCAATAAGTCTAACCAAACCCAAGATAGTAATAGATCAAACAAACAAGTTCCAACACTTAGCAATTAATCAAAGATAGTGAGACCATCAACAAATTGACTCTTCTCATGACAAACTAAGAGTTTACACGCGACACCACTCCAACAAAAGATAAGGCTCAAAACTCACATGGGCATAAGTCTCCACTAAACTAGCCATTGCGAACATTCAAACGACACTCACAAGCAAACTAGTCCAAATAGACGTGAATTGCAGAGGTGCAAGTGCCATAGCTACATGCATTAACAAGATAGCATAAAGAACTAACGGTCCACAAAATACCCAAACAATGCCAACATGCCTCAATTCAAGCAACTAATAAATACCTCGCAAATTGCAAGTCCCTTGCAAGAAAGATCTCACTATATTTTTTTACTTTTCAATTTTTTAAGCTTTCTTTCTTTTCTTTTCTTTTCTAAAACTATGCAAAAAGAACAAAGTGATCCCTCCCCCCAACTTGAACTATTCAATGTCCGCATTGAAAGCATGAAAATGAAAAGCTAGGACAAAAACAGAAAAGAGAGGAAAGATATCACCTCGAATAGAAGGAACTAAGCAGAGTAAACTAGAGTGGGAGGGAAAACCCCCCAACTTGAACTGAACAACCTGCAAAATGTTATCCTCCAAGAAACACACGCACACACAAAAATACAGATAAAAAGAGAGAAAAAAAAAATTACACAAGAAGAAAAACTAACAAATCTAGAAAAAGATAAATAAATAAAACTCAAAGACGACACTAAACAAGGAATGACACTTGGGTTGCCTCCCAAGAAGCGCTAAATTTAATGTCTTCAGCCAGACAAAACGGGAGCCTTTAAATATCAATCACCAGAAAAAATATTACCTGGGCCCAAGCATGCATATGGTGGTGGTTTCCATTTAAGTCTCTGTGCACCCTCTATAAGAGGAGAAACGAAATGACTAAGAACTATGGGCCAAGGCGCAATGTATGGGTCACTCCATGGAGGTTCATCTATGCGGGCCTTCGATTTCAGAGAATCATGACCCGTTTCAAGAGCACTATCTAAGCCTACATGCACAAGAGGCATTTCTATGGGACCCTTAACTTGAATTTCTGGAGGCACCTTATCAACCATATAATCACTCTCAATAACTGCGAAACAATCTTTCTCTTTACAGGGATAGAGATTGGCATCGAAAACATTCAATTGCACCCTCATATTTCCAAATGATACTTCCATCACTCCAGTCCTACAGTGAATAGATGCATTGGCTGTAGCCAAGAAAGGTCGACCAAGGATGAGAGGAATCTGTTTGTTGGGATTATGGACTGGTTCCATGTCAAGGACTATAAAATCGACAGGAAAGTAAAACTTATCTACTTTGACAAGGACATCCTCGATCACACCACGCGGCACCTTAATGGATCTGTCAGCTAATTGCAATGTAACCGACGTGGGTTTCAACTCTCCCAGCCCAAGTTGTTCATATACCGAGTATGGGAGCAAATTGACACTGGCCCCTAAATCAAGGAGTGCTCTATCAATGACATGATCACCAATAACACATGAAATAATAGGAACACCAGGATCCTTTCGCTTAATGGGTGTGTTACGTGTAAGAATAGAGCTCACCTGCTCAGTGAGATGCACCTCCTTAGGCTCATGTGTCTTAGACTTACGCTTTTGGGTACAAAGGTCTTTCAAAAATTTAGCATAAGCTGGAATTTGACTAATTGCCTCTAAGAGAGGGAGGTTGATTTTGACTTGTTTGAACACCTCCATCATGTCTTCTTGTTTTGCCCTCTTCTTGCGAAAGGGTGAAGGTGCGTTAAGGCAAGTCGGGAAAGGTGCCTTAGGAATATAAGATGGGGTCTCAGATAACCCCGGAACAAATGTGGACACTGGGTCGATCACCTTCCCCTTAGACCTCTTATCAACCTTAGACCTCTCAGCAATAGGTGGAGACACTTTCTCCTTTACTTTAACCTCCTCCGGTCGGGTCTCTACTTCTCTCCCATTTTTGAGGGTGACAACTAATTTCGCTTGTTCGTGACCTTGTGAATTGTCAATGTGGTGCATCCCTCGTGGGTTAGCCACTGGCTGACTTGGTAATCTACCTTCATCCCGACGGTTAAGAGCATTAGCTAGCTGACCCATTTGGGTTTCCATCTTAGCAATGGATTGAGAGTGGGAATGAAGCAATTGGGAGTCAGCTTTCATTTGTTGGTAATCGGCTCTCATTTCAGCCATGGCTCTCAACATTTGCTCCTCAAAAGCTGGTGTCCTTTGGGAGGACGCAGGAGGAGCAGGTGGTGGACAATAGGCCTGTGTGTTGGAAGTATTAGGAAATGAAGGCCTCATAGGTTGGGCAAATGGTTGCCCTTGGTCTGGCTGTCGCCATCCAAAGTTGGGATGCTTATTCCAGCCGGGGTTGTAAGTATGAGAATAGGGGTCATTCGCTGGCCTACCAAACCCCTGGGCTGCGTTCACGTGCTCTTGAAGATATTCTGGAAATTGAGATGCCATGTGGCACTCATTTATTTGATGTAATGGACTTGAGCACAACTGACAGACCTCTGCAACAGCAGCAGGAGGTGAAGAATGTGAGGGACCATGACCCAAAGATAAGAGAGAGTCAATTTTGTGGGTCAATGCATCTACCTTATCGGCAAGATTGTCAGAGCGGCCCACCTCATAAAGGCCACTCTGTTTTAAAGAGGTAGAAGTTATCCTATTGGTGCGGGATGATGAGGCTCGGTGTCGTGAATTCTCAGCTAACTGTCCAAACAAGTCCCACCCCTGATTCTCATTCTTAAGCATAAATGTGCCTCCACATGAGGCATCCACCATATATCGGTGTTGTTCACATAGTCCATCATAGAAACATTGGACTAACTGCCATTTAGGAACTTGATGGTGTGGACAACTCCTAATGATATCATTGAGTCTCTCCCATGCTTGGTGAAATTGTTCGCCTTCTTTTTGATAAAAACTAGTGAGTTCTTGGCGAATTTCTTTTGTTTTGCCTATGGAAAAGTACTTTTTCAAAAACTCATTTTTCATTTGATCCCAAGAGGTGATGCTATTCGGTGTCAAAGTATTAAGCCAGTATTTGGCTTTATCTTTAAGTGAGAACGGGAATAACTTCAACCTAAGGGCATTATCAGTGAAGTGCTGAATTTTAACAGTGGAGCAAATCTCTTCAAAGTCCCCTAAATGCCGATATGGGTCCTCGTTATCAAGTCCATAGAATGATGGGAGTGTTTGTAACAAACTGGACTTGATTTCAAAGTGTGTGGAGGCAGTGGTAGGTAATGTTATGCATGATGGTGAGGTGTAGGCAGATGGGAGAAAATACTCCCCTATCGCAGGTGGAACCGCAGCCTCTATTCTTTCAGCCATTGTAACAAGTGAAGTGGGTAAAGGCCAACGGTTACGAGAGGCTGCTCGATTAGCTCTAAAGGTCCGTTCGATCTCTGGGTCAAAATTATCAAGTAAAGGGTCCAGTGATCGACGACCAAACATACAATGCAAAATGTCCCTAACTCAAATAAAAATAAAACCAAACAAACAAAACACTAAAACTCAGAAAAACAAGAAAACTCACAGCGCCAAGAAAGCCAATTGAATTGCACTATCAAGCTGCAATGTTGCCGCTTACGTCTTGGTCCTGTGCGCTACAATTTCTGGATTCCTGTATCTGACACAATAAAAATGCTAACAAGGAAAGAATGCAATTAAACAAATAAGAGGAATAAAAAAATTAAAAAAAAAAAAAACTAAAACTAAAAATGCCTATACTAGGAATTAAAATAAAAATCGATTAAAACAACGCAATCGTGCTTGTAATCCCCGGCAACGGCGCCAAAATTTGATCGGGTCGTTTCCGTACCAAAAATAATTAATAAAACGAAACAATTACTACTACTCAAATGAATAGTGAAAAGTATTCCGAGTATCGCTCCACAGGGATTATAAGGCTGAGTTGCAGTTATTTCAATTAATTTCTATATTAATCCGAGAAAAAGATTGATTGATTATTGATTTCTTAAAACTATTGAACTTAAATTAAAGACGATAGAAAAGTAGAAAAGAATTCCTAGGAAAAAGCTCTAGGGTTTCGAATCCACTCTTTCCCCTCGTAACCTAAATATGTTTCGATTGTAGGTCATATATTCGAATCAATCCGGATATCGTAGGATTGCAAGCCCTAGCGATATCCCCTAAAAATAATTTATGAATCACCAATCAGCATGGACTATCTCCGCCTAGCACGGATCGTCTTACCAGCACGACTCGTCTTACGTAGTATAATCCATCTAACCAATTATCACAAAACAATTAAAACCGTTGTATGAACGTGCATAAAACCTAGGATTTCATACACAAGATTTGCCGGAAAAAAGTAATATCATAAATAAATCCTTAAAAGTCATACAACCATGATTCGAATAATAAAACCTAAATCAAAACATAAAAGGGTTACTCAGAGTTCGAGCTTCATCTGCACCCTAGAAGAGGGTTTAGCCGGCCATTGGAAAGCGAGACTTGGATGATGTTTAATCCATAAATTAGAACAACGAATCCCTTTCCTATCGCTGCCGTATGCACGAAGTGCTTCCTGGCCGAAACCTTTTTTCCCGTCCAGAACTGACTGCCGAAGTCAGTAGGTTTCCAATGCTTATATAGGATTTCAAGCATTAATTACATTCAGCCCCCTTGAACTTTTGCTTTAGTAAATTAACAATCTAACTTTGAAGCATTCTGCGCTTTAATCCCAAACTTTATTAAACTCTTCTTTTTATCCAATATTTTGGGCAATGAGCTCGATCAACCTATAAATAAAATAAAAGCAAAATAAATATCAGATAACAAATATAAATAACTAACAAGTGCAGTTTGGAGGGCCAAAATATCAATATTTCGGCACTTATCAGATATCCAACGTGTATCACGCATACCTAGTATGCATCATGCATATTGAATGTGAGTGATGCGTTATATATATTATTCTCCAACAGTCATTAAGTACCGATCCATTTCGACGATTTCATTCAGGAAAAAAAAAAAAATGGAGACAGTTCTCATAGAGGTGTCGATGTTGATGAATGGGACATGCATTTTCTTGGCTCCCAAAGAGTGGAGAGAGTTCTCACAGCAAACGGAGTTATTGAACGACCGGTGGAGTATAACAAGGGGATACGTTGCACCTGCACCCCCCTTAATTGATGATGTACCTGCACCCCCTCCAGGTGATCAAGTTAAGGGAAATCTGAAGGCTTCTGGGGTTTCTAACAAGAGCCTAGCTACGATACATAACAGCAATTTGAAATAGACTTTGGTGAAAAATCCATCATCAGGGTATAACACCAAGTCCTTTGCGAATATAGTTTAAGCTTTTCGAAGGTTAACTAGAACCAAGTTTAGTTCTTACAAACTACAAAATAAAAATTTAAAATCACAAATTTCAAAGTAAAACAAGTACAAGACAACATGGCTCCATACATATGTAAATATCTTACTACTACCGATTACAAATTCAATCTTGAACTTGATGCTTCTGACCTACTTCCGGAACATTTTCTTCGATTATGTCCTTCTTGTCCACACAATGTGCATGACTGTCTCTGTGATGGTTGGTGTTCAATCCAATCCATCTCGTTCTTGAACCGTGTCGCTTGGGGTCGCCCTCGCCCCTGGATACGTTCTCGATCTGGAATGATGGTTGGCCCATTGATTTCAGGCCAATACGCCTTGTCACGCGAGGGCCTAAATGGTTGAGAGGCATACATTTGTATAATTGATTTGAGCGACCAAACATCGCTGAAGTAATCGAAAGGGGAAATTTTCATGAACATACGCGTCGCAAGCACATGCGAGCACGGCATCTTCCATTGTTGAAACTTATTGCAACTGCACGTACGATTGGTCATGTCAACTGAATGCCTGTGATTTCCTTTATATGGGCTTGTCGGATTCATTGGAGTCTGCACCTCGTAAGTTTGTGCCATGCGGTCAAACTCAATGACCTAGTGTCTCGATGCCTTATTCCTCCAGTGTTTGTACTTTCTTATGGCAAACGTGCTCCAGTTTTCCCCCCGTCTCAATTTTTTTCCGTGCTTCTACGGCTCTGTCATTGAAATAGTTAACACTTTTGTAAAATGTCATCATAACCGTTCCCATTATGGGCAGGGGCAGGTGCCTAGCTTCTTTTAGGACCCCATTCAAGCTCTCTGAGATGTTTGTTGTTTCTGATCCATAACGCTTGCCTCCATCATGCGCGAATGACCATTTCTTTAAAACCAAATCCTCCGTTAGTTCCTTGTAGACCTTTTCCTCGTCGCCGAACTTTTTAGTCTTTTCAAGCTGAGCTTTAAACTTTCGTTTTTGGATTTTCATAGCCGTAACTTTTACTTGGTTGCCCACAATTTTGTTGAACCTCCTCATATAGTTTGCCCCAATGTGACGGGCACAATAGCGATGATAAGCATGGGGGGTCTCCAAAACGGATCTCCTTTGATGTACGACAATAGACCAGTATGCTTGTCTGAAATTAGACACAATTCTGTTCGATTGGTCACAAAATGTCTGAGGCAGGATAAGAACCACCCCCAATTATCAGCATCCTCCTTCTCCACAATGGCAAATGCAATAGGAAATATTTGATTTTCCGCGTCCTGACTCACAGCAACCAAGATTACGCCCTTGTACTTTCCTGTTAGGAAGGTACCATCAATGCTTATCACAGGCCTGCAATGTTTGAACCCTTAGATGGCCGGCCCAAATGCCCAGAAAAGACAATCGAATGTGCGACGGAGATCGATGAGAACGGCGAACGGCGGCCGGTGGCAAACGTAGAGTTCGGCGATCTACGATCGCGGCGAAAGACCAGCGTATGCGAGACGCACACTCTTTTTGGAATTTGATTTTAAACCCTAACGCATATCGAATGTGCATCACGCATATCCAATGTGCATCACGCATATGGAATGTGCATCACGTATATTGTGTATGCGTGATACACGGTGGATATCCAGCTGGCCCGGCTCGTATATGCCAGCGCGGATAATGCACATCGGATATACGTGATGCACATGGAATGTACGTTTTGAACTATTTTTAAAAATAGTTTGAAAAAGGTATATTTTGGCAAATAGTTATCTGGAAAGGCATAAATCGATAAAAATCTCGATGTAGAACAACCATAGACGAGGACAGAAACAAGAAAGAAACACACACACAGAGTTCCAGGACGTGAAATAGTGAAAATGGGAAGCCAATCGAAACCCAAATCGGTCCCCTTTACCATAACTGAGGAGGCTAGGCTGCTGATGGTCGAGGTCGTTGAGTCGCTGCTCGCGCCTCGCGGTCTATCTCGATGATGAGGGGATGACGAGGATAAGGAAGGTGGTACCGGCGATCCACGCAGCCTTGCCGATGCTCTTGAGGAGGCGATTGGCGAACTAGTCGGCTCACTTGGTTTGGGCCAAGATCAGGGGTTGGGGCTGCTGGTTGAAGACGCCATGAGAGAGAGAGAGAAAGAGAGAGAGAGAGAGAGAGAGAGAGAGAGAGAGAGAGAGAGAGAGAGAGAGAGAGAGAGAAACAATTGTTTAATGGATTGCTCTAAACAGTGCCTCGATAATAATACAGAACGGTTCCACCAAGGCCCCGTTTGATAAGTGTGTTGGATTAGATGGGATTAGTAAGAAGATGGGATTAGTAATATCGAGTGTAATCCCAAGTGGGTGTTTGATTGTGTAAGGATTAAATCATGGGATTGTGATTACCAATACCAATCCTTTGTTTGATTGGAACACCAAGGGATAGCATACAAATTTCATTTTCCAATTATACCGTTGGGTGAAAACCTGGTTTATAATTGCATGGAAGACCAGCTCACGAATTTACAAATTTTGGACAACGATGCAAGCAGTACAACAAGAACTGCAACTTATAGTTATATGCATATTAATGATCATGGATAGATAAGAATCAACAACAGCTTTCTATAGGTGAAGCAATACCACAGCAGAAACAACAAAGCAATACCACAGCAGTAGTTTAGCATAATTGTATGAGCAAAAGAGCAAAAGTATCACCATATATATACCAACAGATTATGAGCATAAGAGGCCCAAAGCATAATACTAATATGAAGTCATGTACCTAAAAAATAAAGGATCAACAGCATACAAATCTAAACAGTCATCGTGTGTGTGTGTGTTTGTGTGTGTATGTGTGTGTGTGTGTGTGTGTGTGTATATATATATATATATATATATATATATATATGCATATTACAAAAGGAGGCAATCATAACATGCCGATAGGGGATTATACGAATTCCCTCATTGCCTTACCCTGTAAGTTTTCAGTTTTCAAAATAAGGCACATGACATGCCACAGGGATCAACTAGTCATCCTAATAGTATAGCATAATTGTACGAAAGTCATACACACTTCTACGTAGTCACAGTTCTCAAGTTCATATTAGCCTATTAAATAGCAGTGTATTAGGGTTTTGGGTGGATAGGTCAGGTTTGTAAGGGGGGTATTATTGGTATTGAATTAAAAAACCATGGGCAATGTGGTCATTTTATATGAGGGAGCTTGGGATAGGATTACTAATACCTAGTACCCCATGGTATTAGCAATCCGGGAATAATGTGGGATTAGCAATCCCATCCTCCTTTTAATCCCATCCTAAATTGTGCAACCAAACAAAGAGTTGGAAAACCTAAAAGATTACCAATCCTTTCTTAAGCCCTAACACACTTATCAAACATGCCCCAAATGTATTTTACCTTCATCTTTTGCTACTCTGGTGCAACTCACTTTTGGGGCTTTTCTTCTCTATTTTACGTAATATGTCACATATACCTATACCGACGTGGAAAAGACTACAATACACACCCCTTAAAATTGTGTACCATATGCACCTATTTTATGGTTCATTCATAACATTTTAGCGTGTTTCGTAACTTTTGTTCTAGAATTCATAACCTTTCAGCAATACGATTCGTAATTTTTTTTATTATGATTCATAATATTTTGGTATATCTCGTAACCTTTATATGATTTGTAACTTTCTAGCAATACGATTCGTAATATTTTCTCTATAATTCATAACATTTGGAAGGTGCATATGATACACACCCAAATAAGATGTGTGTATTGTAGACTTTCCCTACTGATGTACATGCTCTTATAAATTTACCAAATTCTGCTCTTCAATTAGAGATAATGGGCACTTGTAATCCTCTTCCTAAATACCACTAATACCAAATTAAACAAGCTCGCATAACTAATCACCTCTCTATAATCCTTTCTCATTCTACGATATCCTCCTCCTACTATAATATATATATATATATATATATATATATATATATATATATGCATATTTTCACTGCCAACAAACCGACGGTAAGTCGATTGTGAAAAAAAAAGTTCAACGTTGCAACTAAAAAATGCGCCCACACTAAATCTCTGAATCCGCCACTGCTAAGTTTCTATAGTGAAAAGTTCAACGTTGCAATAAAAACCGACTGTAATGTTTGAAGGTCCCCTATACTTGACTCTACAGTAATTCCGTGGGTAAAGGAAAAGGATAGTTAAATTGAAGCAATTATGATCAAGGACAACAGAGGGCGGTAGTAGTATTCTCATCACTAATGCCTTAGGGTTTGTTCGTTTTAGGTTTTGAAGAAGATTTGAGTGAAAATTAAGATAGATAGAAAAATATATTAGGGACCGTGCGCAAAAATTTTAAAGCCTCCAAATGAACAAGCTCTTAGTCATTACTCTTCTTCGGACTGAGTAAAAGGTCTTCCTTCTTTTCAAAATGTTGAGGAAACTAGGAGTAAAGAAGAACAGAAATTTTCACTTTCCTAAAAGTTGCGCGGTGGAAATTAGATTTGGCCATTGGTCAAACACGGCAAAAAAAAATACTGTACCTTTATATGTTGAACAACATAAACCTCCTTCTTTTGGATCGACGGTCAGAGATGTTCGGGCTAGCTAACCCGCACATCGACAATTCTCCTCTTTGGTCCAATCAAAAGCGTGCCATCTAGGCCGAGACTAAAGGGTTCATGAGAGATTTCTCTCTTGCGGCTTGGCCCTGGAGGTTGCCGAAGTTTGAATTCACCTTGCCAAATTCACCTTGCCAATTTTTGTGAATTAGCCCAGGCTCCTAGTCCATGGGGACCATGTTCGTTTTGGAATTTTAAATTTTCTCTCTGCGCACGGTCCTCAAAAAATTTTCTATCAATTATTCTTCTCACTTTTCTCTTTATCTCTCTCCACTCATTACCCAAAATCCAAATCCTAACGAACATGGCCGGAGTGCTTTAAGTTTCATCGCTCTTGGAAAATACTCCGCTTAAAATCATGGAGAAATTAATTTAATGCTGTCAATCATTAAATAGTTGAATTTCTTATTTACGCACTTCTAGCTAGTCTAAAGAAATCATAAGGTAATTATTTTACGTAGTATATCAATGAGAGTCGATTATTCTGTATCTTGCACTATATATGCAATAAACAAAACCAAAAAATTGCACGAGGCCTTCAATGAAAAGGGGACTCGGTGACCCTGACGAGAGGAAGGATCAACATTGGTGCTGACCCCTACAAAACAATGCCGTTGTGGCACAATCACCCATTAGTTTTTGTAATAAGCATTGGCTTCGCTCTATACCATTGTTTTGGTTTGTTGGTTTCTTCTGGTTACACGAATGTAGCAAAAGATGGCAGCAACCAGAGCAGTCGCAAATCCTCCAAGTATCACATGTCCACCAGCTGCAGATTTGTCCGATGAATGACGCCTTGTCAACAACCTATTCCCGGCCGGAGCACCACCATCTCCAGAGTCATTCCCGCCCGAGGATGGAGCCGGACTCGGAACCAATTCATCCTTGAGTCCAATCACTGCTTTATCGTCAGGACCATTTGCCGCCACCGGTGCCATTAGGTCCACATTTTCAGACCCATTGGTCTTTGTAATGAGCATTGTGAGATCACCTAATACTATGATGCAAAGAAGAAGGAACCTAGCCATAGGAAAATCTAGGTTGATATTCAAAGTGCGTGGGGGTTGTATTTATAGATATAGGTGAGGAAAGTTCTGGAGAGTGTTAAGGACTAGAATTCTCTGTAGTACGAAATTGGGATTTCACGATGCATTCTCACATCATTTCGTCCCTTACCAATCTTCCTCTGTTATCTGAACCGTTTATTTAAACTTTGCGGTGCGCACCAAAGTAGTCATCTATGGAAAATTAGCCAGATTGATGGGACACTGTTCACCATGGAGGCACGTGAAAGAAACTAGATGGTTAGTACATGGTTAGTTCTGTTTCCTTTGGAAGACAATGTGATTAGATTAGGCGACTTCTGATATCAGATTAACTTGATTTTCTTTTTCCCTACAGATGATCTATTAGTTGGGTCCGACGTGATAAATGGCCCAGATCGTCAAATTGGTCTTGTGTGATCTCATTTTACGCGGACTGCACAATTGTGGTCGGAGTGTGCTACTGCATTGAATCGTACTCCATATATCAAGACTGGTGGGCAAGAATATTGAATGATTTTTTGAACGTTGAACCTTGAATCTGAAGTCCAAGAGATTGGGTGGGCTGTTGGATCTATTTGGGAATAATTTAACAAGGGACGGTGGTTTTGGGGGAGAGTTTTTAGGATGTGCTCATCTAAGGTTTTTTTTCGGATCAAAAAAATCTAAGGTTTTTTTTTTTTTTTTTGGGTGGGAATTTTTGGACTTTTTTCTTATTTTATTTTTATTGAAAAAAAATCGTGTTTGTTAGGTTTCGCACCTAATTTTTGTAAATTATTGATTCATCTTGTCAAAAAGAATCAAAAAATTAAAAAATTATGACTTTTATCCAAATATTTTAAAAAGAGAGTCCGTAGTATGTTTCCTGAAAAATGTGCCAAATAGAAAAGTCCTGTCGGAGCCTCGGAGGACAAAATGGCCACAAGGCCCGTCAAACACAACTGTCTTTCTCTAATTACAAAAAGTCTACAAAAACAAACTTTTTTTTTTTTAATCGGCTACAAAAAGTCTAAAAAACAACTTTAAAACTTAATTACGGATACAACTGCATCCCGAGTCATTCAATGCATGTGGATCCATGTGCATTAAACAGCTCCAGACACAATTATGGCCTGTGTTCCAAGCCATTCAATACATGTGGATCCATGTGCATTAAACAACTCTAAACACAATTATGGCCGGAGTTGTGTTTCAAATGTTGTGTTTATAGCATGGCTCAAATTAATAAATGTTTCTCATCCCTTGTATAATTATGGAGTCATTAGAGCATCTCCATTGTAACAAATAAATGAGTGTGGATAATCAAATTTAACAATAATGTTCAAAAAATACCCCACATGCAATAAACAAAGTTACAAATCTTTTAGCAAATAACCAAATTTCACTCATTCCATAACTAAACTTAACAACTTTACCAATAACCAAAACTCAATAACTCAAAAACACCCCATATGGAATTAATTGTCTCATCGAGACGAATAATTTGATGTGGTCGGATGCGTGATTAAAACTCGTTTGCGATTGGACAAATATGCATAGTGTATTGTGGGGTTTTTTTTAGGAATGCAAAAATAACCAATGTGGAAGTAGATGTTAAATTTGATTATAAACTAAATGGATAATTAAATACTATAACGTGGCACATTTTTATTATTGATTTTGATTATTATCATTGCAGATACTCTTACTTTACAGCTTACACGGCTTTCATTTTTTATAGTCTTCTGAATACTCTAGTCTGGTTTTTTTTCCCAATTGAGTCCGTGAATAGTGTATTGATTCACTATTTTAGTCCATAAATACATTGAACGAACTGGGGTTAGCTCAAATAATTTCATCAAGGGAGGACGTTGGGACATGTGTGAAGTATATAATGCCACAGCGGATAAAAGCATAAAGAGACGGTTTGTACTATAGAGTTCGAGTTGGAGCGGCGGGTCATCCAGGAGCTTACTCCGTGTTCATACCTGGCCTCTCAACTTCGGCCTCTCCAACCCCTCCTCAAGAGTGTGTTCGACGGGTCCGGCTATGGCGTCGTAGTTCCATGCGGGTTTTTTTTTTTTTTTTTTTTCCTGTTTTTCCTTCTGTTTCTTGTTTTTATTTTATTTTGTTAGTTTTGTATTTTGAGACCGGTAGTGCATGTCCCTTTATTTTGCTGTGTATGTTTTGGCTGAATTTGATATAATATTAGGATGATTTGGTTTGCTAAGAAAAAAAAAGCATAAACTTTTAAATCGATATGGTCTTCAAATAGTGTACATTAGACTCATGTGTTGTGGAGGTAGGCTCTTAAGTTTCTTCCCGACAAATTGTGCCGTCTAGACGAACCCAACGGATCGAGCTCAGCTCATACTTCTATAACTGGTGTTAGAATCATGGCTAGCTAGCATAGAGACGGACTCCCTGAGCAAACTTATGGAGAAATTGCAAAACCAAACAATTCTGTTGTACCATAAATGGTTTGGTTTCGGTTTTGAACTACAACTTAATTGTTTCTTTTGGTAGACAAAAATATTTTACTTAAGTTACGGTTAACATGCATGATTATGGAAATACAGGTACGCGAAGCATAGCGCCATCCTCGTACTATCAGCGAAGAGCTTAATACGAACAAAGCAACAAGAAATCTCAAACAGGAAACTTTGAGCATTACCAAGTACAAGAGTTTCATTGTCTTGCAACTTTTGAACTAAATCAATGAACTCTTGATCGGCAACTTTGGCATCTCATACAAATTATGCCCATGAATATCTATATTGGAAGATATCGTAACTCTTTATCATGTCAAATGCTTAGGAAATACGCATGAATTTATTTATAAGCCTGCTCGTCAATTGTCATTCGAAAGTTTAAAATCGGATATGAATCATCTATTTAGGCATCACTGAATGTATTATTATTAGGTAATAAAATTTTCAAATTAAAACTCTGAAAATTGGAATAGCAGGGAGTTCAATCCCCGATATGAAGAGGAAATTGAATACGCAACGAGCGTGGAGTTCCAATTGATCTCCCTCCTGGGTAGCCGTTCTATATGCCTCTCATGATCTCGAGCAGCAACTCTCGGACATGCTCTGGTTCAAGAATTCCACCATGATTACCCTAGGCGATACATGTTTAATTTAGTACTTGTCAATGGTCGAAAATTTACTTTACTAACTGAAATTCAATTTTGAAGTAACTGAAAGCTACAAGTACACTATCCTCATCAAAAGAAAAGGCAAATTTGATTGTACAGTACTACTTGGTCTGGTTGTACGTACTCTCGTTTCTGTGGGTACTAAAAAAAGCAGGGAAAACTTTTGAAGGAAATACTTCATCAAAGGTTATGAAATTCGTACTGTATCGGTCGGTATTATGTATCGATATTGTCTAAATTCGATACTCTACACCTTTAATATCGTGCCGCCTCAAATACCGGCAATACTAGTCAGCACCGAACAATACCGGCTGAATACCAAACAGTACCAGACTACTTTTAAATTTATGCTTCTATTATCAGATAATACCAATCGGTACAGTAAATACCGGGACGATACCGAACAAATACCGGACTACTTTTTATTATTATTCTTGATAAATGTGTATATTATACTAATAGTTTTTTTATGTATAAAAATAACATTAATACCGATAAATCTGAAAAGATACCTGGTATGGCCCCGATACCAGTACGTACAACCAAACCAAGTAGTGTACAATCAAATTCGCTTTTCAAGTAACTGAAAGCTACAAGTACAGTATCCTCATCAAAAGAAAAGGCAAATTTGATTGTACACTACTTGGTCCGGTTGTACTCTCGTTTCTGTGGGTACTACTTAAAAAGCAGGGAAAACTTTTGAAGGAAATACTGCACCAAAGGTTACGAAATTCGTACCGTACCGTACCGGTCGGTATGTATCGGTATTGTTCAAATTTGATACTCTACACCTCTAATATCATTCTACCTCAAATATCGGCAATACTAGTCAGTACTGAACGACACCGACTGATTGTCAGAGACGAGAGTACAACCAAACTAAGTTGTGTACAATCAAATTTGCTTTTGAAGTAACCGAAAGCTACAGGTACACTATCCTCATCAAAAGAAAAGGCAAATTTGATTGTACACTATACTCTACACCACTAATATCATTCCGCCTCAAATATCAGCAATACTAGTCAGTATTGAACGACACTGGCTGAATGCCAGAAACAAGATTACAACCAGACTGAATGACACCGGCTGAATGCCAGACAGTACCAGACTACTTTTAAATTTATGCTTCTATTACTGAAAAATACCGATCGGTATAGTAAATACCGGGACGATACCGAACCAATACCGGACTACTTTTTATTATTATTTTTGATAAATGTGTATATTATACTAATAAATTTTTTTTATGTAAAAAAATAACACTAAAACCGATAAATTCGAAAATGGTACCCAGTATGTACCGTATTAATATGAAAATCGGTACTCTAGCTGGTACGGTATCCAAAACCTTGAAAAACATACAGGATATTTTTCTGTGCTTCATTCTCAAATGCGTAAAAAGTATATTAATCTAATTAATTTAATCATAATAAAAAAGGCTTCATTCTCAAATGCGTAAAAAGTATATTAATCTAATTAATTTAATCATAATAAAAAAGGACATTAGTTTTTTTTTTTTTTTTTAAAGCTTTCCCATCGACTCTCTCTTCTATGTGGAATTATCTCAATATATTTTATTAATTTCGTAGACTTTATAGGATCCCAAATGTTAGTCAAATTCAATTAATGTGAAAGTAATATTACCTATCTAACCTTAAAACTTCCCTTATTAGTCCGTTGTGAACTTTTAATTAAGGCTTCAAGTTGAATTACATTAGCCACTTTCTATACAACTACATTAATTGTGGAAAAATACGTAATCACTCCTGATGCATCCAACGGGCACACCGCTTATCGGAAAATAAACGAGTGTTCATTTAAAATCTAACGATGAAATTTCTTAAAAAGTTCTTAGCGACTATGAGTAAAACTAGCTAGAGTTTTCTTTTGGAGGATTCAATTTTAGTATTGGAAAAGAGCAAATGTGTATTTAAATCTTACCTCCAAACAAGCAGTAACAAGAATGGCTCCTCTGGAAGTAGTAACACTGGTATCAGTAAATTCGTAGCCAATCACACTCACAGCCTCCACCAGTTTGGTGAATCCCCCTCTTTTCTTCTGGAAAACCATTTTGATCCATAGCTTATTCCTATCAATTTGATTCACCTTAATCTCCGGCTATCAAACAAGGAAAACCAAAATCGCGTTACGATGAATCCAACACCAAAATACCGAGCATATTCGCGTTTAATTTCGAAACTTATTTTCTTGGAATTTATTCTTTGAAAACACCTCATAGCAACTCAACGAGTTCTCTGAAAACGACGGCGATTTCGATAAGAGTATGAAACTGACCTCTGTCCCCCAATTCATCATCTCCTCTGCAGCAGCATCAATGGCTTCAATGGGTAGTTTTGATTCCTCTACAACAGTTGCTTCCATTTCTAAAAGTTGGTTTCTTAGGTCTGTTGCACTCTTCTCTAGCTCCTCTATGTACGTGATTGCATCAGTGACGATGGTCCCTTTATTCATCTGCAAAAATGAAAACAGTGTCTATTGAGGCCTAACAGAAAAGAGAAAGGAAAAAATGTATTGTGAAATTGTAAAAGTTTGTTGAAAAGACTTCCCCAAAATATATATATATATATATATATATATATATATATATATATATATATTTGTCGAAAAGATTTATAAAAGTTTGTTGTCCGAAACTGAGAAATTTTGAAGTTATAATGCGCATTAACATGAGTTTTGGCGATTCAACAAAAATATTTCTCGCTGAAAGCAAGATCCCAAATTTGGTAGACTTTTGAAAACACACGGCTTCTGGTCAAATACTCCCTCCGTCTTAATTTTTTTGGCTGCAGTTAAATCTTATTTCCGTCCAAAAAGATTGTCACATATCTAAACTTAAATGGGTAATAGAAAAAGAAATTCCTCTTTTACCTTTTCATTTTTTAATTAATAGTACTAAAAAGTAAGAAAATATAATGATTGAATGGCAAAATAAGAAAACAAATTTTCAAAAGTGCAATGATTCCGTGCACTCAATTAGTTGGAATCTCCATAAGGGATTAAAAAACGGGGACCATGGAGTAATTTTTAGATGAATTCTAAAGACAAGATTCTTATTTATAGAACTTTGACCAATTTTTTAAGTAAATTGTATATTGAAAAGAAGGAATTTTAATGAGAAATGATTGGGTTATTGCATTGGTGATGTGCGGGACCAACGAGCGGAGCTCGAGTAGCCTGTCATTGAGTTTCTTGCGCCGCCTCCGCTCGGCGTCGAGGTTTTTCGATTTGTGCACCCTGTCATCAATCTCATAATCGTCGTCGTCGTCGTCAATGTGTGCCCTTCTCCTACCCGAATTCCCATTGCTGTTCCCTGCCTCATTCATTGATAAAATTGGAACAAATTGATCAGAGTTTGTGAATTCAAGTTTTCCTGAGCCTCTGGTGGTCTTCAATGGCAGTTTGGTGTGAGTTTTTGGTTGGTGGGTTGGTTTATATAGCTGTTTCTCACAAGAGTAACATTTATTTAGAGTGAGAGAGGGGCAGAGAAGAGAGAGAAGGGGCAGGGCATCTTTGCCGTTGGGAGTTTGTTAGAACTTCTATTGTAGTCATAGATGGAATCCATATTGATACTATGATACGAGACGCTCGTCTTGTAAGGTTTGTTAATCTCACATTACTAAAAAAAAAAGTTTGTGGATCAGACTGTCTCAGTGTACTAAAAGATTTTAACTTAGTACAAGTATTAAATAGTTAGATCGCACTATATTGGACTATAAAATGGACAAATACGGGGTGCTGTAGTGCATGTGTAGGGCGGCACATATCCATCGATCTCTTCAATCAATGGTTCAAATCAAAAATCAATTATGACCGATAAATCAATCATAATTAAAAATTATATCTCAACCATTTATGATCAAGATCGATGATCCA
The DNA here is from genome assembly GCA_019656295.1 of Rhododendron mucronatum var. ripense. Lineage (NCBI taxonomy): Eukaryota > Viridiplantae > Streptophyta > Magnoliopsida > Ericales > Ericaceae > Rhododendron > Rhododendron mucronatum. Next base: position 24,529 of record BPLT01000227.1, on the reverse strand, counting down.
TGTTCGCCCTACAGAGTGTCTTGTAGGACCTTCAGGATTTCCCAATCCAAAATGGACAGCAAATGCAACTTTAAGAATAGACCATCTGATTTTGTTGGGACAGATGTGATCGTATCGATGCTTTATCAATGTCTGATTATTTTGACTTTCCGTGTAGGTAATCTTTTTGACATGGCCTACATGCTGAACGTTGTAGATCATTGACGTGGACTTGATATGGGACCACAAGAAGCCAATCAGGCGGTCGAGTCTCATTTTAGAACATGAGAAAAGCCATGTCAAATACAGTTGCGGTTTTTTTTTTTCGTTCCCGAAAAGTAAAATTTCGTAGATAGAATAGTGTAATTCCGCACGCTATTGTATACTCATTGGTGTAATTGTTTACGTATGTAAGATAATTTAAATTAAGATTTAGTTATGGAAATAAAGAAATAGTAAGAGTAAGTAATTGAATGAAAGGTCATTTTTACAAAAAAAAGAAAGAGATAATATTTTGTACGTAATGCAAAAGAACACTATTTTGGAGTATCAAAATATTTTAATTTTGTAGACTCAAATAATTAATTAAGGCTATTGTAATTTTATAGATCATGCAAGTAATTTAATCCAACATATGCACTAAAAGTACTGAAGAGAGTCACAAATAGCTCAACCTTGTTTAACAAAAGGATTATAAGGAACGATATTTTTGATTCCATAAGAACAAATTAAACATTGCATGAACATAGATCAAAGAAATATTTGGATTAAAATAAAAATTCCTTCTCAAACAATAGCAACAATAATCAAGATAATATCATGGATTAGATTCTAAAATTGTGCGAATAATGAGACTTTTTCGTGTGTGTGTTTTAGAAAATAACTGTAAAACCTTGTCGTAAGAAAGCATTTCTTCAAATATCGTACAAAATTAGAGTTTGGTTTGCTGAGAACACACAACAAACTATCAAATATTGATGCTAAAAAGACAGAACCATAAGAGTAAAACAATTAGAAAACCCTAGAAAGAAGAGACCACTCAAAATACTAATGATTTGAAGAAGTTCTAACCAAATCATAGTATAGGGTTATGAAATCTAAGAGAATCTGACCACGTGCATATTTCTTCGTGTGTAAAAATCTACGATTGAGAAATTGATGCGTTTATCTTCATATGAATTATAGAGGGATTGATGAGAGAGAGAGAGAGAGAGAGAGAGAGAGAGAGAGATTTCTTTCTTTCTAATGGTTAGATTGAGAAAAAGTATAAAACTTTTGTTCTTAACAAAACAAAGAGAGACCTAAAATATCTATGAAAAGCCTTTTCTTCTTGACTAAGCAAAGTATGACTTAAAATAACCCATAAAAGCTTTTTCCTATTGACTAAGCAAAAGAGGATCTTAAATACCTAAAATACCCTCGAAAAAACCTTTTCTTATTGACTAAACAAAATAGGACCTAAAATACCTCAAAAAGTCTTTTCTTGTTGACTAACCAAAGGATGACCCAAAATATCTAAAATACACTCGAAAAACCTTTTTTTCTTGACTAAGCAAAATAGGACATAAAATAACCTCAACTCAAGACATCCAAAAGAAATTTGAAAGATGAAATCTACTGGGTAATTTTGTCTTTTAACATGGTAGCTTTACTTGCCTTAAATTAGGGAAAATAAAGATTTTTTTTTTTTTTGTACCTATAAAAAACAATATCTCTTAAATTAGGGAAAATAAAGATTTTTTTGTACCTCATTTGCTTCTTGACCAAGTAAAAGACCTAACACTGAAATGCCTAAAATACCCGATATCTTAACTCCACCATTGACAGACTACGAGGACAAATCGGTAATTTCACGGTGTGATTTGGCTTGCCATCCTACGTTTTTTTAGATCTTCCAAACAAGGGGAAATGACGACTATATCCTTCAGCTGAAACTACAAGAGTAATCCTATAAGTGATAATTTTGTATTTTCCCAGAGTGTCTTGACTTACCATCCTATCTTCTTTTATTACAAATGTATTGATAAAAGAGTTCTTACAGCCCCTTTACTTTTTTACAGTTGTGGGTGTTGAGAGGTTCATTTCTGGCGAGTGTGTGCGCGTGAGAAAGAGAGGGGGGGGGGGGGGGGGGGGGGGGGGGGGGGGGGTGGTGTTGGGGGGCGCGCGGGGGGGCGGCGCGGGTTATTGCACATTTGCACTTGAGGCATTCAGTTCAGTTGTTGGTCCTGTTGACTGGAAAGTACAAATTGAGTGAGGAGAGCTAGCTGTAATACCAGAATTATTCTCCTCTGATTGAAGTACATTTTCTACGCATGCTCATCTGAGAAAATATAATGTGTTCATATTCCCATGATCAATTGTTTTTCGAGTGTCCATACTGGAAACATGTTGGGGGTCATTTGTTGAATTAAGAATGGGGTTTGCAGATCTCCAATGGGGCTGTTTCAGGAGGGGAATTGGATTCTGGGGCAGAAATTTGTCAAGTCATGTTGACATATCATACATGTTTTATTCAATTTTTCAATTTGCAAGGTTATTCAAACAATTATTTTAAAATTGTTGAATGACTCGAATTATCTGTGCAGGACCCGAAGTGGACTCCGCGTGCCGTTTGTGCACCATCGATTCCAGTATGGTCAATTTGCATAGCAGCATTGCTCTATATATGTGGGGTACACACATATGTGAGATGGTTGGGGTTGGGTTCTTGGAGAGATGGTTGGTGAGCGAGCGTGCCCGTAACAATGGTGGTTAACTTTTCAAACAACAATCTTTCACCTTGGGGACAACGGTCTATGGAGAGCAAGGCCGGCCCAAAGGTAAGTCCAACAAATCCTTGGGCTTGGACGACCTTCCTGGGCTAGGCCGCTTGGGCAAATTCAAAATACATTTAAAAAAAAAAATCATATAAAAGCGCAATATGTGTAAACTAAAGGCCCAAACCAAGGGAAAAATGGGTTGTCTGAAAGGCCCAATACAAATTCAAGTGGTGGATACTGGATATTCAACTTTGTGTGATACATGCTCTGAACCAAAAGGGAAAATGACGGCTCAAGACGTATTTTGATAATTAATACCTTTTAAGGACATGTTAAGAATAGTTGTTAATGAACAAGGCTGTCATTTTTCCAAACCAAAACCATCATGACATGTTGTACTTTTCTCAAATTACAACTTTAACCCATATGTTGTATTAATTTACCTTTCTCATTTACCCATTTCTTCTACTCCTTACAACTTCAATGCATATGTGTATTTTACCTTTCTCATTTACCCCACCTCTCCTCGTCCTTCCTCTCCTCATTGTAACATAAGAGTAATTCCATTTCGACCAAAATCATTCCATTTGGACCGAAAATAGATTCAAGCTCTTTTAATTATCTTTTCAAACTATTATATAAACATTACTCCCTCCGTTCCAAAATGAGTGACCTTTTTGGAAAAGCGTGTCATTTTCAGTTACTTATATATTTCAATATGAATGTCAAAAATATGCAATATAGATCTTGTTTGATAGATTATAATTAATTCTATTAAACAAAATTTTCAAAATCACATAAATTTCATAATTCGAAAGATATAAGCATTTGAAAATGACCCAGAGTTCCAAAAAGGTCACTCATTTTGGAACAGAGGGAGTAATTTATTACAAAATATCATTAATTTCAATAAATCATAAATTTAATTCATTTTTTTATTTGATAATTTGTACCTTCACTCACCAACATATATGACTCTTAGCTACCTTCCTAATCCTGCTCTTTGCTCCCTTTGCCCCATTTATATTATTTTTTGGGCGCCCTTTTTTATTTTACTAGCGATTGTAATCATCAATATTTTTTTTTTCTTACATTTGATTTGATATTATACATATAGATAGACATTTAAGGTCTATCTTACAGTATTGTATACAAAATAGTAAAAAACAGATGTGTAGTTATATAATTCACCTACATTGGACAAAGAGTATATATAGCTATCTACATATGTAGCAAATGAGACCAACAAGACCGATCGATTGTGGCGGCGGTGTTTAGGGGAATTTGGTTTAGGACTTGGTTTTGACTTTTGGGTTGGGCTTACATATTCAGCTATGGGCGTTTTTAGGCAGTTAGGTGTTCAGATTTTGGCCCTAAGGTTTTGAGTCTTGGGCTGGGCTTTTTTTTTTTTTTTTTTAAACTATGGGCGTTTTTGAGGTTTTAGGTGTTTGGGCTTTTGCCCCTAAGGTGTTCGGACCTTGGTCCTTTGTATTCTAACCTTGGTTGGATTCCCCTCCCCTCCCCTAACTTGATGTACCATTTGTCAAGTCTTCTTAATAAAATTTTGTTGCCTATCAAAAAAAACAAGACCGATCGATTTTTGTTGGGTTCAGTGTAATAGTTATTTCATTTTCATTAACACCTCTAGTTTTTTTCAAGCTTCTTTGTCATAGTTGTTTTCTTTTTAGTTTAGTTGATGACAAACAAACTGGTTCTTTGATTAACAAACAATGAAACTAATTCGGCAACTTCACCTCTCCCAAACTCTCACAATTCATTCATGCATATATACTCCATTAGAAATCAAGGAGAATAATACGAATTATATCTAGATTTCACGAGAACGAACAGGTACGTATATCGTTGATTATTGCCTTGTAGGTTCGTTTGGTTTATGAATATCGAAATATGAAAAGTACGATTTTGATTGAGATGATGGGCTTGTTGGATTTGTTATTTTATTTTAATCTATTGCTTGATTTGAGTTACTTTCTATTAAATTTTGTTAATTAAGCACAAAATATGTGAAAAGATGTGCAAATGAGTGGATCTAGTAATGTGATTTAAGATGTTTTTTTATTATGTGATTCACCACACTAATAAACTCAATTTAATTAACTCAACGACGTGGAAGACCAACTATAACCGGGGTTGAATTTTGATTTTGAATTTTTGATGTAACTAAAAGCGCATAATGTATCTTGTTTTTGTTTTGTTTTTTTACTCCCTCCGTTCCATAATATTTGTCCGGTCCGCAAAACGGAGACTACAAAATAATGCATTTCTTTTAAGAAAAAATTCAAATTTTTTTCACAAGTTAAAAGAACTCGTCGAGATCTAGTAAGTTGTTGAATTTTTTCCCAACTTTTCTTACAAAAATAGAATTATTTTTACGTCTCCGTTTTGCGGACCGGACAAATATTATGGGACGGAGGGAGTATTTTTTTATGACGTAATACTGAGGGTGAGTTCTTGTAAACTTAACTCATTTCTTCATTTTATGAGTTTTATTTGTCTTTTCTGAATTTTTGTTAGATTTGTGTGATATATTTTGGATTAATCATCTGTCTCAACGAGAGCAGTCTAAAAAGAACAAAATTATGACCAAAAGCAAAAAGTTAATCGGTAAAGAAAAAAAAGTACTCCCTCTGTCCTAATTTAAATGCTCTCTATGGAAATTTGTGCAATTTCGACCTAAAAAAAATATTAAGTAATTTAATTTGTGTAAGAAAATAAAAATAGGAGTAACAATATGTAGAATTTTTTTTGAGGTCGAAATTGCACGGATTTCCGTCAGGAGCATTTAATTGGGACTTAAATTGGGATGGAGAGAGTATCAAACAGTTGTCTTATTTGTCTAAAGTGCTGTCTTATTTGATTTTTTTTAACATCCTTCTATACTTTTAAAATTTTTCAATTCTTCTTATCGAGACAAAAGATTAACCCCAAAAATTACGACGAAAAAACTAAATAAAAAGTTATGAAAAATAAAAAAATACCGAATTAAGTTTCAGCGGATAAGTTTGTAAGAACGCAGCCTAAGTGGGCAACCAAATTTGAGGTCAGGCCGGTTTTAATGGCTACGTCCATCATAATCGAAACAACCTGCAGATGAGTAGTCTAAGCGTTTATCCTGTATGTTAGCTAAACATGTCTTGTTTGTCATTAGTTATGTTGAGCTTCTACGTACTCGATTTCATGGAAATATATCTTTCATGGAATATGATGTTGCATATCTTTTCTGCTGAGATTGACCCTGAAGCCAATTCACATGCAATAATTTTGCACTTGAAATAAAGTTGAAAACAGTGTTGGTTGTGTCCATTTCGAAAGTTTTCATGGAGTCTAGTGTTGATTATACAAGGATACAGACCCTAGACGCACTTGTTAATGGTGCCCCCAAAGGTCATTCTTTATATTGACTAGCCACTTTTCCCCAACGCGGATTTAGTTACACACATTTTGATCCCTTTTTGACAATCTGTTTCATTTATAATAGACATGATTTGACTAGACAATAACCGTGTCATGACTTTTGTGTGAATGAAATATACAGTAGGACATATTTATGAAGGGCTTTACATGAAGATCACATGAGGAGATTTTTTTATGGAAAAATTCTAAATTCCTTTTGTTTCTATTGTACGTCGTTGGCACAGTGCTTAGATTTCTCTTGAAGACGGCTTTTACGTGTAAAACATATTTCCTTCACATCGCGACACAGTACGTTGTGCTTATGTCTCAATAGAAGCAATTCAACTGCCCTGGGTCTAAGGTTTTCCAGGCCACATATTGTATATGTTTGGAATCCCATTTTAAGAGCCAACCGCGTTGACAAAACTAGTCATTAAACACTCCCGGCAATAATTTTACACTTTAAAGTTGAAACAGTGTTGGTGTATGTCCATTTCGAAAGTTTTCATCGAGTCTAGTGTTGATTATATAAGTTAAAGATGGGATAATGACCCTAGATGCATTGGTTAAGGGTGTCCCCACAGTCCATTCTTTATATTGACCTGCCACTTATCCCCAACGTGGATTTAGTTGCACACATTTTTTTCCCTTTTGCCAGTCCGCTTCATTTAAAATAGACATGATTTAACCAGGCATTTGTCGTATTGTGATTTTTGTGTGAAGGAAATATATAATACGACATACATATGAACAGCTTTACATGAAGATTATTTGAGGAGATTTTTTTTTGGAAAAATTCTAAATTCCTTTTGTTTCTATTGTACGTCGTTGGCACAGTGCTTAGATTTCTTTTGAAGATGATTTTAACGTGTAAAACAGTATTCCTTCACATCGCGACACAGTTGTGCTTACGTCTCATTAGAAGCAATTCAATTGCGTTGGGTCTAAGGTTTTTCAGGCCACATATTGTCTATGTATGGAATCCCATTTTAATTAAGAGCCAATCATGTTGACAAAACTAGTCATTAGACACTCTCGGCAATAATTGCATGTACACTTGAAAGTTGAAATAGTGTTGGTGTGTGTCTATTTCGAAAGTTTTCATCGAGTTCAGAATTATAAGATAGGATTCTAACCCTAGATGCACTGGTTAAGGGTGTCCCTGCAAGCCATTCTTTATATTGACCTGCCACTTACCCCCAACGTGGATTTAGTTAAACACATTTTGTTCCCTTTTTGTCTGTCCATTTCGTTTAAAATAGACATAATTTAACCAGGCATTTGTCGTATCGTGATTTTGCGCGAAGGAAATATACAGAAGGACATACTTATGAACGACTTTACATGAAGATCATATGAGGAGATATTTTTTTATGGAAAAATTCTAAATTTCTTTTGTCTCTATTGTACGTCGTTGGCACAGTGCTTAGATTTCTCTTGAAGACGATTTTTAAGTGTACAACATGTTTCCTTCACATCGCGACATAGTTGTGCTTATGTCCTATTCGAAGCAATTCAATTGCGAAGGGTCTAAAGTTTTCAAGGCCACATATTGTCTTTATTTGGAATTCCATTCTAAGAGCTAGCCGCGTTGACACAAACTAATGATTAGACACTCCTGGCAATAATTACACACTTGAAAGTTGAAACAGTGTTGATATGTATGGCAATTACTAATCGCCGGGCCCCCCCCCCCGGTGTCAGGCACCCCCCTTGACACAGCCAACACTTTCCCCAATTACCCCCACCCCAACCCACGTGCTCTCTCTCTCTCTCTTTCTCTCCCAGCAGTTTCTCTTTTGATTTTTTTTTTTAAATTTTAAATGTTAATAATTTTTTTTCACGTATTTTTTTTAAATAAATTATATATTTTTGAAATTTACTCAACAAAACCTATCAAACGAGTGTAATATTGATGGTGAAATAATATAAAACGAAAAAATTATATTTTTGTGTAGTTTAAACTGTTTAACGAGGTTGAAAAATGTGTTCCAAATTTTAATCCGTTGAACTAGAGGAAAGAAAAAAAAGTTTCCTGATCATTTTAGTTAATAAAATGATCAAAAAATTAAAATCATTCCCCCCATTGAAATGAAAAAGAAAAAAAAGAGGCAATTGGTGCCTTGTAGTGCATGTGGTGGTTTTGTGTACATGTGAGCGTTGAAGAGTTTTGGACGTGAAACACATGGGTGAATCAGTTATCCTGCAAAGGAAAAAAATTTAGAGATGAGCGCCTTATCATTTGCCTATGGTTTGACCTAATCAACTTGCAGAGCACCTGCAAATTTAGTGATGTAAAAACTTGTAGAGCTTTAAGTTGAGCACCTTAACATCAACTTGCAGCGCACTTTAATATTAACTTGCAGAACATTGAGTTGAGCACCTTATCAACTCAACTTGCAGAGCATTGAGTTGGCTATATATATAATCTGATGATTGAGAGAAATATTTGAGTAATCACATCCTCACAATTTTCCTCAACTTTTATTTCATTTTCCTAATTCATAAAAGAATATTATGGATCAGTACAATTTTTTATTTTCGGATAGTTGGTCAGTTGGGAACGATGTTGCAAATGATGTTTCTTGTGGAGAGAGCAGCTCCTACGTTGGACGTGATTACACAGCCGAATTTACAACTGACCAGGTATGTTATTACTATTGTTATTATACATATATTTTACTTATTTTTGTTAATGTTGTACTCTTTTTGTAGCACAACAAAAACCATAAAAAATTTAATTCTTTCACTTCATTCTCTCTTTTCTACGTACCATGTGAAGTTCATAGATATGAAGAAAAAAAAATCCAAGGAATTTTTTTTTAACTTCGTAAGGTAAAAGAGTTTAAAGGACTTACAGGAGAACCATATGCTAGTATAAGGTGCAGCAAACGTCCATTACCGCTTGTGAGAGAAGCGAAGCCCACATAACTAACATTTTTGCAGTACACCATATTTGAGCAAACGAAAGAGAAACTTTCAACACAGCCACATTAAATACCTCACTTCCCTTACAAAAATCCACATTTTGCCACCTATACACACCCATGCATAATGCCACCTATCCCAATTTCCCAATCAAAGAAGAAAGTACAACAGGCAACGTCCATTCTCATGTATAATTAAATGACAATTTTGCTCTCAAACCAATGTGCACCTTTTCCACTGTCCAGGCCTTTTTTTTTTTTTTTTTTTTAAGGCATCGTCCTTTACCGTAGAGATTAGTTTCCTTTAAAACAATGACATAACACTGCACCTTTAGATGTATTTTATATGTTTGTCCTTAGTTTTGTATTGTAATTAATTACAAAATAACCATTAAACTAAAATTGGGCGGGTCCTTTTTTCCATTCATGCGCCATTTCTCCTCCATGTTCTTTTCACCGTTTTGCTTCTGAACTCGTCGACTTCGGCTGCGATATTTTTAAACTCATAAGTTTAGAATTTATTTGGTTATTTTACTCTTAGTAACTGTATGTTTAGTTTTTTGACATAATTTTAGGGGTTGCATCGAAAAAGTATAAAAATATGAACCGATGTTAAAAAAATTTAAATAAGATAGCATATAAGTTCAAAAGACAGCTATTTGATATTTTTTTGTTCTTTAGTGAACTCTTTTTGTGTTTTTAGTCATAATTTTATATTCTTTAAACTCCTCTCATTGAGATAGTTAACATTGTAATTTGGCTTTAGAACTTCAAACTTTTCAACCTTTTTCAACCTGCAAGCTACAGGTGGTCAACAGTGGTCGGTAATTATTACTCATGCGGGCACACATACAAGGTGCACCAATGCACCAGTTAGCATTTGCCTTAATAAAAACAATTGAGTTTTAATTATAATTTTTTTTTTTGAATATCCTTATTAAGACAATTTAAGAGGGATATTATATTGTGCTTATACGTATTCATTTTTTTTGTTATAGATATTTGAAACTAGAGCTGTCATGGTAGATTGGGTGCGAAAAGTTGGTATGGAAAATGGTTTTGTGATTGTCATAAGTAAATCTGCTAGTATAAAGGGCAACAAAATGCCGAAGTGCATTCTTATTTGTGAAAGGGGAGGATTATACAGACCGCCACCAGAAGGGCATTCAATGCAAAGGATTACTGGAACTAAAAAATGTGATTGCCCGTTTAAGCTGCGAGGTGTACCACAACCTCCAGACGGTGTCATGTGGAGTTTGAATGTTGTTAAAGGTTTTCATAACCATGAACCAGCGGAAAATTTTGAGGGACATGAATACCCGTCAAGGTTGACCCCAATCCAGCAGCAATTAGTTCGTGACATGTCTAGCAGCACCGCGCCTTGAGAAATTCTTAATTTCCTGAGACAACAAGACTCGTCAATTAGCACAGGAATCAGGAGTATTACAATGTCAAGGCACAGTATAAGAAAGAGCAACTGGGGGATCTATCTCCTATTGGGTACATCTTGCATGAATTAAACGAGAAAAATTACATTTACGACTATCTTACAAATGAACACACCAACGAAATCACAGATATTCTTTGGATTCATCCTAAAAGCCTAGAGCTATCTGTCAATTTTCCATCCGTGTTGATTATTGATGCGACGTATAAGAGTAATGAGTATCGGATTCCACTCTTGGAAGTTGTGGGTATTACATCCACAATGAAAACTTACTCTCTTATGTTTGCATATTTGAATAATGAGACAAAAGAGCGACTGATATGGGCATTGGATACTTTAAAAAGATGGATGGTTGGAAAAGGGGCAGCGTTGCCATCGGTGGTTGTTTCAGATAGGGATCTGGCACTTCTTAGCGCCTTTGAAAAATGTTTCCCCTTCGCACAACATATTCTTTGTATTTGGCACATAAACCAGTGTGTAATGAAGAAGTGCCGCCCTATGCTTGGTACGAGGTGGGACGGGTTTTCTGATGCATGGTAGTTGCTTATTCATTCATCGACACCGATATCTTTGCAACAGAGGTGGAATGCCATGTGTGAAAAGTTTGAGCAATACTCTAATGCCATACAATACCTTTGGGATACATGGTTAGGTCCTTACAAAGAGCGATTTGTTGCAGCATATATAAACCAGTTTATGCATCTTGGGAGCAATTCAAGCCAAAGGTAACTTTCCCATAGTCATTGTACATTTACTGTCTTGCACTAAAGAATACTTTATGTAACTTTCCTATTTAACACAATGTATTATTAAATTGCAGGGCGGAGTCTGCGCATGCGAGACTCAAACGATACTTGGGAGATACCATGTCCTCGCTTCAAACATCTTTTCAGAAAATAGAAAAGATGTTGAGCAGTCAGTTCAGGGATATTCAGGGGTTGTTTCAAAAATCTCTCAACATTCCACGACACATACATCTACATGAAGGCATTTATAGTGAAATCAGAGGTCGCATTTCATTACAGGCAATGAACTTGATCCATAAGCAGGCACAACGCACTGATAACGAAGCCGGCCTTTGCTTTTGTAAGATCAAAAGGACACACGGATTGCCATGCTTTCACGATATTGCACTTTATCGTTCTGTGGACAGACCAATTCCGCTAAATTCTATCCACCCTCACTGGAGTACGTTGTCCATGCACGCCCAAAGGCATACTGATGAGGGAGCACGATCCGACAGGGCAGCTCAACTTATTGAAAGATTAAATGAAATGGATTCCGACAGTCGAGAGTCTATGATCGATAGGTTTCTCGATATGGCGGATCCATCTTGTTGCACAGTTCGACCTCCAGCATACAACACAGAACACAGGGGTCGACCTACAAGTAGAGATGATCAGAATAGAGGTCGTAGACCTTCCTTCACAGTATCCACTTCAGAATCTCAAGCCTCACATATTCCAACATCGCGAAGGCGCAATGGGAGGGATCACCTCATTCAGAAATTTCCTCAACAGTATCAACGTTATATTTCCCACTGTGTTGACGTTGGAGCCGACGGTCATTGTGGCTTCAGGGCGATAGCCGCGCAAGTCTATGGTTCTGAAGATCAATGGGCTCAAGTACGACAGGACCTTATCCAAGAGATTGAACAAAATACGGTCCTGTACGATCAGCTTTATCCAGAACGTAATTATGTATCCCAGGTGTTACGAAGACTTCGTTGTTTTCATCCATGGGCACCAGAGGATCATTGGATGGATTCTATATCATTGGGACTTGTCATTGCATCAACGTATAACTTTGTACTACACACATTCCATATGATTGCTTCGCTTCGAGTTGTTTCACTCATTTACCGTTGAGCTCCCATCCAGTTCCATTAGAAACGCGCGCACACATATAGCTATTGGCCTTGTTAATGGCAATCACTTCGTGCAAATTTCCCTATACCGTCATTACCCTGTACCACCCATCATCATATGGTGGAGGCCAAATACATCAAATGAAGCACACGGATGGGCTCATCCTTATGAAGAACACCTCTAATTGTGGTACGAAGTGATGCAGATAGATCCGCCGGGACGACAACCACAATTTGGCGGAAATATTGACTAAATTTGTGTATTTATTTATGCTCATGTATTGGTTCTATATACTCAATTATAATTCGATTTCAGTTTGTATTATTAACTGTTCAGAGAAATATAAAGTGAATTTAAGTGGATTCAACATACATAATTTACTTGAGATTTTTTTTACTCAGTAGGGCATTTTTTATATTGACCGGCCACTTACCCCAACTTGAATTTTGTTAGAGCCAAATAAGAGTCATTTGTATTGACAATTCCGTATGACAAAAAAAATATTTTATATCGAGTTGTAATTTTTTTTATTTTTTATAAGTTAATGAGTCTTTACAAGGCTATAGTGAAAGAAATCATCATTATTTGTGTTCGAGAGCGAGCGTTTAAACAGCGAGACAGATTTTGGCGAAAATGGATCGATGGAGGGATCAATCTCAGATCAATTGGAACCTCTTGTTCAAAGAGTATATATGGACTTTATTCTTATTTCCTAGGTTGGGACCACATCTCCTTGTAAAAAGGAAAGGACAACTAAAGGGGAAAAAAAACTAGGTTGGGACCACATCTCCTTGTAAAAGGAAAGGACGATATATGGGGGATAAAAAAAAACTAGGTTGGGACCAAAAAAAATTAGGTTGGGACCACATCTCCTTGTAAAAAGGAATGGACGACAAAAGGGGAGAAAAAACAATGACAAAATCAATTTATCAATCTCGAACTTTTGCATTCACAAAATCAATGACAATACCAATGAAAATAATAGGTTGAATGAGTTGCTACTGTCCATGAGTCCAAATCAGATCTGAGCCCTGCACATGAAAATCAAAATTTAGATACGTTAACATAAACAATCAAAGTAAAGTATGATTTTTTGAACACAAAAGAGCAGAAAAGAAATGTGTGTGGTCATACATGTGTCTCTCTCACATATTTTGCCAAACTCGTAGAATGTAAGTAAAAAGCATTTTCCCACCCATGTCTCTCACGCATTTTGTCGAACACAAAGGATACAAGTAAAAATGGAAGCACACTTTGTATGGATGCTCATTTTTACATTTTCAGTGAATAAATTTAACTTCCAAATGTTAATAAGAGGTCTCTATTTAGGTTAGAAAGGACTCACATGTGGCCAGACACAATCTTAAAATTAAACATCAAAATAGTCCCAACAAACTAAACCAAATTTGATTGAAAAATGCAAAGAACCCAAAATACTGTGGTAATTAGGGTTATGACTACCAAACATTCACGGCACAACAATGGAGAAGGGAATTTCGTTAGTCTATATAAAAGAGAGATGATGGGAGATATATACACACTAAGAGAGAGAGAGAGAGAGAGAGAGAGAGAGAGAGAGAGAGAATTAGGCATGGGTGTGAGAGAATTGTTCCGGAATTTTAGCACATTATTCTAACTGAGTGGGATTTTCATAGGTAGATTGATTCATTTCAATACTGTAGACAGGAACTTCCAGACTATTTCCAATCCAATGATAGAAACTATGTACCATCCAACGGTTCAAAATGTAAACTACCCTTCCATATTATATAGATGAAATTTGACAATCTTAATTGGGATCTAAATTAATGTAAAAGGATTTTTTTTTTTTTTTTGGCTGTTACGTAAAAGGAAATTAGAAAGGTCAACTTACTCATCACTACCGTAAATGTTTTATTAGGTTTCATTCATTCCACAAAATACAAATCATGCCTTAATTAAAACGATCCCTTCAAAAAATTCCCAGTTTTGAGACAATTATCCCATAAATTTCCGGAATATTAGATTACCATGATTGGCTAGGATATTTCACTTCAAATGAGCTCCTTTTGTGGTCTTGAAGTTTTCAATATTTACCAAAATGTCATATTGTAGAAGGAAGGATGAAGATAAATCTGGACCGTTGGATTCGTTTGTATGGGTAGATAAATTTTGGACAGGAATAAATCTGAACCGTTAAGGAAGAATATTCTGTAAGATACTCATCCAGTTTTATAATAAACATATATATATATATATATATATATATATATATATATATATATCTACACGGTTATAATAAAAAGTACTGCGGGCGGCAAGAGTAAAAAGATTGAAGCAACTGTTCTTTTTAGAGCTATTCCAAAAGGGAAATTTGATTAGGGTTTCTAGAGTTCTTGTGGACTCAAGGTCGTTGGCAATTTGATTAGGGTTCTTAGAGGGCTTGTGGACTTAAGGTCGTTGGCAATCAATGTTACTAGGTGCGGTGTACGTGTGACTCCGCAAGTGGTATTTAGAACGTTGTGAGGATTTACTTCGTTTGGATAGTTATATCTGTAACTGCATAGTGATTATAGTGATTTGATTCCTTCCTATGGTATTTACCCATTATGAGGTTTTGCACGTACACCCATGAGTTGTGTGATTGATTGCTTGGCATGGTTTCTGTTGATAGTATTATATATTTTGTGATCCACACTCATATTGTTAGGAAATCCTGTTTTTTCAAATTTAGTTACACACATTTTGTTCCCTTTTTGCTAGTCCGTTTCATTTATAATAGACATAATTTGACCTTTACGGTATTGTGATTTTTGTGTGAATGAAATATACAGTAGAACATACTTAAGAATGGCTTTTCATGAAGATCACATGATGAGATTTTTCTATGGAAAAATTCTAAATTCCTCTTGTCTCTGTTGTTGGCACTGTAGTTAGATTTCTCTTGAAGACGATTTTTAAGTGTAAACCATGTTTCCTTCACATCGCGACACAATCATGCTTGTTCATTAGAAGCAATTCATTTGCGATGGGTCAAAACTTTTCCAGGCCACATATTGTCTATGTTTGGATTCCCATTCTAAGAGCCAACCGCGTTGACGCAACCCAGTCATTAGACACTCCCGGCAATAAGTGTACACTTGAAAGTTGAAATAGTTTTGGTTGTATAAGTTAAAGATCGGATACTGACCCCAGATGCACTAGTTTGCCCACAAGCCATTCTCTATATTGACCTGCCACTTAACCCCAACTGGGATTTAGTTATACACATTTTGTTCCCTTTTGCTGGTACGTTTCATTTAAAATAGACATAATTTTACTAGACATTTACCATATCGTGATTTTTTTTGTGAATGAAATATACAGTAGGACATAGTACTTATGAACGGCTTTACATGAAGATCACACGGGGAGATTTTTCTCTAAATTCATTTTGTCTCTTTTGTTGGCACGGTGCTTAGATTTTTCTTGAAGATGATTTTTACTGTTTATGTTTGGAACCCAATTCTAAGAGCCAAGCGCATTGACACAGACTAGTCATTAGACATTCTCGGCAATAATTGTACACTTGCCGCCTATCAAAAAAATAAAAATTTGTACACTTGGAAAGTTGAAATAGTGTTGGTTTATAGTGTTGGTTTGTGTCCATTTCAAAAGTTTTCATGGAGTCCAGTGTTGATTATACAGTGTAGGTTATGGCGACTAAAGAGATGGTTTCCAATATGTTTTTTGTTTTTTTGTTTTCCACTTATTACTCTTATTTCTCTATCAATTTCTCTCCACTCATTACCCAAATAACCTCCCTCAAAACATAACCATGCAAAGTCCATATCAAGAGAAAGTGTTTTATTCTCTCAGAGCAATAGAGTTAAGTTGAAACGCTCATGTTACTGGTGCGTTTATAATGATGGCTAGCAACTGCATTTGGTAAGAATTAGAGAACCACCACACCCCCCTCCCCCCCCGGCCCTTCTTTTTTTGGTTTTTTTTTTTTTACTTTTACTAGTTTTTTTTTTGTTTTACTTTTAAAAGTAAATAATTATTGTTTTATTTTTTTTAACTTTTACTAGTTTTTTTTTATACTTTTAAAAGGATTGAATTACTGTTTTAGTTTTTTTTTTTTAAATTTTACTAGTTTTTTTTTGTTTGCTGTTAAAAGACTTTAATTACTATCTTTGTTTTTTTTTTTTTTGTTTGTTAACTTTTACTAGTTTTTTTTTGTTTTACTTTTAAAAGACTTCTTATTATAATTTTAATTAATAAATGAATAATTAAAACATAACTTATACTATCATAACTTGTACTAATTTCGTCGAAGAGTGAAAATACATGAAAATTCAATTTCTAATCAATGTTTCCACCAAATTCTGCTCTTGTCCCTCTTGATCTTATATCCATTATTTCTTCCCACAAACTAATTTGTGTTGTGTCATGAGTAGCCCATCTTTTAGCTTGGTTTGACGCATTGTTCAACCAATATGTTGGAAAGGGTGGTACAGGGTAATGAGGCTGCAAAAAAAGTTGCACAAAGTGATTGTTCTCAATACAAGCAATAGTTATTTCAATGCACTAGTGGACTGGAATTGGAGGGGATCTCAATGGGAAGTGAGTAAAACAACCTGAAGGAAGCCTATCAAATGTATGCAGAATAAGGTTGTACGCCGAAGCGATGACAACTCCCATAATATCTATACTTTTAAATTAAATACTCCTTCCGTCCATTTTTAAATGTCCTACTTCGTAATTCTAACTTATTAAAAAAACATCATCATTATATCTTTCACATCAATTTTTTTCTCCACTTTCTCTACTTACCCATCATCATTCCACTTTTACTCACTAGCTTTTCAAAATGGAATCTACTTTCAGGGACAAAATAGATAATACACCAACTTTTACCCATTACCTTTACAAAATGGACACTTATTAAGGGCTAGCTCAAAATGGAATATTGGACTCTAAATAAGGGATGAAGGGAGTAACTTATATGGACACTCGACCTTTACACCCCACATCACACCCGCTGGAGGTATTTGTATACCTCGTAGCTAAAATGGGCACTCGCATCTTTTTTGTCTCAGTATTCTTTTGCAAGGATTGCCCTTCAACTATATTCCGTGCCGATCTATACTTTTCACTTCTTTCACAACTAAGACTAAGAATGCACTTTGGCAGCGTGCCACCAATTAAACCAGCAGATTTCTTAATGACAATAACAAAATCATTTTCCATACCGACTCTCCGCACCCAAGCTATCATGTCGTCTCTACTTTGAAAAATCTATAAACAAGAAAAAAGAATATGTATAAGTGCAACATGATCCAGTCTAATATGCAGAATTTATGTACTTTTAAATTAAATAACTAATATGCATAAAAAACAACGGTAATAACAAACCTTGTCAGTTTTGAATTCGGATGTATAATCATGAAAATTGTGGGAGACGCCCTCCCCACTAGAAACACCATTCTCAACAGACCAACTATCTGAAAATGAGAAGTTGTAGTCATCCATAATGTTCTTCTACGTTTTACGAAACCGGTGTGCAAAGGAGAGAGGAGCTATGACAGAGAACGGTACGAGAGCGAGATAGATGATGGAAAGATGGTGATGTTTGAGGGATAAGCAGGGAGAGGGAGGTGATGGGAAGAAGATGATGATTTTAGAAGGATAATGCTGGATATATAAGGATAAGGGGTGATGGATGAATGGTTATAGTTAAAGATAAGAATATAACAAAAAAATTTGGATGTGTGGTT
The DNA here is from genome assembly GCA_019656295.1 of Rhododendron mucronatum var. ripense. Lineage (NCBI taxonomy): Eukaryota > Viridiplantae > Streptophyta > Magnoliopsida > Ericales > Ericaceae > Rhododendron > Rhododendron mucronatum. Next base: position 6,397 of record BPLT01000227.1, on the reverse strand, counting down.
GTAATTGAAGATAAAAAAAATAATCTAAATGAGTGGTTATAGTTGAAGAAAAGAAGATAAAAGGAAACCTGAATAAGTGATTAGAAATAAAAAAGATAAAAGATATAAATAAATACAAAATTAATAAATTCAATAACATAAAAGAATTTTAAAATTTTAAAAAAAAGAAATTTACTCACGTATATAATATTAAATAATTTAAAAATACATGTAAAGAGTAAAAAAAATAAGTGTTCCAATTTTTTATTTGTTTGAACCGGTGCAAAGATCTTATTTTTCTTATCATTACATACTAAATGATCGTAATGAATTTTTGGCTTTAAGGCTTTTCAATGAGCGCCCTAAGAGAGACATGAAATTAAATTAGGAGCCTTAAGGTGCTTGTTTAAAGGCCTTCGAGCCAAAAATTCATTATGACTATTGAAGATAAAATGATTAAAAAAAAAGATCTTTGCACTGATTCAACCGGATTGAAAATTGAAACACGTAAATAATATTAAATAAACAAAAGTGAAAAAAAGATATAAAAGTTATTAAGTAAATAAATGAGAAATAAAAGAAAATGGGTTGAATTATTTCTGCCGGGGGTATTTTCGTCGTGTGGGGGGGGGGGGGGGGGGGGGGGGTGGGGGGGGGGGGGGTGTTGGGTTGGGGGGCGCAAAGAGAATTGCTAAGAACTATGATCATCGTCAGGACTCCAGATCTCCTTGAACTCATTAGATAAGATTTGTCAAACCTCAAAATGCCTTGAACAGTACATGTTCAATACAAATTATACAATAATCTTTCTACATGAATTGGCTGCCCTTTAACAAACACTACCACAGGCAATGTCACAGGTTCATGAAACCATCAGCGTGTAATAAGTTTCCTCTTTCAGTTTTTCTTTTTCATTTTTTCCTTGGAATCCTTATAATGAAACATCATCATAGAGCATTGATTTCATGTGCTCCTGAAGGATTGGGAGTTCATGGTTGTCATCATAGTTGTACATCAAAGGAACCATCCTTGCTAAATTAAGCGAACTCTTTGTGAAACTTGCTGAAAACGAGTTCGGAGATAGGCATTCCTGGTTGAGGCACTTCCACGCGTCTGAAATCATGCGATTGACTTGCTCTCGTGCTCTGTTCACTGAAGAGCCCTTGTGGTCCTTCATGTAGCAGTTGACATACGATCCGTCGTGCCCATCTTGATCTTCATCCTGTCAGTTTAAGTTTGACTTTAACTCTTTATCAAAGCTGAAATTAAATTAAATGGTCTATTTCGGATATCCCAATTATCCATATCGAATGCCAAGGTCCTTAGTACCTTAATTAACCTTAATACTTTTGGGTAGTTTTACATTGCCGCTTAAATTATATGCTATGTTACAGTCAACTACTCTAAACGTGTAAAATACTAATATGAGATATTTAGCATTTGGAAATTTGATGAATCTGACATGTAGCATTTGAATGTGCAGTCTTAATAGTAGCACTATGAGAAACAGACCAAAATAAACTTTTGTTTACCTTCGCACTTCCCAAGTCATCCCAGAGACGTAGAATTGTTGCCACAGAAGTTATAACGCCCGGGTTATCATTCACAAGATCGACGGTTTTCCTCGTTATTCCATGGCCCAATAGAAAGAACATGTGAACTAAAACCACATGCACCCCTGAACTAACAACCGCAGTTTTCAGATACTCTTCTGCGTTTGGCAACTGGCCAGAAGCAAACCATTTTGCTTCTACTAAGAAAGCATTGCACAAACTTGCCCACTGCAACAACATGGGAATTTGTTAATGACAATGCTTCTGACATTCTGATGTAAAAATTAACGGGTAATATATTATGTACCGTTTTCTGCAGAGAATCTATGGGGTTCCACCCATGCGCTTTGTAAATCTTGTAAGCAATCTCATTCGTGGTGTCGTAGAGTGCATTAAAACATGACTTCATGTAGTAAGGAAGATTCTCAACCGCTGCAAGATCCCATCTGCTTGCAGTAACAATTGATCAACACAAAAGATTGGCAAGAATTGACTGTAGTTATATATGGTGATGTGTATTTGCATACCTGCTGACAGCTTCTGTGAAGAGAGTGAGTTCCTCTAGTGTCCCATAAATATCAAAAATGTCATCTATTATGTAGATAAGAGAGATGGGTTTTGTGAGCTCCACTCTCTGCTGCGAGAAGCGTGGATTTGTGAGGGCTGCCATAGGCCACATGTACCATTTGAGTGGTTGATTTCTTGCAAACTTCAAATCATTGGCCAAACCCATGTCCTTCCACCATCTGAGAAGAGAAAATTGCAATCAGACAGCTATAATTTCCTCAGGTGAACACACTTAAGACAACTGTTACATTTCTTGGTAAAACCATCAACACACATGTCTCCACTCTTAGGCATGCAAAATGAATCGAGCTGCTGATCAAGTCAAGCATGGCTTGTCAAAAGCGAGTTGTGGCACTATTCATTTTGTTTAAGGAGCAATCTCGTTAACAATTCTAGGCTAGCACGTGTATATCCTATCTTGGCTTGTGTAGGCTCGTGAACTATGATAAAATAGTCCAATGTTTTTTCTGGTGGATACGTTAACTTACATTACTATTTGTCTATGTTTTTATTTTATTTTATCTAGAACTGATATAATCTGTTGAGCTCAGATTGAGCTCTGATCATAATGCGAGCTCACTTGAATTCGGCTCTAGCTCGAGTTTCTCATAGACAAGATGTGGAGCTCAACTCGAGCTCAATCTGACCCAGGAATCAAAAAAATTCTAATCGGGCCGAGCTCTAATACTCAAAAAAGCTTGGCTCATTTTCTGCCTCACTAGAACAAAAAGAAGCTAAGAGTCAGACTTACTCAGAAAATTGCAGTATTTCTCTTTGATTCATGGATTGAACCATCTTAAAATCCATCGTTGCTAGTTCTTGTAATCCATCTACCCATCCATTAATCCCCTTGTAGTCACTAACGAAGCTACTGGCCATGAACCTTGCCAGGTTCTTGTGATAAGGATGCCTCAGTGTACTGTCGACAAGTCTAGCTTGACGTTGATCAAGATTCATCATCCAACCATCAAGGAGTAGGCAACTATAATCCGCAGCTTGATCAAGTATGTCTTCTCCTTTTATGCTTAAATGTGATGCTTCATACAAAGCCATTAACCCCTTGATGTCTGTGCCTAGTTCTGATTTGAACCTTCCCTCCTTGTTCTTGAAGTTATTAAACACATCTGCAACATAACGGGGAAAAAGACTAAATGAAAGAGTAGAGAAACTTTTGCTTTTCAGTTGTACCGCATGAATAATGAAGTTTGGAGTATAAAAAAATTACACCTACCTGCTGGCACATTGTAACCTTCTTGCCTTAGTAGCCGAAAGCGAGTGGAAACTTCATAAAGATCAAATTCAGGATAACCATTACTAATGGTGGATTCCATATACTGTTTTTGCAGAAGTGCTTCAATCTCTTCTTGGAAATGGTAGTCAATGCTTAGGCGTTGGAGGGTATCAATCATGACCAGACCTTCTAATGGATTTTCCCCTACTTTTCGAAGGACACTCCTAACTTCCTTCACCTTCTGTTCATGCTTTCCGTAGAACTCGTCCTGCAATTATGTATAGTCAGCTCTAGAAAATCAGGAGTTATTTCACAAGAAATGTCAGGCTGTGTATGAATCGAGGATTTGTGGAGGGAATCATAAATGTAGGAGATATCTAGAGAAATATCCCAATCCTCAACCAAAACACAGCCATAACAATGAAGAGGAAAAACCGAAAATAAACTTAACAGAGAAGCCGAGATTTCCAGTTTTATGAATGTCGTGTTTTGTGGGATTAGAAATAAGTGTGAGGTCTTTTGAAAGGCTCCATTTTTGGGTAGTAGGCATAGGTGCAATGTGGGTGAAGCGATTCTTGCCAAGTTGTGGCATGGGGGTTGGACTTGGAGCAATAGTCATATGGGAAGCAGCACATAAGCGATCAAAGCTTGCCATGAAATGAATGATGGTTTTATGAAGTACTTTTTGATAGATGAAACTATTTCTCTTTGGGAGATTGATGACATCGAAGTAGTGAAACGGAGGTCCTTATTTATAGGGTGTGTCGCCGCATAACATTCTATATGGCCATGATTTTCACGTTTTTTTTTTATCCGTTGCTTTACACGTTCAGAATTCAGATTTGAACTGTTAGAATCTTGAGCACGACTTGTTTGGTTTTTTTTGGTTGATGCACCAATGACTTTATCATTAATTTGCTAAATGAAAGGGTTGTTTCCATAAAATTTGTATGACATTAATTTGTCGTATGCTCTCTCCTATTGCTGTTGCTTCTTTTACTGCAATGGGTACTAAACATTAATTTTGTTATAGAGACAACTCTATTCGGGTAATTTTTTTTTTTTTCCCCTCCAATTGGTAGGAGAAATCATTACATCATGTATGTTGCCACGGGACACTACGTCCATTGTGTGAGAGTCCCCGAGATAATCAAGCCAACAACTGAACCAATAAGATAAATAAGCCCATCAAAGGGACCACAATCACTATAAGCCTAACTTGACAAGAAGTCCCATTAAGGGAGAAATAACCCCAACAAATACAAAAGAAAGAACACTCACACACAGGTGGAAAGACTCGAACTCCTGACCTCTTATTGAGATGCAGGAGTCGTGGCCAACTGAGCTAGTCCCAGTTGATTATATTCGGGTCTTCAGATGATACAAATTTTACACTAGAAAATACCTTATGGCAGAAGTTGAATCAAGTAGGCACGACTTATAAACTCAAGTAAAACTATGTGCGCGAGAGGCGCAGCGTCTATCAAAAATATCTCAAATATCCCAAGGAGTTTGGCCTAGTGGCTATGTGACAACAACCAAAGGTCTATCAAAAATATCTAAAAACAAGCCGATTTTTGGGTTTTATCTCCGTTATTTCAAAAAAAAAAAAGGATAAAATTCATAATTTATTACTTTTCCGGTTTGTCTTGATGTAACGAATCATTTATCCACAAAAGTTAAGCACAAATTAACAAACTCAAAAAAAATTTGAATAAAATCTTAGCCGAACTTAACTGTGAGTATCCGTACTAATTTATATGTGCAACACCGTTAACAAATTTTTGGACCCTGAAGTTAGTGATCGGATAAAGTTCCAATGATCCTCAGCATTTTTTGCTTGACGGTTAGAGTTGACCTAGCCAAACCCAGTTGAGCTCAAAGTTAACCTTCTTGGTTGCTGTCTTATTCTCACCCAAAGTTTGCATGGAGTCTGGCTTTGATTATACTCCATATGTTGAGAAAATGATCCTATATCCGAAACGTGTGAATTTGTTCCCCGCTTTGATCCTATATCCGAAACGTGTTTGGTATGAATCATGATCTTATTATGTGATTCCCCGGCCCCACTAACTCGTTGCGTGATGGGAAATGAAACTCATGGTTTTCTCATTTTGACGATTCAAACTGTCTATTCTAAAGTTCTCGACCTATTCAAAAACCATCTGTTTTTGATAGAAATTGTTAAATTTTTTGAAGGTATCAACCTAAAATCAATTGGCAATAGGTGGACCAACCTCTAGATTTTATTAACCAAACTTTGGTGACTTAGATGAATGATGTGAGATAAAGTTGCGGTGCCTTTTTGGACCTCTCAATAACGTGGGCTTATGATTGCTAGTATGGCATTGGGTTAGACTTTATCCCATATCGCTCATTTAAGTCACCCAAATTTGGTTAATAAAATCTAGAGGCTACTCCACTGTCAATTGATTTTAGGTTGAAACCCTACAAAAAAATCTAGCAGAAATTATAGTAAGCCCCCTTCAACTATACCTCGGTAACGAGTTGCCCCCTTCATCGTTTAACTCGGACACTTAACCGCCTTCATCTTTTATGGCGTGACACTTAACCCCCTGCCGTTAGTGAGCCGTTAACGGAATTGTTGAAATTACCAATTTACCCTCTTTGGGCTATTTTTGTTTTACTTATAACTTTTCGTAGGAAACTCTGTTTCAGTCCATTCTTTTTTCAGAACTCTTGTTTTTTCCTCTATTTTATGGGTCTATAATAATTTTAGTATGGTTACTTTACGCTTTCTAAGGTTAGAGTTGCGTCCTAGATATTCATTGATCAGCAGATTGGATAAACTTAAAAGACCCAGAAGTGCTCTGTTTTTTTTTTGGAAGTAGGAGAGAGAGAGAGAAAGAGACAAAGCAAAAAAAACGCTACAATCCAACTGTTGCATCTCCACCAACACCGCGACTCTCCGCAACGCCGTGGTACACCGAACCGTTCAAAACACTTTTAGACAACCTGGATGTGCCAAGCGGACACCACGTGGTACACTCGACACTGAAAAATTCCTCAAGAGAGAGTAGCTTCCATGCCTTGGGAGAGAGAGAGA